>OV815995.1:31197990-32428797 GCA_929113495.1 Andrena minutula | reverse complement strand
AAACATCATACGGCAAGCGTGCTGTACGTGATCTAAGGGAAACTCCGGACGGCCGAGACCAACTCAAGGTCCAGCGACACGCGAGCGCCTAGCGATAACGGAGACGTGAACGCCGTTTCTGTGGTATGTTTGGTTTTGTACAATAATTACATTTTCTCCCAGAATATATCTCATCCTATTGTTTTCTCTTCTAATTTCTTATATTGGTTTATTCAACCCTCCTTTTCTCCCCATCCTTCCCTGGTAAGTATAGTCAAGGTGTGCTTTAGCATTTACATAGAGCAAGAACCCGATAGATCATTCCAGCCGCTCGGGGTGATTTGTAGAATAGTCCCTTCAGGACGTAACACTATTGTTTATCAACACCAGGAATTTTGAAAACATCGTTAAATACATTATCAAATAAACAGTTTATGAAAGCTTTTTGAACAATTATGGTTAAAAAATTGATAAAGGACAAATTAAGTAAACGTAAAATATACTTAATTATCCATCATTAAGAGGGAATAATTTTTCCTCATTTTTCGGCGCAAATTGCATTCCGATATCTCTTACAGTTCAAAAGTTATATGAAAGAGGCCCCAAATTTTTCAACCCGGGGCGGGAATTTCTGAATAGTTGTTTGCAACGTTAATTTAAAAGAGACCAGCCCAAAATTCTTGAAGTTCGGGCATCACTGCTGTCTAGCGGTAAAGAATTTAAAGCCTACTTCGTTAAAACTTTTCCGATTTACATGATATTTTGTCCTTTTAATCGGGAGAATGCCAGGAACTAATCGATGTTACTTTCAGATCGATACGACGAAAAATAAAGAACTTTAATTTTTGATGCATTCCATATTCAATACTATTAATGACTCTCACTTAAAGTACGTACCGCGGCGGGGCGACCGTAGCAGAGAACCGCTGCCTCGCTCGCCTCAGCCCTTGAACGACCCAGGCGCCTGCCGAAAGTATTCGAAACCTTCAAATAAAGATACAGGTAAAGTAGGAAAAAGTATTCGAACCTCAGAGTGGAAGACCTTCGAATAAAAAAAGTAACTTTGCCTCGTCGAATGAATTTCCGTCGAATAAACGTTTCAACCGTTGGCGCTTCGAATAAGATACTCTTGGGTTATTCGAACTTCGAATAACGGATAAAGATATAATACATTTTATTCGATTTATGATTTAAATAATTTTCTTAACTAGATAATGCCCAACTCTGTACGACTGGGACAGACATCCCCGAGACGCTTTTAGGACGGCTGTGTGCTCTGTAGGGTACTATCCATCGCGAGTCGGCCTAGTCATGACTTGTTTATGTACATATACGTCTTTTAGACATCTAACCGCAGTCGTTTAAAAAAAGTCTTGGCATAGACGTCTTAGAGACGTCCTAAACACATACTCGGACAGACGTCTTAGAAACATCTCAGGACAGACGTCTTAAAGGCGTCTTAACACAGTCGTATAAAAGACATCCTGTTACAGACGCTTTAAGGACGTCTTAAAGACGTCTGTAGACAGACGTCTTAGAATGTCTCCGCGCAGACATCTTTAAGACGTCTTAACTCAGTCGTTTAAAAGACGTCCTGGTACAGACATCTTAAAGACGTCCTAACTCAGTCGTTTAAAAGACATCCTGTTACAGACGCTTTAAGGACGTCTTAAAGACGTCTGTAGGCAGACGTCTTAGAAATGTCTCCGCGCAGACGTCTTTAAGACGTGTTAATATGGTCGAAGACGTTCAGACCAAAAACAGACGTGAAATGCACGTCTTAAAGACGTCGTGTGCTATCTGGGTTCTATATAAGTAAGTTTTACGTTAAGATGTATATAATTAAAATGTGTCTTTTTTTATATGAAATTAATATATTTACAGATAATCGAAGCAGAAGTTGATGCAGTGTGATCTACGTCAGACTATGTACGCACAAATTTGCAGGTAGGGTTTTGCATACGCATTTATTCATTCATTGATCTTGACATATGAGCACGTGTGATAATTTATAAATAATTATTAGTAAATGTGTCCTATTTTTCAGTTAACGAAGCAGGAGAAGAGAATTAATTCAAGAGCTGATAGGGAATGTAACCCTGCTGCACGAGAAAATGAAATAAGTAAATTTTCATGTATATGTATATATAAAAAAAGTAAAAAAATACGCCAAGTATATGAAATCATATAAATCACAAAAAATAGAAGATAATAATAATAAATCACAAAAAATAAGAACATATACAAATCACAAAAAATAGATGATAATAATAATCTTTGTAAAAAGAAGTGAGATCCCCATCAAAAACTTCAAAAAAGTAAAAAAATACGCCAAGTACATGAAATAAATGACAAAAAATAGAAGATAATAATAATAAATCACAAAAAAATAAGAAAATATACAAATCACAAAAATAGATGATAATAATAATAAAAATAAATCGCAAAAAAATAGAAAAAATATACAATACAAAAAAAAGATGTGAAATCAAAAGGAGCTGCCAGTACATAAAGGTGCTTTCCAACTGCGCTTAAGATGACACAATTACATACACACAGCTAAAATGCTGTGTTTATACATTGCATTACTCATATCACGGACATTTTAATACTGTGAAGATAATAAAATGAAACATCTAGACATTTGCCTAGATGTTCGCGGCCTGGAAGTCAAATACTTGGCGTGGCCAGGCAAGGTACTCTTGGGTCATGAATACCTTCCTTCCCTTTCCCAGGCTTTCAGTTAATTTGTCAATTTAATAATTTGTCAATTTAAAACTCTTGACAATATGAGTACATTTTCATTATATTGTGTTTTAAAATAATTTTAAGATCATTTATCGACATTGATACCTTTCCTCTCACAAGCTTTCAGATAATTTGTCAATTTAAAACTCAGACAATATGAATACACTTTCATTATGTTGCGTTTCTAAATAATTCTTATTCATCGACACCTTGACCTTGCCTGGCCACGCCAAGTATTTGACTTCTAGGCCCCGAACATCTAGGCAAATGTCTAGATGTTTCATTTTATTATCTTCACATTATTAAAATGTCCGTGATATGAGTAATGGAATGTATGAATTAGCTGTGTGTATGTAATTGTATCATCTTAAGCGCAGTTGGAAAGCACCTTTATGTACTGGCAGCTCCTTTTGATTTCACATCTTTTTTTGTATTGTATACTTTTTCTATTTTTTTGCGATATATTTTTATTATTATTATCATCTATTTTTGTGATTTGTATATTTTCTTATTTTTTTTGTGATTTATTATTATTATCTTCTATTTTTTGTGATTTATTTCATGTACTTGGCATATTTTTTTACTTTTTTGAAGTTTTTGATGGGGATAGAATGGAAGGGGACGCACAGGCTTGTATGGACAGAAATGAAGGGGATGCACAAGCTTGGAGGTTGTCCGGAGAAGATTAAATAGATAGACAGAGCGTCTTGTTTCGCACAAGTTAAGTCACATTAGTGAAGAAAGTACGTTGAAAACACATCTCCCTTGAGGTTTTCCAATCTTTTGTGGAAGACATTCGTAATACTTTAATAAAATCCACAGTAGTTGCCATGCATTCATTAATTCATTAATTTTTTAGTTTCCCATTAACATACTGAACTAATTTTATTCCAAAACCAATAAATTGCGCGTCGAAAATATTGGATCTCTTCGTTCATTTTTGCTGAATTATTACCATTAGCATTTAAATTTCCAGCAACAAGACTTTCTGCCATACGCTCTCACTTCCTTCGAACATATTTTGTAGTCTCTACACTTACTGTAGCAAAATGCCACTCTATTTCTATATATAAGTTCTACGTTAAGTTATAACTAAAATAACTAAAATGTGGATTTTATATATTTACAGATGATCGAAGCAGAAGATGATGCTGTGTGATCTATGTCAGACTATGTACGGACAAATTTGCAGGTAGGGTTTTGCATACGCAATTATTTATTCAATGATCTTGACATATGAGCACGTGTGATGATTTATAAATAATTAGTAAATGTGTCCTATTTTTCAGTTAACGATACAGACGAAGAGAATTATTTCAACAGCTGAAAGAGGAACTAACCCTGCTGCACAATAACCCAGCTAATGAAATAAGAAATTTTCATGTGTATATGTAAAATAGAATTAAAATAGACACTGTATATACTAGGGTGGCTCTTATTTACTCTTGGTAAATTTTTTTTCAGGGTTTGCTTCGGGGCACCCTCCAGAATAATTCCAAATAATTAAAAAAAAAATCCCTGTAAAGTTTGAGCTGGATGGAACAACGGGAAAGGGTGCCCCTGGGCCCTTAAACATTTAAATCATTATTTAACAGCTCGCGAAGTCGATTTTATATAACATCTTCAAAGTTATTGATTAAATAAAGAAATATGTCAAACAAAATTTATAGATCCGGATAAGGAGCATCTTTTTTGTTGTATTACTTTTCTCGTGCGACAAACGATTTTGGAAAAAATCCGAAAAACTAATTATTATTTGTAATAATACTTATTATTATTATTATGTATGTGCTTTATTGATTCCCCCTAGGGTTACAAGTTTCCTTTACAATTAAACTTAACCTATCCTTATCTAACCTTATCCTATATTCTTAATCTACTTTCCTCTCTCTCTCTTCTTGTTCGCTCTCCCTCTCCGCTCTCTCGCCCGTCGCCTCCCCTTCCCCGCCGCTGCGGTTACTTTATTCTTAACTTAGACTTATCCTAACGCATTCGCCTCTTAAATCTACGCCTTTTCCGCTTTCGCCTCCGCCCCTCTCCTCCGCCCTCGACTTCCATTTCCTCTCTTTCATTGCATTCCTCTTTTCACTCGCTAGTTCCCTCCTCCCCCCCCCTTCCCCGCCCCTCCATTCCTCTCTCCTCTCCTCTCCTCTAGCCTCTTCATCCAGCCTTCTCCCTTACCTCCTTCGTCCAGTATTTCTCTTATTTTTTCCCCTATTCCCCTTTCCTCTCCTTCCTCCTCCCTTGCGCATCTCTCCAGCACGTGTTCCCACGTCTCTTCTTCCCCCCCACATATCCTGCATCTCCTCTCTTCCTCCTTCTCCCAATACCTCCCCCCCCCCCTCATTTCGTTCCCTAACCGGAACCTCGCTATCCTCCTATATCTTTCTTCATTCCATCCCGCTTCCAAATATTTGGGAGTTCCCCTTGTCACTATTTCCCTGTACCACCTGTTGTATCTAGACTCCTGTATTTTTTCCCTTCTCTCCTCTGCCTGGCTTCTGCTGTCTTCTTTCTCCATTTCTTTGAACCCTCCACGTCCTCTCTCCCCTTCTTCTCCCTCACCCTCCTCTTTCCATCCTAAATTCCTTTCTCTCTCTCTTTCCCACACCGACATCTCCCCTCCGTTCTCTTTCTCCCTCTCCCTTACCTCGTTCAAACATAGTCTGGCCAACTCCCCCCCTCTCCCCTTCCCAACTTCTCTTCGTACCTCCACGCTCTTCCCCCCGCCCACGTCCTCAGTTTTTCCCTCTTCGTCTCCTCCCTCACCATATATCCCGGGGTCCTCCAATCCACCCCCAACGACCACCTTACGTACCTTTCCTGAACTCTCTCTACCTCCTCCCTCTCTTTCCACCCCCACACCTCCGCTCCGTATCCCAACACCGTCCACACCAGCGCGTCGAACAGCCACATTCTTCTTCTCCAATCCTTTCCAAATTTCCTTTTTCCTATTTCCCAGACCAGTCGCATCACTACCCCTGCTTTTTTCACCCTGTCCCTGATCTGTGCTTCCTGGCCCTTGTTTTTCTTAAAAACTTACCCTAGGTACTTGAATTCTTTTACCTCCTCAATCTCCTTCCCTTTCCATCTCCACTCCACCTTTCTTTCTCTCCCTCCCCCTTTTCTGAACCTAACTACTTTAGTTTTCCCCACGTTTACTTCTAGGTTCTTTCCCTTCAAGTACCTTTCCAGACGCCTGATCATCCACTCCATCTCTTCCTCTTTCCCTGCCAGTATTATTATTATTATTATTATTATTTTAAACACTACAAAATGTGTGAAATCCCCACAAAATTACCTTTTCACAAAAAAAAGGTACAAAAAGAGCGCCAAATATATAATCCCATCAAGAAGAATCCCATTTAAAAACATTGACGTAAATTAATATCCCATCTAAAAGAATCCCATTTAAAAACATTGTCGTAAATTAATATAATATAAATATAACTTTTTTAATGTGCTATATTTAACTTTACGAAAGTAATGATATACAACAATTGCGCCAATTATCATAATGGCTATTTATACAAAGATGAAATGTATTAAATAATATTAAGCAGATATATTTTTATACAAATCAATATTTTAAAACCAATAAATATTTTGTTCAAAATACTTGGCGCTGCTCTCCGAAAAAATGTTAATTGTCTTGGTTAATAAATAAAACAAGACAAGACACCACAGCGACAAGAAAGAAAGAAAAAGATTTTAATGTAATTTATGCATATTTATTCAGTTTAACAACACCAATTCGGAGAGCAGCGCCAAGTATTTTGAATAAAATATTTATTCGTATTAAAATATTGATTTGTATAAAAGTATATCTGCTTAATATTATTTAATACATTTCATCTTTGTATAAATAGCCATTATGATAATTGGCGCAATTGTTGTATATCATTACTTTCGTAAAGTTAAATATAGCACATTAAGAAATTTATATTTATTTTATATTAATTTACGACAATGTTTTTAAATGGGATTCTTTTAGATGGGATATTAATTTACGTCAATGTTTTTAAATGGGATTCTTTTTGATGGGATTATATACTTGGCGCTCTTTTTGTATCTTTTTGTGAAAAGGTAATTTTGTGGTAGGAAACTACTGGGAGGCTTTCAACGTTGTTAAGTCGAATACCTATAGGCCCAGCAAATGACTTTAGCCCAGATGTGCCTCCATGAATAAACTCGAAGAGACTCCGAAATGGAAGCTCGTTAAAGTGAAGAAGGCATATTACCCAATGAAGCGATCGACCAAGCTTGTTTTTAAGGCACCTAATTACACCACCTTTTGCTCCCGTATTCACAAAAGTGCCATCACACCCTACGACTACAAGCTCGTTTAAATCTGTTTCCTTCAAAACTAATTCGTAAATGCTATCGCAAATATCCCGTGCACTCCCTGATTTCGGTACTACGTGTCCTAAGTACCTTGATCCAGGTTCGGATATTATTGAAATGTGCTCCTCTTTTACAGTGCGTCGATAATGCTTTACTCCTTGTTTGACCTGAGTGAGTGTGTCGTTTCTTCGACCATCAAAGTACAGTCCTCTAGGTGGAGTAGCATGTTGTTGCGCTTGTAATTTCACCTGTTCCCGAATCTTATACTTTTCCCGCCTTATTTTACTTCGATCTGTAACTAGTTTGGAGGCATCTGGAGATACTAGACTGGCATGCACAGGACCCCCAATTCCGGACGCGAGCTCAGATCCGAGCTCAGTTGAGCCCGAGCTCGATCAGGTAGAAGAGAGTCCGGCAACGGAGTGGGAAGCGGCTGGAGTAGTGGGAGCGGAGCCTCACAGGCTGCCACAGGGATTTCCAGAGTTTGACGCTCCGAAAATGAGGCACATTTTGGGGAATTTTTAAAAGAAAAGTATTGAGTATTATAATTCCAATCTCTATACTTTTATTAATTGAAATTTAAAAAATGAGTTCAAATTTTCCTATGCAATAATGTGGGAATCCGTTTTGTCCACGCTGTATGCAGGCGTCACGGCCGACGCGACACCGCGTGCCGTTGCGTTGCGTTTTTGTTTTTGATGCGAGTTCGGCGAGGAACGAGGCGAGCACGGCTCGGCAGTTGTTCGTTGGGATTGTAAGGCATCGGAGCCATCTTGCCTCAGCTATTTTTTGCTACAATAAAGTTATCACTCTTTAACGAGCTCGTGCAATCGTCTCGATATTCCCATCCCCTTCCTGATCCCACATAATTTTGGGGGCTCGTCCGGGATCGGATAAAAGGGATATTAACATCAGTATCGACGTAATTGCGGTACGGGCTGACGCCGCGGTGTGTGACAACGGGTAACGTGACGGTGTTTCGGCGGTGTTTCTCGAGCGACGGACTGTCGAAAAATACGCGCAGTGGTCATGGCGCCCAGAGATGTGAGTGACTTTACCGTGGCGGAACTAAAAGAGTTGCTGAAGGCCCGCCATTTGTCCGCGGGTGGCACGAAGGCTGAGTTGATAGCTCGATTGAACGAACATGATCCTTCGGGCCAGTGGGCCTTTGGGGTCCGCGAAAGTGAGGGAGCGCGAAAAGAGAGTGCGTCTACCAGCTTCAATATGGGGGACGAAGACGCGGGTGGAGAGGCGAGCATCTTGAGGACCACCGCCGATGACCAGGTGGCGCGGAGTCAGCGGGAATTGGACCTTCTGCGGCGAGAAAAGGCGCTGGTGGAACGAGAGCTCGAGCTGACGAAACGCGAGCTTGCGTTTGTGCAGAATATACAACGTTCGGGTGTGTCCGAGGAACGGACGGCGACGTTGAGCGCGGCGACGGTGGCCGTGGCAGCGGCGAGCGCGACGGAGGTGGCCGCGACGGCAGCGAGCGTGACGGAGGTGGCCGCGGCAGCAGCGAGCGCGACAGAGGTGGCCGCGACGGCAGCGAGCGCGACGGCGGCGGCTCCGACGAGGGTGAGCGCGGCAACGGTGGCCGCGACAGCAACGAGCGTGACGACGGCGGCTCCGATGGCGCTAGCCGAGACGACAGGGACGACCGAGGCGGCGACGGCCCCGGATACGCGGGCTCGGGCAAGCGTGAAGACTGTCGCTGAGTTATTGGGGTATTTCGAGGGAAAATCAGAAGACTTCCCTAGCTGGTCGAGGCAGGTGCAAGTGTTGCATGCAGCGTACCGATTAAACGATGACGAGGCGAGGATATTGGTAGGAATGCGACTGCGCGGAAAGGCGCGGGATTGGATGCATTCTCACCCTGAATTCATCCAGATGAATGTCACCGAATTGTTGGCGAAATTCGAAAGTATGTTTCACCATAGGCCGAGCAAGATGGTCGCACACCAGCAATTCCAGGACCGCCTATGGAAGAAGGCTGAGCTGTTTGAGGACTATTATTACGATAAAATGATAAAGGCAAGTCGTGTCCCGATTGAGGACCAGTGCGAGTTGACGGATTACCTCGTCGGCGGTATCCCTGACCCGGTATTGCGGCATCAAGCAAAGATGCATCGTTTTGATGCTCCTGAGCTGTTGCTGCGAGCGTTCGAGAAATTCGTATTGCCGTCGACGACCCACGGAGGAGGCGTACGGGGAAAGCAGCCGAACGAGAAGACCGCGACATCGACGAACGTCGAGGAGAACCAGCGGGCCGATGGGAAGCCGCCGAGGAAGGAAGCGGGGAAATGCTTTGCTTGCGGGGAGGCGGGTCACCTGAGCAGGCGTTGCCCGACGAGGGCGCGCAACCGGACGTGCTATCGGTGTGGTGAGCAGGGGCACATTTCGTTGACATGTCCGAAACGCGACGAAAAAGACGCAGATAAAAGTGCAAACTTGGTGGCGGATTCTTCTACGGAGAAAACGTATAAAATGGTAAGATTAAACAATTCTAGCGTGAGAGCCCTCGTGGATACGGGCAGTGATCTGACATTGATGAGAGCTGAATGTTACATTAGAATCGGTGCGCCGCGTTTGCAAGAGACAGAGGTAACGTTTCGAGGTATCGGGTCCGAGGGTAATGAGACGCTTGGTAAATTCACAGCGAATATTTCTATGGACGGAGGGTCCTACCCCATCGTAGTATATGTAGTTTCGGGCGTATTACTAAAGCCCGATTTGCTCATAGGAACGGACTTTTTAAACACGGTTCATGTGACAATAGATAGGGGTAATGTATCGATCGGGAGAATTGGGGAGAAATCGGCCGTCGATGGTGATGTCGTTGAGATCTGTAGTGTCGAGTGTGATGAAGCTGATGATGGCGTGAGTCTGTCGCATATCGAGGATGCCGGGCTTAGGGAGGAAATTCGGCAAGCGATCATTAATTATACTCCCGGAAAAACGCGTGACGTGGGTGTGAGAATGAACATTGTGGTTAAAGACGATGAGCCTGTGTACCAGAGAGCACGACGCCTGGCTCCAGGGGAGCGGGATATTGTAAACGCGCAAATACAAGAATGGTTACGGGATGGCATCATACAGCCATCGCTCTCTGAACACACAAGCCCTATTGTCTTAGTAAAAAAGAAAAAAGGTTGGCGCGTGTGCGTGGACTTTAGGAAAATGAATCGAAAAATTGTGAAAGACCGTTATCCTCTACCGCTTGTGGAGGATCAGCTAGATGCGTTACAGGGTGCGAAAATATTTAGCACGCTCGACTTAAAAAATGGATTCTTCCATGTACCGGTGAGTGAAGAAAGCCGCCAATTTACGTCATTCATTGTACCCGACGGGCAGTATGAGTTTTTGCGTGTTCCTTTTGGATTGTGTAACTCGCCGGCGGTCTTTGCGAAATTTATTAACGCTGTGTTTCGGGATCTCATTAACAGAAAGGTCGTGCTGGTTTATATGGACGATCTGATCGTACCGTCGAGCGATATGGAAAACGGAGTGCGAAGTCTTAAGGAAGTGCTGTCTGTAGCGAGAGAGGCCGGTCTAGACATAAATTGGGGAAAGTGTGCAGTGTTGCGGACTAAAGTCGAATTCTTAGGGCACATCGTGGAGAATGGTAGTATTCGACCGTCTGAGAATAAAATTAACGCTGTCGCGAGATTTCCGAAGCCGGCGACAGTCAAGCAAGTACAGAGTTTTTTGGGATTGACCGGATATTTCCGAAAATTTATAGAGGGATATTCACTGATTGCGAGGCCGCTAACTGATCTATTGCGGGCAAATGTGAAATTTGAAATCGGCCATAGGGAGGCACAGGCATTCCAGACCTTGAAAGATATGCTGTGCGGGAAGCCCGTCCTCAAGTTGTACAAGGCAGGCGCGCAAACTGAGTTGCATACGGACGCGTCGATGTTCGGTTTCGGTGCGATCCTGCTGCAGCGTAGCGAGGACGACGGTAAGATGCACCCGGTGTATTTCGCCAGTGGCAAGACGACGCCGGCCGAGGCGCGATACACCAGTTATGAACTGGAAGTCCTCGCAATAGTGAAGGCTCTTAAGAAGTTTAGGATTTATCTACTAGGGATTAGTTTTAAGATTGTAACGGACTGTAAAGCGTTTTCCCTCACCGTTAAGAAGCGTGATTTGTGCGTGCGTGCGGCAAGATGGGCTCTCCTACTGGAGGACTTCGATTATAGCGTCGAGCATCGGCCAGGCAGCAGAATGGCCCATGTGGACGCATTGAGTAGGAATCCTCTGCCGGCCTGCCTGTTAGTAAGCGAAGAGGGGAATATTACGGCTAGGATTCGGAGGGCACAGCAGGACGATGAGTGGGTGCGGCGCATTTTCGAACTGGCAGAGCAGGGAAAGATAGATGGATACACGACAAGGGGCAAGTTGCTCTTTAAAATGGTAGATGGCGATAATCGGCTGGTCGTGCCGAAGAATTTGCAATCGCCGCTCATACGACAAATACACGAAAATGGGCATTTCTCGGTATCCAAGACTGAAACCCTTTTGAGGAGAGATTACTGGTTTCAGGGTCTAAAATCTAAAATTGAGAAGACGCTTAAATCCTGTATCAATTGCATACTGGCCGAAAGGAAAACGGGAAAACAGGAGGGTTTTCTGACCCCGATTGACAAGGGTGAGGTACCGCTCGACACTTACCACGTGGACCATTTGGGGCCTTTACCTTCGACAAAGAAGCGTTATCGGCACATTCTCGTCGTTGTCGATGCCTTCACTAAGTTTGTCTGGCTGTATACCACCAGGACGACGGCCACCAGTGAAGTATTGCAGCATTTGGGTAAGCAGGCGGTTACGTTCGGGAATCCACGGCGTATCGTCTCCGATAGGGGGACTGCCTTCACTTCCGGGGATTTTCGAGACTACTGCGCACAGGAGAACATCCAACATTCGCTCATCGCGACAGGGGTGCCCCGGGGCAACGGTCAGGTGGAGCGGGTTAACAGGACACTCATTCCGTTACTGACTAAATTATCGGCACCTAAGCCCGAGGAATGGTACCGGCATTTGGGCGCAGTGCAGAGGTATCTGAACGCTACCTTACATCGGAGCATCAGCACGACGCCGTTCAACCTATTTTTCGGGACGCGGATGCGCGCGAAAGGCGATCAGCAGATTAGAGAGCTACTGGAGCAAGAATGGGCGGCGATGTTTCAGGAGGACCAAGGCGAAGCCAGGAGGAAAGCGAAAGAAAGCATCAGGAAGATTCAAGAGGAGAACCGCAAAACGTTTAACCAGAAAAGAAGGCGTTCGAGACCGTATCGCGAGGACGACTGGGTGGCGATCAAGCGAACTCAGCTGGGGCCCGGATTGAAATTGGCAGCGAAGTACCTGGGTCCGTACCGCGTTGCAAAGGTATTGCGCAATGACCGGTACATGGTGGAGAAAATCGGGGACCACGAGGGGCCTTGTCAGACATCCACGGTGGCGGACTACATGAAACCCTGGCTGGGAACGGATTCTGGCCTCTCCGACGAAGAATCCGATCACGAAGACGACGAGGCGGAGACAGCGGGCATCTGAGGCCAGATGCCAGAGCAGGATGGCCGAATGTGGGAATCCGTTTTGTCCACGCTGTATGCAGGCGTCACGGCCGACGCGACACCGCGTGCCGTTGCGTTGCGTTTTTGTTTTTGATGCGAGTTCGGCGAGGAACGAGGCGAGCACGGCTCGGCAGTTGTTCGTTGGGATTGTAAGGCATCGGAGCCATCTTGCCTCAGCTATTTTTTGCTACAATAAAGTTATCACTCTTTAACGAGCTCGTGCAATCGTCTCGATATTCCCATCCCCTTCCTGATCCCACAATAATAATACTTTGGTTCAAATTTATGATGGTAGTAGTAAGAGGGGTTGAGAAAAAAGTTTGTTGCTGGCGAGCATGATTTTGGCTGTCGTAATCGTCTGAAACAAAAAAACATACAATTTTTCTTAATCTATATGAGTGTGGTTATCGTATGAACTTTATGCCGAATGAATAATGTTGAAAAGCACAAAAATAGTCGTATTTCA
This sequence comes from Andrena minutula, assembly GCA_929113495.1. Lineage (NCBI taxonomy): Eukaryota > Metazoa > Arthropoda > Insecta > Hymenoptera > Andrenidae > Andrena > Andrena minutula. The sequence continues at coordinate 32,415,684 of OV815995.1, read as the reverse complement.
AATGGAAACATTAATTTCTTGGAAAAGCATTTGTTAGATTTCTGTGTTGCAAAATTGGATTTTTGTAAATATTTACTTAATTCTAGTTTACGTGATGACCACACTCATATAGATTTAGACTTTGGCGGTTTTTATTTCCGACGACTCAAGGTTTCAAATTGAAGAAAAATGAATCCACGATTAATAAATAGTAACAAATTATACATAGAAATATATGTATATTCACATATGGATCTATTATTGGACCAATTTTATAAAAGTTATTCTATTTTAAAGGGTATCCGAATACTTTTGTGGCCCACTGCATATGTATATACGGTATTAAATATAGTCAAATGAAAGTACTCAAATCTACGTATACGAATTTGTTAAAATTAACTTTCTGAATATAATATAAAATTCTGCACTTTTTCGTTTGGTCTTGTATATCTATCGCCAGTATACTTGTAGTTGTAACGGGCATTTTTGCAGTCATGAGTTCCCCACCACGAGACCTGATACCAAGAAGTGGGGAGTGAGCATACCACGGTCGAGCTCGAGGGCACACCGACTGCCCTAGGGCAAACTTAGGGCGCACCCCTGTACTAGACCAACATCTTTAAGCACTGAAATAGCTATCATCGTTGTTGCTCTATCACTGACACCATACCTTTGACTAGTAAGTGCCGTCTCTTTCAAATTCATTCTCATTTGAGAAGGCTTTGATAGTGCTGAGTAAGGGTCGTCAAAATCACTCGATTCGCTTTCTGAAATTTCAGATTCAGATTAACATAGTAAAGGTTGTTGACTAGTGGAGGAGGAAGGTTCATCTTCTGACGTAGGTATCCCCGCATATATATTTTGTATTTTCTTATGACGGTTAGCTGTGTTTATAAGCTTTATTATTTCAGGAATGTCAACGCCTCCGATGCGACCGACTCGGTCCCCTCGCTGGTCAAGAAGACAAAATGTTCTTTCTGAGAAACCTTTGGACAAGAACAGGACTGGAAATCACGGCATTTGCAAGCGGCAATGTCAAATAAATAGTTGGCATTTGCTTTGAAACAATCAATTTTTTTCTATAAGGCTGAGCTTTTGCCAGCCTTGTAAGTGTACTTTATGAGCTTTCTGTATTTTTGATGGTACACTGTGATCAGTTGTACGACACGTGTATACGTAACAGAAGGAATAGATGCCTTTCCATAAAGCTGATAACCTTGTTCGCTACCCTCTCAACAATAATTGAAAACGACGGTTCTCTGCTTCCACCCGAATCAATACCCAAACTACGTCTCTCATGAGCACAGCATCTGAGTACGTCCTCATACGTGGGGAGTTGAGTGAGCCCTCAATCTTTTGGATTGCCAAAAAGGGGACAGACAAAAGTCTGGCGAAGAGAGAATTTTGATTGGGCCATACTTAAGGGGTCATGCTGAGTCAGGAGGCCGAAAAAAGGGTGATATTTGGACATTTTTTACTCGAAAGTTATAACACATTTCTCAAAAAAAACTTTTTCCTTTTAAGCATTGCATCTAGTACTGTGTATCGTAATTTTTTTATTTAAAAATATTTATTAATAACAATGTTATTGTCCATCACTCGAAGGTCCTCTCAAAAAAGGCTTCTGCGGTGACCACTGCACTGCTGTTCGAAAGTCGATCACCTAAATTAAAAAATTCAAAGGAATTTACTTATTATATTATATTATCTTGTCTTTGAACGAAGGATTTTGCGAAATATTGATTTGGGAAAAATGGCTGATGTTTAAAGTAAAAGTTTCAATTTTTATCATAAATCGTGCCTGATTTTCGTCAATTAAAAGAAAACTAAGCATCGGATAAAAAATCCTTCGTTCAAAGACTAGTTTATTGTTCCTATAGTAAGCTTGTAAAATTTGAAGTAAATCGGTTGAATGGTTTTTTAAATATTTTGGTCACCGATTTTGAAAACGCTGTTTCAAGAAAAACGCGTTTGAAGTTTCAAGTCCAGTTTATTCTTATATAAAATGTTAATTTTTCAATTTACAAGGTGTCATCGATACCAGGCCCGTATTATAAACCTTCAGCAGTAGTTGAAGCCTCTAAAAATACAAAAATTGAAAAAACGATTTTTCGAAGGTTTGTGACTGAGCATGACCCCTTAAGGGGGGAGACCACTGTCTCGGTCCGAAATGTAAGGGTGTTTTCGGGAATTTATTTCAACCAAACAACGCAAGTAAATCACTGTATTGCTTAGTATAGTTAATAGTGTACATATCGAAAGGTAAGACAAAAATTTTTTCAATCAAATTCATAAATCCGTTTCTTGTATACTCTTCGTCAAAATTTGCGCTGCGGCAAAAACATGCTAGTCGCGTTGACAGTCCCCAGGCCATATGGTTAATCGGAATTAAAAAAAACAGTAATATTTAGAAACTAGAAGCCTGCCTCTATTACGTGACGATCAGAAAATGTCAAAATTGTAAAAAATAACAAAATGGCGGACCACTGAAAAAAAAAGTCCTGTTTTCGGGGTACAGAATTGGACAAATGTTGCTAAAAAAAATAGAAGCAGGTCGAAAATTGAAAAAAGCTGATCGTCACGTAATAGCGACGGGTTTTCCGAACAATAAATGTCCTTGCTCATGTCAATTGGACGTATAGTTTTCTCTGTAGACTGTCAACGCGGTTGAAAAATGTCATTCTGAGGAAAACGCGTTCAAAGTTCCGCGTGGCTCAGTCGCGCGTTTGACACCGCTTCACGAAAAACACCATATCTCCGTCAATTTTGCGAATTTCTTCATAAAATTTGGAGAGAGCATTCTTGAAACGTACGTCTTTCAGAATATGTAAAAAAAAATTGGTTTTTCTGAGTTTTAATGGTCCGAAAAGTAAGGGTGTTTTTGGGAATTTATTTCAACCAAACGATGTAAGCAAATCAATTTATTGCTTAGTATAGTTAATATGTACATATTGAAGGGTAAAAAAACAATTTTTCAATCAAATTCATGAATTCATTTCCTGTGTACTCTTCGTCAAAATTTGCGCTGCGGAAAAAACATGCTTGTCGCGTTGACAGTGCCCAGGCCATATGGTTAATCGGAATTCAAAAAAACAATAATATTTAGAAACTAGAAGCTTACCTCTATTACGTGACGATCAAAAATAGTAAAAATTGTAAAAAATAACAAAATGGCGGACCACTGAAAAAAAAGTCCTGTTTTCGGGGTACAAAATTAGACAAATGTTGCTAAAAAAAATAGAAGCAGGTCGAAAATTGAAAAAAGCTGATCGTCACGTAATAGCGACGGGTTTTCCGAACAATAAATGTCCTTGCTCATGTCAATTGGACGTATAGTTTTCTCTGTAGACTGTCAACGCTGTTGAAAAATGTCATTCTGAGGAAAACGCGTTCAAAGTTCCGCGTGGCTCAGTCGCGTGTTTGACACCGCTTCACGAAAAACACCATATCTCCGTCAATTTTGCGAATTTCTTCATAAAATTTGGAGAGAGCATTCTTGAAACGTACGTCTTTCAGAAAATGTAAAAAAAAAAAAAAAATTTCCAGATTTCTGACAGTGGTCTCCCCCCTTAAGGGCGTGTGAACAACGCTCGGACAGCGCTAAGCTCTGGGGGCTACCCACGCAAGATCAACCTTGTCTGTTGACAAGGCGCGGCAAGTAGTACCGTAATTTTCACCGTGCCGCAAAGACTGGCGCGCGGGAGGATGGTGGGGGGAATGCGTGAAGATGGGAAGAGTACTCAACCCAGGCAGTCACTGTAGTCTACGACCACTCAGACGACTTTTAGAAAGTATAGTGAAGGGCTGCATTTTTTCATAGTTTACAGTGCCAACAGTGCTATCGTTCTGAAATCAGCCACGGATGTTTCTTTGCATCATTTACGCAGCAAATATAGTCCTGGGTAAAAAAAAAGGTAAAATCCACCAGCTGAAGAAAGTTCAACTTTCTTAAGTTTTGTACTATAATTTTGAAAGTTAAGGCCTTTGATGCACACAGAAGAAATTATCCGACCGAGCTTATATTTTTTTACACGTTTTATTGGGCCAAGTAGGCAACTTTTCCACACTATTAGAATTTGATTATCGAAAAAAAGTGTTTTCACTCCACCTGCACCCTAATGGACATTCGTAACGCTTTCGCAGACTGGTTCATTTCGCTTGCTAGAGAAGTTCCTTGGCAATATGAAACCATAACAAAATAATATTTTATTTTATTATCTTAAATATATATTTATATTATGTTGTGATGTATAGGTAATATTTTCTGATTTTATGTCGCTGCTTATTGATTTCCACGCACTTTCGTGTACATTTCGACTTTTGTAATCGGGTAATTTTTTGTCGTATATAATAGAATAATTTTGAACGGCACAAATCAATTGTTTTTGTAAATCCATCTTATGAATATATGTACGCGGCAACGTGTCGCATCTATTTTGCCGTAACGTAACGTTTTTGCTGGAAGGAGGTGCATTAGAAACAATGCAAATTAAATTTTTGGGACAATGCATCACTGTAATACACCGCTCCGTCATGCGTTTATTATGTGTTGAGTTTAACCTCACTCAACAGATTCACAGAAATTCGTCGTACTAATATTCATATTCTCGTTACTAATAGTAAGTGGTGTTTATACTGAAGCGTATGAACTAACATACCTTTGGCTCGAACTTTTATCAATCATTTGTTTAGCTGTCAATTTTTCTAGCCATTAAATGATATTTTTATATAATGTTAAATTACTTACATTATTTATAACATTATATTTAACAATTTAACATTCCTGCTCTTAACTGAAAAGTTTAAACAATGTCACTGCTATCCCTTTGGTTCTAAGTGCCTCATACATGTATGATGAAATAATAAATAAATGTAATTACCAATAATAAAGAAATAAGTACAATTGAAGAATACTTTATCTGGTCTGTTTATATTAATTGACACTTCTCGCCGCATATATTCTTTAACTCCTAGCAATCATAAAGGACACAATATTAAATTAGATATGTATATCATCTATCAATGTTTTGTCTTCCGCAGACGAAAACTCTAACTTCGTCGACATTTCAGACACTCGTCACAAACACACACGCAAAATGTGATACTGAGAAGCATTTTATTGGTCATAATATAATCTGCTATGTATGACCCACCTTTCTTGCACCCAATACGTCGCGGGTCCTTCTGTTTTGATATTCGAGTGCGGGTACCTATATACAGGGTCATCCGTTAAAACTGCCACCTACGCGCGTGCGAACAGGTAAAATGGCAACAACGCCTCACGGACGTATTCCACTACAATCATGCACCGGCCCAGCGGAGAGCTGCCAGCGACCGCTGGATAGCAGAGATGCCCGAGCTTCGAAAATTTTAGGATGGTCTCTTTCAAATTAACGTTGCAAAGAGCTAGGTATTGGGAATTTTCCGGCTCAGGTAATCGAGCCGCGCGCTTCGCTTTTATAATCGGTTTACCACTCGCACCCCAGATTACTGTAATGAGGTTTGAAAATAATGTCAACTGATCTCGTACCTGTCTCAATTTAAAAAATTTTAGCTACGACAGGGTGGACCGCGGCGCTATACCTTTGTACGCAGAGATTTTTTGCGACTTGCATGTAAAAGCCACAATAATGGCGCATCGTTTCAGGAAGTGACATTAACGGAAACCAGTATGGGCGTGGCGTTGAGTAGCTAACAGGATAAAACATTCAGACACAAAAATTCTAGAAAAAAATTCAAACACCACTACAATCAAAGACACTTCCGCTTAGTTACCCGTTACGTCCGATTTATGCATGCACTGCATTAAGGATAAAATTATAAAAATGAAAATCAGAACAATAGATTCTGAAGTTTGCAGAACTAACACGTAATTGAATACAAATTTAATTTCTCAATTTATGAAAGTAATGATGCAGAGAAAACTAGCCTATTATTTATCAACGCCATGAATTTTAAAAAGATTATTAAATACAGTATCAAATAACCAGCTCGCAAAAGCTTTTCACAACAATTACGGTTAAAAAATTGATAAAAAATTAAGTAAACGCAAAATATTTTAAATTATTCATCATTAAGAGGAAATAATTTTTCCTCGTTTTTCGGCGCACATTGCATTTCGATATATTTTATTGTTCAAAAGTTATACAAAAAGGCCCCAAATTCTTCAACCTGGGCCGGAAAATTTCAGATAACTCTTTGCGACGATAATTTGAAGGAGACCATCCTAAAATTTTCGAAGCACGGGCATCACTGCTGCCCAGCGGTCGCTGGCAACCCTCCGAACGCCGGGCCGGAGCATGGTTGTAGTGGAATGCGTCCGTGAGGCGCTGTTGCCGTTTTACCTGTTCGCACGCGCGTAGGTGGCAGTTTTAGCGGATGACCCTGTACTCGAGAGATAAAGGATCCGTCTTTAAGCGGTCTGAAGACGTTCAATATTATCGTGCAATATTATTGACCGTCTGTGGATTATTCGAGATGTTGCGTTTGCAAATTTATTGATTATCACTGGTAGAAATCAAGCTCGAATAGGAAGCACTGGGGGTGGTCTTGTTCGCGCGACGAACACGAGGCCCACCTTCTCTCGCATAGAATACGTCAACGCGTGCTTCTGTTTTGAAAATCGGGCGCGTGTTTATACCTACTTGCGAGATAAGGGATCCGTCTTTAATTTGAACGAAGGACAACGCAGGCGGAATCACGCGCAGTCAGCGGACTACTTGTCTTCCTATGCCTCACCTCGATGCGTATTGATGGTGGACTTGGTGGGTAATACTTCTTAATTGCTACATTGGTGGGAGATTTCTCACAAATATACTTCATACGTACTACTTTATAAAAGTACTTTGAAGGGAATATGTAGGGTTTTATCTTTTTCGGGATAGGTTCAGATTTAAAATAATAAACGTACGAACAACTACATGCATACAGAAAGGAATATTTCCTGGATGTTTCTTAGTAACAATAATATACAGGAAGGCGAATATTTTATTATTTCAAATATAGCCGCGAGGTGTACTGGTCTTTCTGCAGAATAATTTCGTTTCCTACCCCATTGCCAGGGAAACATTCTTTGATCTAACATAAGAACATCTTCTTCTTTTGGTAATTGTGCGGACCATAAAATTAATTTTCGTCACGGTCAACTTTCCGACCGTACTTATTATTCTTTTATACTGTAGCGAAACACGTTTATTGCCTGCCGAACGTAGAGGAATTAGCTTGCAGCAATTGAGGATTAAACCTAAAAATTGTTTAGCTGTTCGGCAAGTTACTTGGCAGATGTTTCCTAATTATTTTATATCGTGTAGGGGCCAAAGCTCTAGTGTCATAAAGCTGTTGTAAACCGTGACCCGCTAACAATCCGTTTAGGGCATCACTCATCACGCTACATCATGGAACTTCGCGCGGGTGTCGATACGAACACTGCACTTTTCATGGCACATTTATGAAATTTTTTTAGTTTCATTGGAATTATTGACGTTAATTCGTGACGAATTGACGTTATTTTCTTAAATTGACGTTATTTTTTTAAATAACGTCAAACTTGTATATTGACAATTTTTGTATCAATTTCCGTAATAATATTCGGCATTTTTAAATGCGAAATAAAGGATGTTGCATTTTTTCCTATTTCTTGGGATTCACCCCCACTGTGCGACATATAATACACGTATTTAATTCGTTACCGTTAAATATTCGCAAATACTTTTTCCGTAGTAGCAAGGATAAGATTATGTAGATTATAAAACAAACAAAATATTTGCTCGAAAGTTCCCGGAAGGCAATTAAAAAGTCGATGATTGCTGACAAGTTTTCAAATGATTTCTTATGAAAAAAAAACTGTATGTAACTAATTATTTGCTATTACTTAGCAGACTCAATACTACTCACTTGGGGCCCCAAAATTTTTTTCTTTTATATCACCAAAATTAAAGGAATCGATTTAAAATTCTGCACGAAAAATACATACAAACATAGCACGTATTTACACACAGACCAGAAGTAGACGTCATGATATTTTTACCTTTTTTAGGAGCTCATATTAGTTGTCTACAGGTAACATATAAAAATACATACTCCCATATCTTTTGGATTCTGACTTTTTTCCTTATATCTTGCGATTCTGTCCCGCTGTGGCAACGGGTCGCAGTGCCAGCCTGCAACTACTATTAGCGGGCCAAAAGAAGATCCCTAGGAGGCGGGCTCGGGCGATGCAGTTCACCGATGTCACGATTGGTCGATTCACCTATTTGAACACATTTCTAAAGACAGGGCACACGTATTTTGGTTATTGGCTGAAGTAGGCACATACATTATCGCACCGCGCGACGAAGAGAGCGAACAAAACACATCGAGATCGAGTGGGATAAAGCGATCTGACCGACGAACGTCAAAGCAATAGCGTAGACATCTTTAACGGATAACTATTAATATTTAATAACTTAAAAATTTCCTTATTTTTCACAATATGTTCAGAAAGTATTATCAGTGAGTTGGTATCAGGATAATACTTCGGTGAACATATTGTGAAAAATGAGGAAATTTGTATGTTATTATATATTAATGGTTAACCGTTAAAGATGCCTACGCTATTGCTTTGACGTTTGTCGGTCAGATCGCTCTATCCCACTCGATCTCGATGTATTTTGTTCGCTCTTTTCGTCGCGTGGTACGATAATGTATGTGCCTACTTCAGCCAATAAACAAAATATGTGTGCCCTGTCTTGAGAAGTGTGTTCAAATAGGTGAATCGACCAATCGTCACATCGGTGGACTGCATCGCCCGAGCCCGCCTCCTAGGGATCTTCTTTTGGCCCGCTAATAGTAGATATAATGGAAAACAAATACTCGTCGCATTGTGTTGCGTCTCGAGTAGCCTAGGCTGGTACTCAAACTTATTGACCGTGTGGGGCACACAGCAGAAATATTGTACAATAATATTGAGCGTCTACAGACCGCTTGAATTTGAAAGGAGGCAGACGCAGGCGTGACCACGCGCAGTCAGCGGAATGCAACTCATTTCTTTCTGTGTCTTTCTGCGACGCGTATTGATGGTGGACTTGGTGGATAATACTTATTAATTGGTAAATAAAAACTGAACTGGCTGTCTTATTAGGGTGGTCGCAAGAAATCGATATCCGAATTTCTTCGACTGCAACCCCCAAAAAGTTGCCAATTAGTGTGAAAATGAGATTGTCAAAGTTTCAACTCGATCGAATAACGCTATCACCTGCCTCATCAGCCCTAAAGTATTAAAAAACAGTTATTTTTCTTTAAAAAATTAGGGGTTTTCTGCTATAAAATTAGAACGGTTTATCCTAGGACCGTGTTTTTTTTAGTTTTATAGAGAATGTTCCTGGCTTCAATTTTTATTAGCACAACTTGTTTGACAAACGCACTGATCGGAAAATATTTGGCTTTTTCGTGGGCCGGACCCGGAAAATCGACTGTTTAAAAAAAATGTAAAAATTCGCTTAAGTTGATAATTTGTTTTTTAAATGTTTTTCTACTACTTTTTAGTTATTTAGCATCAAAGAGTTCAAGTAAGATACTTTTAAAAAATAGATTTTCAATCAGGTAGGTGAAAGGAAGGAGTGGGATAGATGGGGGAGATGAGAGAAAATATTGACATATGAATCAATTATGTATTATAATCAAACCATAGTGAATTTGAAACATTGAACTTAGTAGTAACATCGGAACAGGTTTTTTCTAAATTAATTATTGAATATAAATTGTAATAATATATAAATTAATAATATTAGGTAGGTAGGTCGAAGTGGCAGATTTGACAGATTGAGTCGGTAGAGTCAAGTAGGTGGTAGAGGTTTTGAGAGGGTATATTTCAATGTGTCGGGGTATAATTTTCGACATTCAGCAACTACTTGCAAAACATACTGTTTCTGCTCTTCATCTTTTGTGATACTCGCATTGTAATCGTGTATTAATTTGACACCCCTTTCGGCTGGGTCGTTTACAACTCTAAAACGTTGCACAATTCCCTGTCCTTTAAAAAAATCTATGTTTTCCTTCTATACATCCGGGTCGGAATGTAAGAAATCACTAGAAATGTTGAACCTTTTGAAGAAGTTGAATGTTGATTGTGTAATAAAGTAAACGACTTCTTTGTCACCCGATTATATTGAAGAAGGTAAACGGTTAACGATGAAGTTCACGTCACGGTACCTCAGAGGGCTTCTTCAAGAGTGAGAAGCCTCGTCACCTTCGGAGGGTTATTTATACAGTCCTCGCAGAAGATCTCGTCCCTGAAGTAACGTCGAAAAGCGCGGAAAAATCGGCGTGAAAATGAGTGGACAGCGGAAGGTATCCACTTCCGCACGCCAAAAATACTGACCTGGGCGAGTCTGACTGCCGGATGGGTAACGTGGCCATAGCCTGGCTGTCCCAGGCCCAAGGGGAAAACCCCAGAGTACCTACGCCTAACGGAAAACTCTACCTAAAACATGGAGGCATACTAGTGACGAAGCCGCTACACAATAAATGACTGATTTGAATCGTGACGAAAAGTAAACTCGTTGGCCGACTGTTGATCAGACGAGGTGTATGAGGTCTAGGTCATGAACGTTTGACTAGACCAGGTGATGTCTGAACGACGACTGTATCAAAAGGCCAGCCTTGCTTGAAGAGCGCTGATTGAATTCTGGTCTTTGTCCACCTCTTCGACGTTGAAGGTAGACAAGACATCAGAATTGTGTGAGCTGCCGAAATTGTTGATTAGCTAGCTTTTCCTCGAAGAGGAGAAACCTTTCCTCTGCGATTTCGGCGGTGAAGGAGGAACTCTTTTCATCTTGGTGACATCAGCGGAGAAGAACCGGACATCTGTCTACCAAACCTAGTCGAATTGATTGACCAAAGCGTCTTGCCGGGTTATGATTTATGACGCTATTGTCCCGCGAGTCAGCTGTAAATGACGGTATATATCGGTCCGAAGTCACCGTGTACCAGGAACAACCCGCTGACAGAGCAATCAACGGAGCGGAAAAGGTCGAAATCCAAGAAAAAAACGGCAAAGTGTCGATTGCCCCTATTTTGATATCTGGCAGGAAAATATTTCCCAGTGAACGCTTCGAAAATAAGCATTGCCCGATTGTAAACGAATAAAAATGAATTTTGCTTCGAAAACTTCGAAATTACCGACTGTAAACGAAAATTCATTTTCGTTTCGCTCCGAGCCCGCTTTTGTCCCGTAAGATGGAACAAGAAATATATTTAAAAACATATACATTTAAATCATACTGAAACATTACTTTGATGTGTTTGAATGCAAAGAATAGAACGAACAACAAAAGCATGGTTAAAAGTAATTTTATCACATTCATACCGAATTTTTCCATTTTCTTGAAAAAGCCGATTTTCCGGGTCCGACCCATGAAAAAGCCAAATATCTTTCGATCTGTACGTTTGTCAAACAAGTTGTGGTAATAAAAATTGAAGTCAGGAACATTCTCTATAAAACTAAAAAAAAACACGTTCCTAGGATAAACCGTTTTAATTTTATAGCGGAAAAATCCCGATTTCTTAAAGAAAAATAGCTGTTTTTTAATACTTTAGGGCAGATGAGGCAGGTCTTAGCGTTATCCGATCGAGATGAAACTTTGACAATCTCATTTTTACACCAATTGGCAACTTTTTGGGGTTTGCCGCCGAAGATACGACGAAAAAAAAATTCCGCCTATGTCTTGCGACCACCCTACTGTCTTATGTCCCTAGCACTGCGGAATAGGGTTCAACTAAATGACCACCACTGTTTGTTGTTTACCTAACTCAGGGGTGCACAAGGGAGCTGTTTTAGCGCCTAGCTGCGAGCAACCCGTTTGTCCCATTGCTAAGGTTAAAATCGGTGAGTAGAACTGCAGTAGTGTACGTGCATGCTCGTAGGCTCGTAACGTAAGTATATATGGCTGGGTTCAAGTCATACCAAATGCACGTACACTACTCTGGTTGTCCTCACCGATTCTAACCTTAGCAACGGGACAAACGGGTTGCTCGCAGCTAGGCGCTAAAACAGCTCCCTTGTGCACCCCCGACCTAACTCGTTGGAGGCCTCGGTACTTATATACAGTCAGTGTAAAAAGTATTAGTGCAGCGACCAATTTAAAGTAAAACTTTATATATCCAAGTCAGTATTACATTTTAACAGAAAATGATGATTAATTGTCACGTCCCGCGACGTGGAGTCTAATGTTATTTAACCTTTTAAACCATTATTTACTATTTCGTACTCTGAGGTATTGTAATCGCCTCGTATGAAAACATACGGATGTTATGTAACAAATAGCCGATAAGGCGTTATCATAAAACCAGAACCACAAAGAATACGCGAATGGCAACGGGAAGGACAGCCAGCTGTGTAGCAGGTAGCTGACCGCACGCAGACCGAGGAGGCCCAACCAACACCAGCTGATGATCGGCATGAGACGGAGGCCCCTTATCAACCAGCGGAGACGACACCACCTCTACAAAGCTGTGCCCCTGATCCTCGACAGAAAATTGCCCTTCCGCTATTTTTCGAAGACCCAACCACCCATACTACTATCATGTACCTAACTTCAACCCCTAATACATAAACCGTACGAAAAATATTATAAATAAGCAAAATGTAACTTTAAATAAGAATGAGGAATCTTATTATCGTCGCTGCTGGGAATCTGATAAAATGGAACGTGCTTAATTCGTAAACAAAGCCCAGAATAGAGCGATGGGAAGATTCTTTCTGGAAGTTTCCAGGTGGAAGCTGCGGAATGGGAACTCCCACCTAAGATTTGTCATGTGACAAATCCTAGAGAAGGAGTGATCGACAGCCCTATAAAAGGGACTGACCACCCGCAGCGCGAGGATTATTATAAAGTGATTATTATAATGTTCAACCATACAAAATAAGTGAAAATTACTGTTCTTTATATTACGAAAACAAAAATAATTAAAACTTGTGAAAGTGTAAAACAATAGAACGAAGTGGTAATAAAAAAGTGTTATAAATTTCAAAAGTGAGTGAAGTATTCCACCCTTACCTATTCCTTTTAAATTTTGAGCATTGGTCTTGAGGAAAATAAATAATTTACGTAAATGTATATTAACAGTTCACGGTTTGTGTGGATCGAAGGTATTACCTATGAGCAGAACGTTGCCCGCGGTTTTACCGAGGATTACGCGTAAAACGTGATCGACGCGAGTAATTAACGAATATTGATAGTTCAGGGGTTGCGTAGATCAAAGGTATCATCCATGAGCAGAACGTTGCCCGCGGTCTTACTAGAGATCAAGCGTAGCGCGTAACCAACCCCGGTTTCAAAACAAATATAGAAAAATCACGCTTGCCTTGCCGATGGTGTCACCTAAGAGCAGAACGTTGCCCGTGGTAGCACCTGGAGCGAAAGGTGGAGAGTGATTTATCGGTCAATCAAAAGAAATAAAAAATATTATTTGTTACCAAAAGACCAATGCCCAGAAATCATCGCGCTGGGCGGCGAGTTCAGCTACGTAAGCTAAAGTGGCAGTTCATGAACACTCCGGCAACCAGCTTCGAACTTTTGGGAGTACCCAGCACCCCGACTGTCAACCAGGTTGCAACAGAAGCCAATTTCGGGCAGATCGTGGGCCTCACCAAGGGTTAATCCGGCGCCCGAGATCGACGGAATATCTGAGGTTCCTATCCCCTGGCGACTCATACCAATTACCAAATAAAAGGTAAACACCATAAAGTTTCATACTAACATATTAACCCACAACCCTCAACTAACCCAGAGCGAAAAATCCCAGGATTTGCTCGAAGCAGATTAATTATATAAAAATTCCTAAAAACGCGGCCCCAAATAGGAAGTAGGGACATAACATTAATAAAAATCCTTAAATGTTTGTAGAATAGATGTGTTACGTGAGGGCGTTAATTTTAAAAGAGACCAAGCGGTTGAGTCTAATTTCCTCAGGTAACGCTTAACGACTTTAAAAGATAATTATAAATTTTAAATAATTAGATTATTACGCAAAAAATCAGGATTGTTTTGGGGCGCGGCTTTCGTCTACAACCCATACAGGTTGTCCAATCAGGATGTGGTACTTTAGAGGAGACTGGTTCGAAACAAAATTAGACAAGTTAAGGAATAATATACCATGTATTACAAAAAGAAAAAAATATATATACAGGGTGTCCCAAAAATGTTGCGTTTCCTTAAAGGGGATGATTCTGGGGGTGATTTCAAACATCTTTTTCCTTTGCGAAAATGCTCTCCGATGTTTCGTTAACGAGATATTAATAAAAAGCACCGACCAATCACAGCGCGAGTCTGACGGCCGAGTTCCCGCGGTAGCGTGGCTACGAGCCGCGCTGCGACTGCGACGAGCAAGCAACTCGGCATGCATCGAAGAAACTTGCGTAGAATGGCAAATGAAAAAGACGTAACAAATAAAATCGAACATGTTGTCATGGTTTGTTCGTCATTTAAAGTGAATAATGAATAAAGGATAAATGGATGAAAATCACGTGTAACGTAAAAAGACGAATACGCAGTTTTTTTTAGAAGATTCGAAAATAATAATTATTTGAAGTGGGAGGATAAGGAATACGTAAATTTCCTTGTGTTAATAACGTAGCCACGAAAAGGTAATGTAACAGGAAATTAACGAAAGGTGATAGGCGTTAGTAACAAAAACTCACCCCTGTTGGAAATTCACCTGCAGCTTGAAAATCTGTGTCACAGGGTCACCGAACCGATCCTGGTCATCGATGGACGTGCTCCGTGCACAGCTGGTCCCAGGTATCCTTACATTCCCACTACCCAAAGTTAAGGGTCGCAATGTCAGGTGCGTCCAGGTCAACGTACTGAATATTCACTTCACTGCACGGCTACTAACACTGATCACTTTATTTATCCTGAAGTATTCTTGGGCCGTGTACATTTCTGCGACGCGATTGCTAGCTGACTGACAGGATTTTTTCCAAGCAACTTCCGCTACCCCCAAGTAGCTTCTCTGGTTCCATTATGAGTTAACTCCCACCAGGGCAAGAGGCTTTAGGTAAAAAGAAGCCAACACATTTTCGGAACACGTGTTTTGCAGAAGTGCAACGAACACTTTCACAAAAGCCCGCGCTCCGTCCTTCTACTGCCAATGTACCCATTGCTTCGAGGTAGAAAACAGACACCACGTGTATCGGTTCGAAAGGGTCCGAAGAGAAGAGACAGTCTTCGAGTTACTATAAAGAAGAAAATGCATACCATTCCTGTTTCCCCTTTCCGACACCCTGAGTTCACGACTGCTACGAGGCGGAACCAATTAAGTCATAAATTATCCGAAACTGTAGGAAACCGTTCTCTACCGCCGACTCGCCGGACAATAAACCGCGACCCTGGCGAAATGCTCTGACTGATCAGCCTGATTAATTTTGAAGAACTAGAAATTACAAAGAGGTAGTCCGCTGACTGCGCGTAGTCCCGCCTGCTTCGTCCTACCTTCAAATTAAAGACGGATCCCTTATCTCTCAAGTATAAACACGCGCTCGAATTTCAAAACAAAAGCACGCGTCGACGTATTCCGTGCTAGAGATGGTGGGCCTTGAGGCCCGATTGGTCCCAAACTAACCAATCTGCCCTGCAGCCCTCCCAAACGGCCACTGTCCTGAAGAGGCCCTCTTCACAGCAGTATCTCCTCCCCAAGGTTCACCATCGCTCGCACAGAATACGTCGCTTGCTTATCTCAAGTGTCTAAGCACGCGCTCGAATTTCAAATTCTGCAGGGCAGATTGGTTAGTTTGGGGCCAATCGGACCCCAAGGTCCACCTTCCCTCGCACGGAATACGTCGACGCGTGCTTTTGTTTTGAAATTCGAGCGCGTGCTTAGACACTTGAGATAAGCAAGCGACGTATTCCGTGCGAGCGATGGTGGACCTTGGGGAGGAGATACTGCTGTGAAGAGGGCCTCTTCAGGACAGTGGCCGTTTGGGAGGGCTGCAGGGCAGATTGGTTAGTTTGGGACCAATCGGGCCTCAAGGCCCACCATCTTTAGCACGGAATACGTCGACGCGTGCTTTTGTTTTGAAATTCGAGCGCGTGTTTATACTCGAGAGATAAGGGATCCGTCTTTAATTTGAAGGTAGGACGAAGCAGGCGGGACTGCGCGCAGTCAGCGGACTACCTCTTTGTAATTTCTAGTTCTTCAAAATTAATCAGGCTGATCAGTCAGAGCATTTCGCCAGGGTCGCGGTTTATTGTCCGGCGAGTCGGCGGTAGAGAACGGTTTCCTACAGTTTCGGATAATTTATGACTTAATTGGTTCCGCCTCGTAGCAGTCGTGAACTCAGGGTGTCGGAAAGGGGAAACAGGAATGGTATGCATTTTCTTCTTTATAGTAACTCGAAGACTGTCTCTTCTCTTCGGACCCTTTCGAACCGATACACGTGGTGTCTGTTTTCTACCTCGAAGCAATGGGTACATTGGCAGTAGAAGGACGGAGCGCGGGCTTTTGTGAAAGTGTTCGTTGCACTTCTGCAAAACACGTGTTCCGAAAATGTGTTGGCTTCTTTTTACCTAAAGCCTCTTGCCCTGGTGGGAGTTAACTCATAATGGAACCAGAGAAGCTACTTGGGGGTAGCGGAAGTTGCTTGGAAAAAATCCTGTCAGTCAGCTAGCAATCGCGTCGCAGAAATGTACACGGCCCAAGAATACTTCAGGATAAATAAAGTGATCAGTGTTAGTAGCCGTGCAGTGAAGTGAATATTCAGTACGTTGACCTGGACGCACCTGACATTGCGACCCTTAACTTTGGGTAGTGGGAATGTAAGGATACCTGGGACCAGCTGTGCACGGAGCACGTCCATCGATGACCAGGATCGGTTCGGTGACCCTGTGACACAGATTTTCAAGCTGCAGGTGAATTTCCAACACGGGTGAGTTTTTGTTACTAACGCCTATCACCTTTCGTTAATTTCCTGTTACATTACCTTTTCGTGGCTACGTTATTAACACAAGGAAATTTACGTATTCCTTATCCTCCCACTTCAAATAATTATTATTTTCGAATCTTCTAAAAAAAACTGCGTATTCGTCTTTTTACGTTACACGTGATTTTCATCCATTTATCCTTTATTCATTATTCACTTTAAATGACGAACAAACCATGACAACATGTTCGATTTTATTTGTTACGTCTTTTTCATTTGCCATTCTACGCAAGTTTCTTCGATGCATGCCGAGTTGCTTGCTCGTCGCAGTCGCAGCGCGGCTCGTAGCCACGCTACCGCGGGAACTCGGCCGTCAGACTCGCGCTGTGATTGGTCGGTGCTTTTTATTAATATCTCGTTAACGAAACATCGGAGAGCATTTTCGCAAAGGAAAAAGATGTTTGAAATCACCCCCAGAATCATCCCCTTTAAGGAAACGCAACATTTTTGGGACACCCTGTATAGCAGTTTTTGAAAGGTGGTACAAATTGGGGAAAATTACATGGATTTGTGTTATGCCTAATTATATATAGAAGTCCAATTATGTAAAATCGTAGACTCGTTTAGAAGGATTTGATTCAGTCGCAACAATAATTCAGGTCAACAATAATTGATCGAGGGAAAACCCACAACCCACTAAGTGGTTGGATCAATAATCGCGTTTTTTGTTAAATTCGTACATTCGCTCGAGTTATTTGAATAATTAGTTTGGTCGCAATTTATATTACTCGAAACAAGACAATTTTTAAAACGCGTCACACGCCGAAGGGAAGGTAACAGCTAATTGAGGGAAAACCCATAACCCACTAGGTGGTTGAATCAGCTACTGCTTCCGTACAATATCATGGATAGATGGAATCACTCACCGACTCTGTACAAGAGGTTGTTAATTTTACTATGCCTTATTTTCAAGCTCTCTCCCTCTCTCTCTCTCTCTCTCTCTCTGGTTCTCTCTCTCTCTCTCTCTCTCTCTCTCTCTCTCTCTCTGTACGACTTGGAGGGTCCCGCGTCCGAGATGGTGAAGCGCAGGAGCGTCGCACAACACACGAATGTCGGAAAAAAGTTCACAATATTTTATAGTTACACGCGAGAATATTAAGATTTAATTAAATGAACGTTTAAAATGAATGAGGTTTTAAAATGGTGAAAATGCAAAAATATATATATATATATATATATATATATATATATATATTTCAATTCTATATATATATATATATATATATATATATATATATATATATATATATATATATTTCAATTCTATATATATATATATATATATATAAGTCTCTACGGGTACTGAGTCCTTCCACGCACTACAAGATAGACGGGACCTCCGGCTCAAGGCTATTTTGAACAAATAGCGATGTCCCTCGGACAGATCGACCACGCACTATGCGACTTAACAGCCGACTGCCTCGAGCGTTCGTAGGGCAGGCCCGAGCACTTGGGACTTTGAATAAAGAGAGTCAAATTGCTGAGCATGCATTTCGTACACATGGGCCCAACCGTCGTCGCTCCGGACCGTTCCCAGCCTCGCACTGCTTAGGTTTTTGAATATTATCGCATCCGGCGTTCCAAGAACGTCGATGCTGATGAAAGGGTTCTTATGGAAGTAACGCAGTGGCGTAACAATTTATTATTATAAATCGGTTAGTATACTATATCAGATCATTGACAACTGATCGAGGGAAACTCCCACAACACTTAATGGTAGGATCAGATGTAAATGATGCTGTAATAAAATTTTAACAGGGAAGTAAGGAAAGAAGAAAAGAATATAAGGTAGTCTACTACAATGCCTCGGAAGACTTATCACAGCGCGCATTCCAAGAACGTCGACGGCGTAGGAAGATCGTTGGCAATAATCTTCCATGAGAATATGCCATGGCGTGACAGGCTTCAAGCAGAATTAATTATTAAGAATATTCACAGATAATTGACTATTGATCCAGGGAAATTCCCATAACACGCTAAGCGGTTGGATCAACTGACAACATCTGTGAATTAACGATTTAGAAATGAAAAAATATAGCCGGCACGTAACAATGTATAAACAAATTTTGATTCCCCTTAACATTTAAAAAAATTGAATGAACGCAGATAAACGTGCAGAAATAGACGCGCAGCAAGTATTCGCACAGTTAAATAAAGGATCAATAAACTATGGAAATAAACTACCTAAATATTTAATGTTTTAATAATTTATGGGATCGTCCTTTAATTTTATAATAGTGTTGAGCTTTTTTGGTGTGGTATTTATTTAGTTGGGTGTTATAGCAGGTTTTATTTTACTCTACTACTTCTTACAGGGTGATTTTCCAGCGGCGCCCGCCCTTTGACAATATATCTTTAGATGCCGCATGGTACCCCGTGACGAGGACAACACGTCGCAGTGCCTCGCCGAAATTTATGGCTTTCGACCCTCGAAAGTGTTCGAATATCATTAAAAAGTCAGAAATGTCCAGGATTTCCGCATTTCCCATCAGATCTTTGTGAAAATAACGTCAATGGATTCCTTATGTTTCGCCGATGAAACTGATACTACGAACGACGTAATAATTATTATTATTATTATTACTATTATTATTAAACATTTTTATTACTTCAGTAAAAGGCGAGGCGCAGCTAGTGAGCTGTTACCATGCCTGACCTTATTTATAAACAACAAATAAATAGAAAGAAATACAGCAACATATACACAAACACAAACATAACAAGATAATAAAAGTTACGAAAAGAAGAGAAAAAGAAAAAAGATTTATATTATTATTGCCATCTGGAATCTAGAGACGCGGTAGCATCTCGACGTCAAGTACATGAAAAACACCCTGTATATGTCGATGTCGCTACCGTGTACCTTTACTCGTCGCGAAGCCATTCCAACCTAATTCTGACATTTATACATTAACATCTCATCACGCCTGCAATATTTTGTAAATTTAAAGACATTTTTCTTATGTAAACCGCATATTGGCTTTCGAACAAGACCAATTTCAATAAAATCTGTCCACACATGACAAAGATATCATAATATCGTCTCACGGATCAGTCGGATTATTAAGATTTTTATCTCCTGATTCTACTTCTCCCAGAAATTGTTCGTCAACATAATACGTATATACGCGTTACACACACACCTTCAGCCAACACATGTTCGTTCTTCTTTCTTCGACTCTCGGGATTATTCGGCAGGAATCGTCGTCCGTCATTGTACATACACACTTATATGTACTATTTTCAATTCTATAACCTACCGAGTGCTAAGTGTCAAATAAAGTAAGTTGTCCGAATTTGGAATGTCACGAGTTTTTACACTACATAAGAGACTGAATTATTGTCTCAATTAATAAGGTAAGTCGCCTTATTTTTTTTTATAGATTTCTTATGTAGAGTCGCAGACTTGGAAGTTGTCCGGAGATGGTTCGACTGAGAAGCATCTCCTTTCACACAAGTTTCTGGAAATTTGTACCATGCATGTACAAAATAATATATATATTGTAGTAAAAAATTGCACTGCTTTTAAATTGCCAGATATTTGTATTTGTATACCAGCAAATTACAGTTTTTATGTAAAGCTTATTATATTACAGAAATGAAGGGGACGCACAGGACTCCGATAAAAATGAAGGGGACGCACAGGCTTGGATAGTAGAATTGAAGGGGACGCACAGGCTTGAATGGATAGAAATGAAGGGAATGCACAAGCGTGGAGGTGGTCCGGAGAAGAATAGATAGATAGACAGAGCATCTTGCTTCGCACAAGTTTCTGGAAAGTCAAATAAGGTAAATCGACAAAATTATAAACATACTAAACTAATTTTATTCCAAAACAACTAAATTGTATGTTGAAAATATTGGATCTCTTCGTTCATCTTCGCTGAATTATTACCATAGCATTTAAATTTCTGGCAACAAGACTTTCTGTCATACGCTCTCATTTCTTTCGGACACATTTGTAATCTACACTTATTATAGCAAACTGCCACTCTATTTCTATATAGTTGCTATGCTATTCATTAATTTTACTAGTTTTCCATTAACAATATTTCAATTCACCAATAAATATTTTTATACTATACTAAACCAACGCCAGTAAAAATATTGAATCCCTTCGTTCATTTTCGCTAAATTACCATTAACATTTTTTAAATTTCTGCCACAAGACTTTCTATCATATTCTCTCACCTCCTTTGGACACATTATGTAGTCTCTACACTTACTACAGCAAAAGGCCACTATTTCTATTGTTGTGAGCTATTGTGTCGCCTGTTTTTGGAGGTCGTAAATCTCCGACGGCGCAACGTCACTCTCTCTGTGGTGTCTTACGACCACAAGAGTTCACTGGAGAGGGTGTGAATTAAAGGATGATCTTGAATAAATTGAGGCACCGCACATTTAACAATAACAATATAACTGTATTTGAACTGAACTAAACTTGAACAATGTTGACTATGGCAATTAACAATGAGTTGTATGAGTCCCTGTTACCCGTGTGAGTCTTGGTTTTGGACTGACTCTTTGACACTTTCGCTGGCGACAAGGTTAAGTCGAAGATGCCCTTTAGGGGTGGAGTTATACAAAACGCAGTGGTAGGAAACGTTGTCTATTGGCGGAAGTGATTTGTTTGTAGGTGGTACTGAACTAAAGGAAAGGGAAATTCTGGTCAAAGTATTGGTGAATCTGTGTTACGGCTGTCGCGAGGCCGTCTGTGTTTTGTCACGGCGATCCTGGGACCCTTGGCCCTGACTTGAACTGATCGCCTGCGTTTCCGTAGTAAATTTATGTATTTACAACGGTCCCAGGTCTGCGAGGCGCGGATTGACAGACCAAGTGTCTGCCAGATGAGGTTTGAAAAATACAAGGCGCCCTTGTGCGACCTTGGTGGCCCGGCAATGAGGTTACGCTCAACATCTATATAATTTCTATATAAGTAAGTTCTACGTTAAGTTGTATATAACTAAAATGTGGCTTTTATGTTATAATATATTTACAAATAATCGAAGCAAAAGATGATGCAGTGTGATCTACGTCAGACTATGTACGCACAAATTTGCAGGTAGGGTTTTGCATACGCAATTATTCATTCAATGATGTTGACATATGAGCACGTATGATAATTTATAAATAATTAGTAAATGTGTCCTATTTTTCAGTTAACGATGCAGGCGAAGAGAATTATTTCAAGAGCTGAAAGAGAATGTATACACTTAAACCCTTATACATCCTTAAATTCCGTTATACCTTTATACCCTTATATACCCTTATACTCTTATATATAGCATTTAAATTTCCGGCAACAAGACTTTCTGTCATACGCTCTCATTTCCTTCGCACAGATTTGTAATATACACTTATTATAGCAAAATGCCACTCTATTTCTATATAGTTGTTACGCTATTCATTAATTTTACTAGTTTTCCATTATCCTTATACCCTTATACTCTTATATACCCTTATAACCTATCCACAGTAGTTGCCACGCTATTTATTAATTCATTAATTTTTTAGACTCCCATTAACAATATTTCAATTCACCAATAAACATACTAAATTAATTTTATTCCAGCACAATCAATTGTGCGTTAAAAATATTGGATGACTTTGTTCATTTTCGCTGAATTATTACCATTAGCATTTAAATTTCCTGCAACAAGACTTTCTGCCATACGCTCTCACCTCCTTCGGACACATTTTGTACTCTCTACATTTACTATAACAAAATGCCACTCTATTTCTATGTATAATAAGATCTACGTTAAGTTGTAACTAAAATAACTAAAATGTGGATTTTATATATATTTACAGATAATCGAAGCAGAAGATGATGCAGTATGATCTACGACAGAGAAAAAAATTATGGAAACATAGCATTATTATTGGACTTCCGTTTCCGGTCGCGTGGGAGATAGCTGTGTGTAAGTGTGAGTGGAGTTTATGGCTGGAGCGAAAGGCAGGTGAAGTGGTGTGAGAGAGTGGAAAGTGGAGTGAAAGGTGGAGGGGAGTTGAGGAAGGGTCTGGGGATAAAGGGGAAGGGACGGAGTTACGGGGTTGCAGAAGTACGGGAGGGATAAGGGAGGCATTGGAGGTTAGGCGGTAGAGATAGGGAGAAAAAGGCGGGAAGGAACGTGGAGTGTGACAGGTAGTGGCGCAGGCGGGAGATGAGTGAAACAGGGGAGAAGAGCTGGTGGGAAGGCGGGAAGTTTGAAAAAAGGTGAAAGTAAGAAGTGTAAGGAAGGACGAGGAAAAAGTAAAGGATAAAAAGGAGCAGGTGAAAAAGGATAAAGGGGTAGGATAAAGGGGTAACAGGGTAAGGAGAGTGAGAAAGGTGAAGAAAGGAGAAAGGAGATAGAGAAGAGAGGAAGAGATGGAGAAGAAAAAAAGGGGAGGAAAAGAAGTGGGAACGACGGCAAACGAAGGAAGGACTAGAAAGGACAGTCAGAACAGCAACGGAAGTAGTGCGGGAAGTTTACATAGTGTATGGGGAAAGAAGAGGGAAAGAGAGGAGGACTTTGGGGCAATGGAGCAGCATAAAGTAGTTTTAAGAGAAGCTGGAAGACGCAGAGGTCTCCAGAAAATGGTGGTAAGGGGGGGGGGGGGGAAGGAGGGAGGAGTAGAAGAGGGGCTACTGGAAGGAATGATGAGGGAAATGATGTGGGAGATGAAGAAGATGAGAGAGAAAATGGAAAGGGATAGGGTAGAGAGAAGAATGATAGAGGAATGGATGAGGAAGGAGAGGGAGGAGATGAAAAAGGAAAGGGAGGACAGAAGAAGAAGAGCGGAGGAGTAGAAAGAGGAAAGGAGAAGATGGGAGGAGGAGTGGAGAGAGGAAAGGTGAAGATGGGAGGAGGAGTTGAGGAAAGAGAAGGTGAGAAGAGAAGCTGGTAGAGAAGCTTGGGAAAATAGAAGAATGGGATAGGAGGATGGAGGAGGTGATGGAGAAGGTAGGAAGATGGGAAAAGGAAAGAAGGGAGAGTGGGGGAGGGGAGGAGGGGGGAAGGAGAAGAGGAGGAATGGAGGATGAGGGTCAGAAGGATAGAGGTCATGCAGGATAAGAAAGATAGGGAGATGAGAAGGAATAATGTGGTGGTAAGGGGGTTGGGGCTAGAAGGAAAAGAGGTGAAGGAGGAGGTGGGGAGGTTATGGGAAAGGATGGGGTTGGGGGCGAAGGGAATAAAGGAGGTGGTGAGAATAGGAAAAATAAGAAAGGAGGGGAGTGGAATGGCGCTGGTGAGGTTGGAGGGGAGGGAGGAAAAGAAGGAGGTGATGGAGGCAAAGAAAAAACTGAGGGGCAGGAGGGAAAGGATAGAGGAAGACCTCACAGAGGAGGAACGGAGGGCAAAATGGAGGATAGAGGAAGAGGCGCGAATGGAGAGGGAGATGGGAAGGAAAGTGCAGGTGGGGTATCTGAAGATGTGTGTAGATGGGAAGGTAAGAAGGTGGGACGAGATAAGGGAGAAATGGTTTGAGGTGCAGGGAAAGGAATGAACTGGGAAGGGGGAAAGAGGAAGGAGAGAGGAATGGAGGGGGGTTGTGGAGGGTGGCGTTCCGGAATGTGGCAGGGGTAAACAGGAAGGATGAAGGATTTTGATGGGGCTGGAGGAATGGGATGTGCTGGTGCTAAGTGAGACGTGGATGGAAGAAAAAGATTGGGAGTGTGTAGAAAGGAAACTACCTAGAGCAGCGCTGCACAAGGAGCTGTTTTCGGCGCCCAGCGGCGAGCAACCCACCTTTCCTGTTGCTAAGGTTAGAATCGGTGAGGAGAACTGCAGTAGTGTATGTGCGTGTTCGTAGGCTCGTAGCATAGGTATATATGACTGGGTTCCTTGTGGGGCCCCAGTGCAGAACAGGTCCCGTAATAAAATTCGGGTTATTTATTTGTATATTGTTACGTGTACAAATTTATTAGTTATAGAATTTTCTTCCTGTAAATATCGCTAAATGTAATGACGAGCCCCAAATGTGTGTACATATGTATATATTTATTTATATATAACTTTCCGACTTATAAATGATATATATCCTTAATTAAAATTTGGTTTTCTTTGCGTCAGAATGATTTATTTGTATAGTATTAACTTTCTATAGTATATTGCGTGACAAGGGAGAGATGTAGGCCCGGGGCAGACGAGCGGTTTGCGGCAGTTTGCCGCCGCGGCAAATTACCGCCGCGTTTTAGCAGAACATAGATTTATATGAAGCAGTTCACACGGGACGCAAATTTCAGCGGCTACCAGGCGGCACATTTGCGTTCGTTTTGACGAACGCACGTACCGCTTCGCCGCGAAAGAACGCTGCCGCAAAGCAGCGAAGCAGTACATTGTTTTATATCAAGCAATTCACACGAGCGTTTTGCGTTTATCTAA
This sequence comes from Andrena minutula, assembly GCA_929113495.1. Lineage (NCBI taxonomy): Eukaryota > Metazoa > Arthropoda > Insecta > Hymenoptera > Andrenidae > Andrena > Andrena minutula. The sequence goes on along the minus strand of OV815995.1, from coordinate 32,390,379 downwards.
CGCAAGAAAATGTCTCTCTCAAACCCATGAACATAGAAGAAGAAGGAACCGCAAAACGCGAATCGTGGCGTTGCAAAACCGCTCGTGTGAACTGCTAGAAAAATTTCACGCGCGTTTCGCGGCGGCAAATTGCCGCGACGGCATACTGCCGCAAACCGCTCGTCTGCACCGGGCCGTAAGCGATTCCGACGAACGTGAAGTTTGCTGCCCTCGCTACACTCGGGCAGCAATTCACGCGAGGCAAAATCGCTTCTCTCCCGTGTCAAGCATTATATTTTTGTCAACACCTGCATGAAAGGTGTGTTTTTGAAAGCCTGCTCAGCGATTCGCAAAAAATATGCATGTTCGATTGCTTTTTTATTCTGTCAAAATTAATAAATACGTGTATTTATTTTCCAACAAATCGATAACGATTAGTCGAACAACTGCATCTTCATACCATAGGGTAACGTCAAACTCCAGTTTCTTTGGGAGGAAAGTAAGAAATTGCGAATACGCAAGCGCGTAAAGTCTTTTTCCCTTGGGAGATAGACTTTACGCGAATACGTCTGAAATTAGTCATTTTGCTCCCGCTCAGCAGGCGTAAAAAACACACATTTTCATGCAGGCCCCACAAGGAACCCAGTCATATATCCCTATGCTACGAGCCTACGAACACGCACATACACTACTGCAGTTCTCCTCACCGATTCTGACCTTAGCAATAGGATAGGCGGGGTGCTCGCCGCTAGGCGCCGAAAACAGCTCCTTGTGCAGCGCTGACCTAGAGGGTATGTATGGGAAAAGCAGTGGGCCAGGAGAGAAAGTCAGAAGGGAAGAACGATAGGAGGAATGTTGTTGGGGGTGAGAAAGGATTTCGAAGTGGGAGAGGGGGAGGGGGGAAGGAGTCGATAATGCCTAAGAAAGTGAAAATTGGAGGGGGTTGGTGGAAAATAGTGGGGGTGTATGTGAATAGGGACTTGAAAATGAAGCTAGAGGATTTAGGGGAGTGGACGGAAGAGCGAGAGGTAGGGATGAGAGTAGTGATAGGGGGGGATTTTAATGCGCGCACGGGAGAGGCAGGAGGGGAGATAGAGGGGGAAGAGGAGGATGAAGGAAGAGGGGGAGGGAGAAGGACATCCAAGGATAAGAAGGAGAATGGGGAAGGTAGGAGGCTGTGTGGGTGGCTAGAGGAAAGGGGGTATTGAATATTGAATGGGAATACAGAAGGGGATGAGGAGGGGGCTTTCACAGGGGGAAGGGGGAATGCGGTAATAGATTATGCAGTAGGGAACGAGGATACTAGGGAGAAAGTGGAAAGGTTGGAGATAGGGGAGAGGGTTGATTCAGATCACCATCCGGTGGTTGTGTGGTTAAGGGGGAGGGGAGGTATGAAGGGGGAAGGGGGGAAGGAGGGAGGAGGGGCGGTGTTAGGGGAGACTGGACGGAAGAGGGAAGGAGGGAATTTATGAGGAAATTTGAGAAAAGGGGAGAGGGGAATAGAGGAGGAATGGTGTGAGATGCGGGAAAGGATTACGGGTGCATTGAGTAACACGGGGAAGGGGGGGGGGGCGGTAAAGAGGGTGGTGGGATAAGTAGTGTAGAGTGGAGAAGTGTAAGGAAAGGAGGGAGTTGAGAAAATGGAGGAAGGATGGAGGGGATGGGAGAGAATATGAGCAGAGGAAGAGGGAGTATGCCAGGTTGTGTGAGGAAAAAAGGAAGAAGGAGGTGGAGAGGTGAAGTTTGGAAGGTGGTAAACAGGGGAAGGAAAGGGAAAAGGAGAGTTAATGAAGGAATTTCAGTGGGGAAATGGGACGGGTATTTTAGGGGGTTGCTGAGGGTGGAATGGAGGGTGAGAAGGGGGGGAGAGACAAGAAGGAGGGAGGATGGAGAGGCGGATATAGGGAGGGAGGAAATAGGAAAGGTGATAAGGAACCTAAAAGATGGGAAGGCGGAAGGGGAAGATGGGATTCCGAACGAAGTGTGGAAGTATGGAGGTGCGGAAGTGGATAATTGGCTATGGGGCCTGTATAAGAGGGTGTGGAGGAGGGAAGGCTGGCCAGAAGGGTGGAGAGAGGGAGTGGTGGTGCCAGTAGTGAAGAAAGGGTTAGTGAAGAGGGTGAAAGATTATAGGGGGATAACCCTAACACAGACGGCGTACAAGATATACGCGTCTGTGTTAGCGGAGAGGGTAAGGGTGGAGGTGGAGGGGAAGGGAATGCTGCCACCAAAAAAAATCTCTTTCAGATCTTGGCCCACCCGAAAATTTTTTCAGACCTAACCCAGGGTGGGGACTGTCCTAGAAATTTTTTTTTCCAACACAGAAATAATTTATTTTTATCGGATGATGTTTCGGGCAATGTCGGGAAAGATCGGCGTTTTTCAACACCGCGTCTTCGAGGGAAAGAGATGGAGCATTACTTTAAAGTTAAAATTCTAGGAGGGAAAGAGACACCACTACCTAGGGGATAGAATCGCATGCATTCTAAAGCTAACAGTATTTCAAAGCGTTCCGATTTAACGTCGCCGCGTATCGCGCAATAGCATGCGTAATATGAGTCCTCCGGAGCAGCCGTGTGGGATGATGTCATTTGATGGCGCGAAGAACGCTCGAACGAAACAGAATGACGGGTAAATAAAATTGAGAAATTATATATATATATATATTGTTACAAATCATAAAATTAAAAGAATATAATTTACCATTTTTTACTACGAGCATCATCCACAATATGATTGAGAGAACAATCACATTTTATTCTAGAGCTAACAGTATTCTAAAGCGTTCCGATTTAACGTCGCAGCGTCTCACGTGATCGTATGTAACTTGAGTCCCCTGGAGCAGCCGTGCAGGGTGACGACATTTGACAGCGCGAAGAACGCTCGAATCATAGAAAGAATTATGTGGTGTCAGCAGAAATTTTTTTCCATTCCAATATGTGATGGAAATTTTTTCCCCAACACAGAGAAATAATAATTTTTTAATCACCGATATATAACGAACTATTATGTAGCAAACAGATATATTTTTTCCGAACCATTATGTAGCCAGCATTCTAAAGTTAACAAGTTTTTAAAACGTTCTGATTTAACGTTGCAGCGTATCGCACGATCGTGTGTAATTTGACTCCTCTGGAGCAGCCGCGCGGGATGATATCATTTGGCAGCGAGATGAAGACACGAACAAAATATAATACTTTTTTCGGAAACGTCGAATCTCAGAATTAGGTGGCAAAGAGAGAAGGAGAATGATGGGTGAATAAAATTGAGAAATAATATAGAATAATACAAGCACAAATATAAAAATATAAAATACAATACAATAAATTAATAAAATAAAAATATAAAAACATAATATAAAAATAGAATATAAATAGAATATAAAAATAAAAAATAAAAATATAAAAAACATTATAAAAAGAAAAAATATAGGAATAACAATAATAATAATTTAATTTATTATCCACTTTTGTGTTACAATTTAACGATCCTATACTCTTTCCATTTCATTCCCGTGATTGTGTCAATGTAAGTCCTACCGTTCTAATGTATCCTGCTGAGTCACAACAATTTTTTCTATTTCACAAGTGTTTCCTAATCTATTTTATGTTGCATAATCTTCTTCTATCATTTTCCTGTTCTTCCCATATTTTCCTTCTCCCTATTATCTCCCGTAGAATAGCCAAGTTTCATTCCATTTCATTCCCGTGATTGTGTCAATGTAAGTCCTACCGTTCTAATGTATCCTGCTGAGTCACAACAATTTTTTCTATTTTACAAGTGTTTCCTAATCTATTTTATGTTGCATAATCTTCTTTTATCATTTTCCTGTTCTTCCCATCTTTTCCTTCTCCCTATTATCTCCCGTAGAATAGCCAAGTTTGTCCCTGCTCCACTAATTACCTCTTTCCAATTCGTGCCACTCTCTCCACTTACTTCACATGCTTTAATCATGTATTTCACTGTTTCTTCCTCTTTCTTACAAAGCCTACATGTTCTTTCTTCTTTCGATAGCCAATATTTGTATGCTCTTGTTTCACTACCCTGTATGAATTTTCCTATCCTTTCTAATTCTCCTCTCCTTTTTTCTTTTTTCCCATAAGTATTTCGGCTTATTTCCTGGTTTCCTTGCCACCTCCCTTAATTCTCTTAGGAACTTTGACTCTTCTATTTTCATCTCTCTTTCTTGTTCTTGAATGTATTTACTTATCTGCTCTATTTTGGTTCACACGTCTTCACCAATAAAAATATAAAAATATATAAATATAATTGAATATAAAAATATAAAAGTACAATTAAAATAAAAAATAAAACACAATACAATATAAAAACATATAAATATAAAAGAACATAAAATAAAATAATAAAAGAAAATACTATTAAATAATAAATATAATATGAAAAGAAAAAAGAAAATAGAATATAAATGAATAAAATATAAAAATATAAAATAAAAAAAAAATAAAAAATATAAAAAACATTATGAAATAAAAGGAATAGAATAAAATAATAAATATAATATGAAAAGAAAAAAAAATATAAAAATTCGTTATAAAAGAATATAATATAAAAAGAAAAAATATAAAAAAACAATATAAAATTAAACGAATAGAATAAAAAAATTCAGTATAAAAATAAAAATATAAAAATACAATATAAAAAGAAAAATATAATAATAATAATAATAATTTAATTTATTGCCCACTTTTGTGTTACAATTTAACGATCATATACTCTTTCCAGTTAAATCCTATGATCGTGTCAGTGTAAGTCCTACCCTTCTAATGTATCCGACTGTGTGCTAACAATTTTTTTTCTATTTTACAAGTGTTTCCTAATCTATTTTATGTTGCATAATCTTCTTTTATCACTTTCCTGTTCTTCCCATCTTTTTCTTCTCCCTATTATCTCCCGTAGAATAGCCAAGTTTTTTCCCTTCTCCTCTAATTACCTCTTTCCAATTCCTCCCACTCTCTCCACTTACTTCACATGCTTCAATCACATGTTTCACTGTTTCTTCCTCTTTCTTACAAAGCCTACATATCCTTTCTTCGTTCATTAGCCAATATTTGCATACACTTGTTTCACTATCCTTTATGAATCTTCCTATCCTTTCTAATTCTCCTCTCCCTTTTTTCTTTTTTTCACCCATAAGTATTTCAGCTTATTTCCTGGTTTCCTTGCCACCTCCCTTAATTCGCTTAGGAACTTTGACTCTTTTATTTTCATCTCTCTCTTTCTTGTTCTTGATTGTATTTACTTATCTGCTCTATTTTGGTCCACACATCTTCCCCATTTAATCTTCTTCTTCTTTTCCATTCTTCATTTGACCATCCTCTCCATTCCAAGAATTTGATTCTTATTCTTTCCCTTTTCGTTACTTCATTTCCTCTCATTAATATTCTCCCACGTTCTTCCTATCCTTCTTCCGAGTTTATTAACCTCTCTTCACAGCTCATTTCCCTTACTCACATTTTTAATTTCTTTCTCTTCATGTTTCTTTTAACAGCCAGTATGTTGGTGTTGATCTCTCCAATTTCATTATCCACCGTATGTATTCCGCCTGCAATTTTTCTATTTCGTCATACCTTCTCCATCCCCATATCTCTGTTCCATACGCCACGGTGCTTCTAACTAGCGCATGATACAGTTTCGTTCTTCTTTCAAAGTCATCTCTGAATAATCTTTCTCCAATCCCCCACATACTTTTCCTAGTGTCATATCCGCTTTCCTAACTACCTTCTTAATATGGTCTGTATCCTTGTTGTTCTCTCTCTCTCTCTCTCTCTCTCTCGCTCTCTCTCTCTCCCACTGTATAACCTAAATATTCCAGTTCTCTTACTCTTTCTATTTCTTCTTCATTTCAACGTATTGTAATAATGCTTTCACCGGATGTAGAGTGCGATATAGAGGGCGTTATATGTACGCCTTTGCGCGCGTTTTTTTCTTCTTCCTTGTACGGTCCGGTTTCCGTCCCCTGGTTTGAGACTGTTGTGTGTTTAGACAAAATGGCGAAGCGAACACGTTTATCTTTTCTTTGGTTACAAGAGAGTTTGTAGTTATATCTATCTATATTAAATCTGATACAATAAAGTATATATAAACAACAGGTTATGGGCCCAGTGGCAGATAGAAATAAGAAAGTAAATAAGTATTAAAATAAATAAAAAAAAAAACTAAGTATGGAGACTAAAAAGTTAAACGGTACAAATAACCTCAATGTCGAACTCTTGAACGCAAATAACTATCACACGTGGAAGTTTAGAATGACCATGTTATTAACAGAGAAAGATGTAATTGGTTGGACAAAAGAGGAATTTAATGAGGCAAATTTTGATGCAAGTAAGGTGATAGAGAAAGTAAAAGCAAGAAAAGAAAATAATTTGTGTAAGTCTTTAATTGTCCAATGCTTGGATGATTCACAAATAGATCTTGTAAGAGACAAAGAAACTGCGTATCAAATGTGGAAGAGCCTAGAAGATAGGTACGAGAAAAAGGGCATACCAGGACAATTAGTATTAAGGAAAAAGTTAATGACGATGAAGCATCAAGAACAAGACAATTTAGAAACTTTTCTAACGGAGTTTGATGAAGTTATAAGGAAACTGAAAGTCACTGGAGTGGATATACAAGAGCAGGATGTAGTATGCAATCTACTATTGGCGATGCCAAAATCATTTGAAACAGTCACAACAATTTTGGAAAATATGCCGTCTGACTCATTAACATTGGAAGTAGTCAAAATGAGATTGAGGGCTGAGATCGAAAGAAGAAAAGCTACAGGAGAAGTAAGCGGTGCAGGAAACGAAGTCAAGCCTACTGCTTTTTCATGCAAGCAAGGCGCATGTTATGGATGTGGAGAAGTTGGGCATTTCCAAAGAAACTGTCCACAGGAAAAGGGTAACAAGTCAAGCCAGTATCAGACAGCACGAGGAAACCAATATGGCAGATATAACAGAGGTAGAAGTAGATATGGGAGAGGCAGCGATCGAGGTCACAGCAATAATTTCAATGGAGGGAGCTACAATAGAGGCCGAGGTGCAAGTTATAGAGGTCATCGGGGCAACTATGTAAAAAGAGAAGATGTTACAGATGAAAACGGAGGTATATGTTTCAGCACGGACTTGATTAAACATTCAGAAAATGTGAGTGACGACAATTTAATTTTTTTGTATTGATTCCGGATGTACGGATCACTTAGTGAATGACAAGAATTTATTTTTTGAATTAGTAATGTTAAACAAGCCGATTAATATAGCAGTAGCTAAGAGCAATGATTATATGAGTGCATTGGGTGTTGGCAATATTAAAGTTATAAGTGATGTGTATGGCAAGAATGTTGAATGTACTATTAAAAATGTACTTTACGTTCCAATGTTGAGAAGAAACTTATTATCTGTTAAGAGACTAGAAATGTCAAGTATTAAAGTAGTTTTTAATAATGGGCAGGTTAAATTATATAACTATGAAGGTCTGTTAGGTATAGGATATAGAAAAAATTTGTATGAAATAACGTTTAAAGTAAGAAATACAGAGAGTTTAACTATAGAGTCAGAAGATCAAGAAATGAAATTATGGCATAACCGATATGGCCATATCTGTCAGTCAAATTTGGAAAAAGTAATTAAAAGAGAGATGGTAGATGGTATAGGAAAGTTAAAAATGAGCAAAGTAGAATTATGCGAATCATGTATAAATGGTAAAATGACAAGATCAAAATTTGTAACACGAACCAAAGCGAAAAGGTTGTTAGAAATTATTCATACACCATTAACGCATAATGAGGAAAGGTATTTTATAACTTTTGTAGATGATTTTTCAAACTTTGTTCAAGTATATGTAATTAAGAATAAGAGTGATGCCTTAGATTGTTTTAGAGAATATGCAAATATGGTTCAAGCAAAGTTTAATTTAAAAATTGCAAAATTGAGATGTGATAATGGTAGGGAATACATTTCTCGCGAATTTAGGGATTTTTGTAGGGAAAATGGTACGTTTATAGACTACACGATTACTTACACACCGGAGCAAAACGGCAAAGCTGAAAGATTTAATAGAAGCTTAGTAGAGCGAGCTAGAGCGATGATTCATGAAGCGAACATGCCCAAAAGTTTTTGGGGCGAAGCAGTGAGAGTTGCTGCATACACTATGAATCGTAGTCCTAGCGCAGGAAATTTAAATGATGAAATTCCGGCATTTAAATGGTATGGTAGTAAACCGAATGTAAGTAATTTAAGGGTATTTGGTTCCACAGTTTTTGCACATGTTCCTAAAGAATTAAGGAGCAAATTCGATAATAAATCTGAAAGATGTATAATGATAGGTTATAATATAACAGGGTATCGACTATGGAGTATTGAAAAACAAAGGGTAGTAAATGCTAGAGATGTTGTTTTTAAAGAAGATGAATTTTATTATAAGAGTAGGACAGCAAGTATTGATTTAAGAACGGAAGAAGATATAGAAATAAATGATGAAAATGCAGGAGAGACAAAGGAAGAAAATGAAAAAAAAGAAACTCATGTGGAAAATGAAAATGAAACAAAGCGAACAAGAAAAATACCAAGTAAATATGATGATTATGAAATGTATATGGCGTTTGACGCAATGGCTTATATGCAACAAGTACCAACGAAAGTGGAAGAATTAAATGATAGGAGTGATGAAAGATTCTGGAGATTGGCAATGAAAAAGGAGATAGAATCAATAATAAAAAACAAAACATGGGAAGAAGTTGATGTGCAAAGTGGGATAGAAATATTGAACACTAAATGGGTATTTACCTCAAAACCATTAGAAAAAATTATTGAAGATAAGTTTAAAGCAAGGTTAGTAGTGAGAGGTTTTGAACAGAAAGAATCCTTTAATTATGATGAAATTTATTCTCCGGTTGCAAAAATGTCTACAATACGAACACTATTATCAGTTGGAAATCAATATAAGTATTATTTTAAACAACTAGACGTAAAAACAGCCTTCTTAAATGGTGATTTGAAGGAAAATGTATATATATATATCCTCCAGAAGGTTTCAAATGCAATAAAGGGAAGGTACTGAAATTAAAGAAATCAATATATGGACTTAAGCAGGCATCTAAATGCTGGAATGATAAGATAAACAATTTTCTATTAAAAGGTGGTTTTAAAAGATCAGGTACTGATTGTTGTATGTATACAAAAATGGTCCAAGGAAATACTATACATTTACTGTTATACGTTGATGACATTATTTTAGCAGGACCAAACCTAGAAGATATTGAAGATTGTAAAGTAAAGCTATTTAAAGAATTTGAGATGAAAGATCTAGGAGATTTGAAATATTTTTTAGGATTAGAGATTAATTATGATAGAGATAAGGGCATATTAAGAATAAACCAAAACAGATACTTAAGAGAAATCTTAAAACGGTTTAATTTTGAAAATTGTAAACCATGTGATATACCAGTGGATCCAAAACTAAGATTAGAGTTAGATTCAAAAAAGAATAAAGGGAATGCACCAGTTAAGGAACTGATAGGGTGCTTAATGTATCTAATGTTAGGATCGCGACCAGATATAAGCTATGTAGTAAATTACTTCAGTAGGTTCCAGGATAGTAATTCAAATCAGATATGGAATTACTTGAAAAGAGTACTGAGATATTTAAAGGGGTCGATGAACATGGAATTAATATATAGTAGAAAGAAAGATCCATTACCAATTGAATGCTATGTTGATTCAGATTGGGCAACTGAAGTGCATGATAGAAAATCGGTTACAGGTTATCTAATAAAAGTATTTGGGAACACAGTGTCATGGGTAACCAGAAAACAGAATTGCGTGGCATTATCCAGCACTGAAGCCGAGTTGGTGGCTTTATGTTCAGCAGTGAAAGACAGCTTAGGATTTAAGAAATTACTAATAGATATGAATTTAAAAGTACAAAATGTAAAAGTATTTGAGGATAACCAAGGTTGCATAGCACTAGTAAAAAACCCAGAAAACAACAAGAAAGTTAAACATATTGATGTGAAATATGATTATATTAATGACGGGTTAAAGAAAAACAAAATTGTGATTGAATACATAAATACCAAAGACCAATTAGCGGATATGCTAACTAAAGGGCTAAGTCGAGTAAAATTTAATGGAAATTTTGATGATATTGGTCTGCAAGCTAGAGAGGGTTAAGAGCATTGTATTATTAATTATCATTTAGAAGTAAAGCGAATTTTTTTTTTTATGTATATTTTTTTTGTTCAAAGTATATGAGTGTTTGGAATGAATGGAAAGCATTAAGAGAGGGTATTGTAATAATGCTTTCACCGGATGTAGAGTGCGATATAGAGGGCGTTATATGTACGCCTTTGCGCGCGTTTTTTTCTTCTTCCTTGTACGGTCCGGTTTCCGTCCCCTGGTTTGAGACTGTTGTGTGTTTAGACAAAATGGCGAAGCGAACACGTTTATCTTTTCTTTGGTTACAAGAGAGTTTGTAGTTATATCTATCTATATTAAATCTGATACAATAAAGTATATATAAACAACACAACGAAATCTTTCCTCATTTCTTCTTACTCTGGCTTTCCTGCATATCATTTTCTTAGACTTTTGCACATTTAACTCCAAGCATTTCTTATTTATGTATCTCTCGAATCTCTTTATCATATTCTTCAGCCCCTGTGCATTATTTACCATTAACACAACATCATCCGCGTATGAAATTGTCCAAATTTTCCTTCTACCTATTAGGACTCCTCCTTCCTGTTCTTTGCTCATTTCTTTTTTCCAGGTCTGCAAATGCGACATTGAAAAGTGTCGCGCTTAACGGGCACCCATGTCGAACACACTTTCCTGTTAAAAACTTTCCTATCAGTTCCCTCTTCACTCTTAAATTGCGTATAGTTCTGTCGTACATTTCCTATATCCTTATTCTTAGATGTTCGCCTACTCCTTCTTCTTAAAGCTTTTTCCAAATTTCTTCCCTTTCTATCTATCAAATGCTCCCTTCATATCCGTGAAAAACAGGTATAGCTTCCCTCATTTTTTTTTTTTTTGAGGTTTCTATATTTATAGCCGTTTTAACTGCCACTATTGCGTCTACTGTTCCTCTCCTTGTCCTGAATCCCATCTGCGTATCGTTTAATATCCCATTTTTCCATTTGTTCTTCTAATCTTCTCCTTAGAATTTCTGCATATATCTTATAACTTGTATCCATCAAAGTTATGCCCCTATAGTTTTAAATCATAACCCTTTCTCCTCTTTTTGAACATCGGACTTATTATTCCTTCTTTCCATTCTTCCAGAAAGTTCCCCTTTCTTCCATGTTCTGTTTATCACATTTGTTAGATTACCTATAGTTATGAAGATGATTGCGTCCTCGATGTTAATTTTAAGATATAATTTAAATGCAGGAGTTTAAATTTTAAGTCAGTCAGACTTATAATATCTTATATGATTTGAGTTCAGATCGACGTGAACCAGATCGGTTTTCAATCTATATTTATCTAATAAGTTTTTGGTACGAAAGGACCTAATTTATAAATAATTTTTTCATATATTCAATAAAAATTGGGTTTTCGTATTTATTAAGAATAGGTGTTTACCCTATGATAATTGTTGGTTGGACTTAAAATTCTAATTATTCAATATTAGAAGCGATTGGGTCAATTTCACTGTCAGATTCTTATGAAGTAATTTTATTTTTAACAATATTTTTGTAATATACGTTTAAGATATATATATATATATATATACATATACAAAAAATAATATAGAATAATACAAATAAAAACATAATAATACAATTGAAATATAAAATACAATACAATATAAAAAAATAATATGGAATAATACAAATAAAAATATAAAAATACAATACAATATAAATACAAATAAAATATAAAATACAATACAACATAAACAACAATATAAATACAAAAGAAAATAATACATATAAAAATATAAAAATACAATTAAAATATAAAATACAATACAATATAAAAAAATATAACATAAATGAATATAAAAATATAAAAATACAATTAAAATAGAAAAGAAAATACAATACAATATAAACAACAATATAAATGTAAAAGAAAATAAAATAATAAAATAAAAGAAAATACAATTAAATAATAAATATAATATAAAAACAGAAAAAATATAAAATTGAATACAAATAGAATACAAAAATATAAAATAAATATTAAGAATATAAAAATTCAATATAAAAATACATTATAAAAAGAAAAATATAATAATAATAATAATAATGATAATTTAATTTATTGCCCACTTTTGTATTACAATTTAACGATCCCATTTCATTTCTATGATTTTGCCAATGTAAGTCCTACCCTTCTAATGTATCCTGCTGTGTCTTAACAATTTTTTTCTATTTTTACAAGTGTTTCCCAATCTGTTTCATATTGCATAGTCTTCGTTTATCACTTTCCTGTTCATCCCATCATTTCCTTCTCCCTATTATATCCTGTAGAAAGGCCAAGTTTGTCCCTGCTCCTCTAATTACCTCTTTCCAATTCCTGCCACTCTCTCCACTTACTTCACATGCTTTAATCATGTATTTCACTGTTTCTTCCTCTTTCTTACAAAGCCTACATGTTCTTTCTTCTTTCGATAGCCAATATTTGTATGCTCTTGTTTCACTACCCTGTATGAATTTTCATATCCTTTCTAATTCTCCTCTCCTTTTTTCTTTTCTCCCATAAGTATTTCGGCTTATCTCCTGGTTTCCTTGCCACCTCTCTTAATTCTCTTAGGAGCATTGACTCTTTTATTTTCATCTCTCTTTCTTGTTCTTGGACGTCTTTACTTATCTGCTCTATTTTGGTTCTCACTTCTCCCCAATAAAAATATAAAAATACAATAAAAATATAAAATAAAACACAATACAATATAAAAATCAATATAAATATGAAAGAAAATAAAATAGAAGTAAGTAATAAATATAATATAATATAAAAAGAATATAATATAAAATAAGAAAAAATTAAAAAAATCAATATAAAAATACAATATAATAAAAATAAAATGTAATAATAATAATAATAATTTCATTTATTATCCACTATTGGCTTACAAATTAACAATCATATACTCTTTCCATTTCATTCCCGTGATTGTGTCAATACAAAATTGGCTCGACGATATCAATCGGATCATGTATCAAACATCTTTCGCACCACTCGGAACGTGAATCGAACGTGTATCCAACGTGAATCGCACCACTCGGAACGACATCGAACGTGCACCGAACGTGAATCGAACGGCTTGGAACGTGAATTGAACGACTTGCGTTCAATACCCGTTCGGTGCACGTTCGATGCACGTTCGATGCACGTTCGATTCACGTTCGATTCACGTTCGATGCACGTTCCGAGTGGTGCGATTCACGTTGGATACACGTTCCGATAGTGTATCCAACGTCTTTCATACCACATTGATCGTGCACCGAACGTGAATTGAACGTGCATCGAACATGAATCGAACGACATCGAACGTGCACCGAACGTGAATCGAACGGCTTGGAACGTGAATTGAACGACTTGCGTTCGATGCACGTTCGATTCGCGTTCGGTGCACGTTCGATGCACGTTCGATGCACGTTCGATTCACGTTCGATTCACGTTCGATGCACGTTCCGAGTGGTGCGATTCACGTTGGATACACGTTCCGATAGTGTATCCAACGTCTTTCATACCACATTGATCGTGCATCGAACGTGAATCGAACGTGAATCGAACGTGCATCGAACGTGCATCGAACGTGCACCGAACGCGAATCGAACGTGCATCGAACGCAAGTCGTTCAATTCACGTTCCAAGCCGTTCGATTCACGTTCGGTGCACGTTCGATGTCGTTCGATTCACGTTCGATGCACGTTCAATTCACGTTCGGTGCACGATCAATGTGGTATGAAAGACGTTGGATACACGTTCCGATAGTGTATCCAACGTGAATCGCACCACTCGGAACATGCATCGAACGTGAATCGAACGTGAATCGAACGTGCATCGAACGTGCATCGAACGTGCACCGAACGCGAATCGAACGTGCATCGAACGCAAGTCGTTCAATTCATGTTCCAAGCCGTTCGATTCACGTTCGGTGCACGTTCGATGTCGTTCGATTCATGTTCGATGCACGTTCAATTCACGTTCGGTGCACGATCAATGTGGTATGAAAGACGTTGGATACACGTTCCGATAGTGTATCCAACGTGAATCGCACCACTCGGAACATGCATCGAACGTGAATCGAACGTGAATCGAACGTGCATCGAACGTGCATCGAACGTGCACCGAACGCGAATCGAACGTGCATCGAACGCAAGTCGTTCAATTCATGTTCCAAGCCGTTCGATTCACGTTCGGTGCACGTTCGATGTCGTTCGATTCATGTTCGATGCACGTTCAATTCACGTTCGGTGCACGATCAATGTGGTATGAAAGACGTTGGATACACTATCGGAACGTGTATCCAACGTGAATCGCACCACTCGGAACGTGCATCGAACGTGAATCGAACGTGAATCGAACGTGCATCGAACGTGCATCGAACGTGCACCGAACGGGTATTGAACGCAAGTCGTTCAATTCACGTTCCAAGCCGTTCGATTCACGTTCGGTGCACGTTCGATGTCGTTCCGAGTGGTGCGATTCACGTTGGATACACGTTCGATTCACGTTCCGAGTGGTGCGAAAGATGTTTGATACATGATCCGATTGATATCGTCGAGCCAATTTTGTATTGACACAATCACGGGAATGAAATGGAAAGAGTATATGATTGTTAATTTGTAAGCCAATAGTGGATAATAAATGAAATTATTATTATTATTATTACATTTTATTTTTATTATATTGTATTTTTATATTGATTTTTTTAATTTTTTCTTATTTTATATTATATTCTTTTTATATTATATTATATTTATTACTTACTTCTATTTTATTTTCTTTCATATTTATATTGATTTTTATATTGTATTGTGTTTTATTTTATATTTTTATTGTATTTTTATATTTTTATTGGGGAGAAGTGAGAACCAAAATAGAGCAGATAAGTAAAGACGTCCAAGAACAAGAAAGAGAGATGAAAATAAAAGAGTCAATGCTCCTAAGAGAATTAAGAGAGGTGGCAAGGAAACCAGGAGATAAGCCGAAATACTTATGGGAGAAAAGAAAAAAGGAGAGGAGAATTAGAAAGGATATGAAAATTCATACAGGGTAGTGAAACAAGAGCATACAAATATTGGCTATCGAAAGAAGAAAGAACATGTAGGCTTTGTAAGAAAGAGGAAGAAACAGTGAAATACATGATTAAAGCATGTGAAGTAAGTGGAGAGAGTGGCAGGAATTGGAAAGAGGTAATTAGAGGAGCAGGGACAAACTTGGCCTTTCTACAGGATATAATAGGGAGAAGGAAATGATGGGATGAACAGGAAAGTGATAAACGAAGACTATGCAATATGAAACAGATTGGGAAACACTTGTAAAAATAGAAAAAAATTGTTAAGACACAGCAGGATACATTAGAAGGGTAGGACTTACATTGGCAAAATCATAGAAATGAAATGGGATCGTTAAATTGTAATACAAAAGTGGGCAATAAATTAAATTATCATTATTATTATTATTATTATATTTTTCTTTTTATAATGTATTTTTATATTGAATTTTTATATTCTTAATATTTATTTTATATTTTTGTATTCTATTTGTATTCAATTTTATATTTTTTCTGTTTTTATATTATATTTATTATTTAATTGTATTTTCTTTTATTTTATTATTTTATTTTCTTTTACATTTATATTGTTGTTTATATTGTATTGTATTTTCTTTTCTATTTTAATTGTATTTTTATATTTTTATATTCATTTATGTTATATTTTTTTATATTGTATTGTATTTTATATTTTAATTGTATTTTTATATTTTTATATGTATTATTTTCTTTTGTATTTATATTGTTGTTTATGTTGTATTGTATTTTATATTTTATTTGTATTTATATTGTATTGTATTTTTATATTTTTATTTGTATTATTCCATATTATTTTTTTATATTGTATTGTATTTTATATTTCAATTGTATTATTATGTTTTTATTTGTATTATTCTATATTATTTTTTGTATATGTATATATATATATATATATCTTAAACGTATATTACA
The DNA here is from genome assembly GCA_929113495.1 of Andrena minutula. NCBI lineage: Eukaryota > Metazoa > Arthropoda > Insecta > Hymenoptera > Andrenidae > Andrena > Andrena minutula. The sequence continues at coordinate 32,374,221 of OV815995.1, read as the reverse complement.
AAAATATTGTTAAAAATAAAATTACTTCATAAGAATCTGACAGTGAAATTGACCCAATCGCTTCTAATATTGAATAATTAGAATTTTAAGTCCAACCAACAATTATCATAGGGTAAACACCTATTCTTAATAAATACGAAAACCCAATTTTTATTGAATATATGAAAAAATTATTTATAAATTAGGTCCTTTCGTACCAAAAACTTATTAGATAAATATAGATTGAAAACCGATCTGGTTCACGTCGATCTGAACTCAAATCATATAAGATATTATAAGTCTGACTGACTTAAAATTTAAACTCCTGCATTTAAATTATATCTTAAAATTAACATCGAGGACGCAATCATCTTCATAACTATAGGTAATCTAACAAATGTGATAAACAGAACATGGAAGAAAGGGGAACTTTCTGGAAGAATGGAAAGAAGGAATAATAAGTCCGATGTTCAAAAAGAGGAGAAAGGGTTATGATTTAAAACTATAGGGGCATAACTTTGATGGATACAAGTTATAAGATATATGCAGAAATTCTAAGGAGAAGATTAGAAGAACAAATGGAAAAATGGGATATTAAACGATACGCAGATGGGATTCAGGACAAGGAGAGGAACAGTAGACGCAATAGTGGCAGTTAAAACGGCTATAAATATAGAAACCTCAAAAAAAAAAAAAATGAGGGAAGCTATACCTGTTTTTCACGGATATGAAGGGAGCATTTGATAGATAGAAAGGGAAGAAATTTGGAAAAAGCTTTAAGAAGAAGGAGTAGGCGAACATCTAAGAATAAGGATATAGGAAATGTACGACAGAACTATACGCAATTTAAGAGTGAAGAGGGAACTGATAGGAAAGTTTTTAACAGGAAAGTGTGTTCGACATGGGTGCCCGTTAAGCGCGACACTTTTCAATGTCGCATTTGCAGACCTGGAAAAAAGAAATGAGCAAAGAACAGGAAGGAGGAGTCCTAATAGGTAGAAGGAAAATTTGGACAATTTCATACGCGGATGATGTTGTGTTAATGGTAAATAATGCACAGGGGCTGAAGAATATGATAAAGAGATTCGAGAGATACATAAATAAGAAATGCTTGGAGTTAAATGTGCAAAAGTCTAAGAAAATGATATGCAGGAAAGCCAGAGGAAGAAGAAATGAGGAAAGATTTCGTTGAAATGAAGAAGAAATAGAAAGAGTAAGAGAACTGGAATATTTAGGTTATACAGTGGGAGAGAGAGAGAGCGAGAGAGAGAGAGAGAGAGAACAACAAGGATACAGACCATATTAAGAAGGTAGTTAGGAAAGCGGATATGACACTAGGAAAAGTATGTGGGGGATTGGAGAAAGATTATTCAGAGATGACTTTGAAAGAAGAACGAAACTGTATCATGCGCTAGTTAGAAGCACCGTGGCGTATGGAACAGAGATATGGGGATGGAGAAGGTATGACGAAATAGAAAAATTGCAGGCGGAATACATACGGTGGATAATGAAATTGGAGAGATCAACACCAACATACTGGCTGTTAAAAGAAACATGAAGAGAAAGAAATTAAAAATGTGAGTAAGGGAAATGAGCTGTGAAGAGAGGTTAATAAACTCGGAAGAAGGATAGGAAGAACGTGGGAGAATATTAATGAGAGGAAATGAAGTAACGAAAAGGGAAAGAATAAGAATCAAATTCTTGGAATGGAGAGGATGGTCAAATGAAGAATGGAAAAGAAGAAGAAGATTAAATGGGGAAGATGTGTGGACCAAAATAGAGCAGATAAGTAAATACAATCAAGAACAAGAAAGAGAGAGATGAAAATAAAAGAGTCAAAGTTCCTAAGCGAATTAAGGGAGGTGGCAAGGAAACCAGGAAATAAGCTGAAATACTTATGGGTGAAAAAAAGAAAAAAGGGAGAGGAGAATTAGAAAGGATAGGAAGATTCATAAAGGATAGTGAAACAAGTGTATGCAAATATTGGCTAATGAACGAAGAAAGGATATGTAGGCTTTGTAAGAAAGAGGAAGAAACAGTGAAACATGTGATTGAAGCATGTGAAGTAAGTGGAGAGAGTGGGAGGAATTGGAAAGAGGTAATTAGAGGAGAAGGGAAAAAACTTGGCTATTCTACGGGAGATAATAGGGAGAAGAAAAAGATGGGAAGAACAGGAAAGTGATAAAAGAAGATTATGCAACATAAAATAGATTAGGAAACACTTGTAAAATAGAAAAAAAATTGTTAGCACACAGTCGGATACATTAGAAGGGTAGGACTTACACTGACACGATCATAGGATTTAACTGGAAAGAGTATATGATCGTTAAATTGTAACACAAAAGTGGGCAATAAATTAAATTATTATTATTATTATTATATTTTTCTTTTTATATTGTATTTTTATATTTTTATTTTTATACTGAATTTTTTTATTCTATTCGTTTAATTTTATATTGTTTTTTTATATTTTTTCTTTTTATATTATATTCTTTTATAACGAATTTTTATATTTTTTTTTCTTTTCATATTATATTTATTATTTTATTCTATTCCTTTTATTTCATAATGTTTTTTATATTTTTTATTTTTTTTTTATTTTATATTTTTATATTTTATTCATTTATATTCTATTTTCTTTTTTCTTTTCATATTATATTTATTATTTAATAGTATTTTCTTTTATTATTTTATTTTATGTTCTTTTATATTTATATGTTTTTATATTGTATTGTGTTTTATTTTTTATTTTAATTGTACTTTTATATTTTTATATTCAATTATATTTATATATTTTTATATTTTTATTGGTGAAGACGTGTGAACCAAAATAGAGCAGATAAGTAAATACATTCAAGAACAAGAAAGAGAGATGAAAATAGAAGAGTCAAAGTTCCTAAGAGAATTAAGGGAGGTGGCAAGGAAACCAGGAAATAAGCCGAAATACTTATGGGAAAAAAGAAAAAAGGAGAGGAGAATTAGAAAGGATAGGAAAATTCATACAGGGTAGTGAAACAAGAGCATACAAATATTGGCTATCGAAAGAAGAAAGAACATGTAGGCTTTGTAAGAAAGAGGAAGAAACAGTGAAATACATGATTAAAGCATGTGAAGTAAGTGGAGAGAGTGGCACGAATTGGAAAGAGGTAATTAGTGGAGCAGGGACAAACTTGGCTATTCTACGGGAGATAATAGGGAGAAGGAAAAGATGGGAAGAACAGGAAAATGATAAAAGAAGATTATGCAACATAAAATAGATTAGGAAACACTTGTAAAATAGAAAAAATTGTTGTGACTCAGCAGGATACATTAGAACGGTAGGACTTACATTGACACAATCACGGGAATGAAATGGAATGAAACTTGGCTATTCTACGGGAGATAATAGGGAGAAGGAAAATATGGGAAGAACAGGAAAATGATAAAAGAAGATTATGCAACATAAAATAGATTAGGAAACACTTGTGAAATAGAAAAAATTGTTGTGACTCAGCAGGATACATTAGAACGGTAGGACTTACATTGACACAATCACGGGAATGAAATGGAAAGAGTATAGGATCGTTAAATTGTAACACAAAAGTGGATAATAAATTAAATTATTATTATTGTTATTCCTATATTTTTTCTTTTTATAATGTTTTTTATATTTTTATTTTTTATTTTTATATTCTATTTATATTCTATTTTTATATTATGTTTTTATATTTTTATTTTATTAATTTATTGTATTGTATTTTATATTTTTATATTTGTGCTTGTATTATTCTATATTATTTCTCAATTTTATTCACCCATCATTCTCCTTCTCTCTTTGCCACCTAATTCTGAGATTCGACGTTTCCGAAAAAAGTATTATATTTTGTTCGTGTCTTCATCTCGCTGCCAAATGATATCATCCCGCGCGGCTGCTCCAGAGGAGTCAAATTACACACGATCGTGCGATACGCTGCAACGTTAAATCAGAACGTTTTAAAAACTTGTTAACTTTAGAATGCTGGCTACATAATGGTTCGAAAAAAATATATCTGTTTGCTACATAATAGTTCGTTATATATCGGTGATTAAAAAATTATTATTTCTCTGTGTTGGGGAAAAAATTTCCATCACATATTGGAATGGAAAAAAATTTCTGCTGACACCACATAATTCTTTCTATGATTCGAGCGTTCTTCGCGCTGTCAAATGTCGTCACCCTGCACGGCTGCTCCAGGGGACTCAAGTTACATACGATCACGTGAGACGCTGCGACGTTAAATCGGAACGCTTTAGAATACTGTTAGCTCTAGAATAAAATGTGATTGTACTCTCAATCATATTGTGGATGATGCTCGTAGTAAAAAATGGTAAATTATATTCTTTTAATTTTATGATTTGTAACAATATATATATATATATAATTTCTCAATTTTATTTACCCGTCATCCTCCTTGCCACCTAACTTTAAGATTTGCTGACGCTGCATAATTCTTTCTATGATTCGCGCTAATTCTGTTTCGTTCGAGCGTTCTTCGCGCCATCAAATGATATCATCCCGCGCGACTGCTCCAGAGGAGTCGAATTACGCATGCTATCGCGCGATACGCGGCGACGTTAAATCGGAACCCTTTGAAATACTGTTAGCTTTAGAATGCATGCGATTCTATCCCCTATGTATTACTCTCTCTTTCCCTCCTAGAATTTTAACTTTAAAGTAATGCTCCGTCTCTTATGTAGTGGCGTCTCTTTCCCTCCTAAAATTTTAACTTTAAAGTAATGCTCCGTCTCTTTCCCTCGAAGATGCGGTGTCGAAAAAAAACGCCGATCTTTCCCGACATTGTCCGAAACAATTTCTGAAAAATTATTGGTTTGGAAAAAAAAGTTCCAGGACAGTCTCCACCCTGGGTTAGGTCTGAAAAATTTTTCGGGTGGGCCAAGTTTTGAAAAAGATTTTTTTTCGGGGGTCAATGCCTCCCTTTGAAAAATTTCCGACGGTGGGTCCGGTCTGGAGAGGCCTCCGCGGCGGTTCGGCCCGGACTGATCCCCCCTCTATCGTCGCGGCTTCCCCCACTCCGCGGCGCGTGCGCGCGCAACCTGTCTTCCTCACCCCGCAGGCCCCGCGCCCAGGTTTCCCTCCGCCCCGCTCCCCCGCGCGCCCTCACTTCCCCCACCCCGCGCCGGTTGTGAGTCGGGGAGGGGGAAATGGAAATGGCCTTGAAACTCAAATTTGCGTTAGAACCCGTCTATCTTTACTACTGCAACTACTGTGGATTTTATTAAAGTATTACGAATGTCTTCCACAAAAGATTGGAAAACCTCAAGGGAGATGTGTTTTCAACGTACTTTCTTCATTAATGTGACTTAAGGGGGCCGTCTCAAGTTTGTTATTGTCCGAATCGATCGAAGCGTCCCCGGTAAACAAACGGACTCTAATGAAACTAGTGCGGTCGATAAAAAGAACTTATACAGAGGTGACATCTGCAGGTACTCTACGTAGACGAATTTTTTACGCAAAATTGCCACATTTTCTGTTCTCTCCGTCTCTGCCGCGCTGTTGCCACACTTCTTTCTATTGAGAAGCTTGAAAGAATACTTACGCCACGAGAGCTGCGTCTAGCGTCAGAGCCTCGCTGAACGTAAAGGAGCATAGCAATAATGAAAGATAGAGAGGTCCGAGAGTGTAAGAAGGAAAGATGGAAAGATACCAAACCTGACACAATTTGAACTGTCAGTATTAACGATATTACAGATAAAATTTCTTTGCAGAATTGAAAGCCCGTTTGGTTCAAAGTAGTCCGATAAAACACGATAGCAATAATGAAAGATAGAGAGATTGGGTAGTGAAGTTAGGAAACATGTCAATGAAACAATTCTAATTTGCGTATCAATAGTTTTTATTTATACGTAAAAGGATGTAATATTTCGTATAATCAATGTGCATTTTCAAAGCATACAATTTGAATAAGGTACATCACCGAAATGTAACACGCCGAACGTAATAAAATCTATAAATGCTATAGTTCTTTTAAAAACATATGACGCTTTCTTTTTTATCTAATTATACATCAAATTATCTTGTTTATCAACAAGATTTGTCTGAATCATTTTTTTATAACATAAATTTGGACACAAGTATATTTCAATTTAATACTTTCGTACATGTTTTTCTTCGTAATTGTTATTCCACGATTGTAAAAATTTATCAATATAAACTAGAGATCAGTACTAACAATACGTATATTTCGGAATGTGTCGCTAAACGATTTTAATTAGCTACGATCCCCTGTTCGTTCGTATGTTTGATTGAAATCTAGAAACTCAATTTTAATCCACTTCCAACCATCCAATTGTCTGAAACCTTTGCAGGGGTGCGTAGTTTGAATGACAATGCAAAATTATGAAAAAAAAACTCCAAGGGGGTGAAAAAATTACCAAGGGGGTGATAAATTAGAACCCATAACATCAAATCCAATCAACAATCAACCACTCGCGTTCTTTACGAACTTTTAGCACTGTAGGGTTCAAGCAAACTGTTAAATTGCATACAACAATAAAAGATATTTGTAAAGAAGTGTGAGCTGTGAAATGTAAATCCACGAACACTAAAAACTAGAAAATAACAAAATTTATAATAAACGATTTTATTAAAAATGCATTAAGAACTAAAAAATAATTATTTTCTTATACTACAATTTCGATGGTGTATTTTCATTTTAAATAAAATGGAGCAGGATATCTCGCAATAAATTCATTTCGACACTTAATACTGTACTAAATTTATTCATATTCTGCTACGAAATATTCTGCTCCACGTTTTTATTTAAAGTTAAAAAACACCATCGAAATTGTAGTACAAGAATAGAAGTATTTTTGAGTTGTCAGTGCCTTTTTGACAAAATCGTTTAACAGAACATTTTTTTATATATTTTTTTGTCTCTAATCAAGTTACAGTCATCACAATAAATCGAAAATAAATAAATAAATAAAATAAATTAAAAAAAATTGATAAGAAATAAAATAAATTGAAATTCGACATTCCAGCTTTCGCCCCCTTGAAATGGACAATTACAGATAAAAAAGTGTGTACAGTGACTCGCAGCCATAATCGTACACTCTTTAAAATCGCATAACTTTTTTAGAATTGGTTCAAACGACTTGAGTTTTTTTTTAAAAGCTAGAAGGATTAGTTTGCCAACTGATGTGTTTCGTCGTTTTCAACAAAAATGCAATTGGTCGGAATAGCGAAAAAAATAGTAAAGGTTGTTTTTTTTAATTTTTTTTTGTGAGCCTGTAATGAAAATTCAAAAATCCCGTTTGTAGATTGAAGTAATACATGCTGCATATACTTCAATCTACAAACGGGAATTTTTAATTTTCATTACAGGCTAACAAAAAAAAAATTCTAAAAACGACCTTTACTATTTTTTTCGCTATTCCGACCAATTGCATTGTTGTTGAAAACGACGAAACACATCAGTTGGCAAACTAATCCTTCTAGCTTTTAAAAAAAAACTCAAGTCGTTTGAACCAATTCTAAAAAAGTTATGCGACAAGAGTGTACGATTATGGCTGCGTGTCATTGTATTTTTCGAAGAATACAGTATTGTCTCGTTAGCGGATCGGTTAGGTCAGGCCTTCCCAAGTAAGGGAAATCTGCTCCTGGAACACATGTTTCGGTTCTCCCTCCAACACTCCCACTCTCAGAGGAGACAGTAACGCCGCTAGGAAGCAGAGAGAGAGGACAGTAGGAATCGTCCCACCTTAGCTGAAGGCGCAGAGTTCGAAGGAGAACCGAAACATGTGTTCCAGGAACAGATTTCCCCTACTTGCGAAGGCCTGGGTTATGTGTACACGATGTGGACTTTTTGTTATCCCCACTACTTCTGCCTCACTCTTGTACGGCAATGGCGAGAGCGAGGGAGAGGCACTGAAAGCGAGCGAGAACGGTACGAGACAGATGACGGGATGATGTTTTGTCTCGCTCCATCTTTCTGACGCCTGACACTCCGTCCTTTGCGTTCGCGGCCGTCGCGCAGGCAAAGCATTCCATCTCGCTCCCCCCTTCGACCAGAGATGGGCATTATTTAAATAAAAAATTATTTAAATAACGTATCAAATAAAAGAGGCTTTATCTTTATTTGTCATCAAATAAAAATAACCCAGAGTTACTTTTATTTGAAACGTCACAAATAATGTTTTTTGTTCGACGTGAATTTATCCGACAGCCACAAATAATTTTTTGGTTTGTCGGGAAGTTATCCGACGGCCACAAATAATTTTTTTATTTGACAGGAATTCATTTTAACATTTAATTAATTTTATCGTCTTTTCATTCATTTGTATTTCAAAATTATTTGAAGCTGAAGTAATTCTGAGGGTAGAAAACGGGAGAGAGAGAGGGAGCATGGTGCTAGAAAGCGGTAAGCAGGAGAGCATGATGCACGGAGGTAGTAATTACAGCGAGAGGGAACGGGAGCGAACGAGAAGCCCGTTGCTAATATCCACCTCTCTTTCTAATCCCTGGTCCCTCTCGCTCTAACAACTACCTCCTCGCATCATGCTCTCCTGCTTACCGCTCTCTAGCACACACTCCCCCTCTCTCCCGTTTGCTACACCCAGAGTTATTTGAGCATCAAATAATTTTCAAATACAAATGAATGAAAAGACGACAAAATTATTTGAATGTTAAAATGAATTCTCGTCGAACAAAAAAATTATTTGTAACGTTGCAAATAAAAGTAACTCTAGCTTATTTTTATTGGTAAATAAACATAACTCTCAGTTATTTTTATTTGACGAGTCTCGAATAAAATTTTTGTCTTTTATTCGAAATCAATTTTTTATTTGAAATAATTTTATGCCCATCTCTGCCTTCGACCAGAAAGAAGCAAGAAACGAATACCGGAAATTAGGGAATCTTGTCCATTGATGGTCTTCCTACAATTTTCCCAGGTCGCTGATTACGAAATATGGCGTAAACAGTGTGGATCTGTAACACATTATGAAATACATTAGGAAATAGGGTTGTTTTATAAGCGTACAAAATTTTAATGTAGATTTATAAGCTGTTAAACTTTACCTGAAATATGTTACTTATTTCATTTGTCCTGGCATTACTGTCCCATACACCAGGTTTGCAGTAATTTGGCAAGAGGTCCGCCTGTAACAAATGATCGCAGACATTTCGCTAAGTTTGGTATAAAAGTAAAAATTTGTTTCAATAATTCGTCGAACATTGTGCATACCTGCGACGCCCGTACATACGCATCAGCATTTTTTTTTTTTTTTTTTTTTTTTGAGGGGAAAAATGCTTTATGCATACCCCGGCTACAGTGTTGCCGGGGTTATGTGGGACTCCCCGGTCTCCGGTATACCCACTAAAAACCCCCTCTAGGTGCTGCCTTCTCATTCCGGTCCCCTTGAATTCTGTCTATCTGCTCCTGTAAACTTAGAAATATGTCTGAAAAAAATTAAAGGGTTAATTAAATTTTATATTTCCTTCGTCACTTTCTTAGGAAAGCGAGTAAAACTGCCATTGCTGGCACTTGTGACCACTGACGGAGTCAGTGGTCCCGCGCTTTACAACGCGGTGCGACGCCGGACTGTTACAACAGTTTAACTATTTTCGGCTGGAGACCTTTTTCGCTTTTTCAAGCTTTTCGGTTTTTCTTTCGCTCTCTCTTCTAGTATAAATTGTGGCTCCCGAATAGGCATGCTCCTATTGTGCCGACTAACTATTAATTCGGGTAGCATGCATTGTAAATAAAATTGAACCAGTTTTGGCTCCATTTGACTTTTCCAAAACGCATCATCTCTCTCTACTCTTATAGATTTCAGCCCCTTCGGGGTCCAAAGGCAAAATATACAGTACTTTCGGTCAGTAATATGTAACTGACCTTGTACTTGATAAAAATAGTGATGCGTTTTGCTCATTGAAATACCTGTTTCAAAGTTGAAGATGCGTCGGACAGTGGAAACTTGTTCAATAGCTTCTTCCGGCGTAAAGTTCTCCGCTGATTTGGGGCATTTGATTTCCAAAATACCCTCTTGACCGATGATTCCATCCGGTGAAGCTCCTAAGTAGGAGATGTAGCTATCGATGAAAAGTCCACATTCTGCAATATCTGTGTATTGCTTCTTCAATTCTTCGAGAGCAATTTTCTCGCATTCTTTGCCGTATTCCACTGCGTGTGCACTAATTATCTTCGGATACAGAATTGATTTTACTGTATTTGCGCAACACGTGTCACGTCGGCGACGGCACACTTGTCCAAAATTTGATGCTGTCAACAATTTGGACCTGTACTGCAACCATCTGCGATTCTTTGCTTGTCCGATGGTTTCGTCTTCAACAGCGTGTCTTTTGGCTTGCCAGTCATTGAGCATTTGCATATGCTTTGCCTCCTCCAGTTTATACATTTCGGATGGCATGTCTGGCTTCTGTGCATTTTGTCTAACACAGTCCAACAAAATGAAACTTTTTTTCTGTCCTGCAATATCCATTGGGTGATTCTCGTAGAGTTTTGCGCCCTGAACACGAATCCGTAAACAAAATTGCTCCATCACCCTCAGTTTTTGAAAAACATGAGCTTTTGTAAAAACACGCGATTTTGGGCAAAAGTGAGGTATGCCGTGAAAACTAAAAACGCTAGAAAGTTCAACTTAGTCTCAAAAGATAGAGGAGAGTTTACTGAATATATCAGTGTACAAAGTTGTTAAATTTGATTGTTTAGAATTGTTGTAAATGGTCATCAAAGTTTGAAAAAGTGCCGATGTGCATGGTTTCCACGCAATATTTTTGCATTTTTACGAAAAATTGTTTACCTAGCCCGAAAACGCTACCCAGCATCGAATTCTGTAGACATTTCTGAAGAGGAAACCATGCAGGAAAATTGTCGCAACGATTTTTAACTCGAACTAGTCGAGAAAATATCTATCGGCAACGCGTTCACGGTGTTTTGCCGCCTGGCGGCCATTGCTCGCCTGGCGCGACTCGTCAGGGCCGTTGCTACGCGTAATCGTCGCGCCGGTGGTACCGTACAGTGGGCACCTACTTTCTATATGTATCAGCCTTATTTTTTTCGTGTATTCGTAGATACTGTTCTCGAATTTAAATAAACGTTTCTCAATCAGTCTCTGTTATAAACAATTTCGATATTCAATGCATGAATACCAACATATGACTTGTTAATATGGATTTATTTAAGTTTTATTTAAAGCAAAGGAAAACTTAAATAAATCCATATTAACAAGTCATATGTAGGTATTCATGCATTGAATATCGAAATTGTTTATAACAGAGACTGATTGAGAAACGTTTATTTAAATTCGAGAACAGTATCTACGAATACACGAAAAAAATAAGGCTGATACATATAGAAAGTAGGTGCCCACTGTACGGTACCACCGGTGCGACGATTACGCGTAGCAACGGCCCTGACGAGTCGCGCCAGGCGAGCAATGGCCGCCAGGCGGCAAAACACCGTGAACGCGTTGCCGATAGATATTTTCTCGACTAGTTCGAGTTAAAAATCGTTGCGACAATTTTCCTGCATGGTTTCCTCTTCAGAAATGTCTACAGAATTCGATGCTGGGTAGCGTTTTCGGGCTAGGTAAACAATTTTTCGTAAAAATGCAAAAATATTGCGTGGAAACCATGCACATCGGCACTTTTTCAAACTTTGATGACCATTTACAACAATTCTAAACAATCAAATTTAACAACTTTGTACACTGATATATTCAGTAAACTCTCCTCTATCTTTTGAGACTAAGTTGAACTTTCTAGCGTTTTTAGTTTTCACGGCATACCTCACTTTTGCCCAAAATCGCGTGTTTTTACAGAAGCTCATGTTTTTCAAAAACTGAGGGTGATGGAGCAATTTTGTTTACGGATTCGTGTTCAGGACGCAAAACTCTACGAGAACCACCGACTGGAATATGCAGACCAAAAATCGTGTTGGACAGTGTAATCAGAATCTTTCTGCTTGGGCAAATGCTTGCGTACATATCGCGCAGCCTTCGTTTCCTTCTGTTTTTCATTTCTCTTTTCATTTTCTTTCTTCGTTTTTTCTTCCATTTGGCTTACAGATTCGGGCGTTTTCTTCTTCATTATCGCATTCAATCGCGAGTGCACTTGGTTCGAGTTGTACTGCACGACAGCAGCAGTACATCTCCCTGTATACGATTCTCTTTCGGCGAAATTTAATCTTTTTCCGCCAGTGTACTTAGCAATTAGTCCGTTCAAACTTTCCACAGCGTTATTCGTAGTATTATACAGTAAGCTCTCCGCATGAGCTAACAGTGGACGAAGTATTTCTTTTACTTCCTGGTACACTCCAATTTTCACTAATTCTGGAACGATGTTTCTTTCATTCTCTTTATTCTTTCCATCGCAGAAATATTCTAGTCTTGCACACTCTGCGTGTTCACCAAACACGTGGCTCGGAACATTCTGTATATCGCCATGCAAATTCTTTGTTTTTTGTTCGATTGATACATTCTGATTGTATCTAAACTTTGCGGCTTGTACGATGTCCGTGCGCATCCGGCGAATGCTACTTTCCACAGATTTCCTCAATGGTCCAGGAGTAGTCTTCTTTACAATCGCCTTCATTTTTGTGCAAAAGTTTCGCAACAAATGATTCGTGCATTCAATTTTTTCTACACGTATCTGTCTCTTATATGGGTCCGCATCAATAATCTTCTTATACACGCTGCTATCCCCATCAGCAATCAGAGTAGAATAAACGAGCCCACGTTTTTCTACGCTAGTGTTGAATCCTTCTACTATAACATCGCTTTCTATAGCAGTCGATGCTCGAGATGTGTTCCAGTTTTTGAAACAGGTGTGTTTTCGGGGTTCTTTCTTGTTTTTCGCAGCAATCCGACAAATTCTGCAAACTTTATTTCGAACGCCGTAAAATAAATCTTTTTTCGTGTGATAGCCAACTATCACACCGACTCCAGACGCAGAATCATAACATCCACTGCGGTAGGATCGCTTTATCCAGCTTCCGTCGGCCACAACGGGGATGTGTGGGATCCCTGATTCGGAAAGAACGTCGCCTCTTTCAATCGCCAAACGTTTTTCTTCTTCAGCCGCTGCTAGCATCTCTTCTTCTGCAGCGGCAATTGCGGACTTGATGAATTCATCTTGATCCTTCACGAACTCTCTCTTCGACATGCAACGTATGTTCACTCCTGGAAAAGTGTGTTGCAACTGGGCATAACTGCCTCCACATAAAATTGTTGCATTAACGGCGCCCTGATTGCAATCCACTTCTGCGGCTTCGTCCGGTTGATTGCAGATTTCAGCTTTATAATGGCATAAAGTGCACATTACACTGAAGATGCTTTTGAGGCCATGCCGTTGTACACCAGTTATTCTTAGGTGTTCAATGCCACAGTCTTCCCTACCTTTTGCATGCATACCTATTTTTTGCAATTGAGCAAGCACATTTTGGAAATTCATTATATCGTTGCTATTTAGGAGACTCGATTGCTCTTGTGGCTCGTTCTTTTCAACTTTTTCTATAACGAAGTGTTCTTCTTCGTTACTTTGTATATCAAATTCTTCTCGCGCCTCTTCAGTTTCTCCCGAACTGGCCGTATCAGTATCTTCATCGGATGGCGAGTACATTATCTCTTGTCGCGTATGATGTCGTCCGTCGGATGTTGATGGTTCCTCTACTATAGATTCCCCGGCCACTTCTTCTGGATATTGTCCTACGGCAGGGTCGTCTGCCGTTTTTGCACTTTCTTGTTTCTTTTTCTGAAGGGCTAAGGACATTCTCCTTGCGCGGTATGCTTTCCGTGTCGATATCTCTTTGCGTACGGATGTAATTTTCGCGGACGACACGGAGAATTATTGTCCATATCTTCTTGCGCATCCTGCATATTCACATTTAGAGTGCTACTCATTTTACACTAAACCAACAAACGCAACACAAACTCAAACACAATACACCACAACTCAAAATCCTTCTACCCGTTACACAAAAACGTAAACGCGAACCGTGAACGCGAAACGTGAATCCGAAGATTCGTCTGTGCTGCGTTCTAAAACAAATGACGCTTTACAAATCAGGCAACGGCACACACAGTCAATCAGGAACCAACGGGCCACTGCTGCGGGAGGGGGAAACACCTACAGGAGTGGTGGTTATGTGTGCGTGACTGTGCAGGCGCAGTTCACGGCAGCATCGGTAACCCGTTGGATTCTGTTTGTGCTGTTGCAAAAAGTGCGCCGGACGAGATGCAGAATTCGAAAAATGTAAGTATTATATATTATACTATTATACAGAGTGACTCTCTGGCTAGAGTATTCAAAGGCGATGCCGCCAATAAGCCGCGCCTTGCTGAGTTTCGTGAATTTCGACGCTCGTGACGAAATTCACTACGACGCACAGTGGTCTATTTCGCCAAAAAGCTGGCCAAAATGCAATTTTCAAACTATAAAACAGCGTTTTGCTACTATGGCACATTTGTTATATACACTGCAATGTATCAAATACTGTTTGAGAAATTAAAATACAGTTATCAGTTACTATTATATAAACCTTCAAAGTTGGCTTAATTTCTTAGTCCTTAATGTCTTGATATTTCTATCATTTTTAATGTATCACACAAAGTTTCATTGAAGGAATTCATTTGTGAAATGTTTTACCATTAAAATATGTGTTATAAACATTAAATTTGCATAGCAGCAGCCCAAAATATTTGTACATTTACCCGTGTATTTCCCTTCCCAATATATCGTACATCTTAGTCCTCGCTTAATAAAGAACGAGGAAAAAAGTAATGTTATACGGTTTTATACGCAAAGAGAAGAAATTCTTCATTTCAAGTACACTGCCCAGAAGGATATGCAATTGAAAAATTTTGCGATAATTTGCGATCCTATAAGATATTTACATTTAAAGTGCTTAAGAGGGTCTTCTACAGTTATAGACAATTTTTTACATTCTCCGGAATTTTTGTATAACGAAACTATGAAACTTCTTCCATTGACGTTTTTTTTCACATGTATTTGTTCATTTTTCAACAATACTTACAAATTTTTACAATGAGAAATAATCAAAAGGTGGCAGTACAGAGCCTCGTATACAAAAGGGTGTACCGAAAGGATATTCTCATTGCTCTCATAAAATCTCAAGATCTACTTAACCGATTTCATTCAAATTTGGTGTGTATCTTCAATACACATATTGCTATAGCCCGTACTAGAATGAAGTCAAGATTATTATTTTTTCTACTTTTCTTTACTCTGGAAATGTTAACAAAAATTTCGAAAATTGGTATTTCAACTTCAAAATACCACTTTTTCTAATTGTCAATGTTTAATGAAAACAATTTTTCTAAACTAAAAATATGCCATTTATCGCCTATTGAACGAATAAATAATTAAACGATCCATTGATTTTCGCAACATTAACACCACTAATCAAATAATGCAACTACCAGTCATTATTATATTTCGTATTTTATATATTAATCCTTATTTCGCAAAACATCTTTTGTTTCGTATTGTTTTTTATCGAAACTATTTTTATCGAAAACTAAACAGAATAAAAATATACATGGTGAAATTGTTATCTAAAGATCGTTTTTCATTTTGACTTTTTGATAATAACTTTAAGTTCATTCTTTAAAACCACGTGACCTATTTTAACACATTATTGACCGGCAATTTTACATTAGGGCATGAAAACACAAGTTAACTCGTGACCGGTCAACAGTGAGTTAATAGTAAAAATGCTTATTTTCCAAAACAAGGTGTTAGGAAATCAAATTTGTATGCAAACTATTTTTAAAAATCTTCTAAAATGAAATTATACTTAATTCATTATTTTGAATGCTTCTTTTTGAGCGAAAACAGAGAAATCATCACGTTTTACGAAAAAAAAAATACGTAAAAGACAATATTTATGCAAGCGGTATTACATCCTCCATTATGAATTTTATATTTTCGATGACACATTTGATACCAGCGACCATGAAAACTCTAAAGTACTAGGTGTCTGTTAAATTTGATATTTTTTTCAGGTACTCGACCACCATTTGTTTTCTTTTTGCAATTTTGACTTCAGATTCTGAATCAGCGACCTCGAAAACCCTTGTATACTAATTTTTGTACAAATCGGAAGATGCCTTCATATTTTGGCCAGCTTTTTGGCGAATTAGACCACTGTGCGACGTATTAAAAAATTCTTTATTCTTCATCGCATCGATATGGCAGTGATACCAATGAATTCCTGGCGTTCTCCCGATTAAAATCATGTCATGTAAATCGGACTATTTTTAACGAAATTAGCGTGGTGCCATTTTCATCGACACGACATTGATTGACGCCATTTTCGCAAAGATCTGTTGAGAAATGCAGAACGTGGAATTCGTCACTTCCACGAAACGCAGCTAGACACGGCTTATTGGTGGTATTGTCTTTGAGGGCTCTAGCATGAAAATCATGCTGTACACGCTTACGGATTGCGCAATATAATTTTGCCTCCGAGCGGCGACTGAGTTGGCCATGACTCACCGTGCGTGCGAGAGAGTCAGACCGTCGGCGTTTGCCCGTCTGACTCTCTCATACGCACGGCGAGTCACGGCCAACTCAGTCGCCGCTCGGAGGCAAAGTTATATTACGCGATCTGTAGTATTTGCCATAAAATAATACATTCATCATTTCATTTCCAGACGAAAGATGCCCTCCCCACGGTGTCTGGGGAGGCAACAACTGAATCTAAGGAGAAAGAGAATGGGAAAAAAGAGACGGAGGAGCTAAAGGGAGAGAGAGGGGGGGAGAGCAAAGAAACCAAGGAAGAGAATACTAAGCTAAAAAAGAACTGGCGAAAGTAAGTTATCTTGAATGCGTGTGTATTATTATTGAGAGTGGTATAAGTCGATCTGTATCTAAATACAGTAAAGTCTCGTTAGCCGCTCGCTGGTCAGGACTGACATTGAGCACGTATCGTGACAAAACGCTAATTCCGGGTGGGAGTTTCTCGCTTCTTTCTGGCCGAAGGGGGGAGCGAGATGGAAGACTGCGTGCGCGGCCGGCGTGCGCGACAGACGCGAGCGCTCCCATGTAATCGTAACTGCTTGACAAATGCGCGCGGCGGTCAGATAACCACGCACGGCTCCAGTCTTTCTTGCGCCATAGGCGAACTTGTCAAATTGAGCCCTTTATTATAGTACATTTATTTCAGTTTATTGATGTCCTTACTCTCAATTTTTATTCGTAGTTTAAAACCGTTGTAGTACAATGTGTAGTATTTTATTTAAAAATTTATTTTCAGCAATGCCAGCAATGAAAATACCATTTTGCACCTCTTGTCCACCTTACGCCCTAGCAGTTGCCTAATTTTGCAGAGTAAAGTCATAAATAATCTCAAATAAATGTATTATAATAAAGGGCGCAATTTGAGAAGTTCGCCTACGGTGCAAAAAAGACTTGAGCCGGGCCTGCGTCAAGATTTTGCGAAACGGTTCTCGTTGTCACCGTAACCGCTTGCGACCTTCGCGCACGCCCGTCACGCACGCAAAGGACGGAGTGTTGTGGCGTCCGCAAGACGGAGCGAGACAAAACATCAACGCGTCGTCTGTCTCGTACTTTCCACGCTCGCTTTCAGTGCCTTCGCTCGCTCTCGTTCCATCTCGCTTTCGCCTTTACCGGACAAGAGTGAGAGAAAAGTGGTGGGGATAGCGAAAAGTCAGTATCGTTGATGCGGCCGCGTTGAGCGGGCCGCGCTGGTCGTTCAAACGTGTGCCCGCTGCCTCGTGGCAACCGCCAAGGAGTCGGCGTAGGCCTATGTCTACGGTTGTTTACGCCAACCGTCTTTTCAAAGCGCTCGCCCGGCGACTTTTAGATCGAACACCTCAACGTCGTGACACGCAGGCAGGCACTTCGTTCTCAGCGCCCATTGCGCCAAAGTCACTTTTGTATCGCGACCCATTGTCGCTAAACGCCCACGCGTTACTGTACTATATTGTTCGTCGTCTCTGTGTATCTCATTGTTTGTGACGTCCAGTGGCCAAGTGACCACTGGAGAATAAAGTGTGCCAGTCCCGAAAAGGCTCGTATCGTCTTCGCTCCTTCTCGTCACGCTACTTGCTCCGGCAATTTTTAACTTTC
Organism: Andrena minutula; assembly: GCA_929113495.1. Classification (NCBI taxonomy): domain Eukaryota; kingdom Metazoa; phylum Arthropoda; class Insecta; order Hymenoptera; family Andrenidae; genus Andrena; species Andrena minutula. The sequence goes on along the minus strand of OV815995.1, from coordinate 32,356,127 downwards.
GCTCCCGGCGAAAACATTGGTCCTTCGAGCCGGATCTGCTGAAGAAGAAGCAAGCGATCGACCCCATGGCTGGTGGAGGTGCAAGAGACAGCGAGGGTACCGTGGCCACCGCTCCGTGGCAGGCCAACGTCACCAGTATACGAGCGCTCATCGCGTCGGGGCAGCGCGTGCTGCCCAACTACAAGAAGATGGGTCAGGCGAAGTTCACAGTCGAGAACGCCCAGGCGAGGATCGACGCGCTGGACCGGATCTGGACCCAGTGCCAGGAGTTCCACTTGAAGGTGGAGGTGGGCGTCCCCCCGACCGAGCGTCCTGACTGCGAGTATCTGGCGGACGACGAACTCGTCGTCCGAACGAACAGTTCGCCCTAGCCGAAGCGGAGTTCTGGGAGGCCAAGGATTTCCTGTTGGAGGTCCTTCATTCCTTCAAAGGCCCCAGCGTCGACGGATCAACCGAGACCACAGCCGCCACTTCATCTGGAGCAGCGAAGAGCCGAGCTAGGCTCCCACGCCTCCACCTTCCGCGTTTCTCCGGTGAGTACCAGGAGTGGCAGGCATTTCGCGGTCTGTTCTCGTCGCTCGTTATCAAGGATGCGGCTCTCGACGACGTCGAGCGGTTGCAATATTTAAAAACGTCGTTAAACGGCGCCGCGCTCAATGTCATCGCAATTCCGTATCTCCGTCAATTCTCAACCGATTTTTTATTTCTTTGGCTCATTTTGTAGGGGATTAAATTTGCTAAAATGTCACACAGTAGTTTTTCAAAATTTTCTTTAGGGATTTAAAAAAAAAACTTTTTTTTCATATAACATTAAAACGAGAAGGAATAAAAGAAATATAAATTAAACAATTCAAATTTAAACAAGTTAGTCTTCTTCCATATATTCTACATCTTCATAATTAGATAACAGATATTTTGCGTCTTTTTCAAGTTCAACAGACGCAGTTGGCCATTGGGACCTCAAAATCGAAATTCGAAAAATCGAAGATTTTAAAAGATTCCGGCAATATAATACCAGAAAAAGTTGGAGGTTTTCGACAAATGAGGATATAATGCATAATTTATTAATAACATCGAATCCTTTAATTTCGATTTGGAGGTCCCAATGGTCAACTGCGTCTGTTGAACTTGAAAAAGACGCAAAATATCTGTTGTCTAATTATGAAGATGTAGAATATATGGAAGAAGACTAACTTGTTTAAATTTGAATTGTTTAATTTATATTTCTTTTATTCTTTCTTGTTTTAATGTTATATGAAAAAATCTGGTTAATAAACTCGTTGTTTCGGAACCAGGAGTTCAGAATTTGTTTTTTTTTAATGCCTAAAGAAAATTTTAGAAAACTACTGTGTGACATTTTAGCAAATTTAATCCCCTACAAAATGAGCCAAAGAAATAAAAAATCTGTTGAGAATTGACGGAGATACGGAATTTTGACCGCGAAAAGTCACTTTGGAACCACTGTGCTTTGCCGGACAAGAGTGAGACAGAAGTGGTGGGAATAACGAAAAATCCACATCGTATACACCAAACTGAGTCCGTAATGAGACAATACTGTAGTATCTTTTATTTTAGTTTATCCAAATATTATCTTTGCCCATTTCTGTTCTCTAGCAGCTTCGCCGTGATTCATTCAAGCCTCCCTTACGAGAAAATAGTAATAGCGGAAATGCGGCAACAGCGCGATACGCCTCTCGATACGTCTCGGCAACTATGTTTTTCCTATATTTATCGGCTACCTTGCACTTCTACCGTTTCTGATGGTAAATAGCGCGAAAGTACCACCAGCGCCGGGGACGGAGAATCCTTGAAGCTTCATTCTGTCATTTCTCGAGGCTGTCTCAGTACACGATTCAGAAATTCATTATTATTTCAACGTACGGTGCTTATTAGCGTTCAAACGCACCGTCCCACGCCCCACAGATGTTTACTGAAAGCAATTGTACCCGCAAAAACTTCCTTGTGGCCGATTCCAGGACAAAATTCGGTTGAACCGGTTTGTTTATTACACGCGTATACGTACACGCTTAACTTAGCTTGTGTGAGCGTCCGCACACATTCAAGGCCCGGTGAGACGGCCTCCTTAATGTGCAAGGTGTTAAAAAAGTAATATTCACTGGTTTGGTGGGTGAATGTGAACCTGTTGACCGGTAGAGATTTGTAAACAAATTTTACTGCGAAATTGTTTATTACATTGGAAGTTAATGTTTCAACGATTCGATTGTGTACAGTTGCACGTAGAGGCATGGGTCTACCACTAATTGTAAGTACTCTGCCGCATTGATAGTTTCTATACGAATGGTGGGGTCTGGCACAGTGGCCTGTTGGGCCTAACAAGGTCAATGCACCTTGCACTATCTTCTGTCCCTTTAAACGTCGTATTTTGTTTGTTTACGTTTGGGGGTACGCACTGTACTCTACGTGCAACTCTACACAATCGAATCGTTGAAACATTAATTTCCAATGTAACAAACAATTTCGTAGCAAAACTAATTTACAAATCTCTACCGGTCCACAGGTGTAGATTCACCCACCAAACCAGTGAATATTACTCTTTTAACACTCTGTACATTGTAAACAAATGATTATTATTCTATATATATTAATCTAGAGACGCGGTAGCGTCTCGACGCCAAGTACATGAAAAAAGAACACCCTATATGTCGATGTCGCTACCGTGTACCTTTACTCGTAGCGGAGACACTCTAATCTAATTCTGACATTTATACATTAATATCTCATCACGCCTGCAATATTTTGTAAATTTAAAGGCATTTTTCTTATATAAACCGCATATCGACTTTCGAACAAGACCAATTTCAATAAAATCGGTCCACGCATGACAGAGATATCGTAATATCGTCTAATGGATCTGTCGAAAATGGTACGATTTTTCTTCTTCTGATTCTCCTAGAAATTTTTCGTCATCATCAAACAAACATTACGTATATATATCGTCAATATATATATATATATATACGCGTTCCGCGCACACCTTCAGCCAACACATGTATCGTTCTTCGTTCGTCGTCCGCCATTGTACGTACATATATATATATACTATTTTGAATTTTATAACCTAAGTGCTAAGTGTCAAATAAAGTAAGTTGTCCGAATTTCAAATGACACGAGTTTTTACACTAAATAAGAGACTGAATTATTGTCTCAATTAATAAGGTAAGTCGCCAAAATTTTTAATAGGTTTCTTATGTAGAGTCGCAGACTTGGAAGTTGTCCGGAGATGGTTCGACTGAGAAGCATCTCGTTTCACACAAGTTTCTGGATATTTGTACCATGCATGTACAAAATAATATATATATATTATAACAAATTGCATTGCTTTTAAATTGCTAGATATTTTTATACCAGCAAATTAGAGTTTTTATGTAACGTTTATATTATATATTATAGAAATGAAGGGGACGCACAAGACTCCGATAAAAATGACGCACAGGCTTGGATGAATAGAAATGAAGGGAATGCACAGGCGTGGAAGTTGTCCGGAGAAGATTAAAAAATAAATAGAAAGACAAAGCATCTTGCTTCGCACATGCTTCTGGAAAGTCAAATAAGGTAAATCGACAAAATTATAAACATACTAAACTAATTTTATTCCAAAACCAATAAATTGTGTGTTGAAAATATTGGACCTCTTCGTTCATCCTCGTTGAATTATTACCACAGCATTTAAATTTCCAGCAACAAGACTTTCTGCCATACGCTCTCATTTCCTTTGAACACATTTTATAATCTACACTTACTTTAACAAAATGTCACTCTATTTCTATATAGTTGCTACGCTATTCATTATTAATTTTACTAGTTTTCCATTAACAATATTTCAATTCACCAATAAATATTATTTTTTATACTATACTAAACCAACACCAATAAAAATATTGAATCTCTTCATTCATTTTCGCTAAATTACCATTAACATTTTTTAAATTTCTGCCACAAGACTTTCTATCGTATGCTCTCATCTCCTTTTTTTATACTATACTAAACCAACACCAATAAGAATATTGAATCTTTTCATTCATTTTCAAAATCGATATAACTGCTTCCAAACAAATTCTTATTGCAAAATTACATTTGTTCGATCACGATAGTAGTGGAACAACAACGAAAGTGGAAAATTTCTACGTCAAAGCAATACCTACTACTAAAATACAAATGGTAGATCACTGTTATAAACTTAAGACAGCGATTTTCCACCATGGTAAAATTAATGCCGATGGTCACTACACGAGCAGAAAAACAAGCTTGGCCACGAAATGCTAAAAATGCATACATATTTTTCTTCGAAAGGTGTTAATTGCGTTTGTTAATACACTTCAATGTTAAATACGTCCAGCGCCAAAGGCTGCTTTCAGCGCCATATGCTGCTTCGCGCACCATGTATTGTACACAAAGTACTATACATATAATATAATACATATAGATTGGCAATCCGGTGCACATGGTTTCTGTTCGTAGTTGTTAAACTTACGTACAATATAGAATTTATACTTAATTCTGTTGCGTGATAATTTGTAATTTATAATATTAAAAACTATCTAAAGTCAGTCCCTATTAAAATTATCTTTGTAAAAAGAAGTGAGATCCCCATAAAAAACTTCAAAAAAGTAACAAAATACGCCAAGTACATGAAAAATCAAATAAATCACAAAAAATAGAAGACAATAATAATCACAAAAAATTGAATCTAGAATTTATCCGTAATTCTGTCGCGTGATAATTTGTAATTTATAAATAAATCACAAAAAATAGAAGACAATAATAATCACAAAAATTGAAGATAGTAATAATAAAATAAAAAAAAAAGTGAAATCGAAATGAGCTGCCAGTACATAAAGATGCTTTCCAACGGCGTTTTAGATGACACAACTACATATGCACAGCTAAAATTCCATTACTCATAATGGCTATTTATACAAAGAAAAAATGTATTAAATAATAATATGCAGATATATTTTTATACAAATAAATATTTTAATACGAATAAATTACATGCCCCTATCGGTTCATTCCGTGCTTGCTGTCCTCGCGTCGCTTTCTTTCGCAAAGGCGATTCGGCGGAATCGCCCCGCGTGTAGCAATCGCGTTGTGCTGAGCCCGTGGCAACAGCGTTAGGGACAACGACCGCGTTCGGCCCGAGCGCCGATTCTTTCGCAATAATCCAAGAAATAGTTAAGCAAGCGACAGCTGCCGACGGGGCAGTTATCCCCGTTCGTAGGGATCGTCCGAGGTTCAGGCCGCGATCCAGAGCCGCGAAAACAGACAATCAATTTTGGGAGTTCGAGCTAGGTAGTCGCGACGAGCCAGCGGGCCGTCTAGAAATCGCGTCCTCACTTCGACGTTCGCTCCGCGAGTCACGCTCGGCCGATAGTAATTCGTGAAAGGGTAACTCCATCCGACGCACCGAGAACGGCCTAGCCGGGAGAGCCCTTGAGCGTCAATCGCGATCGACGTACGACCGTAAGGAACAGCAACGAATCGAGTATAAGAGGTACGACGGACCCCAGTTCACCGACTTCCGTGTGCTACCCGAGAGCACAGCGAGCGACCACGACCTACGATCGGTCAGCGACATTGTAAGCGAGTGCAACACGAGTAGGAACGCGTGCCGCGCGATACAGCGAGCGACAGCCAGACGAAGCGCCGTCTCTAGGTAGGACAATTTATTTGTGTAACAATATATTTTCACTATCGTTTTCCCTTATCTTCCATTGTACTCTCTTATTCAACCCTTAATCACCTTCCTCTCCTTAGTAAGTATAGTCAAGGCGTGCTTTAGCACCTTAACAGAGCAGCGAACCCTGCGAATCACCCTAACCGCTCGGGGTGTATCGCAAAAGTCCCTTCAGGACGTAACAATTTGATTCAAAATACTTGGCACTAGATAATTTAATATACTAACTAAATTTGGTCAAATTTTTTATTTCTGATGAACCAGATCAACCCTACAGACACGATCACCCTAAAGTGCTTAAATAAAAAAAGCTGTCGGGAGATCGCCGATCTTTGCAAAAAAGACCAAAATGCTTGTGTTTTCAGACCTGACAGATAGGCGTGACTCCTTAAGGGGACCTTCCGCTCTAAAAATCTATTTTTTTTATTTAATTTTTCAAATGTTCAACCTTTTAAGAATACATGTCACCAACTTATAGGCATTTGAGTAATGGCAAATGTATGGGTAGTAATCGGCCACTTCGCGCCCACGTAAAACTTTAAACGCGATTTTCTCAAAACGGTGGGACCTGTATATCCAAAAGTTATTATCAGATTCGACTGAAACTTTTTTATTTTGAAGAATATACTTCTGGATAGGGAGGAAACCAGGAAAAGTTGCAAAAAAATTGAAAATTTATCTTTTCAAAGTCGTTGGAAGGACGCTAAATATAAGGAAAAAGTGATTTCAAACTTCAAGTGTCGTTGTTTAAAAAAAAATGTTATTTTTGTAATTTTTTCAAAATAAAAAAAGTTTCAGTCGAATCGGATAATAACTTTTGGATATATAGGTCCCACCGATTTGGACCAATTTTTTGACACCGTGACTTTCAAGACTCCCCAGTGCCGTCTGCAATGATTAATTATAAATCAAAAAATATATTTCTATAATTTAAGACATCCTTAATACAATGCAACAAATCCCATTAAATTATATATAGTAGTTTTCCCTCAATTAATTCATGAAGATCACCTATTTTGTTGGGCTCTACACCGGAAGGTCCCCCCAATACAGTAAAGATTTACGCTCTACCTGCATGCAGCATATCTTCCTGCCACGGAATACTTCCTTCTCCTACAAAATATTCTTTGTACCGGTCCCTATTTTGTTTGGCAAAGTTGTTAATATTCCTGGGAATGGCGGGTTGCAAATTATGCATATGTACTGCATCATTGTGACAATCCCCCTCCATCTGCATACTCCTGTTGTTCGCAATGAACGCATTACTTCGCCTTCGCAAAAAATTATGGAGAACGCATGTAGCCAACACCACATAGCATATATTTTCCACTTTCATATTTATGGCCGTATGCAGCACTCGAAATTGCGAGGATAATATGCCAAATGCATTCTCAACGACATTCCTTGCTCGCGATAATCTATAATTAAAGATTCGTTTGTCGTGGTCCAGTTCTCTTTGCGCATAAGGCTTTAAAAAATTTTCCGTTAAAGCAAACGCTTCATCGCCTAAAAAGGCAAAGTTTAGGTTATTCACGGTTTCGTGATTTTCTGGTAAATTCAATTGACCGTTACTTAATCGTCTTAAAAATTCTGTATGTTCAATGACACCCCCATCCGATATTCTATCATTTTTTCCAACGCCGACAAAAATAAATTCATAATTTGAATCCACTAACACCATTAATACAATACTATAGTAATTCTTATAATTATAATAAAACGCTCCAGATTCCGATGGTGGAACAATGCGAATGTGCTTTCCATCCACAGCACCTCCGCAGTTTACAAAATCCCATTTGTTTTTAAAACCTTCCGCTACTTGTTTCCACTCCTCCTTGGTATTCGGGAACTATGACAAAAAATACAATACAAAAATAAAAAAATTAAATAGGTAGCTTGCACGGATATGATGTTGTTTGTGAAACGTCTGTGGCGTGACCTGCGCACCGCACAAGTTACATGAACAACAGACAGGCATACAGACAGACACGGATTTATTGTTATTGAATTTCTTTGCTATTTCTTATTTTATTAATTTTTTTTTTTGTTTGAAGGAAGAAGAAATGCCCGTCACAAACAATGCCCCAAATACGGCTAATAGAAATAGTGGGAAGAAAAGAAAGCCGGAACAAGACGCGAGCGAATTTTATCGGACATGCACCGACGCGTTGAAGGCGCCATCCATCAGCAAAGTGGATATTACGGAGTTTGAAGCCATTGGCATTAAAGTTGGAAAACAATTGGAAAGGATGGAAATGGATCAGGCCATTTATGCGGAGTCTATAATAAACAGCGTCTTAAGACGGGGTCTACTTAAAAGTCTGCACCCGCGCTCAGACGTGTGCGACAACAATTGCACTGCAATTGCCATGGCCGACTGCAATGGAAGCATCTAGTTTCGGATAAAGACTTTTTTATATTAACATATGTATTAATGTCAACTTTTGCGTTTAAACTTTAAGGAAAAATGTTGAAAATAAGTATAATTTAATTATTTATAAGATACGAAATAATAATGTGACTAGGAACTAGTTTTTGCTCTATATACGTTGGCGGATGAAAGAAAGTTTATAACCTCTAAAATAGCATAATTTTTTTAGAATTGGTCCAAACACAAGAATTCTTTTTAGAATCTGGAAGGATTAATTTGCTAAGTGGCGTGTTTCGTCGTTTTGAAAAAAGAATGCAATTGGTCGGAATAGTAAAAAAAATAGCAAAGGTTGATTTTAAAAATTTTTTCAGCATGTAATGAAACTTTAAAAAACCCGTTTGTAGATTGAAGTAAGTTGTATACATGCAGAAAATTTCATTAAAATCAGTTAGCGTTGCTCTGAGCTATAAACGCTTAAAGATCGCAAAATAAGGTCGAGAATCGCGGGAATTGCCGATTTTAATGAAATTTTCTGCATGTATACAACTTACTTCAATCTACAAACGGGTGTTTTAAAGTTTCATTACAGGCTGAAAAAAAGTTTAAAAAACAACCATTACTATTTTTTTTTACTATTCCGACCAATTGCATTCTTTTTTCAAAATGACGAATCACGCCACTTAGCAAATTAATCCTTCTAAATTATAAAAAGCTCATGTCGTTTGGACGAATTCTAAAAAAGTTATGCGATTTTAAAAGTTATAAACTTTCTTTCGTCCGTCAATTTACATGGCGTCTATCACTTTGTAATATATATGTTTATTTTAAGTTAAATTGGTGGTGGGTTATTACATTATAATAAACAAGCCTTTTGTAATATAAATAGAACAGACGCTATGGTGCACGCCGCACCGAAACTTTTCCAACGAAGCGCCTCTAATAAAGCTTTATTGTTATTCCATGTATATGTATATGTATTAATAAATTGTAACCCTTACCTTTAAGAACTCAGTCCGTAGGACCTGATACAGAGCTTTGCAAGTCTCGGAAATTATCTTGGATAATGAAGGAGCTGATATCCCAGTACTAAATTTTAAATCTTCGTAACAACGTCCAGTTGCCAAAAATCGTAAAGTGGCGATGAGACGTTGCTCTGCAGGGATGCTCTGTCTCATGACTGTGACAGTTTCGTTATTCTGTTTTTAACTAATTTCAAGAGTTCCTCAAACGCTTGAGAATCCATCCTCAAATAATTTCTGTAATCATCTGGGTGATCATCTCTCAGTTCTCGAACAAGGGCTTGATCGTTCGAATTTGCGCGGTAAAGTTTTACACAAAGGCGCTTCCGTCTTCTGTCTCTTCGCCGCTCTGCTTCTGTTAAATATACAGCAGCAGCAATAGCCAAGTTCCGGCGACGGTTGTCGATTATCGCCAACATCACACAGTCTTTGTAACCACTGTCTCACACCGACTTGGCTAACACGCCGAACAGGATTACTGCCGGAACCTCCACACACCACGCAGAAATGTGCGTAGTAATGTTTTTTTTTTTGGTTTTCACGCACGTCACTGATACCTCAGGTGGTTCGGTGTAACGAACACACGCAACCCAACCCAACAATTAACAATTAAAAGCAACAATTAAAAGTAACAATTGACAAGAACAATTAACAGTACCAATTAACGGTAACAATTAACGGTAAAAATTAATAGTAACAAGTAATAGTAACACTTAACAGTAACAATTAATAGTAACAAATAACAGTAAAAATGAAATAATGCGTGCGCGATACGTGAAGTCTGAAAGCCGGTTCGAGAACAAGTGACCGCTTCGTAAATTTTCGCCAGTTAAAAAGGAACGACTAGACAGAGTTAGAGATGGCGAACAAGAAAGATAGTGATAGGCCAGAAACGGGGATGAAAGGGGAAAAACAGAGAAAAACATAGAGAGGGTAAAAAGAAAGCGTGGGATAAGGAAAGTGTTCTTCGGTTCGTAAACGCCTGGCCGCCAAATGTTTCTGACGATGACCATGCCTGTGCCAACCCTTGAAACCAGGTATGTATGTAGATGGAAGAAGAAACGGCAAAAAGTAATAAAGAGGTACATACAGGATATTTCCTAACGTATTCGAGATAGAAAAATAATGTTTATATGGGATTGCATGGTTCAATGGGGCAAATTTATTAGGCCAGACGATTTTTTTCTTACATTATTATTTTAAAAGATACGATGGTCAAGTTCTGTTTTTTAAATCTGCGGAAATTAACCACCCGCATAGTTGTCAGTCAAATCAGTTTTGACCCTTTCTTAAATCGCGTTCACTTCTTAAAACGTGTATTGAAGATACACGTGTATCGAAATTCACGGATCGTAGTATCCGTGTACCCGTGTCCTGAAATTCACGTGTACAAGTGTATCGAAATATACGGTTTCACGTGTATTAAGATATCCATATTTAATTTTTTAACTAACTATCCGAATGTTTAGATTTTATGCAAATAATTTGCAATAGGTAGGTAGACATAATTTACTAGGTTACAGATGAAAATAAATAACATCATGATTTTGGTTAATAAAGTTTAAACCATTAATCGTATATTAATCTATTTCAGACAACTACAACGACTCATTTTATGCTAACAGTGCGCATATGAATTTTGTAAGGCGCTCTATTTGAAGCACTATAACTCCGGATATAACCACTATTTTTGCATACAATTTTTTTTCATATTCCCTAAAGATTGACAAATGAAGCCACAAAGCTGGAAGTAAATATATTTAATTCTTTGGTTTGAAAAAATTCTCGTTCACTTTCTACCGCTTGTAGCGGCTCGCAGAGTCTTGACTGCCAGGCGCGCCGCGCGCTTCAGGACTTCCGCACTTGTCGGAAATTCCACGCGCCACGCCAAACACTTGGCTTCAAGTGCCGCTTTCCTTTTCTAACTACCTTTTCTGTCTCTTATGTAACCTTTTCTGAAGTCGAGGTTTGCGTGCGGCAAAATTCAAGCGCGCCACACTTTTTTTGAACGCGACAAGAACGTGGAATTCCGGCGCGCCACACTTCTGACCGCGCACAAGATGCTAGCAAGAACGTCCGATGAGGTGGAAACTTTTCGTCTGCAAGGAGAATGCAGATCCCAATACAGTCGTTATAACTGAGTAATAAACCATTTCCATAATTTATAGCACCTTCAGGTAAACCAAATGTAGCTTCGTAAAAACAGATGTTTCAGTGTGCCCTACAGTAACAGCATTTATGATATCCTCTATAAGCCAGGTATATCGAGGAATTCGTATACTTTTCGCGAACGTACGTATATCGTGATCGTGTCTTGCTGATCATTTCGCAGATCGATAATATACATGGAACAGGTAGTACACAATACAAGACTGCGCTGGTTCCTGGAAAAAGTATGTGGAGTCGACGTAGAAATGGAAGCCCAAACTCGCTGTCTCTCACTCTAAGTAGTGACGGGTACGATCTTCTGGTCTGCGAGAAGGAGCGCGCTCCTTCAGACGTTCCGGCACGCCACGCCAAATGCGTGCCGCGCTGGCATGTGGCGCGCAAAAGTGCCATAAAAGAACGTCCATGTAAAGGCCGCAAATGTAAGTGCCAGCCCCGTCCTCGACACGCAAGGTAAGGAAGGTATGTGGAGCGCCTGGGAGGGGATGGCTCTTCCACTACGTGAGTGCGGCTGGTGCCCATGAATCAAATGCACTTAATTTACATGGGTACACCAACTATAGACACCTCAATATATGCGACAGCGAATTATCGTAGCCTGTGTCTCAATAAATTTTGACGTCATTACATGACAATTGAAGCAGTAGTTGCTTGACTACAACATTGCACCGATGGCGACGCACAGTGGTCCGTCTTGATGATCTAGCGCAGGCCCGTCCAACTTTTGCTCTTGCCCTCGAAGAGCGGCGGCGAGTGGTTGCGAGCTGTTGCGAACGAAGGCAAGAGCGACGGCAAGAACGGCAGCCGTAAAAAAGTGGGGATAGGTAGCGTTCACAGATTCCCCCTCCAAGAAGGCATTTCGCTCTTGGGCCTAGGAATGAATCGATACAAGTAAATACAAATAAAGTATCGATACTTTCGTTTCGATCCAAGTAATTTTAGTATCGATACCTAGGGTTGCGATACCAAGTAGGTATCGATTAAAAGTACTCGTATCGAATGGGCGAGTATCGGCATTCTACATGAAAGATGAAAGCAAACATAGAACACTTGACCCACCAGTCTTTCGGCTTCGCAGGCCTTCCTAAACTGTTATTTTCGACATCTTTTAAAATATATTTAATATTAAAATACATATATCGATAACGGTTTCAATTCTCGATATCAAGTATTTTTATTAGCACTGTTTTCGGTTGCGATACCTTCTTGGTAGCAGACAAAAGGAAGGGTTATAACCCAATAAAGGAGATAACGGAATGCCATGTAACAACCCTAGGGTACGTGTCCGTATTACGGTGCTTTGAAGCCGACTTGCTTACGAAGGAATTAATTACTGCCTTCCCTTACTTTAATTTTGCTTAAGGGAGGTTTCTGCCTTGTTGGGCCAAAAACTGTTCGCTTTTTCACCAATTTTTTAAGCGAAAAGTATTAAATATAGACTGTTGATATTTGGTATGTTGACTAAGCGGTTTTTATTGAACATAAAAATATTTTTTAAAGTTTGACAAAACATGGTAGTGGGAGTGGGAGGAGCCACGTATGCCAGTGCGCGGGCGATGACATTCTTCGCTTGCGGAAGTCCTAAGTCTCGGACAGGTGATCTGAAGCAAAAAAAATGAAACATATTTTTACTTTGTACAATATTGTGTATAAGTTGAACCAGAATCAAGAAGAAAAATTGGAAAATAAAACAATAGTGAGCGATCGAAGGTAAGTTGCTTTTTTTACCAAAAATTTTTGCAGTTTTTGGTTCATTAAATAAAAACGTTTGAATATTTTTGGATAATTCTAGTTCAACTAATGCACAATATTGTACAAAGTAAAAATATGTTTCATTTTTTTGCTTCAGATCACCTGTCCGGGACTTAGGACTTCCGCAAGCGAAGAATGCCATCGCCCGCGCACCGACATACATGGCTCCTCCCACTCCCACTACCATGTTTTGTCAAACTTTAAAAAATATTTTTATGTTGAATAACGACCGCTTAGTCAACATACCAAATATCAACATTCTATATTTAATACTTTTCGCATAAAAAATTGATGAAAAATCGAACACTTTTTGGCCCAACAAGGCAGAAACCTCCCTTAAGGGGTCTCCCTAGTGTGACGCCTGGAAAATAGGGCTATATTTGGGAATTTTTTTGAAGGAAATGTACTTGATATTGCGGTTTCTAACTTTGGGGTATTTATTCAGTTACATTTTGACAATCTACTTGAATTTTTTGAAGCATTAATGATAATTATATTTTATGTTATAAGGGTTATAATGAAAAGCTCGCAAAAAAACGCCTGCTGCTGGCGATCACGATTCCGGCTGCCATGGTTATCTGAAACAAAAAACACAGTTATTTTCTTAAGCTATATGAATGTAGCTAGGACTTGACCTAGAATGAAAATAGAAAATCACCAAATAAAAAAATGGCGGCACTTTAAAGAAAAGTTTTCATTTCGCGGCAAAAAAGTGGTCAGTTTTTTGAGCTGCAAAATTCGAATTTTGCAAATAATGACTTCATTCTAGGTCAGATCCTAAGAGAACACGCACTCAATATATATGTTAAGTTTTAAGTCGTTTGGTTGAGTAGTTTTGGAGATATCGTGATCGCCGGGCCGAAAAATGTAGTTTCGAGTAAAACGCGTTTAAAGATTCAAGTACCATTTTTCAAATAATAAATCATACTTACGATTAGTCTCCGATGCCTGGCCCATAGAGTACACCTTCCTCTTCTTCATATAATTCTTGTAAAGCTGCATTTGCTTTCCTTCGAGCAGTTCGAGCTTCTTTTGATGCTTCCTGATGCCTTTTCTCTCCAAGGCAAACTCTGTTCACGTCTTGCGTATCGGCAAAACTTTTGGCTTCTGGGCCAATTGTTACTCCCATCGTATTTAATACTCTTAATAGTGACTGGTAGCCATCGTTAAATATGCCAGTTGCTAAATATGTTGCTACTTCAACTGTTTTTGGCCCAGAGTATATATGTTTGGGGGCGAAATGCCAAATTAACTGATTAAAACTTTCGTTATTGTTCTGTGTGTTTCCGCCTAGACATCGCTCTATCAATTCGTGTTGGGATAAATTGGTATAAATGGGCTTTATAACCTGCTGTACGAGTTCAGTAAGGGGTGGATCATGAGTGTAATTGTCGAGGGCGCCTTTTGCTTCAGCGCGGCGCCACGAACACCAGCTGTCGGCTCCGGTAGGGCAGTAATCATGTTCGGGCGCTGTATCAGTGGAGCACTTATGGTGATACGTTGCCCAAATCGCATTCTTCATTTCCTCCACTGAATCCGTGTGTCGTGTAATTGCTAACCCATAATATGCTGTTAAATAATTTATTAACTTATCCGTTAATTTTCCCGGACCTTTTCCCCCTATTCCTTTATGTTTCTTTTTTTCTGCTCTCAAACGAGAACCCATCCTTTTTTTAACGTGTAAAACACACTCTAACTTTTTCACCTGCACGTCATATGGATTCAAATCCACAATGCCCTTATACGTTTTACTGTCGCCATCGCCAATGTAGCGGGTATACATGGCGCCATATCGGTCGCGCGCTACTGTTCATAGCTCACAGCGTTGCCAAAATTTCGAATTCAGCTATAATATTTTAGGAATATGTTCTTAAGATGTTGAACTTTCAGAAAAAACAAAAAAAAAATCGATTTTTTTGAACCGTCACACTAGGGAGACCCCTTAATGAAAATTTATATTGGTTTTTTGAACCTTTCTCTTTATTAAGGCATTTTTTCTGGTTAAAAATGTTAATTTTTCATATTGTTTTAATTGAAATAAAAATACAAGGTTTTGTCCCAATTACGGTGCCTTGAAAAGTGCGTTGCCCGTATTACGGTGCCCTTTTTGGGAAATTTTCGCCCCGGACGTAGAGTCTCCGGATGGAGAAGGAACATGCCACGCATGCGCATGAAGACGCCGTGACGTCAAACCAATCAACGCCAAGATAGATTTAGCAATTGCAGAGGGAGCCAGTGGGCGCTGAGGGTGTCACGTCCCGGGTGAAGGTCTTTTTGGGGACAATGACATGGGGAATAAAATCAGTCGCGAATCTATAATCCAACACTCTGAGGGTTTTGAAGGGAGAGTCAGGCACGAATCTAAAATCCAGCACACTGAGGATTTTGAGGGAATATCAGGCGCGAATCTATAATCCAGCACACTGAGGATTTTGTGGGAATGTCAGGCGCGAATCTATAATCCAGCACACTGAGGATTTAGAGGGAATATCAGGCGCGAATCTATAATCCAGCACACTGAAGATTTTGAGGGAATATCAGGCGCGAATCTATAATCCAGCACACTGATCGACCAGGGAAGGTTTAATAACTGGTACCTTTTGTGGAGACACCCGTTAGAGCACTTATTGTGGTTTGGCTTTGGTAATCAGATTTACCGTTGCATCGAGGTAAAAGACTCTTGTAATGATTCCACGAAATCTGTTAGTCATATGGTTGTACGCGAGCTATGTAAAAGTAAGTTAGTAAATACCGCGATGCTTTCCGCGGTCCTTGCCCGTAATCAGCTGTTCCGGCAGCTCGTGTGGATTTATGGATCTTCGCAGCCGAAGGATTAACACAGTGACTCGAAACGTTAGTTAAGCAAAGCGGTTTATTAGTTTAGGCAGAAATATATGTGCACTGTTTGTGAAAGTGCTTTGTTGAACATATTATGCGTTTGAATCATTTGCGTTTGATTCAAGTATTTTGAATCAAATATTTATTCGTATTAAAATATTTATTTGTATAAAAATATATCTGCATATTATTATTTAATACATTTTTTCTTTGTATAAATAGCCATTATGAGTAATGGAATTTTAGCTGTGCATATGTAGTTGTGTCATCTAAAACGCCGTTGGAAAGCATCTTTATGTACTGGCAGCTCATTTCGATTTCACTTTTTTTTTTTATTTTATTATTACTATCTTCAATTTTTGTGATTATTATTGTCTTCTATTTTTTGTGATTTATTTATAAATTACAAATTATCACGCGACAGAATTACGGATAAATTCTAGATTCAATTTTTTGTGATTATTATTGTCTTCTATTTTTTGTGATTTATTTGATTTTTCATGTACTTGGCGTATTTTGTTACTTTTTTGAAGTTTTTTATGGGGATCTCACTTCTTTTTACAAAGATAATTTTAATAGGGACTGACTTTAGATAGTTTTTAATATTATAAATTACAAATTATCACGCAACAGAATTAAGTATAAATTCTATATTGTACGTAAGTTTAACAACTACGAACAGAAACCATGTGCACCGGATTGCCAATCTATATGTATTATATTATATGTATAGTACTTTGTGTACAATACATGGTGCGCGAAGCAGCATATGGCGCTGAAAGCAGCCTTTGGCGCTGGACGTATTTAACATTGAAGTGTATTAACAAACGCAATTAACACCTTTCGAAGAAAAATATGTATGCATTTTTAGCATTTCGTGGCCAAGCTTGTTTTTCTGCTCGTGTAGTGACCATCGGCATTAATTTTACCATGGTGGAAAATCGCTGTCTTAAGTTTATAACAGTGATCTACCATTTGTATTTTAGTAGTAGGTATTGCTTTGACGTAGAAATTTTCCACTTTCGTTGTTGTTCCACTACTATCGTGATCGAACAAATGTAATTTTGCAATAAGAATTTGTTTGGAAGCAGTTATATCGATTTTGAAAATGAATGAAAAGATTCAATATTCTTATTGGTGTTGGTTTAGTATAGTATAAAAAAAGGAGATGAGAGCATACGATAGAAAGTCTTGTGGCAGAAATTTAAAAAATGTTAATGGTAATTTAGCGAAAATGAATGAAGAGATTCAATATTTTTATTGGTGTTGGTTTAGTATAGTATAAAAAATAATATTTATTGGTGAATTGAAATATTGTTAATGGAAAACTAGTAAAATTAATAATGAATAGCGTAGCAACTATATAGAAATAGAGTGACATTTTGTTAAAGTAAGTGTAGATTATAAAATGTGTTCAAAGGAAATGAGAGCGTATGGCAGAAAGTCTTGTTGCTGGAAATTTAAATGCTGTGGTAATAATTCAACGAGGATGAACGAAGAGGTCCAATATTTTCAACACACAATTTATTGGTTTTGGTATAAAATTAGTTTAGTATGTTTATAATTTTGTCGATTTACCTTATTTGACTTTCCAGAAGCATGTGCGAAGCAAGATGCTTTGTCTTTCTATTTATTTAATCTTCTCCGGACAACTTTCACGCCTGTGCATTCCCTTCATTTCTGTTCATCCAAGCCTGTGCGTCCCCATCATCAATTCTACTATCCAAGCCTGTGCGTCCCCTTCATTTCTATAATATAATAAGCTTTACGTAAAAACTCTAAATTGCTGGTATATAAAAAATACAAATATCAGGCAATTTAAATGCAATGCAATTTGTTACAATATATAGTATGTTTATAATTTTGTCGATTTACCTTATTTGACTTTCCAGAAGCATCTGCGAAGCAAGATGCTTTGTCTTTCTATTTATTTAATCTTCTCCGGACAACTTCCAAGCCTGTGCGTCCCTTTCATTTTTATCAAAGTCCTGTGCGTCCCCTTCATTTCTATAATATAATAAGCTTTTCATAAAAACTCTAAATTGCTGGTATATACAAGTACAAATATCAGGCAATTTAAATGCAATGCAATTTGTTGCAATATATATTATAAAAACTCTAAATTGCTGGTATATTTATAATTTTGTCGATTTACCTTATTTGACTTTCCAGAAGCATGTGCGAAGCAAGATGCTTTGTCTTTCTATTTATTTTTTAATCTTCTCCGGACAACTTCCACGCCTGTGCATTCCCTTCATTTCATTTCATCCAAGCCTGTGCGTCATTTTTATCGGAGTCTTGTGCGTCCCCTTCATTTCTATCAACAGACGCGGTCGCGTCTGGAAGCTAATTCCCCCTTCCCCTCTCCCCAGGCACACCGAGCGACCACGTATCTATACACGAATGACAGCGAAATTGACAGGACTCCGTAGCTATTTTGGTCTTTTTTTCTTGCCTTATGACATAGTCCCGGTGTTTTAACGTGATTAAGCAAATAATTATTTTTTTCGAACCCATTTGTCGTTTTAGTTAATGCATCAAGCTGTTTTTCTAAAAGATAAAACAATTATGCAAAATTTTTATTTAGGAAAAGGACACTTTTTTTTACGAGATAGTCAGTCCGCACGTAGCGCTTGTACTTGACGCCAGTAGATGTCGCCATTCTCGTTTTACTTCTCCAATTCACGCGGGTAGATGTCGCCTTTCGTAAGCTGAAGTTATCCGGAATGGTTTTGCTGAAAATGCGGTTGCGCAGTTTACAAAAAAAAGCAAAAAACCGCTGGTTTCGGTTCGCTAGTAAATGTCACCTAGCTGTCAATCAATCACAATTTGCCTGTGTCAGTTATCAAAAGTTTTGAAATGTCACGAGTTTTTCCACCATATAGAACATTGAATTATTGTCTCAATCAGTTAACAAGGTAAGGCGCTATATTATTTTTGTTGTACAGTTACGGTCTATGTCCACTGGTACTTAACGCATGACTTTCTTCTATCTTACGCCACTTTTATGAACTCTGGATGATTTTTTTGGTTAATTAATTGTTTATTATTTTTTGTAGAAAATGCGGGAGGCCGCCCTACTTGATGGTGAGTTTTATTAACAATAAGCTTGCACAAGAATTAAATAATAAAAAATTTTATATATACATTTATTCAAATTCATTTTTTCCAGACTCGAATGATGCCGACAGTGAACAAGGTACCTATAGAACGGCGGCGTTGCCACCACCACCACAGCAGCCGACGACAAACGGTATTAATTCCTAATATTATTATTAATTAGTATTTTTTATCTTTTAACAATATAATAAAAATTGTTGACTTTAGCTTATATCAGGGGAGCCCAGGCCGGTTGGCTGTCGCTGACAGTCGCAACTACGTCGCTGCCCCCCCCCCCCCCCACCACCACCACCGTCACCACCACCACCACCACCACCACCACCACCACCACCACCGCCGCCACCACCACCACCATCTCCACCACAGAGCCCGGCCACGGCACATGGTATTATTTCTTAATACTTTAATTAAATACCTGTTTATGTTTTTTACAATATAACATTTTTATCTGCGCGTGCCAACAATGTATAAATTATTATAATAATATAATTGCTGACGTTTATTATTATTATTACTGATTACAGGAGGATACACGTCGAAGCGTCATAAGAGGAGCGGCTGGAGGCAGGGCGCCAAGTATCTTGAATAAAATATTTATTCGAGAGTGAGGAACCAGCGACTGCCAGCGACAACCAACCGGCCTGGGCTCCCCTGATATAAGCTAAACTCAACCATTTTTATTACATTGTTAAAAGATAAAAAATACTAATTAATAATAATATTAGGAATTAATACCGCTTGTCGCCGGCTGCTGTGGCGGTGGTGGCAACGCCGCCGTTGATTCACTAGTTGCCACAGTTTGCGGGTCAAAGTTAATCAAGTGCAGTCCTTCCAAAGTAGTGATTCTTGAGAGAGCCACATAAACTTGCCCAGTAGAAAACACACTGGACTCGAATGATGCCGGCAGCGAACAAGGTACCTATAGAACGGCGGCGTTGCCACCACCACCACAGCAGCCGGCGACAAACGGTATTAATTCGTAATATTATTATTAATTAGTATTTTTTATCTTTTAACAATATAATAAAAATTGTTGACTTTAGCTTATATCAGGGGAGCCCAGGCCGGTTGGCTGTCGCCTCCGCCACGTCCACCGCATCATCAAAATATGCAGGACCCGGCCACGGCAGATGGTATTATTTCTTAATTATTTAATTAAATACCGTAAACTGAGGGAACATTGGCGGGTTTCTGAAACGTTTTGATATATATAATGTAAATATTAATGTTTACATTTGCTTTAAGTATCCTGTCATAACATTGCATCTTTTGTGATTGTACTAAAAGTAACAAACTGCATAAAATTTGTGCCCTTTCGTTCTTTAATACAAGTTATAAATGTTAGTGTACCGGGGTAACATTGGCACATCATGTATATAGATAGCATTAACGGGTTATCTGAGATACGTAAACTTAAATTTGTTAATTTTATTTTATTTTTAATTTTATTTTTAACTTCTTAACTAGAACCAATTTGTAACATTGGCACATCATATAAATAGCATTAACAGTTTAAGTTTTACTAATCTGACGTAAAAGAACGTAATTCCAACGTATGCCAATGTTACCCCGTGCTACCAATGTTCCCCCAGTTCACGGTACCTTTTTATGTTTTTACAATATAATAAGAATTAGTCGGCTAACAAGGGGGCCGCATAGGTTATGTAATCGGTTCTGGAATGAGACTGGGTGGACATTGTAGTACACACCTAGTGTTAAAAAACCGTAAAGGGATTTTGCAAAATGGGTCTTCGTTTTCGAGAACTTTGAGTTCAAAGCTTTGCGGGACACATAGTATTTCAGTTGCGCAAACATTCTTAACAAGCAATGGTCGTAGCTGCGATAATAAGGCGTTCAGCTACGGTGCTGGAGGTCTTCGGTTCGATTCCTGGTGCGCACTTGATATTTTTTCTTTTTCTTTTTCTTACCGTAGTAATGCAATGGCTGCACCTAAAATTATTTTGCTTTGTAACGATGTTAATAATATATATTATTACAATAATACTGCACACAATGTACAAATATAATACAAGTGCAGATATATTATAAATATAATAAAACCGCAAATTATAATAACTGTTCATAGGGGGTGGGTTTCTCTTCGAAGGGACTTCCTTGCTTGGGCGACAGTAGAAATAGCTTGCAGTTTCTATTTTTCAAATATTACTTTAATTGTAAGTTTTCTCTGTATTTGCGGTTTTATTATATTTATATTATATCTGCACTTGTATTATATTTGTATATTGTGTGCAGTATTGTTGTAATAATATATATTATTAATATCGTTACAGCGCAAAATAATTTTAGGTGCAGCCATTGCATTACTACGGTAAGAAAAAGAAAAAGAAAAAATATCAAGTGCGCACCAGGAATCGAACCGAAGACCTCCAGCACCGTAGCCGAACGCCTTATTATCGCAGCTACGACCATTACTTGTTAAGAATGTTTGTGGAACTGAAATACTATGTGTCCCGCAAAACTTTGAACTCAAATTTCTCGAAAACGAAGACCCATTTTGCAAAATCCCTTTACGGTTTTTTAACATTAGGTGTGCACTACAATGTCCACCCAGTCTCATTCCAGAACCGATTACATAACGTATGCGGCCCCCTTGTAAGCCTATATCAGGGGAGGCGAACATTTTTTCCTGGGCGTGTCAAAAATCTATAAATTAAAATCTATAAATTAATATAATATAATTGTTGACGTTTTTTACTAATTACAGGATCATCATATGCAACCAAGCGCCATATGAGGAGCGGCTGGAGGGTGCGGGCCCGCCAGGAGCGATGGTTTACTATCCAGGCGGTGCGGGCGCAGGCCTTAAGCCTGCGCGCACAAGCCACCACCCTGCAGCGGTTAGTGCAGGGTGACAGCCGTGGCCGTGGCCGAGGCCGTGGTCGTGGCAGCCGTGGCGGTCGGGGGGGGGCAATAATAAATAATATATATATATTTTTTTAATATCATTATTAATATTTATTTAATTGCAATTAAACAAAAATAGAAATAAACAAATTTTTAGCGTTTTTGGGCTTTCGTTTAATTTTGTCGTCAGTACATTTCTATGCTGATGCACCATCACGTATCATGCATAAAAATGAACCGCTTTGAGGATGAAGACCGTTATGAGATAGGGCACTTAGTAATTTCTAACAAATTATGAAAAAAGTAATGAAATCCCCCCCCCCCCCCCCAAAAAAAAAACATGTCTCATGTATGAATGAAGCTAATTCCCTTTAAGTCACGAAAAAAGTTCACATGCAAAGATTGTGAAATCATCTTTCCTAATTCTAATTGTACCCTTCATTCACGAAAAACATTAAAAAAGTTCTCACGCAAAGATTGTGAAATCAATTTTGCTAATTCCAATCCCTTTAAGTCACGAAAAAAGTTCTCACGCAAAGATTGTGAAATCAACTTTGCTAATTCCAATTGTATTCTCGTTCTCCGTTCGAACACTGATTCTTCTGTCACTTTTTATACTTGACATTCCTTTATTGGCCACAAATCAATTCAGTGCTCAGATTTTCAGCTTCGGTTTTAAGGAATTAGCGGGCGTTGTATAAGAAAAAAACTATGAAGTCGACTTAAAACAAAATGTTTCATATTCTCCGCATCTCTCTTACAGCGTATTTTCATGGTCGTAATGGTGCGCACCGGGTGCGAATTTTCGCCAATAGGAAGCGAGAAATTTCGCATTCAGTGCGCATTAGTGCAGCTTGTCAAATGTGCTATCAATGTATTACCGACTTTGATTCGTTTAAATTAATCTCTACCAAGTTATTATTATTTTCCATCAGAAAACGATTTTTATACGACATTTTTAACAGAAGATGTCCCTTTTATACAACGCCCGCTAATTCCTTAAAACCGAAGCTGAAAATCTGAGCACTGAATTGATTTGTGGCCAATAAAGGAATGTCAAGTATAAAAAGTGACAGAAGAATCAGTGTTCGAACGGAGAACGAGAATACAATTGGAATTAGCAAAGTTGATTTCACAATCTTTGCGTGAGAACTTTTTTCGTGACTTAAAGGGATTGGAATTAGCAAAGTTGATTTCACAATCTTTGCGTGAGAACTTTTTTAATGTTTTTCGTGAATGAAGGGTACAATTAGAATTAGGAAAGATGATTTCACAATCTTTGCATGTGAACGTTTTTCGTGACTTAAAGGGAATTAGCTTCATCCATACATGAGACATGTTTTTTTTTTTGGGGGGGGGGGGGGGTAATATATAATATAAACGTTACATAAAAACTCTAATTTGCTGGTATAAAAATATCTAGCAATTTAAAAGCAATGCAATTTGTTATAATATATATATATATTATTTTGTACATGCATGGTACAAATATCCAGAAACTTGTGTGAAAGGAGATGCTTCTCAGTCGAACCATCTCCGGACAACTTCCAAGTCTGCGACTCTACATAAGAAACCTATTAAAAATTTTGGCGACTTACCTTATTAATTGAGACAATAATTCAGTCTCTTATTTAGTGTAAAAACTCGTGTCATTTGAAATTCGGACAACTTACTTTATTTGACACTTAGCACTTAGGTTATAAAATTCAAAATAGTATACAGTGGGTACAGAAAGTATTTGTACACCCTTTAAAATCGCATAACTTTTTTCAAATTAATCCAAACAACTTGAGTTTTTTTTAGAAGCTAGAGGGATTAGTTTGCTAAATGATGTGATTCGTGGTTTTAAAAAAAAAATGAACATGGTCGGAATAGCAAAAAAAATAGTAAAAGTCGTTTTTGAAACTTTTTTTTGTGAGCCTGTAATGAAAATTCAAAAAACCCGTTTGTAGATTTCAGTAAGTTATCTGCGTGCCTAAAATTTCATCAAAATCGGTCAACGTTGCTCTGAGTTATGAACGCTTAAAGATCGCAGAATAAGGTCGAAAATCGCGGAAATTCCCGAAATCAGCGATTTTCGACCTTATTCTGCGATCTTTAAGCGTTCATAACTCAGAGCAACGTTGACCGATTTTGATGAAATTTTAGGCACGCAGATAACTTACTGAAATCTACAAACGGGTTTTTTGAATTTTCATTACAGGCTCACAAAAAAAAGTTTCAAAAACGACTTTTACTATTTTTTTTGCTATTCCGACCATGTTCATTTTTTTTTAAAACCACGAATCACATCATTTAGCAAACTAATCCCTCTAGCTTCTAAAAAAAACTCAAGTTGTTTGGATTAATTTGAAAAAAGTTATGCGATTTTAAAGGGTGTACAAATACTTTCTGTACCCACTGTATATATATGTACGTACAATGGCGGACGACGAACGAAGAACGATACATGTGTTAGCTGTAGGTGTGCGCGTAACGCGTATATATATATATATATATATATATATATATATATATATATATATACGTAATGTTTGTTTGATGATGACGAAAAATTTCTAGGAGAATCAGAAGAAGAAAAATCGTACCATTTTCGACAGATCCATTAGACGATATTACGATATCTCTGTCATGCGTGGACCGATTTTATTGAAATTGGTCTTGTTCGAAAGCCGATATGCGGTTTATATTAGGACCTTGAATAAGTTCTCGCTGTTTCTTTTACAAAATAAAAGCTTTATTTAAATTATAAGGAACAAAAACATTTCATTCAAAGTATTGCCCATCACTAGCGACCACTTTCTCTCATCTTTCTGGCAGTATATGAATTCCGCGTCGGAAAAACGACATGTCTTTTGAGGCTATCCAAGAATCGATCCATTTTTTAGCTTCTTCATAAGAATGAAAGCGCTGGTCAGCTAGGCCATGTGCCATCGAACGGAATAGGTGAAAATCAGAAGGGGCTATGTCAGGTGAATACGGCGGGTGGGGTACAACTTCCCATTGAAGCGTTTCCAGGTAGGTTTTCACTGGTTTTGCAACATGAGGCCGAGCGTTGTCATGTAGCAAAATCACTTTTTCGTGTCTCTGCTCGTATAGCGGCCGTTTTTCTTTTAAGGCTCGACTTAAACGCATCAATTGAAGTCGATAGCGCTCCCCCGTGATAGTCTCATTCGGTTTGAGCAGCTCATAATAAATTACACCCTGCTGATCCCACCAAATACAGAGAAGAAGCTTCGAACCATGGATATTTGGTTTTGCAGACGATGTTGATGCATGGCCGGGCTTACCCCACGATTTTCTACGCTTTGGATTATCGTAGTGTATCCACTTTTCATCGCCAGTCACGATGCGGTGCAAAAAACCTTTTCTTTTCTGCCGTTGAAGCAGTAGTTCAGACGTGAGAAAACGCCGTTCGACGTCTCTCGGTTTCAATTCATACGGTACCCAATGTCCTTGCTTCTGGATCATTCCTAAAACTTTTAAACGTTTTGAAACAGTTGACTCATCTACTTGTAATGTTTTTCCAAGTACTGCTAGCGTTTGACATTGGTCTTGATCGAGTAATTCCTCCAAATTTTTGTCTTCAATTTTTTTCGGTGCGCCAGAACGTTGTTTATCCTCAAGTTCAAAATCATTATTTTTGAAGCGTCGAAACCAGTCTCTGCATGTCGTATCCGACAAAGCATTGTCACCATAAGTCTCAGCAAGAATTCTATGTGCTTCAGCTGCAGATTTCTTTTGAATAAAATAGTGCAATAAAATTCCCCGCAAATACACTTTATTTTGCACAAAAGTAGACATTTTCAGAACTAAGAAAAAATTACTTTGTTTACACTACAGTGAACTACCATACACTGAAATTTAAGGTTAGATACAGTACTGCCTTGCATGTGTTTTACCATTCGAAATTTCACGAACGGGGTACTGTTACTGCCATCTTTGAAGAAACAGCGAGAACTTATTCAAGGTCCTAATATAAGAAAAATGCCTTTAAATTTACAAAATATTGCAGGCGTGATGAGATATTAATATATAAATGTCAGAATTAGGTTAGAGTGTCTCCGCGACGAGTAAAGGTACACGGTAGCGACATCGACATATAGGGTGTTCTTTTTTCATGTACTTGGCGTCGAGACGCTACCGCGTCTCTAGATATGAAAGAAATTAGAATAGCAATACGAAATAATAGATGAACGCAATACGCGTAGAAATACGAAATAATATGAATATCGATTAGAATAGCAATACAAAATAATATGTGAAAGCAATACGAATAGGAATACACAATAATATGTATGGAGATGATATGCAATATTTTAAATGGTAATATAATTTCTTATGGTAGTTGCCATTGAACACTGAATTTATGTTTTAAGCGGTGACAATTTCTTGATTTTATAATACTTTAAGTAACTTCCCAGATAGCACACCTCGTCTTAGAGATGTCTGGTTTATGTCTATTTTAGGTCTGAACGTCTTGATTCGTGACATGACATCTTTAAGACGTCTTTAAGATGCCTTTTGGACGTATTTAAGACTTTACCAGACATTGCGCCCAACGTCTGGTAAAGTCTTAAATACGTCCAAAAGGCATCTTAAAGACGTCTTAAAGATGTCATGTCACGAATCAAGACGTTCAGACCTAAAATAGACATAAACCAGACATCTCTAAGACGAGGTGGTGCTGTCTGGGTTGTATAGATTTCCGTAGAACGAGATTCAATGACTGATTTCCGTAGAACGAGAACGAGCTCTCGCGGTTCCTCGTATTTATACTAATTACAATCTTTTCGGCTTGAAGGGGGGTGCGCAGTACGCACCTTGACATATTTACGCATATGCGTCGCAGTAACATTTCCGGGTTTTTTGTAAGGACCAAAGGTTGGTCTATATTTGGACTCGCAATTTCGGCACGTACGCCAAATAATCCTCGCGATTATCCTTCTGGGGTTTTTATACATGTGATTTGGAAATGCTCAACTCCTCGAATGGATTTTGGGTGTTTTTGATAGGAAAGGGGTGATAATAGATTTGACATCTTTGGTCATTTAGTGGGCTTGAGACGTGGTCTCGATTTAAGAGATATAAGGGGCGAGGGACTTGTTTAGATTTCATAGGAGGGAAGAGTTTGTGCCGCGTTGGGCGAATAGGTGGGGGAGTTTCACTGATTGATCGTCTTGAGATGGGGACCGCTAAGGTACATCGCCAAGGCGGTCGAGGTCATGCAGAAGGGGTAAGAATTGATGTTTGGGGAGATTTGAGAGGAGTTGTATAGTGGTTTATGAAGGAATGTTATTTTATCTGCGCGCGAAATTTTGTGGGACGTCACAAGGGGTACGGTAATTTGGGACAAGCATTAAATTTCTGTCCCTATTACTGGCTTCACTTTGAAAAATACGAAAACGTTTCAAAAGTGCTCATTCTGCCATTTTTCATAAAATTGGAACCTTTTATGATATAATTAACACTTTACATATATGCAAATCATGACAATTATCAATTTATTCACGTTTATAAAATACGTGTTCATTACCGTTTCCGGTAAGGATTTGAGTAAATTCATCGAAATCTTCATATTCATTTTTTAATTTTTTTTACTATGATTTAATTGTTTAAAAATGCAACCCTGTCATTTGCAACACATACATTAATAGTTCAACTTAATTAAAAAAAAATTTTCTTTATTCATTTATGCGAGTTTTTTGTACGGCTTCTTTAAGTATAAAGGCACCGTAATTGGGACAGGGCGCCGTAATAGGGACACGTACACAACCTATAGTACAAAAAAGTCAGATTCTGTATATGAATAAAAAAGTATTCATTGTGATTCGATACAAGTAAGTATCGATACTTTTGCTTCGATACTGAGTAAGTATCGATACTTTTGCTTCGATACTGAGTAAGTATCGATACTTTTATTCGATACAAGCAATGAGTAAAAGTATCGATACCTTCGTGGTATCGATTCATCCCTACTTGGGCCTGGCTCCGTAGCTCCGAGAGCGAAGAGCAACTCGCGGCTGCTCGCACGATCAAACCCTTGGACCGGCCTGATCTAGCGGGACAAAAGTCCAAAATCATGACCATTCAAAATGAATGAATCTTGGTCATAACACAAGCTACTGAGTCAGAGATATCGGAATGATATGGTATGCAACTTTATACGTATTTCATCAAGTTTAGTAGCCGCTTAGTAACCGACTTAGAATTAGTGTTCCTGATTTCTCGATATTTTTCGCGTCTCGAGAAATGAGAAATCAGATTATATTTCTCGAGAATTCTCGAGAATTCTCAAGAAATTAAAAACTATTGTAAAATTTATAATTTTGGAATAATGTTGATAATATTTATCTAAATTTTTATTCGTGTCCAACTTAAACAAAACTTGTGTAAATGAAAAAAAAACAGATATTAAATATAATAGATAAATTTATTTATTTAATATAAAATGTGAGCAAAACGAAACTTTACTTTTTTGTTTTAAAATAGTATTTTTTCAAAAGCACGATGCGTCTAATGTCGCGTCAGCCAATCTACTTCTTTTTTCTTTGTGACAAAATCTGCGGCTGTAGAAAAATTTCTTTCATTTTGAGTGGATGTTGGTTTAATTGTACATAGAACATCGGCGATACGAAGAGAAAAGTTTATAAACAATCGCGCAATTATTCGCATATATTGCTAACATTTAGCACTGATTGTAGATGTGTTTATATGTTCACGATTAACACACAATTTGAACCAACTGAAAATTCATTTCTGAAAACTAATGGGATTTATAATAATTTTCTTACACTGAAGGTTCTCGAGAAACAATGTAATTTCTCGAGAAATGAGAAATAAGAAATTATAAAATTTCTCGAGAAATTATCGAGAAAGAATTCTCGAGAAGGAACACTACTTAGAATGCGTAAGTTTCAACTATATATCAAAACTGCCTAATTGTATCGCGATTTCAATTGCTAGTATTTTGAATAATCGATTGCAGCGGTACAATTAAGTAGTAAATCAACCTTCACCCATGAGTATTTTAATTTCCAACGAACAGAATTAAAATATAATCATAAAAATGATAGAATTTTTCAATAGCTTTCGTTGGAAAAGCTCTAGAGATCCAGGAACCTTATGGAACCTGAAATTTTTCGTGCCATTTTGTTCTATTTGCTTTATAGAGTACATATTCACAAGTTATAGCTGCAAATATTTGCAACTCTACATAATTTTTATACATAATTAAAATGATTCTATCTTCTAAAACGGTGATGTCAGGAGCTAAAATGTGTAATTCATTCTAAATAACGTGGCTGTAAACAATTTTTCTCTACAAAATACAGTTCATATTCGCTTTCTACATTTTAAGAAACCCTAAAATACGAATTTTGGTTTTAAAAAACCCTTGGAGGCTGAGGTGAACGTTTTAAGGGTGGTAAAACAATGTGGGTGGTGCTTTTCAAACAAATAATACAAATTTTCACCTAACTGATGATTTATGTACGATCTGCGACTTTTGTCCCGCTATTGGACATCACTGTGCGACGGTTGATATTTGAGACATCGCATCTAAAATTAAGTTCATGTAATTAACTTTTCATGGCCTTGATTAACCTTCTGCTATAGATTCGCATTCGTCTTAAGAGCTGCTAGTAACAAATAAATATGGCATGATGTAAAATGTAGGGTTAACTACATACTATATCGCATAAGTGCCTCCATCTGCGAATAAAACCGTTATGACCATACGATGCCGGCTTTCATACTAAACAACTTTTATTAGACAACAACTTTACTCTTATTTCCATGATTTCGAAAATATACGTGGCAATTTTTTATTGGTCCCACCCCATCTATTCGGTGGAAAACAAAATTTTGTAAGAATACATCGATCTAAATTCTAAATTTTGACAGTAATGACAAAATCGAGTAATTGATTGCTGTAAAAAATTATTCGATTCCACTATTATGCTCTTTCTTTAAAAACTGAGAAACTTTCTTGTGACGTTGTTAACTTGGGAAATAATTAAATGTATGTACAGCTACAATTTTTAATTACCTTTAATTTCGTTTGTGTTGGTTCCGCGAAAGAACTCTGTTTTCTAACAAAACCTGTGACCCACGGTAAAGGAGAGTTGGTTCCCCTTCGTTCACTTATCGGACGGGAACTGCGAAAAATACATTTGACGCAACGCGACCAGTTCTCTTACTAATTGGATGCAACATGGACATATCCCGCGTGCAAATTCTGGGTTAATTGGAATAAATTAATTCAGCTTTCATTAACGCGTAACAAAATTAGCCGCATTCATTGTGCTCGTGTTCAAAACCACGTTTAGATAAAAAATATTTTGTATAGTTGAGGTTATTTAATAAAACATTCCTATACTACGAAAATTACTAAAACTGTTTTCAAACCGAGGTGCATCCGATTTACAATCGATTTGCTTTGCCTGCAAAAATACGTAAATTTTTTCAAGATTATAAATTAGTTGCAAATATATTATAAGCATGCAGTCTTGTTATAGACTACTATGCTATTTTTTCTTGTAGGTACCCTAGTAGCATTTGCTGTTGGCATACAGTTGAGGTACGCACATAATATTAGTTGGCCAACAGTTAGATTTGGCACTTTTTTCGGGTTGGTCAAGGTAGGCTTTCCTACTGATGCCCAATCATTTATATTCTTGCCAAAAGACGTCTTAAAGACATCTAGATGGCGTCTCAAAGAACTTCAAAAGACCTTGTAAACAAGTTTTTTCAGGTCTGTTTTAGAACACAAAAAATGCGGGTGAGGAAAATCGAACCCAAACTTTCTGCTTACGAAGCAACCACTATTCGCGCTTACACAACACATTTCCTTGTAGGTAAACACTTCTAATTTCTAGTTACATAACTAGTACTAATTCTTTGTAAAATCTGTGCAGTGGCGCGAAATATTTTACAAAATATCATCATTCAACCTTTAGACTCATTCCCTAAAATTTCACATTCGTTTCAATGCAGACGTCCTCATTATGTATTTATAAGTAAGAAAAGATAAATCACAACTTGGAATATAATAATAGGTTTTTGGATGTAGCAAATTTTCTGAAGTTTATAAAACGACATTTAATCATCGTTGTAATTTTTTTGTTAATTAACCTACTAATTGTAGGCCCAACATTGAATATTCGTAGGCAAACTGTCGTAACTTGTTATTAATTAACCAACCAATTGTAGGCCCAACATTGAATATTCGTAGGCAAACTGTCGTAACTTGTTATTAATTAACCAACCATAATAATTGTAGGCCTTGTAGCCTATTCTTTGGTACACTGTCGTAACTTTTTTGCTTTAGGCTCTATCCTCATAAAATTACCTTTTTGAAAAAAGGTACAAAAAAAAGCGCCAAATAGTAGAGCTGTTCGGGTACTCGAATAAAACGAGCCGAGCCTGGCTCGGCTCGACTGACCGGGCCGAGCCGGATACCCGTCAAATTCGGGCGTTCCGAAAAATCCGAGTAGCTCGAATTTGTTTCGGGCGGCTTGAAAAATCCGGGTAGTCCGAATCGTTTCTGGCCGCCCGGAAGAATCGGATAGCCCGAATTGTTTCGGGCCGCTCGAAAGAAGGGGCTAGCTGGAATTGTTTCGGGTGACTCGGAAAATCCGTACGCCTTGAATGTGGTTCGAACAGTGCGACTGCGTTGAGTAGGTGAATTCAGTAAATCACCAACAAATCTACCATTCCGCATTTTGAAATCGGTTCAGTAGTTCGAGTGAATTCGATGGACATATTTGAAAAAAGTCATTTTTTTTCGACCGAATTGACATCGACAATTCATTTACTCATCTGGGAAAAATCGAAATCGCAAAAATGGGCCCAGTTTCTCATTTCTTACGTTGAGTCTGCACTGTTTCGAAGAAAATAAGATGCTATTGAAGAAAATCTATGGGTAAACACCGAAGCTAGAGACAATTGTGTGAAAACACTAAAATTTAATTTTTTCTCGGTTTTGTGTATTTTTTTTCATTTTATTGTTTTATTTCAATTTTAGTTCATTCTGTACATTTTTTCGAGTGTTTTGTTAACATATGCGTGTTTTAGAAATATTTCTGACCCTTTTTTGTCTGTTGTGCGTTTTGGTTAATTTCGACGATGCTTTCTCACTTTAAATAAAATCGGGAAGCAGGATATTGCATAACAGAATATGAATCAATTTAATACTAAATACAGCATCAAGCGTCGAAATGAATTTGTTGTGAGCTATCCTGCGCCATGATTTTATTTAAAGTGGAAAAACACCATCGAAACTGTAGTTCAAGAAAAGTTTTTATTGCATAAAAACTAAACATATATACACACATATATACTATATACATCCTATATACATACTATACACTATATACATTATCGTCGCCAATTAGCGGATAAAAAGCAAATTTGTTCAACTTTTTCTGTCAAGATCGATGTTCGCTTTACACTTATAATATTGCCTGCCATTGAAAATAGCCTTTCGCTAAATGCTTGGGAAGCAGGTATTCCCAAGCAATTTGTAGCCACGGGAACTAATTTCGGGAAACGGGACGCATTTTCCCTCCACCAATTTAAAATGCAGGTGTTCCGTGGTACAACTGCCTCTGTTATATATGTTGTGATTTCCTGCGTTAATGAAACATATATATTTTGGTTTGATTCTTGCTCCTTCTTTCCAATATTGTCATAAAATTCAAATAGAGTTCCCGATGACGGCGACTCTGTGATAAAAGAGAAATATATAACATACAACAGTCAGCAGAATCTCGCATAATCTTCGTATTGTTTTATACTCACCTGACGTTCGGTTTGATGGCGGAGTTGTCTCATGCATGTCGCTTGCGGCGAGGTACTCGATCGCAATTGAATGTAATAAACTTTGAGCCGACGTTTTGCTTTCTGTGGACAACAACCTGTCTTTGACGCGAGGGTCCATGATCATTGAAATTAATAAGGGTTCGTAATCCTCTATGAGATTAAACCTGTTGTTTAAGTTTTTTAATAATGTAGTTTCAAGATTTAATATGTAACGCTTATTATCTTTTCTAATAGAATCTGTCAGGGTGTATCTTATGCCACGTATCGTGGGTATGTAGTTGGATAATGTGGGAATTTTGTCCATTGTCATAATTACAGTGGCTTCCTTAAATATTTTTAGCAATTTGGAATATTCTTCGATCATGGACCACTCGCCACTGTTTATAGTGTCCGGCATATCTGGCTCGCCGAGAATTACATTTAATGATCGTCGTACCTCGGACCAAGCGACTTAGCATGTCATACTGCGAGTTCCATCTAGTCTCAACATCGCCAATGAGCTTCAGCGTTTCGGAATTCGGTGAATCTTTTTTTTGTTGTTTCCTCAGCTTTTGGTCCGCAGATGTAGAACGGTGGAAGAAAGACACAATGGTTCTGCATTTTTTTAAAATTGCGAGCAATTCCGGACAACTTTTGATTGAATCTTTGATAACCTGTGACGTCCCACAAAATTTCGCGCGCAGTTAAAATAACATTCAGTCATAAACCACTACACAACTCCACTTAAATCTCCCCAAACCTCAATTCTTACCCCTTTTCCATGACCTCGACCGCCTTGGCGATGTACCTTAGCGGTCCCCATCTCAAGACGGTCAATCAGTGAATCTCCCCCACCTATTCGCCCAACGCGGCACAAACTCTTCCCTCCTATCGAATCTAAACAAGTCCCTCGCCCCTTATATCTCTTAAATCGAGACTACGTCTCAAGCCCACTAAATGACCAAAGAAGTCAAATCTATTATCACCCCTTTCCTATCAAAAACACCCAAAATCCATTCGAGGAGTTGAGCATTTCCAAATCACATGTATAAAAACCCCAGAAGGATAAACGCGAGGATTATTTGGCGTACGTGCCGAAAATGCGAGTCCAAATATAGACCTTTGGTCGTTACAAAAACCCCGAAAATGTTACTGCGACGCATATGCGTAAATATGTCAAGGTGCGTACTGCGCACCCCCCCTTCAAGCCGAAAAGATTGTAATTAGTATAAATACGAGGAACCGCGAGAGCTCGTTCTCGTTCTACGGAAATCTATCATCGTTCCTGTTATACAGAAACATTCTAAGAAGCCTAAAGTTTTATTCAATCTTATAAAATATTATTCAAAGTGTTCTATTACGATAATATTCAAAGTGTTCTACGGCAACTACCGTAAGAATTTATATTACCATTTAAAATACTGCATATCATCTCCATACATATTATTGTGTATTTCTATTCGTATTGCTTTCATATTATTTTGTATTTCTACGCGTATTGCGTTTGCCTATTATTTTGTATTGCTATTCTAATTGATATTCATATTATTTTGTATTTCTACGCGTATTGCGTTTACCTATTATTTTGTATTGCAATTCTAATTGCTTTCATATTATTTCGTATTTCTACGCGTATTGCGTTCACCTATTATTTTGTATTACTATTCTAATTGCTTTCATATTATATTGTCTTGTTACGCTTGTTGCTTTATTATATTGTATTATTAACGCTCATCTCAATCATATTTCATGTTCTTATCAATGCTTACTGCTTATATCATTCTATCTTAAACATATACTGTATGTCACGCTCATAATCACACTTTATATATTGATAACCATTTATATAAATGTTCTGTGCCAATGATTAATGTCTAAACGCATAATATGTTCAACAAAGCACTTTCACAAACAGTGCACATATATTTTTGCCTAAACTAATAAACCGCTTTGCTTAACTAACGTTTCGAGTCATTGTGTTAATCCTTCGGCTGCGAAGATCCCTAAATCCACACGAGCTGCCGGAACAGCTGATTACGGGCAACGACCGCGGAAAGCATCGCGGTGTTTACTAACTTACTTTTACATAGCTCGCGTACAACCATATGACTAACAGATTTCGTGGAATCATTACAAGTGTCTTTTACCTCAATGCAACGGTAAATGCGATTATCAGGCCAAATCACAACAAGTGCTCTAACGGGTGTCCCCACGGAAAGTACCATATTAAACCTCCCTGGTCGATTAGAGTGTAAGATTACGAGGGTATAACGAGGGATCGAAAGAGATCCCGAAATTCTGGCCAGGCTTCGTAGGTCCCCGTGAACTCAGGTAGTGGTAGTCGAGGTAATAGGGCCCTTTACACGGACGTTCCTGCGCGCGTTCCCGGCGTGCGTTCCCGGCGCGCGGCACGCAAAAATACGTAGACGCCGCAGCGACGCTCCTTCGTGCACGCCGGAAGGTTATACCCGCCACTACTTGGAGACAGCGAGTTCGGCCTCATATTTCTACGTCGACTCCATCCACATGTTTTTTCCACGATCCACCGCAGTGGTGTATTGCGTACTACCTGTTCGATGTATATCATCGATCTGCGAAACGATCGATGATATACCTCGATATACATGGCTTATAGAGGATATCATAAATGCTATTACTGTAGGGTACACATCTTTTTTTACGGAGCTACATTTGATTGACCTGGAGGTGCTATAAATTATGGAAATCGTTTATGGCTCAGTTATAACAACTGTAAAATTTTACAATGGTTCATTAAAATTGGCCAAATGTTTCCCCGGCTGTTGTGACGATCATAATAATTACTATTGACGGCAATAATTACCATGTAATTGCTTGTTTGAATATAAAAACTAATATTGATAGACAATAACTACACATAGGTATGCAAGTGATGTTTTTATGTAAGATAAATGATGAACAGGTGTAATGTGCAAGATGTTTTGAAGATAGGGGTAGTCTTCTGATGGCGCGTGATGCAGGACAAATTTTTCACCCAGGCTCTTGCGTGGCGCGCCAGAAAGCACCACACTCCTGCCCGCGCGCCAGAAAGAACCACGCTCCATCCCGCGCTCCAACCTAGACTCCAGAAGAGTTTACGTAAGAGACAGAAAAGGTAGTTAGAAAAGGAAAACGGCACTTGAAACCAAGGCTCGGCGCGCGCTCCAGGATTTCCGACAGTGCAGAAATCCTGGAGCGCGTGCCGAGCCTGGCAGCCGATCCTGGCAGCCAAAACTCAAGAGGCAACGATGATGGGTTTCGAGGACTTCGACTCTCGAGCCCAGGGGGGCGTACAATCTTACCCCCTACGACATGATGATTCGAAAATTATACATTTCTCGCCGGATCTTGGCGAAAGTGACGTGAATCGTTTCCTCATGTTTTCCCGATGAAAATGGTCCAAAAACGACACAAATCGGATTGTAATTAAGGAATCTTCATAATAAATTGATTTCCATAACTTCGTTAAAAATAGTCCGATTTACATGAAATTAGGTATAATTTTCATTTGGAAAACATGAGAAATCCATCGGTATCACTCCCATATCGATACGATAAAGAATAAAGTATACAGTTTTTCTGAAACAGGTATGAATCCTTGGCCGACCGCAGCGAGTCGAGGTCGGCGACCCACAGTCGAGGGTGAAAAATATTCATTACAGCGTATTAAGAAATTCTTTATTCTTCATCGTATCGATATGAAAATAACACTAATGGATTCCTGGCGTTCTCCCAATTAAAATTATCACAAATATCATGCAAATCGGACTATTTTTACACAAACAATACAAATTATAAAAGGAGTAGGCATTTCTTAAACGCACTCTCTTATCGTATCGATATGGACGTGACAAATGGTGTCGGGCGGTTACCACACTCATACAGATTACACAAATTTTTAAATTTTCTATTTCAGACAACTATAACGGCTGATTTTATGCTATCAGTGCGTATGTGAGTTTTGTAAGGCGCTCCATTTTAAGCTGTATAACTCCGGATATAACCACTATTTTTGCATACAATTTTTTTCATATTCCCTAAAGCTTGACAAATGAAGCCACAAAGCTGGATGTAAATATATTTAATTGTTTGGTTTTAAAAAATTCGCGTTCACTTCCTACCGCTTGTAGCGGCTCGCAGAGGCTTAGCTGCCAGGCTCGGCACACGCTTCAGGATTTCCGCGCCGTCGAAGTGCCGTTTTCCTCTTCCAACTACCTTTTCTCTCTCTTATGTAAACTCTGTTGATGTCGAGGTTGGAATGCGGGCTGGACCGTGGTGTTTTCGCTACACCTTTTCGAACGCGCCACGCAAAAAGCGTGAGTGAAAAAATTTACCTGCATCACGAGCAATCAGAAGACTACCCCTTTCTTCAAAACATCTTGCACATTACACCTCTTCATCATTTATCTTACATATAACATCACTTGCATACCTATGTGTATTTATTGTCTATCAATATTACTTTTTATATTCAAACAAGCAATGACATGGTAATTATTGCCGTCAATAGTAATAATTATGATTGTCACAACAGTGAATGTGTTAACTGCAATTTCATTTGCCATCGCATTGCCGGGGAAACATTTGGACATTTTTTAATGTGCCCTTGTAAAATTCTACAGTCGTTATAACTGAGTCATAAACCATTTCCATCGGAACCAACCAAATGTTTATTATTTATTAAAAATAAATATAAGAAAAGTAACATGCGTGCGCGGTACGTGATGTCTGAGAGCTCCGTGAATTTTGGCCGGTTAAAAAGGAAAGACTAGACAGAGTTAGAGATAGCGAATAAAAGAAAAAAAAACAGAGATAAACATACAGAGAGGGTGAAAAGAAAGCGTGGGATAAGAAAACTGTCCCCCGGTTCGCAAAGGCCTGGTCGCCAAATGTTCCTGACTCTGACCAGGCCTGTGCGAACCCTTAAAATTAAGTAGGTAGATGGAATCAGAAACGGCAGGAAGAGGTAGGTTCATATAAAGGAGTAAAAGTGAAAGTTAGAAATAGCTGCAGAAACAGAAAAAAGAAATGTGGCAAATACGTAGTTCAGTAAGAAAGTTGCATTTTTGCATATCCATCACTCTATTCTTATAGCTAATGGACAAAGTATGTAACCATGCAAACAAATATGTCGTATTCGTGCTAACTAATTAAAAAAAATTGATCTGAAGTTGACCTTTCATATTCGAACGGGAATCGTGCCAATTTTCAAACCACAATGTCGATCTTTTTCAGAAAATCTGTACATATGTATAATTTTGTATATCATATATTTCGAATGTGTATAGTCTAAGCTTATTTATGACATAAATACTTTTAAATAACATGTCACTGTTTGAGATTAATAAAGAAAGCTCCACGTTCATTCAAGTTGTAGATGCGTAGAACTATTTCAAAGCAGATAGCATCTACTAACAGCCCTTTAAACATAGGCTACTATTTTTTGGTACTTTACCTGTTATTCATACACAATCACAGGAGCGTGCAGTGCATGTGATTTCACAGAAATTCATAGCTTCGGCATTTCTCGCTATTTTTGCATACTTTCTATTTTGTATTAAAAATTAAACAAATTTATAGGCATAATTTCATGTCATGTAAATGATTCGCACTTATTTACTAATAGTTATATAACATTCCTCTTTGTTCCTCTTACATCGAGGTTTCCATTCGGGAAAAATTGTTGTGTGCTTACCAAGAAAGATGCCACTAATATTGCAATTAAAAACCATTATCCACAATCAATATGCCTCGCGGAGACAAGACACAGGAAGAGAAAAGGTATACCGCTGACCGCGCGGGAATTTTTTAATGTAACTCGCTGTTTAAGAAATGCCTACTCCTTTTATAATTTGTATTGTTTGTGTAAAAGTAGTCCGATTTGCATGATATTTGTGATAATTTTAATTGGGGAACGCCAGGAATCCATTAGTGTTATTTTCATATCGATACGATGAAGAATAAAGAATTTCTTAATACGCTGTAATGAATATTTTTCACCCTCGACTGTGGGTCGCCGACCTCGACTCGCTGCGGTCGGCCAAGGATTCATACCTGTTTCAGAAAAACTGTATGCTTTATTCTTTATCGTATCGATATGGAAGTGATACCGATGGATTTCTCATGTTTTCCAAATGAAAATTATACCTAATTTCATGTAAATCGGACTATTTTTAACGAAGTTATGGAAATCAATTTATTATGAAGATTCCTTAATTACAATCCGATTTGTGTCGTTTTTGGACCATCTTCATCGGGAAAACATGAGGAAACGATTCACGTCACTTTCGCCAAGATCCGGCGAGAAATGTATAATTTTCGAATCATCATGTCGTAGGGGGTAAGATTGTACGCCCCCCTGGGCTCGAGAGTCGAAGTCCTCGAAACCCATCATCGTTGCCTCTTGAGTTTTGGCTGCCAGGATCGGCTGCCTGGCTCGGCACGCGCTCCAGGATTTCTGCACTGTCGGAAATCCTGGAGCGCGCGCCGAGCCTTGGTTTCAAGTGCCGTTTTCCTTTTCTAACTACCTTTTCTGTCTCTTACGTAAACTCTTCTGGAGTCTAGGTTGGAGCGCGGGATGGAGCGTGGTTCTTTCTGGCGCGCGGGCAGGAGTGTGGTGCTTTCTGGCGCGCCACGCAAGAGCCTGGGTGAAAAATTTGACCTGCATCACGCGCCATCAGAAGACTACCCCTATCTTCAAAACATCTTGCACATTACACCCTTCATCATTTATCTTACATATAACATCACTTGCATACCTATGTGTATTTATTGTCTATCAATATTAGTTTTTATATTCAAACAAGCAATTACATGGTAATTATTGCCGTCAATAGTAATAATTATGATCGTCACAACAGCCGGGGAAACATTTGGCCAATTTTAATGAACCCTTGTAAAATTTTACAGTTGTTATAACTGAGCCATAAACCATTTCCATAATTTGTAGCACCTCCAGGTCAACCAAATGTAGCTCCGTAAAAAAAGATGTGTACCCTACAGTAATAGCATTTATGATATCCTCTATAAGCCATGTATATCGAGGTATATCATCGATCGTTTCGCAGATCGATGATATACATCGAACAGGTAGTACGCAATACACCACTGCGGTGGATCGTGGAAAAAACATGTGGATGGAGTCGACGTAGAAATATGAGGCCGAACTCGCTGTCTCCAAGTAGTGGCGGGTATAACCTTCCGGCGTGCACGAAGGAGCGTCGCTTCGGCGTCTACGTATTCTTGCGCGCCGCGCGCCGGGAACGCACGCCGGGAACGCGCGCAGGAACGTCCGTGTAAAGGGCCCTAATGAGGTCTTGGAGTGTGTGACCGCTGTCGTGTAAGTAGTTGACATCATCGATGTATTGTGGTCACTCATGAAGGTCTGCAGCTTGTCGACGAACAGTGCCTCCTGAATAAGGAACATCTCCTCCGTCACTTCGTAGTGCTTGTCCTCGAAATAAGATACATTTCTTTTTCCTGACGGGACCAGTGTGAGCAACTGATCGTGCTGCTGGTCGAATTTCTCCCAATTTTTTCGCAATAATTTTAGACGCGATTCGACGGCTCCTTGTGTTGTTTTTTCGGCACCTACTTTCTTTAAATTGTCGTATGCACGCGCAATTCTGCCAGAAATCTCATTTTGATTCTCCAATAACGGTTCCATTGTTCGTTAATGTTCAAACGTGCACGAGTAGGCCGTTAAGGTCGCGTTGACTCGTTATGATATGATTCACTGTTTTGCAGGTGGAGGTCACGCACGACGGTTACTCGGCACTAGTTAACGGTCGCGAACTGTTTTCACTAGCGCTGCTCCGGCTCGAAGGACCAAAATGTTGTAATAGTTTAGAGGATCAGCGCAAAGGAACCGCACAGGAGTTGTTCAAATGCGGAAAGAAGTCGTAGTCTACTTTAAACACGAGGACTTTACAGAGACGTTCACTATTACACTTATATTTAACTATGTACAATGGTTTTGTATTAAACTTTGCAATATTTACAATATTTACAAGGAGCACAAAGACTTAACACTGCGGTTTTAACGCAAGCAAGCGCGTAAAATCCCGAAGCCCTAAGATCCGTTACAAGTAAGGTGTAGCGTCGCGAAGCGATAAGTGCGAGAGAGCAAGTATAGTTAGAAGTGTTTGAAGCGTGTATACTGTAGCAGAGTCGCGAACAGATAAAGGATCCAGGAAACCGCGGTCGATTTCCTGGAAGATAGAGTCCCCCTTCCATCGAGTGTAAGTTGAGGGAAGGGGCAGCGCTCGACGCCCCACATGAGTCAGCGTGCCGTTGCCTAATTACTGATGGGCCTGGGAGATGGCGCAAGAATGCATCTTTTCTTGAACAGAAAGAGTGAGTTTTAGTTACTTAATTGGTGATTATTAGTTATTAAATTTAACGCAGGCTATGGCTTATTTCCGGCGATATTTATCTAAATTTCCGTACCTAAATTTTGTCTTCGGGGGTTTTAAACAGACTTATTCATCATCAGCAACAGTGTTGGCCGTTATTAAACTACGGATTCTTATCACAATAACGAACTACGATCACGTTTTGTTTATTTCCTGTTACATTACTTTTTCATTTAAGCGATATTTGAAAACGAAATCTACGTATTTCTTGTCCTCTCACTTCAAATAATTATTATTTTCGATTCTGTTTTAAAAAAAAATGTGTATTCACTTTTTTACGTTTGACATGATTTGCCTCGATTTATCTTTTACTCGTAATTCACTTTAAATGACAACCAAACGATGACGAAAGGTATCGATTGCCGTCG
This sequence comes from Andrena minutula, assembly GCA_929113495.1. Classification (NCBI taxonomy): domain Eukaryota; kingdom Metazoa; phylum Arthropoda; class Insecta; order Hymenoptera; family Andrenidae; genus Andrena; species Andrena minutula. Next base: position 32,314,698 of record OV815995.1, on the reverse strand, counting down.
TTTTCGCAGAGATCTGATGAGAAATGCGGAGCTGAAAGAGTTTGGTTCTTAATAGGTATTCAAACCCCTTCAAGGGTCGGAAGCCATAAACTTGCGGTGAAGCATCATGGTGTGTTGTCTTCGCCACGGGATATGATGCGGCATCTCCTTGAGTCGAGTCGCTGGAGGATCACTCTTAAGAGTCTTTCCTTCCGAAAAACACACCACTTTGGGAATTACACGAAAGATCAGAAGTCAACACCCTGTTTCAATGTGTTGGTCTCACCAATATGCGCGAGCTACTACCCGTTTCAAACGCATGGTGCAAACTTTAGGGCATTATTACTGTAAAATGGAGACAGATCGGACATTACGTCATAGGACTTTTATGTTCCATTGGACCTCCCCTACCACCCCCTAAAATATTGCTACGTATACTGTTTACACCCTGTATGAGCATTATCCTTGAGCACTAATGGATACAAAATTATGAAAATATAAACTTTTTAAATCCCGAATTTTTAACAGTAAATACGTTCACTTCTGGAGACGGCTGTAATATGAATGTAAATAATTAGTATTAGAATAATGAAAAAAAAATTTACCATCATACTACACATTGTGGTTGATTGTTAAGAAGTTGTTTATGTGAAAAAAAAAACCAATGATTTTATTTGTTTTCAACTTGTCAAAAAAAAATTGTTTTTGTCGATTTAAAAAAATGTCGAAAATTGTCCAAAAAACATTTTATACCCATATAATCACAAAACGTTGTAGTTTTAGAAAATCCAAACACCAGCTGCGTCAACTTGCGATCTTGAGCAGAATTAATAAAATTGTGTACGCATGTGGGACGAAATGAGTAAATATGTATCTAGACATTCCTTTTCTTGTATCCGATTGATTATGTCTTTATGATGTCTTCATGGAAATGAATATAAATATGATATAGTGAACTATAATTCATAAAATAAGGTTATTATTATTAAAGTTAGTTGAACCTTAATAAATAAACGACACAAGCATCGCATCGCTTTCTTATTTTCTTAAAAAGAAATATATTTTTTAGAAATAGATTTGGGGAGTCGAAATTATGATCAAACGTAATATTTATATAAATACTATGCATAAATTGAGGCAACAAAACACAATTTTCAATATCTGTAGTAATTTCCGTGTCAAATACTGGTTCTATTTACCTAGATCCTCTTGAAGGTTTCACTGTCCGTGTCTACATCACATTCTGGTGTGTTCTGCATGTCCATTAATTCTTCTAAATTTTCTTCATTGACTTCATTATTTAATAACAAAAGTACTTAGGAGAACGTTAATTACTTTATCTTTTGTCTGCAATGTGTGATCTAATATTTGAAATCAGAGGATCCGATGAAATTAAGAGATTGTGGAAAATATCCTCATATGTGCGTTTTCTGTTTATTTTTTGACCGGTTATTAGTTCAAGATCAACGAAAAATCACAAAAACAAAATGGTTTATGTGTGTAATATTTATGCCACTTTTGACGAAGATATGATAGGTTACATACAAGATGTTTGAATGTCCAGCAATTTATACGTTTCGTCCCACTGTCTATTTACCTTCCTTTCTCATATACATTTTTGCAGAAAGTAATAGTTCATCTCCTGAAGCCCTTTATATTTGCACCGAAAACCAGATAAAACTATTTTTAAATTTGCTAAATTTTCTAAGTCTCACAACTTTGTTAAAATTCATCCAAAGTTGATGAAACAAAATCATTTTAAAGTTTGAACTTTCTACTTTTCGACTCGTTGAATCACATTTATCGAAATGAGTGTCCAGGGGGTAAAATCCGCCCTCAAACAAGAGTGTGCCAAGCTGCAAAAATTTGTTGATGTTTGTCAAAAGCTGGAGAGTGCAAACAATACTTATTGCAATTTTTATGTTCACTGTCGGAAAGTATGATCATTTGCCTTTAAAATAAGTTAAACCTCATCAAAATAGGATGTTTTTTAACAAAGATACGGCCATGTCCAGAGTTGTCTACATTTCGTCCCACTGTGCGACTGGTCGCTGGACTCCTTCGGGAGGAGTCTAGCGACCGGTGGTCGCAGTGCCAGCCTGCGACTAGGTATAATGGGAAACAGACCCTCATCGCATTGTATTGCACCTCGAGTAGCCTAGGCTGGTACTCAAACAGACTCGCGTCAGGCTCCTATGTCTGGCGCATACCCGACGATCGCAGTCGCATGTAGGAGAACAGATGCATGCTTTCCCCATTGCACCAGTACCTGCGACCGGTCGCAGCTAGGAGATCCCGCCTTTACCCTTAGTGTGCAGGATTCAAGATCCTCGCCTGAGATCCTTCTTACCCTTAGTGTGTAGGATTACAGATCTTCGCCTACAATCCTTCTTACCCTCAGCGTGCAGGATTCAAGATCCTCGCCTGAGATCCTTCTTACCCTTAGTGTGCAGGATTCAAGATCCTCGCCTGAGATCCTTCTTACTCTTAGTGTTCAGGATTCAAGATCCTCGCCTGAGATCCTTCTTACCCTCAGTGTGCAGGATTCAAGATCCTCGCCTGAGCATCCTTTATAAACCCCATGTCATTGTCCCCAAAGACCTCCACCCTGGACGTGACAAACCAACTGAAAAGAATTCGGTACATTAAATATGAAATATTCACGATTTATTATTTATTTTAACATTTAATTATTTGTTATTGTTTATTTACCTGCAGAGTGTGCGCGAAGCAAGGGATACGCTCCCACGTAGGGCACAGTCTTACTGCTTTCACAATATTCGCCGCATTATCGGTGATGAAAATTATTTTTATATTCCTTTTGTCGAAACCCCACTCACTCAGGCTATTTTTCAATACTTCGTTTAAATCTTCACTTGTGTGGGATGTCTTCAAATGGTAAACTCCTAAAGTATAATTATGCAACTCAAAATTCTTATTTATATAGTGCAGAGTTACGGAAACGTAGCTGTCATTTCCCCGCGACGTCCAACCGTCTGTTGTGAACGCCAATCTTTTCACCTAATCGAAAACAGTTAAAAAACATTTAGAAATTTCATCTAACGTTAGAAAGGTTTTTTAATGTGGTCTAAAGCATGCTGATAGATATCAGAATCATTTAAAAAGTTATATTTACAGTTCCGATATCCTTAGTGATGCTTTCCTTAACTTTTTCCATTTCATTGTGGAACATTGTGGGTATTATTTCATCAGAAAATACTGCTCGATTCGGGATTTGGTACCTCGGTTCAGCAATCTGCATGAGATTTTTAAATCCCGGGTCGCTTACCAGTGAAAACGGCTAGCAATCGTATATTATCATGTTGGCAATTGCAGCTGTCAATTCTTTCGCTCTCGGCGAATTTTTATCAAACATGGCAATTTTCCTGCTATTGTCAGTGTCGGTCACAATATTTATATTTCGTATACTTAAACTGGTCTCAAGCGTCTCCTGAGTATTATATACATCAGCATGGCTGATTTGCATATGCCTCCTCAGGGATGACGTACATCCCGCCTTTGTTTTAAATATCTTTTTGCAGTGGTTACACATCCCTGCCTCGCGATTTAATTTTGAGAACCACCTCCATACGGAACTGTGGTTTTTTCGCTGTCTCTCAGGAATGGAATAATGTTCCTGATCAATATTGGAGCTGCTTTCAACAATTTCCATATTCTCGGGATGTTGCTGCTGTATCTCACTATTTTCACAAAACTGGGCCATTCTTTCTACGCACGTCCGTTCACTATGGCTTTTAGGACAAGAGTGCTATTACAAAAAGGCAATCGCTTTAACATCTTTTGTTAATTACAAAATGTCCTGAACATACATTGGTCAATCCATTTCCTTTCGGTTATCGATTTTGTTATGGTGAGTGTGATTGCACTTAAAGCGAGGCGTGAATTAGTCTGCGAGAAATAAGGAGAAAAGAAACACTTGATTTATTTTACAAGATAATCTTACGATGAACAACGTGTTTAACCTGGTGGTTTTCATGCTCGACTGACTAGCTGGCGTTAGTGGCGCTTCCAGCATTATAAAGTTCCACTCTGCTACTAGCAGATGTGGCAGACGCCGATTGGCCCACGCTGGGCGCCGTATTCAAATGAGGCAATGTAAAGTATGTAGACTTACTTATTATAACAGATTTTTAGAAACAAGCGGGTCGAAGAAGGCACGTGTATCGGCGAGCTTGATAGAAACAAGCGGGTCGAGCCGAGCAATACACGTGCCTTCTTTGAGCCGCTTGTTTCTAAAAATCGATAACCGAAAGGAAATGGATTGACCAATGTATGTTCAGGACATTTTGTAATTAACAAAAGATGTTAAAGCGATTGCCTTTTTGTAATAGCACTCTTGTCCTAAAAGCCATAGTGAACGGACGTGCGTAGAAAGAATGGCCCAGTTTTGTGAAAATAGTGAGATACAGCAGCAACATCCCGAGAATATGGAAATTGTTGAAAGCAGCTCCAATATTGATCAGGAACATTATTCTGTTACGCTATCGCTTGAATATGGCCGCGGAAATGTATATAATCGATATGTAGAGTACGTAGGAGCGAGATTTGAAACGGAGGATGAGAAAGAGTTTATTGTAGAGCGCGTTGTGCTTCATGGGGGGGTTTTCCTTGCTAGTTTTCAATGTTTCAAGTTACCGTTAGACCAGGCGAGGGTAGTAAATAGCTTAACTTTTTCCTTTGCACATCTGCGTGCCAAATTTCGTCGAGCGGGCAACGGTACGTCTCGTAAAAGTACTTAAAATTCTGTCCTCCCTTTCAATAACTGTCGATGTCCTGTTAGGGTAAAAACTCTGGTCGACGAAGGCTGAAAGTCATAAAACCATAAACTTTCTCCGAGTGACGTCGTCTTGACCCCGAGGGTTGCGCTTACTTACCTGCGAGATATGTATGTACTCTACGTAGCCTACCCTGATAACCAGGTCTGCCGGCAGATCCGGCGCAGTTTATGTCCGCATTCAACTACGGATCTGCCGGCAGACCCTGACAAGGCAGAATCTGCTGCGGATCTGCCGTTCATCTGCCGGCAGATCCGCAGCAGATCCTGCTGCCCGTCCGACACATCCAATAGCGCCATCTGAAGGCAGGGTCTGCTGCGGATCTGCCGTCCATCTGCCGGCAGACCCTGCCTTGTCAGACCCTGCTGTCCATCTGCTGACAGACTGCAGGCAGGGTGGTTATCAGGGTATGTACCACTATATGTAAAACGGGGAGCGTGCCTCGATCACCAGACGAGAGTGGGAGGAAGCGTGAAGGAAGGGCGAAGGACAACCCACTGTCGAAGCTTGAGGGATACAATCGCGCTGATTGGACAACAAGGATCTAGGGGAGGATCAACAGGATCTTGGCAGCGACTTCGCCGATGAGCTCGGCGCGTTTTCTTGTACTCTGCATTCATTCTATCGCCAACCAGCTTCTTGAGTAGTCAAAATACAGTTTGAAGTTTAACTTAAAATAGTTCCGTGTACTTTGTTTTATTTCAAATACCCGCGCACTCCAACGAGCAGAGCGGTTCAGCGCTCCACGGGCACCAACCTGCGTCCTCATCCCAATGTCCCCGCTAAAATACGTAACAAAATTTTGTGAAATAAAACAAAGTACACGGAACTATTTTAAGTTAAACTTCAAACTGTATTTGCCCTACGTGGGAGCGTATCCCTTGCTTCGCGCACACTCTGCAGGTAAATAAACAATAACAAATAATTAAATGTTAAAATAAATAATAAATCGTGAATATTTCATATTTAATGTACCGAATTCTTTTCAGTTGGTTTGTCACGTCCAGGGTGGAGGTCTTTGGGGACAATGACATGGGGTTTATAAAGGATGCTCAGGCGAGGATCTTGAATCCTGCACACTGAGGGTAAGAAGGATCTCAGGCGAGGATCTTGAATCCTGAACACTAAGAGTAAGAAGGATCTCAGGCGAGGATCTTGAATCCTGCACACTAAGGGTAAGAAGGATCTCAGGCGAGGATCTTGAATCCTGCACGCTGAGGGTAAGAAGGATTGTAGGCGAAGATCTGTAATCCTACACTCTAATCGGAGAGGTATTTTAGGCGAGGATCTGTAATCTTACACTCTAATCGACCAGGGAAGGTTTAATATGGTACTTTCCGTGGGGACACCCGTTAGAGCACTTGTTGTGATTTGGCCTGATAATCGCATTTACCGTTGCATTGAGGTAAAAGACACTTGTAATGATTCCACGAAATCTGTTAGTCATATGGTTGTACGCGAGCTATGTAAAAGTAAGTTAGTAAACACCGCGATGCTTTCCGCGGTCGTTGCCCGTAATCAGCTGTTCCGGCAGCTCGTGTGGATTTAGGGATCTTCGCAGCCGAAGGATTAACACAATGACTCGAAACGTTAGTTAAGCAAAGCGGTTTATTAGTTTAGGCAAAAATATATGTGCACTGTTTGTGAAAGTGCTTTGTTGAACATATTATGCGTTTAGACATTAATCATTGGCACAGAACATTTATATAAATGGTTATCAATATATAAAGTGTGATTATGAGCGTGACATACAGTATATGTTTAAGATAGAATGATATAAGCAGTAAGCATTGATAAGAACATGAAATATGATTGAGATGAGCGTTAATAATACAATATAATAAAGCAACAAGCGTAACAAGACAATATAATATGAAAGCAATTAGAATAGTAATACAAAATAATAGGTGAACGCAATACGCGTAGAAATACGAAATAATATGAAAGCAATTAGAATTGCAATACAAAATAATAGGTAAACGCAATACGCGTAGAAATACAAAATAATATGAATATCAATTAGAATAGCAATACAAAATAATAGGCAAACGCAATACGCGTAGAAATACAAAATAATATGAAAGCAATACGAATAGAAATACACAATAATATGTATGGAGATGATATGCAGTATTTTAAATGGTAATATAAATTCTTACGGTAGTTGCCGTAGAACACTTTGAATATTATCGTAATAGAACACTTTGAATAATATTTTATAAGATTGAATAAAACTTTAGGCTTATTAGAATGTTTCTGTATAACAGGAACGATGATAGATTTCCGTAGAACGAGAACGAGCTCTCGCGGTTCCTCGTATTTATACTAATTACAATCTTTTCGGCTTGAAGGGGGTGCGCAGTACGCACCTTGACATATTTACGCATATGCGTCGCAGTAACATTTTCGGAGTTTTTGTAACGACCAAAGGTCTATATTTGGACTCGCATTTTCGGCACGTACGCCAAATAATCCTCGCGATTATCCTTCTGGGGTTTTTATACATGTGATTTGGAAATGCTCAACTCCTCGAATGGATTTTGGGTGTTTTTGATAGGAAAGGGGTGATAATAGATTTGACTTCTTTGGTCATTTAGTGGGCTTGAGACGTGGTCTCGATTTAAGAGATATAAGGGGCGAGGGACTTGTTTAGATTCGATAGGAGGGAAGAGTTTGTGCCGCGTTGGGCGAATAGGTGGGGGAAATTCACTGATTGACCGTCTTGAGATGGGGACCGCTAAGGTACATCGCCAAGGCGGCCGAGGTCGTTGGTAAAGGGGTAAGAATTGAGGTTTGGGGAAGATTTGAGCGGATTTGTAGATAGATTTATAAATGAGTTGAATTGAGAATTGAGGTTTGGGGAGATTTAAGTGGAGTTGTATAGTGGTTTATGACTGAATGTTATTTTAACTGCGCGCGAAATTTTGTGGGACGTCACAGGTTATCAAAGATTCAATCAAAAGTTGTCCGGAATTGCTCGCAATTTTAAAAAAATGCAGAACCATGTGTCTTTCTTCCACCGTTCTACATCTGCGGACCAAAAGCTGAGGTAACAACAAAAAAAAGATTCACCGAATTCCGAAACGCTGAAGCTCATTGGCGATGTTGAGACTAGATGGAACTCGCAGTATGACATGCTAAGTCGCTTGGTCTGAGGTACGACGATCATTAAATGTAATTCTCGGCGAGCCAGATATGCCGGACACTATAAACAGTGGCGAGTGGTCCATGATCGAAGAATATTCCAAATTGCTAAAAATATTTAAGGAAGCCACTGTAATTATGACAATGGACAAAATTCCCACATTATTCAACTACATACCCACGATACGTGGCATAAGATACACCCTGACAGATTCTATCAGAAAAGATAATAAGCGTTACATATTAAATCTTGAAACTACATTATTAAAAAACTTAAACAACAGGTTTAATCTCATAGAGGATTACGAACCCTTATTAATTTCAATGATCATGGACCCTCGCGTCAAAGACAGGTTGTTGTCCACAGAAAGCAAAACGTCGGCTCAAAGTTTATTACATTCAATTGCGATCGAGTACCTCGCCGCAAGCAACATGCATGAGACAACTCCGCAATCAAACCGAACGTCAGGTGAGTATAAAACAATACGAAGATTATGCGAGATTCTGCTGACTGTTGTATGTTATATATTTCTCTTTTATCACAGAGTCGCCGTCATCGGGAACTCTATTTGAATTTTATGACAATATTGGAAAGAAGGAGCAAGAATCAAACCAAAATATATATGTTTCATTAACGCAGGAAATCACAACATATATAACAGAGACAGTTGTACCACGGAACACCTGCATTTTAAATTGGTGGAGGAAAAATGCGTCCCGTTTCCCGAAATTAGTTCCCGTGGCTACAAATTGCTTGGGAATACCTGCTTCCCAAGCATTTAGCGAAAGGCTATTTTCAATGGCAGGCAATATTATAAGTGTAAAGCGAACATCGATCTTGACAGAAAAAGTTGAACAAATTTGCTTTTTATCCGCTAATTTGCGACGATAATGTACTGTGGTTTTCAAAAATGTTGCCGGCAGAAACTTGGTGGTCCGATCGAGTGTATCCTCATTGGCCCACTTTCTCTGACACTGTGGTAGATGTAAAGCACACGTATTGTCGCTATTGGCCGACGCGTCACGTCAACGAATCGGTCAGCAGCACCGCAGGACGAAGAGAGCGAGCGGGGGAATTGGGGAGTCCGCGGCAGAGAGTGGGGCGGCGCGAGCGAGGTAGTCCCCTTGCCCCGCTCCGCATATGACTGCCAACAATTTTGCAAACCACAGTATATAGTGTATAGTATGTATATAGGATGTATATAGTATATATGTGTGTATATATGTTTAGTTTTTATGGAATAAAAACTAAAAAATAATTCTTTTCTTGAACTACAGTTTCGATGGTGTTTTTCCACTTTAAATAAAATCATGGCGCAGGATAGCTCACAACATATTCATTTCGACGCTTGATGCTGTATTTAGTATTAAATTGATTCATATTCTGTTATGAAATATCCTGCTTCCCGATTTTATTTAAAGTGAGAAAGCACCGTCGAAATTAACCAAAACGCACAACAGACAAAAAAAGGGTCAGAAATATTTCTAAAACACGCATATGTTAACAAAACACTCGAAAAAATGTACAGAATGAACTAAAATTGAAATAAAACAATAAAATGAAAAAAAATACACAAAACCGAGAAAAAATTAAATTTTAGTGTTTTCACACAATTGTCTCTAGCTTCGGTGTTTACCCATAGATTTTCTTCAATAGCATCTTATTTTCTTCGAAACAGTGCAGACTCAACGTAAGAAATGAGAAACTGGGCCCATTTTTGCGATTTCGATTTTTCCCAGATGAGTAAATGAATTGTCGATGTCAATTCGGTCGAAAAAAAATGACTTTTTTCAAATATGTCCATCGATTTCACCCGAACTACTGAACCGATTTCAAAATGCGGAATGGTAGATTTGTTGGTGATTTACTGAATTCACCTACTCAACGCAGTCGCACTGTTCGAACCACATTCAAGGCGTACGGATTTTCCGAGTCACCCGAAACAATTCCAGCTAGCCCCTTCTTTCGAGCGGCCCGAAACAATTCGGGCTATCCGATTCTTCCGGGCGACCAGAAACGATTCGGACTACCCGGATTTTTCAAGCCGCCCCAAACAAATTCGAGCTACTCGGATTTTTCGGACCGCCCGAATTTGACGGGTATCCGGCTCGGCTCGAAAACCGAGTCCCGGCTCGGTCGGAACTTCAAGCCGCCCGAATATTCGAATACCCGAACAGCTCTAGCAAGTAGGGGAGAGGTGCTATAAAAGGGACACTTTTGTTTAGCGTCCATTTCTGACAATATCGTTATAGGTATTTAAAAAACAACTGCACCACAAAAAAGCGTATTTATTTCCCTCCAATAAAAGGATATTGCAAACTCATCAATTGTAAGAGAAATTAACAAATTCGTCGATTTACAAAAAAAGTGGGAAATGTCCCTTTTACGACTAGGTGGTTTTAAATGGGACAGTATATGTCATGAAAGGAACACGTTAATAAAAATAAACTTATTAAGTATTACAATTATAATTCTAAATCTTAATGATACAAAACAACGAAATCTAAGAAAAAATTAACTCTTTGTAGAATAAATCATCAATATTTTATTATTAGTGACACATGGAACAGAAAAAATTGATTGTGCCTTTTATTCCGCATGACTCATTGGCCCATTTACCGCAAATTCTGCGGTTGTAGAAAAATTTCTTTCATGTAGAGTGGATGTTGGTTTAATTGTATATAGAGCATCGGCGATACGAAGAGAAAAGTTTATAAACAATCACGTATTCGTACATACTGATATCATTTAACACTGATTGTAAAAAGTGTAAAAATTGTAAAAAGTGTAAAATGTGTAAAATGTGTAAAAAGTGTAAATAGTGGAAAAAGTGTAAAAAGTGTAAAAAGTGTAAACAGTGTAAAAGGTGTAAATAGTGTAAAAAATGTAAAAATTGTAAAAAGTGTAAAAAGAATAAAAAGTGTAAAAAGTATAAGAAGTGTAAAAAGTGTAAGAAGTGTAAAAAGTGTAAAAATTATAAAAAGTGTAAAAAGTGTAACAAGGAACACTAATCTAGAGACGCGCTAGCGTCTCGACGCCAAGTACATGAAAAACACCCTATATGTCGATGTCGCTACCGTGTACCTTAACTCGTCGCAGAGCCTCTCTAACCTAATTCTGATATTTATACATTAATATCTCATCACGCCTGCAATATTTTGTAAATTTAAAGACATATTTCTTATGTAAACCGCATATCGGCTTTCGAACAAGACCAATTTCAATAAAATCGGTCCACGCATGAGAGAGATATCGTAATATCATTTCATGGATCGGTTAGTTCCGATAAGGTTTTTCTCCTTCTTCTCCAATAAATTTTTCGTCAACATAATACGTATATACGCGTTACACACACACCTTCAGCCAACACATGTTCGTTCTTCTTTCATCGACTCTCGGGATTATTCGGCAGGGATCCTTACAGTATACAGGGTGTTACTCTACCTATAGTCAATACTTTGGGGGGTGATTCTACAGGCATATATATATATCGAAAATCAAGAGTGACGAAATTGCGGTAAATGCTTCGTTTATTAATTATCGATGGTTAAAGATTGACGTCTGGATCGCCTGAATCATCCTGAAAGACGGCAACTCGACGGACAGCGGGCCGCGCGAGGCAGGCCAGCCAAGGGGCGTGCAGTGGCGGCGGATGCGTGACGGATTTGCCATGTAGAGCGCATACTTACTTACCTACCTCGCCGAAACTGTGACATGCGGTAGTTGCGATAATTTATGAAATGACGCAAACGTTGGTCGGCATTAAACCTGCCTACTCGTAAAAATCCACAAGGGCATATCAAAACCCGCCCAACGGGATTCTCAAGTAGAGAGGGTGAATGCCATTGCCTTTGAAAATATTGCCCTCAAAAATCACCCACACGGCCATCCAAAGCACTGCGATTGTCCCGTCCGCGATTGTTCACTTAATTACACACACGCACCACGTTTAATTTTCTCGCGAGTGTACATGTCTTCACGCACCGCGATTGTTCACTTAATTACACACACGCACCACGATTAGTTTTCTCGCGAATGTCCATGTCTTCACGCACCGCGATTGCAGTCTGTGCTCGCGTTGACGACAGTGGTCAAACTGAGGAGACCTTGGTCAAATCCCTGCGCGAAGGACACGAACAACGTTACGAAGAAACAACCTACATACAATGTATCGCTACACCTTCGCCGAGTGGCTCAAGCGATGATACACAGCTTATGCAATAAATTAAATTCTTTATTCTTCATGGAATCGATAGGTATGGCAGTGACACCAATGGAATCTCTATGTTTTTCCATAAGGAATCGATCGACGCCACTTTCGCAAAGATCTGATGAGAAATGCAGAATAATTTCAGATTCGTCGCTTTCTAGTGCGCAACATTGTATGGCCCCCTGATCTCGAGCGTCGCGGTCGGAGGCCACGAAACTCAGCGCGGAACGGTCTCGTCGGGGGCATTGACTGGCCGTGCGAAACAGCTGTGATTCTCTAGCACAGGCACACGCGGGCCTAATGTAAAATTAACTTCGTTCAAAGTAATCCGATTTACATTACATTTGGTATGATATTCATCGGAAAAACGTAGGGAATCCATTGGTGTCACTGCCATACCTACCGATTCCATGAAGAATAAAGAATTTAATTTATCGCATAAGCTGTCGATAATCGCCCGAGCGACTCGGAGAAAGTGTAACGATACATCGTATGTAGGTTGTTTATTCGTAACGTTGTTCGTGTCCTTCGCGCAGGGATTTGGCCAAGGTCTCCTCAGTTTGACGACTGTCGTCAACGCGAGCACAGACTGCAATCGCGGTGCGTGAAGACATGTACACTCGCGAGAAAATTAATCGTGGTGCGTGTGTGTAATTAAGTGAACAATCGCGGACGGGACAATCGCAGTGCGCGAAGACATGTACACTCGTGAGAAAATTAATCGTGGTGCGTGTGTGTAATTAAGTGAACAATCGCGGACGGGACAATCGCGGTGCGTGAAGACATGTACACTCGCGAGAAAATTAAACGTGGTGCGTGTGTGTAATTAAGTGAACAATCGCGGACGGGACAATCGCAGTGCTTTGGATGGCCGTGTGGGTGATTTTTGAGGGCAATATTTTCAAAGGCAATGGCATTCACCCTCTCTACTTGAGAATCCCGTTGGGCGGGTTTTGATATGCCCTTGTGGATTTTTACGAGTAGGCAGGTTTAATGCCGACCAACGTTTGCGTCATTTCATAAATTATCGCAACTACCGCATGTCACAGTTTCGGCGAGGTAGGTAAGTAAGTATGCGCTCTACATGGCAAATCCGTCACGCATCCGCCGCCACTGCACGCCCCTTGGCTGGCCTGCCTCGCGCGGCCCGCTGTCCGTCGAGTTGCCGTCTTTCAGGATGATTCAGGCGATCCAGACGTCAATCTTTAACCATCGATAATTAATAAACGAAGCATTTACCGCAATTTCGTCACTCTTGATTTTCGACTTATATATGCCTGTAGAATCACCCCCCAAAGTATTGACTATAGGTAAAGTAACACCCTTTATATGACTGGGTTCCTTGTGGGGCCCCAGTGCAGAACAGGTCCCGTAATAAAATTCGGGTTATATATTTGTATATTGTTACGTGTACAAATTTATTAGTTATGTAATTTTCTTCTTGTAAACATCGCTAAATGTAATGACGAGCACCAAATGTGTGTAAATATGTATATATTTATTTATATATAACTTTCCGACTTATAAATGATATATATCCTTAATTAAAATTTGGTTTTCTTTGAGTCAGAGTTATTTATTTCTATAGTATTAACTTTCTATAGTATATTGCGTGACAAGGGAGAGAAGTAAGCGATTCCAACGAACGTGAAGTTTCGCTACGCTCGGGCAGCAATTCCCGCGAGGCGAAATCGGTTCTCTCCCGTGCCTACGAACACGCACATACACTACTGCAGTTCTCCTCACCGATTCTAACTTTAGCAATAAGAAAGGCGGGTTGCTCGCCGCTAGGCGCTGAAAACAGCTCCTTGTGCAGCGCTGACCTAGAGTGATTTCAAATGTTTGCCTTAGATGATCTAAGTGAGAGTCATTAATAGTATTGAATATGGAATGCAACAAAAATTAAAGTTCTTTATTTTTCGACGTATCGATCTGAAAGTAACATCGATCAATTCCTGGCATTCTCCTGATTAAAAGGACAAAATATCATGTAAATCGGAAAATTTTTATCGAAGTAGGCTTTTAATTTCTTTACCGCTAGACAGCAGTGATGCCCGAGCTTCGAGAATTTTGGGCTAGTCTCTTTTAAATTATCGTTGCAAAGAACTATTCAGAAATTCCCGGTCCGGGTTGAAAAATTTGGGGCCTTTTCATATAACTTTTGAACTATAAGAGATATCGAAATGCAATTTGCGCCGAAAAATGAGGAAAAATTATTCCCTCTTAATGATGGATAATTTAAAATATTTTGTGTTCACTTAATTTTTCTTTTATCAATTTTTTAACCATAATTGTTTAAAAAGCTTTTACAAACTGTTTATTTGATAACGTATTTAACGCTGTTTTTAAAATTCGTGGTGTTGATAAACAATAGGCTAGTTGTTTCTGTATCATTACTTTCATAAATTGAGAAATTAAATTTTTATTCAATTATGTGTTAGTTCTGCAGACCTCAGAATTTATTGTTCTGGTTTTATTTTTTATGATTTTATCCTTAATGCGGTGCATTCCTAGATCAGACGTAAGGGGTAACTAATGGGGCGTGTCTTTGATTGTAGCGGTGTTTGAATTTTTTTTAGAACTTTTGTATTTGAATGTTTTAGCTACTCAATGCCACGCGTAATACCGGGTTCCATTAATACCATTTTTTGGAACGATGCGCCATTATTGTGGTTTTTACAAGCAGGTAAAATTGTTTAAATTGAGACGAGTACACCATCAGTTGACATTATTTTCAAACCTAATTACAGTAATCTGGGGTGTGAGTGGTAAACCGATCATAAAAGCGCAGCGCGTGGCTCTTTGCGACGCTAAAATTTTCGAAGCTCGAGCATCACCCTTGTCCAGCGGTCGCTGGCAGCTCTCCGCTGGGTCGGTGCATGGTTGTAGTGGAATGCGTCCGTGAGGAGGTGTTGCCAGTTTACAATGACCCTGCATTGTCCCGCACTTCGACAGTAGGCAACGGTGGGTACGGGTGCGAAATTACCCTGGACCTATACCTACCACCCACTAACAAAGCAATATACGGATTAACGTAAAAGTCGCTCTTTCTTCTATTTTCAAATTTTATATTTAAGCCGTTATATTGTGTTCTGTATTTTGCCTTTATGTTGTGTTCTTGATTATCCCAAACGAAGCGGACCCTGGAAGGTGACAATTGAGAGCGGTGCGAAAATTCATATATCGTTTATGATTTTCGTTTAATTACATGCAATAGCGGTCATCTGTAGTGGAAAGTACGTACTTTAAGTGAGAGTCATTAATAGTATTGAATATGGAATGCAACAAAAATTAAATATACAAAACTGAAAATGTCACAACTAGCCCCGGTCTCCCCTATTACCGGAACACTGAACGACAGGGTTGTAAACCCACACCGTCGCAACGGTGTGAGATTCGCGACAAAAATCGCCCGACAGCACAAATCTTGACCGATTCCAATAATTTTTCTTTAACATAATCCTAAAGAACTCAGCAATGACGAAGCACTGCAATAAAGCCAGTATCTGTTGATCTAATCTGCAGAAAAAAACTATTTAGCATAACATAAAAACATAAATAAATAAATTTTGCAGATTAAAGATATTAAAAATTAATTGTGTTGTAAATTAATATTAGCTATAAAATTAAAAATTTACTTTAAATTTACAAAATTTATGTTTTAAATAATCTGTACAGATAATTGAAATCTTATATTTTTAAATTAATAATTTTTTAACAATTGTAATATGGAGTAATTACAACTGAATATTTTATGTTAAAAAAGTATTTATATGGAATTGCATGATTCGATGGAGCAAATCCATTGGTGTCACTTCCATATCAATATGATAAGGAATAGTAGGTATACTAAGGGCGTTCTAAATCAATTAGTGGCGAAGACGAACCGTGGAGCAGGTAGAGGGGGAAGGCGGACTGTCGCCAAGGACATGGGCATGTGGAGGGGGAAACCGCACGCGACCAGAAGTACATTATGGCGAGGGGGAGGGGGAGGGGGCAAATCGCATGAGCCCTAAAAAAGCAAACACACACACACACACACATGGTGATGCATGGTGCACCGCATACGACTCGTCACACGTTGTGGGTGGTATAAAAATTTCCATCGACATACCATACTCTCGAAAATAATACGTGAGATCTATGATCGACCAAAATTCCGAGAAAAAAATAAGCGGCATATCGGAACCGCGAACATTCAAAGCGTCCCGATGCGCTTCTAACGTCTCAAGGACAGACCGCCTACGTGAGATCTATGATCGGATAAAATTCCGAGAAAATAAGCGGCATATCGGAACCGCGAACATTCCAAGCGGACCGATGCGCTTCCGTCGTATCACTTTCGAGCAAGGCGTGAGACATAGGAAGAGTGAGAGAGAGAGAGAGAGAGAGAGAGATACCCTATATACAGCTATTGTTCTTCTTACGTCAGGGTATCATGATACGCCCAAGATGTAAGTCGAACGACGCCACGTCTTCTTCTTACGGTAGGGTGTCATGATACGCCCTAGATGTAAGTCGAAAGCTAACCGAGCCGAAACATAGCCGGAGTCAAAACATAACCGAGTCGAAACATCGGGCTGTAACAGCGGACGGTTAGATACCGAGAACGATTAATTCTAGGTGTTCCATGGGGATGTAGATGCACATGAGTGTGCAGTCCTTAGATAGGGATATTCGCAGATTTAAAGCAGTTCGCATCTTGATCATGTCAAAGTCACGAATGGTCACGCGTCGGAAAGACTTTTTCGAAGCATTCGTTACGCGTAATACGATTTCACCAAAAATTATCAAACCAGTTAATAAATATATATAACATTAATAATAATAATTGATTCATTCCTCCATGACATCGCTGTATGCCAATTACGTAGACATAGTAGTTGAGTTATTTCATAAGTATAGTGATGATGCGTTTTGTTTGTGCGGTGATTTCAATCTCCCTCACGCGGTTTGGTTCAGTGGCGGGGGTCAAGCGTGTTATAGAAGATCGGGTATCTCGTCTCGTGAATCAGCAGCCATAGATCTCCTCCTCGGATGTGTGGGTTACTGCAACCTCACACAAATTAACAACGTTTTTAATGATTTTGACGCTATGCTCGATCTTATCTTTGTCAGTTGCCCTTCTGTTACTGTTGACCGGGCCATAGACGTCCTCATTGAACCAGACTCATATCATCCACCCTTATATGTAATGCTGAAAGGATTGGACATGTGTCATGACCTCACGGGTAAAAACATTAAATTTAGAGACTTTAAGCATGGGGATTTCCCCCGTGTGCTAGAATACCTTAACTCTGTGGATTGGGACAAGGAAACTGGCGATATTGACCCTGGAGCTGCCCTCGATAGTTTATATAGTCATATCAATCATGCAATCGATGCATATATTCCTGTACGCTCCGTTGTCTGTTCCACGTTTCCGCCGTGGTTTTCCCCTGGCTTAAAGTCTCTGATACGACAGAAGAAGGTTGCTCACAGAGTTTTTAAGCGTTCTTGTTATTATAGTGACTATTTAATTTTTTCTAATCTTCGCTCGAAATGTAAGCATGCCATGGCGCGCGATTACCGTTCTTATATTGATAGCGTCGAGAACACTGTGGGTGATGATGTATCAAATTTTTGGAAATTTGTAAACACAAAGCGCGGTGTGCATGGTATCCCCAATAAGGTTCACCTCGACGATGTTTCTGCTTCGTCACACGTGGCAGTAGCGAATCTATTTGCTGATTTCTTTGGCTCTGTTTATAGTCCTCGCTATGGAGGCCCGCCTGCTACTACTCCTGGTATGTCCTCTGGCAGCGATGTTAATATACACACGATTTCCATCTCCATCGGACAAATTTATTCTAAACTTCAGACACTTGATACATCAAAGGGTCCAGGTTACGATGGAATCCCTCCGTTATTTTTAAAGGAGTGTAGTTTTATTATCGCCAGGCCCTTATGGCATATTTTCAATTCATCTCTAGCCTTGGGGACTTTTCCCGATGTGTGGAAGACCTCATTGGTCACCCCGGTTTTCAAGGCGGGAGATCGCGCGGACGTCAAAAACTATCGACCCATATGTAAATTGTCCGTTATGCCTAAGGTTTTCGAGGAATTAATAACGGAGCATTTAACTCCCTGCCTCTCCAACGTCATTTGTGATGAGCAACACGGATTTGTCCCCGGTCGATCCACGATTTCAAATTTGGCGGCGTACCACTGCTTTGCCTCGGCTGCGCTTGATGCGGGAAGTCAGGTTGATACTGTCTACACTGATTTTCGGAAAGCTTTTGACTCTGTGGATCACTGTATCCTGCATTTAAAACTGTCTGCAATAGGGATCAGTGGTTCGCTCCTTGAGTGGATTGCTAGTTACCTGGAAGGTCGGGGGCAGGTTATCAAGGTTCAAGATCGAATTTCCAACCCGGTCAACGTGACCTCTGGTGTTCCTCAGGGATCGCGGCTTGGTCCTCTCCTGTTCCTGATATTCATCAATGATCTCGGTTCGGTATTCCAGCATAGTAGATTCCTCATGTATGCTGATGATCTTAAGATTTTTCGAACTATAAATAGTGCTTCCGACGTAAATCTGTTGCAGGAAGATCTCACAAGGTTCGAGCGGTGGTGCTCCATCAATAGAATGCGGCTGAACACAGTGAAATGTGTACTATTGAGATCCCATAGGGCTATCTGTGGCATTCCCTCTAATTACTTGCTGTGTGACACAACATTGTCTGAGGTAGATGAAGTGTTAGATCTAGGCGTTGCATTTACTGCGTGTCTGGATTTCCGTAATCACTATCGCAGGATCACGTGTAAGGCAATGAAAACCCTTGGGTTTATCGCCCGCTTCGGCAAGCACTTTAGGAAGGTCAGGACACTTAAGTTGCTTTATGTTGCACTTGTGAGACCACAAGTCGAATATGCGTCGGTGATATGGAACCCCAGACACAAACAGTATGTCGGCTTGATTGAATTGGTCCAGCATAAGTTTTTAAGGTTAGCAATGAGGGTCTCAGGTAGCCCTATGCGGTTTAATGATCACGATTATAGTCCTGCCTTACAAATAACGAGGCTTTCTACGCTTTGCGATCGCCGTGACATCGCGGACTTAATGTTCCTCTACAAGGTCTTCCATGGACATATTAAATGTCTAGAGCTGGTATCATTGATTTGTTTTAACGCTCCACAGCGGACGTTGCGATCGAGACCCCTTTTTGTATCAGGTGTCCCAACTTATCAGTATTTTTCCAACGATCCCATAAATCGCGCCATGTGTATATTGAACCAATGCCCTAAGGACATTGATTTCTTCCTAACATCACTCACAGCGTTTAGAACTCAACTGCTTAGGTGTATACCATCTCCGTAGTACATACTTTTAGCACTGAGTCATCGTTTTATTGCAGACTGTTTACTTGTTTACTTGTTTTTGTTGTATAATTGTTACTCATTGCTAGAGTTTATTTCTATATTATATATTATTTTATTTATTTTTATCTTTTCTGTTACTAGTTTTCTATGTTTCTTTTTCTGCTATATTGTAATTTATCTCTGTATTGGAAAGGGTTCCCCCGTTTATTATTAATAATAATAATAATAATAATAATAATAATAAATAATAATAATTAATAATGTTAATTGAAACTTTTGAATATACATTTAGAGTCTTAACTCGCGATATTATACATTTAAGAACGTATGAGGAATGTTACGATTTATTGGTACGCTATGATACATTTTTAGATCATATCGCTGAGGCTAGACGTCGAAATAATAATTCTTTGGGAATGGATAATACGCGTCTTAGGACAATTTCGTTACGTTTAAGAGAATTACGCGTATCCGTACATTCGGAAATGCTACAACGGGTCGATCAAGATGAGAGGGAGCCGTGAGTGGGGCAAATAATTCTTGAGTATATCATAATCGAATAATTTAAAATGAATATATATATCGAAATTTATAAAAAATTATTAAATAGCTTCACGGTTTTACAAACAATCGGTGAATGTCACGAGTGGATAGATAGATGCAACGAATGCATACGAGCTGTCATAGAGTTCCGCCGTAAAAACGTATTATTATTACGTAACAGTCACAATCATCGTATACTGTTACTCATCAAACAGCTAAAGATTTTACGAATAGGTGTAGTTAGGAAGGCATTAGAGCTTGATAGTGAGAGATCGTTGCGACAGGCGTTATTGTTCTCATCGTCGGACGACGATCTGTCCGAAATTGACGATAATTCAACACCGTCTAGAATCGTTGAGCTGATTGCAGAAACAGTGGTGGTGGAAACACTTAAGATCCGTGACACCACGGGGGTTCAGTCATTGTGCGAGGCAGCGTGGACCAGTATTTTTAACTACGGGATCGAATTTTTTACACGAGATGAACGTGATTTGATGTTACATATCGCGCGATAGGGTAGTGCTCGTGAGTGTACGGTGTCATGTATTGTGTGTGACAAAGACATTTTAAGAAAAAAACAGGAATACATTACCGCGATTACATGTACTCCATTAATACTATTAATCGATATTCGGAATAACTCGACGGAAGTTCACAAGGGATTATACCCAACGTCAGTAATACCAATAGATACGTTTCTGAAGAACGAATTAAAACGATACGTTCGTGAGTGTCCGAGACGCATCGAATGGGCCTATAATAGATTGGAACGTATCGTTGACGAGGATACGAGACGCTTTAGATGGACATTCTGCAGACCGATAATGTTAGCGGTATGTGCTCGACATCCTGACGCGAATTTAAATACTTGGCGGAAACGCACCGTTGAACGATACCAATTATATTATTATAAGTGATTGTGGTAAAAACAAAAAAAAAAGAAGCATCATGGAAACATTCAAGAATGCCTTTTCGGTATTGTCTCGGATGTCCGGACTTTTGAGGACAACCGTGGAATTTCGCGATTGGACGGACCGGTGTGACGAGACGATACATCACATCGTGACGTATCAACGAGGTGAACGCGTGTCGGTGCGGGAGAAGCAACGGATTGTGTCCTTGCTCGCGCGAATGCAAACATTACGCGCGATAGTGCGCGCTCGCTTATCTCGCGTAGGGTGTGGGGTAACCGCTCGAGCATCTGCACCCAAGGTCGTCTGGGAGGAAATTGAAACCGCGTTCGAGAAGCGTTTGTCGACCGGGGCCGTAATTAACGTTCAAGCCGCAGATCCACGCAATTTTTTTGACAATGCCCGTCGAACTGTGATTTCACGCGTTACGAACGCAGTTACCGAGCATCGCAGTGTATCGGTGAATACAGTTCAAAACGCCGAATTCATGTTGCGGGACGAGATAGACACGAAGAGTTTCGCGACGCGCAACCACGTACTCTTTATATCGTCGAATGTTCGCGAGTGGTACGCGAAACAAGTGGTTGCTCCGACGTTGGTAGCGATGGAGAAGTTTCAGGAGCGCGAGAGTGGCTGGACCTTACGGGCAGTTCAGAATCTCGTTATAAACGTGAATAAACATAATCCATTGCGCGCCGGATGTGACGTGCCGATTCCGCCATCGGTCATGGTGAAAAGAGCGGTAGTGAACGTTCGGTGCAACGACAATACATGTTTCTTGTGGTCCGTCGTCGCTAGTATGTTTCCGGCTGTTACGAACGGGGATAGGATTACATCATATCCACCGTATGCAACGGTACTCCATACGAATGGCGTGCGACTGCCCATGTCAATGGACCAGCTACAGAACTTCGAGGTAGCCAACGACGTATCTGTAAACGTATATCTATGGTCCGACGAGGATGGATGTGTACCGCTACGCGTCTCCGACAACAAGCGGGAAGGGAGACACGCGAACATGCTGCTGATTCAAGACCCGAATAATTCGCAGCGATACCATTTCGCGTGCATTCGAAGTCTCTCCCGTTTGATTTCAACACAACTGCATAACCATCATGGCAGAGTATTCGTTTGCAATAGGTAAGTAAATAAGAATAAAAAAAAAATTTCGCACGATACGTTACGAACGAAAAAGCGTTTACCCTTTTTTATTTTTTTCCGTATACGTTTCAGGTGCCTCAACTTTTTCTCGTCGGCGGAGCGATTGCAACGACACACCGATGATTGCATGCGATTAAACGAGTGTGCGGTGCAATTGTCGTCCGAAGATGAGAAAATTTTGCAGTTCCAGCATCACGAACGCAAGGAACGTGTACCATTCGTGATCTATGCAGACTTAGAGTGTATGCTTGAGGAAGTGGAACAACCAACGGTGGAGCATCGTCGCACGTACCAGTACCAACACCACAGAGCTCACAGCGTAGGATACTACGTGCATTGTTCCGACGACCCGGCTCTCTGCAGATATCGAGCAAATTCGCGAACGTTTCATACTCGTGGTTGTGCATAAAGAAACCCATGATACCGTTAACGCAGCAACAGTGGCAAAGTTTTCACGCGGCAACCGCGTGTCATGTGTGCGGGGGACTCTTCGATCGAGGCCAGGACGACGCGAAAGTGCGCGATCATTGTCACTCGACGGGCAATTACAGGGGTGCGGCGCATAGATCGTGCAACTTGCGCTACCAACGTTCGTGCGCGATTCCCGTGGTGTTTCACAATCTGTCCGGCTACGACGCACACTTTGTCATCAATGAGTTGGCAGACGCGTTCAACGGAAAGATCAGCCTCCTTCCGATAACAAAAGAACGCTACATATCGTTTACCAAAGACGTGGAGGATCTCAGGGGCGATGGCAAGAATTGGCGAAAAATGTTGAAATTCCGATTCGTCGATTCTTTCAAATTCTTGGCAACGAGTCTGCAGAAACTCGCGTCGGATCTCGGGAAAGAGCGTCTGACGATTCTACGGCACGAGTTCAATCATCTCCCTGACGAACAATTCGATCTTCTCAGCAGGAAGGGAGTCTTTCCATACGATTACGTGGCGTCGTATGACAAGTTGAACGACACGCGACTACCGCCTCGTGACGCGTTCTACAATCGCTTGAACGATAGTGGTGTTTCGGAGTCCGATTACGCGCATGCGACGAACGTGTGGAACAGTTTTCGTATACAGACATTAGGGGAGTACAGCGATTTATATCTTAAGACTGACGTGCTGTTACTCGCCGACGTGTTCGAGAACTTTCGTATAGACTCTATCGCGAGCTACGAACTGGACCCCGCGCTGTACGTTATTACTGTACGTTACCGGCGTTCACGTGGGACGCGATGCTAAAATACACGCGCGTCGAATTGGAACTGCTCACCGACGTGGACATGCTGTTGTTCGTCGAGCGCGGAATACGCGGTGGCCTTAGTCAGTGCTCGCACAGGTACGCGCGTGCCAACAACAAGTACCTGCCTGCAGAGCTGTACGACGCGTCGCAAACATCCACGTACTTGATGTACTTCGACGTGAACAATCTGTACGGATGGGCAATGTCTCAGGCGATGCCGTACGGAGGATTCCGATGGCTGGACGATGCAGCGGTAACCAAGTTGGGCGAGTCGGTTACCGAATCGAACGTGAACTCCTTGCCGCCGGACGATGGACCAGAGGGATACCTGCTGGAAGTGGATCTGGAGTATCCGCGGGACATTCACGACACGCACGCGGACGTTCCGTTCTGTCCTATGCGCGAGAACGCACCCACCGGTAAGCAATCCAAACTTATCGCCACGCTCCAGAATAAAGACAGATACGTGATTCACTATCGATATTTGAAGCAGTGTATTCGACACGGACTTCGCGTATCACGAATTCATCGCGTTCTACGGTTCGAGCAGAAACCTTGGTTACGCGAATATATAAACCTGAACACAGTGTGACGTACGTCATTCCGGGGGTAAGGATCGGCGTGAGTAGCTGTAGTCGGTAAGACAGGGTTCGTTTACGCCGATTTCTTAATTACGTAACTCTTTATTACTCGTCCTGGGTTCGGTTACAATCTTACAATATGCGGCGGGCCGAAGCGGGCCTGGGCCGGGCGTTCTAATGCGCTGGCCGGTGCCTCAGTACGGAGTGGTCGTGGAGGTCGGACAGTGTCCTCGTACCTTTGGACTCGGAGCGGCCGAGATAGAGACCGGGCGGTATCCCGGTGAGTCTATGTCGGAGCGGCGGGGAAGTTGAGACCGGGCAACTTCCAGGCGTCTCGGTACGGACGGCTAGAGACCGGGCAGCATCCGGGCGTCTCTGTATCGCGGCGGGAGGGAGTCGAGACCGGGCAACGTCCAGGCGTCTCGGTACGGAAGGCTAGAGACCGGGCAGCATCCAGGCGTCTCTGTATCGGGGCGGCGGAACTAGAGACCGGGCATCTTCCAGGCGTCTCTGTTCGGCACGGGAGGTATGGCGATCGCTCGATCGGAGGTTACACGGAGTTGTTTGGTCTAGGTACGGTTGCACCGGGCAACTTCCAGCTGGGCGCTCTAGGAAGGGGGTTCCGTAGCCCCACTCGAACTGCCTATACTTAGTCGCGTTGAGGCTTATGTCCCGATTCCCGGAATTTATTAGCAGCGAGAAATCGACGCGATCTAGCGGCGCGGTGGGGAGTTAGCGTCATCGTGCGGACGCGTCGCGAGCCCGGCGTGCCTCGGCCTGATTCGGAGTGGTTCGGTCGCGGTCGGCCGGGCGCTTGTCGTCTCCCTCACTCCCGGTCGGACCACCGCGCGCTCGATTCCTCACATGCTGGGACGCTACGTCACAACAGACTTGAGGACACGTGCAACCAGCTAAGGTATGTCTAAGGTATGTCTGTATGAATTCCACTATGACTATATGCGTAAAAAGTTTGGCGATAAGTGTAAGATTTTGTACACGGACACAGATAGTTTACTCTACAAGCTGCAGTGCGATGACATTTACGAGGAACTGAAAAGTGACGTAAGTGAACGTTTCGATACGAGTGATTACGCGATAGACAACCCGTACGATATGCCGCGCGAAAACAAGAAGGTGCCTGGTCTAATGAAAGACGAAAATAACGGTACCTTAATGACCGAGTTCGTGGGACTACGGTCCAAGATGTACGCGACTCGAGTGTGCGACGCGTCGTCGAGAGTGATTGAAACGAAAAAAGTTAAGGGTGTTAAGAGGAGTGTTGCAGCGAACGAGTTGCGTTTCGATGACTACGTTCGGTGTCTTCGCGAGCACGCGGAAAAGACGGTACGCCAGAACCATATCCGTGCGCGATTACACGATGTTTATTCCGTGACGGAACTGAAAACCGCTTTCAGTCCGTACGACGATAAACGATACATACTCGCCGATCAGATCAAGACTCTTCCGTGGGGACACTATGAGATTCCCGAGAGAGAGAATGAAAACGATAGTGCTGTGTATATGTAAACCGCGTAGTGTTAGTGTTAGTGCTAGGGTAAGTGTGTGTGTGTGTTTTTTCATGTACCGTATGAGCGTAGAGGAGGTTTTTAGTGGGTATACCAGAAATGGAGAGTCCCACATAACCCCGACGTAACCGTTGTCGGGGTATGCGTAATGCATTTTCCCCCTCCTTAAAAAAAAAAAAAGTATGCAATTGAAGAACGTAGTATGGGCAATGATGTTTATTTTTTCTAACTATTCCTATGTATGTATGTATGTATGTATGTTTATTAAACCCCTCCCTTCCGGGTTCGGGTCTTCTTCCTCCTCTTTCCTCTCCTCTTTACAGATTATCCTTAACCTATCTTAACTATTATATCTAACTTATTCTACTCCTCTCTCCTCCCTCCCTCTTCGCTCTTCCGCCTCATCCGCTCGCCCCGCCCGTCACACTCAGCCCCTACCACCCGCTCGCTTCGCCTCCTTGGTTCCCCTCGTCCGCTTCGCTCGCCTCGCTCGCCTCGCTCGCCTCGCACGCCACGCTCGCCTCGCTCGCATCGCCCGCCTCGTTCACCTCTCTCGCTTCGCACGCCTCTTACATCTACCTAATCCTTAACCTTAACCTTTATTTATTTACATTTATATATATACATTTACAACTATTTACATCCTATTTTCTCTTCTCTATTTACATCTATTTACATCTATACTTCCTTACCTCTACCCCTCTCCCCTTCCTCCCCCTTAACCCTTCCCACCCCCTCCCCCCTCTCCCCCTCCCACCTCCCTCTTGTTTCAACCTCCCCCTCTGTTCCGACCTCCATTCCTCTCCTCGTCGCCTCTCTCCTTCGCTCATCCAATCTGCCCATCCATCCTTCTCCCCACCCTCTCTCTCCCAAAATTTCCCTAACTCTTTCCTGCTCCACTTCCCTACCCCCATCTCCACATCTCTCCAGCACGTGCCCCCATGTCTCCTGTTCCCCCCCCACACACCCTGCATACATTCTCCCCCTCTTCTAGCCAATACCTCTCTCCTCTCATTTCATTCCCTAGCCTGTACCTTGCTACCCTCTTTATCTTCTCCTCCTTCCCTAATTCCATTAGGTACCTTGGTACTCCGTCTGTCCTCACCTCCCTGTACCACCTATTATATCTCCCTTCCCTCAATCTTCTTCCTAATTCCTGCTCCTGCAGCTCCCTATCCCTTTGTTCTAATACCTGCCTCATATTCCACCCCTGCCCTTCCCTCCTCTCCACCTCTTCCGTCGCGTAACCCCTCTCCTCATGAAACCTCCTTCTTTCTTCCACCCACCCTATTCCACTGTCTCTCTTCTTTTCTCTAATTTCCTCCAGGCACCTTCTCGCTATTTCCCCAGCTTTCCCGCTCCCTACCCTCCCTTCCATACCTAGCGCTTTTCTTCCCGCCCTCACCCTCATTTTCTCTCTCTTCGTCTCGTCCAGCACCATATACCCCGGGGTGCACCGCTCCAGCCCTAGCGTCCATCTGATATACCTCTCTTGCACTCTTTCCACATCCGCTCGTTCCTTCCACCCCCATACTTCCGCTCCATACAATAATACCGTGCTCACCAATCTATCAAACATCCATATCCTTCTCTTCCAGTCGCCCCCAAACCTTCTTTTCCCTATCCCCCAAACCTCCCTCATCACAACCAACTATTCCTATGTAATATTAAACATTCAATGAAATAATGTACAAGTATGATGCTTTATTTTGTGTTTAAAATACAAAGAAACGAATAAATGTATATTTATTTAAGTAATACGAATAATGAGTCGTTCTTGTGTCACAGAATATCCTTTTCCTGTATCCACGAGTTCTTGGACGAGTCGAATCCCAACCATTTCACGTACACTCGATTCCCCTTGGGACGAATAATCTTCTCGATCAGATATACGTCCGGATTCGCTACAGAATGCAGTTCGTACTCGTAGAATCCACCCAAGATCGATTCTCCCGCGGAATCGCGTAGAGTGTACGTTACAGGTTGCGTTCGTTGTACCGCGATGATTTCTAATGCCTCGGTGGACCAGTTTGACGTGTATCCCTTCTCGAAGATCATCTTGAATTTGCTTATGCGTACTTTGTCGCCGACGTGGAATTTCACCGGTCGTCGTCGCTGTCGTCCTCGTTGTAGTTATTGCTCGATATCCGACAAAGACGACAACGATACGACGAACGGTAAACGAGTCGCGGAGGTCACGTCGACGGGTCGAGCGTTGATCGTGCGATGTTTACGATGATTGTAGGTGTGCACGAGCGTCGGTAGCAGATCCAACCAGCGATAGGATGCATTCAAGGAGAATTGTTTCCACATCAGGTTCTTCAGTGTCCGATTGAAACGCTCGACGATCGACGCTTTCATCACGCTGTACGTCGAGTAATGATTGATTCCGCGAGACGTTACGCATCGTTGAAACTCCGCGTTGTAGAACTCCTTTCCCATGTCGGTTTGTAGGTTTCGTGGACATCTACCGCTTCGCCGCAACACGGTAGCGAACGCCTCGGTAACGTCGCGACCGCTTTTCGTTTTCACAGGTATGGCCCATGCGTACTTGCTGAACGTATCGATGATCGTGAGTATGTAGTTGTGACCACGATTGTTGGTAGCGTACGCGCGCATTTCCACCAAATCAGCCTGCCACAGATCATCGTCAGATCATCCACAGATCACCGGATCAGCAGTGCAGTGTCTATAATCGGGGACCCTCGTTTCGAAAAGGGGCCTCTGACGCAGTGATCGCTGTGGGGCATGAAAATTTATAAGGGACACTAGCTCCTGGCAATTAGTCTGACTGCGAATTAATTTATACAGGAACAAGAGGTCCGAGCAGATACGATGGGCACTGAGGGTAGTGAGCCCTAACTTCTGTAAAGCAGGAGCATAGTCATGGTCGAAAAACTGCATAGGGTTACCAGTTGCTCTCATAACTAGCCGACAGAACTTATGTTGTACCCTTTCGAGTAAGCTAGAGTATACAATATGCCTCGGACTCCAGATTACCGACGCATACTCAATTTGTGGACGAACAAGTGCGTCGTACAGAAATTTAAGCGACTTGACACGCTTGAAATGTTTAGCAAATCGGGCAATGAACCCTAGGGTTTTCATCGCCTTATACGCGATAATCCGGTAGTGGTTCCGGAAATCAAGCCCAGACACAAAGATTACGCCAAGATCCTTTATTTCACCCACCTCAATCAAGGGGGTACCACATAGAGTATAGGTCGATAAAATGGGATTAACAGTACTATGCGATCTCGTTACAACACATTTAGCAGTGTTAAGCTGCATCATATTGGCAGTGCACCACTGCTCGAACCTGCAGAGGTCGTCCTGCAACTCAACCACGTCCAGACCACAGCGAATAGACCGGAATATCTTTAAATCGACCGCATACATAAGAAAGTTACTATTCACGAATACATCTTTGAGGTCATTAATAAAGAGAATGAAGAGAAGGGGACCAAGATGCGAACCCTGAGGGACGCCGGAGCACACATTTACCGGAGTCGATAACTGGTTACCGACCCTGACAATCTGTACTCGATCCTTAAAATAGCTATGGATCCAAGACAGGAGCGGTCCACAGATCCCAATCACTTCTAACTTCCGCAGCAGGATATTATGATCCACTGTATCAAAGGCTTTACGGAAGTCCGTATACACAGTATCGACCTGTGATCTATTGTCAAGAGCCGCTGAGACGAGACAATGGTATACCGCCAGATTGGTTACCGTCGAGCGGCCAGGAACAAATCCATGCTGCTCGTCACATATGACATTCGTTAGACAGGGCGTCAGGTACTCAGTCACCAGTTCCTCGAACAACTTAGGCAGAACGGATAATTTACAAATCGGTCTGTAGTTCCTGACATCGGTGTGGTCACCTGCCTTAAACACCGGCGTAACTATGCTAGATTTCCAGGCTGAGGGGAATATACCCTTTGAGAGGGAGGAATTAAAGATATGCCAAAGAGGCCTCGCCAGAATGAAACTACATTTCCTAAACAACAGCGGCGGAAGGCCGTCCAAGCCAGGGCCCTTGTCCATATCTAGCGACTCTAGCCTGGAGTATATATCCCCAATAGGAACGGACAGCGCGTGAATATTGATATTACTACCAGAGGACATAGCAGGATTTACGGTAGGCACCACAGCGGACGGAGAAACATAAACAGAGCCAAAAAATTTCGCAAAGAGGTCAGCGGCTGATTCCTGTGTCGAGGCAGACAGCTGATCGATGTAGTCGCTGTGTGCGCTTGAACGCTTGAAGGCTTTATGTGCCCTCTTTTTTTGTCCAATAAGGACCCTCAGTCTTGGAGAGAACCAGTGCGGAAACGTAGAATGCACAACAGTCCTTCCTGGAATGAAGGCATTAATTGCACAGTTAATATGGTAGTTCAGGCGTTCAAGGGCTACACACGGATCAACATTGCCAGTCTCCGCATCCCAATCAACAGAATTAAAGTAACCCAACATACCCTGATAGTCGCCCCGCTTAAATTCCTTAAAGACAACGTTTTCGCTCGCACTTACATCGGTGATTGCAAGATCATTACATAACATGTACAATGGTGGGTGATAGGCATCAGGCAGAATTAAAGCGTCGATAACACGGTCCGATGTCACACTAGCGCCAGTTGCAAAGATGAGGTCAAGCATAACGTCAGAGTCATTGAATACAGTATTAACTTGAACTAGATTACAATAACCAGCACAACCCAGAAGAAGATCAATAGCGTTCGACTCATTTATCGATAAACCCGGCTTCCTAAAACACGCTAAACCAGAGTCGTTATACCACACAGCATGCGGCAGGTTATAATCGCCGAACAGCGCGAAACTATCCTCTCTAAATTTGTGGAACACTTCCATAATAGTATCGACATGACTGGCATAAATAGTTGATTACGACGCTGGCGGTATATACGTAGCACCCAGTGTTAAGTATTTATTAACGTGAAGGCGGACTCTGACAAAAAGCTGTTCAATATCAGGACAACTAACAATAATAGGACACGCAGGTATCGATTTCTTAACGGCATTGAGGACACCACCACCTCTCATGTTGCGACTAGTTGCTGAAGATCTATCACACCTGAAGACAGCATAGTTACTCAAACCCAGCTCAACAGAGGAGATAGCAGAGTTTAGCCAGGTCTCGACAAAAATGATAACATCGTAAGACACAGAGGACGATAAAAGGGAATTGCACAATGTATCCAATTTAGTACGCAAACCACGGACATTTTGGTAATACACTAAAGGGTTCCACTTGAATTTTTTTGGGAAGCATCCCGACGGTGGTTGTTCGGTACGATCCTAGGTGTTCCATGTATGTAACGGATCGTCATATGCGACTCCCCTTTTTCATGCAGTTCCCGCAGCTTCTTTCTTAGCTGCAGCAACGTCTCACGTTCCATTTTCGTCTTATCCTCGGTGATTTTGAACGGACCCTTATACCGGTGCTTATTTTTTAGGACCGACTTAACGTCCTCTGCCAAACCAAGATGCACACACAAAGGTCTAATAGACTCGGTTCTCGGTTTACCCAAACGATAGGTGACCGGGACTTGGATCTCTTGGGGAATAATTTCACCCAAAATAGCCCGAGCACCAGCCGCATCTGCAACTCTAGCAATCTCCGGCGAAGGTTCTTGTGGTTCCGGAATACCAAAAATGATGACGTTTCTTGCCCTCACTTTCCTATCATGCAGCTCCTCTAAGATGTCCTGGGCAGAGGGAGAAGAGTTCTGCTCCGAGGAGATAGAGGGTCTATCCTCGAGATCCTTGACTCGCTCCGACAGAGAACTGATCTCGGCCCTCATGTCAGCTAGTTCCATTCTCATCACGGTGCGCATCTCGTCCCGGAAAAGAGCCAGTTCTTCCTTGATTGTACTCCTTATCATATCCCGGAGTTCAATATTGTCTGGAGATACAGTAAGAGATTGAGGTACGGCCGATGAATTTGCAGGAGGTGGTTGTAACGACAGGCCACCCGAGAGGTTTCCGGCCGGCCTGGGCCTAGGTGAACCCGGGCGACAATTGATGAATTTCCCATCATGCCAGGGATGACCCGAACGGGCAAGACAGGACGGTCCAGGGTGGCTGTTAATCCCACAACCCGAACAGGTGACCGGATTGACGACCGCGGAACCACAACCCTTGCATTTCTTTGACCCAACCATCGTTAAAGACTGACGACAATTAACTATGAAGGTACAGGAACTATCGTTGATTCAACGAAGAATGCGATAAAAATGCCACCGAAATTAACCGAAAAATTTGTTGTTGTTGTTGTTGTTGCTGTTGTCGTCGTCGTTGTCGTTGTCGTTATCGTAATTATCGCTCATCGTCGCGATTCCTTGCGTTTCTGTACTTGCGCCGTCGATGTAGCAAGCTCATCGAGTCTATCATTCAATTGATCGAAGCGTCGCTGCATCGAGGTATTTATCGAATTCTCCAAGTAACGGAGACGACCTTCCACCGCAGTATTTATACCTGCCGTCAACGTGTCCAGTCGTTTCGTAGTCGCTTCATTCATGTTTTTCTCCATAGTGTCTAGGCTACGTCCGACGGTACGTTCCATGTCGTCCACGTATCGTTTCGTCGCAGCGTCGGTATCCTCCTCCGGATGTGCCACGCGATGCACCTTGCGTTCCATCGCGTCGAACGTAGACAGATCAACGTTCAGACACAGCGCGCTCTCACGAACGTATTTCGCGAC
Source organism: Andrena minutula (assembly GCA_929113495.1). Taxonomy (NCBI): domain Eukaryota; kingdom Metazoa; phylum Arthropoda; class Insecta; order Hymenoptera; family Andrenidae; genus Andrena; species Andrena minutula. The sequence continues at coordinate 32,282,517 of OV815995.1, read as the reverse complement.
GTATAGATTCCGCGAGCGAATCGTCTCGATGCGTTGATCGTTCACGCTGATAGCAGCGGTATCGGTGATACCGTGCAAAGATGCGCCAAACTTGTTCACCGACATGGCGACTTCTGTGTGATAATCACAGTGTGCTCGCGAATCAGACTGACGCGTTACCGATTCAATTTATCAATTTATGATGAGACCGGCCTCGCGAAGTTCCTCCACGATGGATGCAATTTCATTATCGTGGCCCGTGTGTCCAGCGTCGCGCGACGCCAAAAGCAATCGTAGTCTATCGATCAATTCGTTCGGATCGTCCCAGTACACGTAATCGATCGCGTTATCGGTGACCGTCATCGCATTATCGATGGGTAATCCTCGACCTTGATGCGTCGACCCGCTACCGGCATCGGGACTCCCACGAATCAACAACGACACGATCTTCTTGTACTTGGCACCCCTGTTACCTGCAATGCGCTTGCTAGGCGAATGGTTCCATGTATGCGCGTTCGTCGACAACAAAATGTCTCGGGACGCGTTGAGATCAGCCCTCCTGTACGCTTGCTCGTTAGGCTGTCGCATGAACAGCAGTTCGTACACACCTCGAGTACCCGGGTATCGCTTATCCTTCACGATAACATCGTCGTTCTCACCGATGGTGAGCATAGAATCACCGATCATCAGCTCTTCATCGTCGCTTAGGTACACACCGTACACTTTATCGATCAGTTTCTTGGTGTCGGTTAATAACAATTGTAGATATTCCTGCGACAGCGGTCCTGTGGCGTTTCTGGTGTACGCGTCAAGGTTGTTGGAGGTGGTTTTTGACGAGGGAACTTCGCGAATCGTTTTGTCCGCATCACCCTGATCCGGATCGTGTTCCTCGGTTGTTTCGTAATCATCCTCGGTTGTTACGTCGTTGTTATCGTCATCGTCAGCGTCATCGTCGTTGTCATCGTTCGAATCCGCGACTGAACTTTCTTCGGATCGTATCGGTGGTCGACCTCCGGATGGTGTAACGGATAATCGTTTGTTTATCGAACGTTGTTGTTGTTGTTGTTGTCGATGCTTCGGCTTGAGGAGCGACGTTTGTGGCTTCGGTGTCATCGTAGGATTCATTTTCAACGCAGTAGTGTTCTCGACCAAGCGTTTCAACGGTTCGACGATTGGACGCGCACTCTCCTCCGCAGCAGCTTTCGTAGTCATTTTGCCAAGTTTCAGGCTTATATATTTCTTTCGTATAGCGCCGCTGATTTCAACAATTTTCTTCTTCGTCTCGACGTCTCGCGGTTGTTGTCTACGGTGTCGTTGATGTGATTTTTTTTTGTTTCTGTTCTTGTTGCATCATCTCCATGTTAACACCGCTAGTCGTTGATACGATAGACGTCCTCGTATGCTGCTGCTCGTCGTAGGATTCGTGATCTACTCAGGTTGTTGCGCTACCGCGAACTCGTTAAATCCTCGTCGATATCTACCATCGTACATGGAACTATCCTTATCGATGACTACGAAGTCGTATCTTCGAAGCCAGCATCTCGCGCACAGTTCGTTGAACGCGTCGAAGGTCATGTCCGTGTTAACGTGATCGTTGTACACGCGACGTAAGTTTGTCCCGTCCTGCTTGAACAACACGAGAAAGTTCACGTTGTCTCTGATCAAGTGTTTCGGTATTCGAGCGTACGATTGGCATAGGTAAAAGCAATCCACGTTCGCGTGTCTGCCCATGGAAAAGTATTCGCGGATCGCGTTCTGTTCATCGCACGCCACGTCGTCGAACACGAAGATCGAATCGGGTGGAGCGTCTCTCGGTGGGACGATCTCAGCTGTGTCATGTCTCCCTCTCCCTCTCCCTCTCCCTCTCCCTCTCCCTCTCCCTCTCCCTCTCCCTCTCCCTCTCCCTCTCCCTCTCCCTCTCCCTCTCCCTCTCCCTCTCCCTCTCCCTCTCCCTCTCCCTCTCCCTCTCCCTCTCCCTCTCCCTCTCCCTCTCCCTCTCCCTCTCCCTCTCCCTCTCCCTCTCCCTCTCCCTCTCCCTCTCCCTCTCCCTCTCCCTCTCCCTCTCCCTCTCCCTCTCCCTCTCCCTCTCCCTCTCCCTCTCCCTCTCCCTCTCCCTCTCCCTCTCCCTCTCCCTCTCCCTCTCCCTCTCCCTCTCCCTCTCCCTCTCCCTCTCCCTCTCCCTCTCCCTCTCCCTCTCCCTCTCCCTCTCCCTCTCCCTCTCCCTCTCCCTCTCCCTCTCCCTCTCCCTCTCCCTCTCCCTCTCCCCCTCCCTCGCACTCTTTTCGCACACGTCGATTACGTAATATCGATGCTATTTATACCCGCTACACCTGTCGAGTGAATCAGAATCGTATCATACGTTGAACCGATCATTATCGAAGGACTGTCGACTAACGACTGTTCTCGTATCTCCACGTATCTCTATTTTCATATGTATGGTTACAGTCACGCGTAGACTTACGAAGAAGGAGAAAAAGATAGGATCGGGTTTAGTGAACGGTATCATAAACCGTTTACCGATAGAGCTACACATTCCGGGATATCAGTTCTGTGGACCGGGAACGCGTTTGCTCCAGCGATTAGGTCACCGTGACAAAGGTATAAATCCGCTGGACACCGCTTGTCGACAGCACGATATCGCGTACTCTAGTCGAAAGGATTTGGAGGGACGACACGAGGCGGATCGCGCGTTAGCCGAACGAGCGCGTGAACGAATATTCTCTAAAGACGCGACTTTCGGTGAAAAAGCAGCGGCAACTGGAGTCTGGGGTGTCATGAAAGCTAAGACTAAACTCGGCATGGGTTTGAGAAGAAGAGGAGGAGGAGGAGAAGGAGGAGGAAAAACTAGAACTATGAGACGGAAACGCAAGTCCAGAGGACGACGCTCGCGACGTCGCCGTGTCCTGCCGTTGGCGAAACGCGGAGGATTTCTTCCGCTTCTTTTACCTGCTCTCTCGGCGATCGGAGCATTAGCCGGTGGAGCTTCAGGTATCACCAAAGCGGTGAACGGCGCGAAAGTTGCTCGAAAACATCTGCAAGAAACGTTCCGTCATAATCGTACGATGAAAGGGCGAGGAATGTATCAAGCGTGGCGCAGGCATGAACTTGGGACGACGGTTGAGGAAAAAAAAACGCCGTTCGACGGACTGTGCGGCGACAGCGATGACGCGATATCGGTTACAACGACAACAACAACAACAACAACAACCAATGACAAACCTGCAATTAGAACGCGAATGCACCAGCGTACCATTCTTTCGGGGTGTGTTTATGTGCGATACGCTCCCCGCACGCATACGATCAAACGAATGTGGAATCGTGAATCTTGATGAGAATCGCGGTGACGGCACACACTGGGTGGCGCATACGAAACGCGGATCGCACGTACAGTACTTTGATAGTTTTGGGAATTTGCAACCACCCGCGGAACTGATTAATTATTTCAGACGGGGTACGATAACTATGATTACGATCAAGTACAATCATGAACGGTTTCAACGTTTCGATCAAGTCATTTGCGGTCACTTGTGCGTACAATTTCTGCGACAAAAAGCTGTGGAATTTTATCCTCGATACTATCCGAGATAAATTGACGCGCGACCATACGTTCCAGTCACTTTCACTTTCTCTGTCTAACTAGCGTAAGCTACAGCTGTGTGCGCGTTAGTACAATGTCGCTCACACTCACGTTAACGGGGCGGAGCAGCGTGCTCACGGTCAATTATTTTCCACCGATAGATTTGAACGATGGAGAGTACGAACTAGGGCTCGCCGACTTTGAGACGTTTCACACGATACCGAACATCGACTCGAGCAACGATACATTCAACTTTGTCGCTAACTATGAATATGATGCCAGTAAGGATACGAGCATCGACACCGTCCGCAATTACATTAAGATTCCCCATGGTTCCTACGAATTAGACGCTATAGCCAATTACTTGAAACAACAATTGTTCGAGCGATATCCTCGAAAACGTGATAACAACGACAACTACGACGACGACGACAACGACGACAAGTATCCACTGGTGCTACGAGCTAATAACAACACCATGAAAAGCGAACTGTACTGCTCGTTCCTCGTAGACTTTACGAAACCGAACAACGTAGGATCGGTGCTAGGATTTTCCTTGAATCGTGTCTCATTGCCGAGAATCTGGCACGAGTCCAACGTACCTGTGAACATTATAACCGTTAACGTTATCAGAGTAACGTGTAACATCACTACCGGTGCGTACAGCAACGACAAACCTGTACACACGATTCATGAATTTTCACCTCGCGTGCCCTCGGGATATAAGATATCGGAAACTCCGCGACACGTCATTTACCTACCGATCGTTGCACGTGCAATACACGATCTGACGGTACACATCGCTGATCAATACAATCGTCCTATAGATTTTCGTGGCGAGGAAATAACGATTCGCTTACACGTGAAACGACGTTCGCGCGCGCGATAAGATTACGTAAACGCACGCACGCACTCACATGAGCGTATAGCATGTTGGTGTTCGATCACACGTACAGTCCATCATCATCGTCATCAATCTTCACCGCTGCTACCGCTCCTCTGGTCTCCGCAACGCATTATCGTCGAAACGAAACATCCGAACCAACGTCAACACTAATAAAGACAGGTAGCGGAACGGTATCAAGAGGAAGAAAAAGAAGAAGAAGCGAAAAGCAGTTGACTCATCGAAACGCGCGCTTCCTACGAAGCCTGGGTTTCATCGTAACATACTAACATACCATCTATATACACAGATGTCTAACACGATGTATACCATGCTGGACGTGACGAGTACATCGACTTCCGACGATCGTATCACGAAGATCGAGGTGCACTCTTACAATCCGTATGCTAACACGACGTTCGATAATAACGACGAGATAAGAATACACATTCAGCAACAAGATCTGTACACGCTTCCGTGCGAAAGTTATCTATACCTCGAAGGACGCGTCTCTGTAATGGCACCCGCGGGGGCTGCACAGGACGCGAAAGGTGCTAAAGTTTTCTGGATAACAACTGCGTCGCGTTCATATTCGATGAGATTGAAACATTACGCGTCGTTGTCCATCGACAGGAGCAAAACGCTGATGAACGCTGGTTGGGACCATACCATCGAACACGACCGCGACATTTTTAGCAGCGCGTCGTTCAATTTCTGCATACCCATGAACACGCTACTGGGATTCTGCGAAGATTACAGACGCGTCGTGATGAACGCGCAACATGAATTGATCCTGATTCGCGCGCGACTCGATACGAACGCGATGTACGAGGTATCCCTAAACCCCGGAATACTACCGAAACTAGAAATACGTAAGATACAATGGCGTATGCCGCACGTCGCGTTGGAAGATCTGCAAAAACTATCGATGCTGCGTCTCCTGCAAAGCGATCGACCGCTCGCGATGAGTTTCCGATCGTGGGAACTACACGAGTATCCGTTGCTGCAAACGACTACGAAACACATGTGGACCGTGAAAGCCTCGTCGCAGATCGAAAAACCGCGACACGTGCTATTCGGTATGCAAATCGATCGAAAGAATAATCTCAAGAAAAGCGCGAGCAGATTCGACGCGTGCAAACTCGTGAACGTACGATTGTTTCTGAATTCCGAGATGTACCCGTACGACGACCTGAACTTAGATTTCGATAAATCTAAATACGCTCTCCTGTACGACATGTACGCGAGATTTACCCGTTCGTACTACGGCTACGGCGAACCGTTGCTGAACGCTGCCGAATTTGTGCGATATGACCCTATCGCGATCATCGATTGTTCTCGACAGAACGAGTCCGTGAAGAGTGCAACGGTGGACGTGCGAATCGACTTCGAGTGCAGAGATAACGTACCCGCTAACACCACCGCGTATTGCCTGATCATACACGATCGCATCGTCCAGTACAGTCCTTTGACGAATATGGTGCGAAAAATCACGTGATTTCAACGACTACGTCTATGACTACGTCTATGACTAGTGCTACTACTATACCGATGAGGTTAATCGCAAAACGTCAGTCGCTATTTCGATACCGTCATTACTACTACTACTACTACTACTACTACTACCACATATTATTGTTCAATCATAATGTTGTCCGTCGTGGTGGACCTGCAAGGCTTTAAGACCGCACGTAACACGTTCGTCGCTAAGGAAATTGCGATTCTTGCAAACAATCGGGACACGGAAACGATCGTGCGTCATTGGATTTTCGAACCACCTTATTCCTACGCTCGAATGTCATCGTTCGAGAAGCGTCAAGCTACCTGGCTCACAACGCATCATCACGGGCTTCGCTGGTCCGACGGTTGGATTCCGTATCATAGGCTTCCGAAAATGCTCGCTCGCGAACTAGTGATCGCTGACGTGGTGTTCGTGAAGGGATTGGAGAAAAAGGCTTAGTTATCGGAACTGCTACTAGGAAAAGATATAAACATCGAAGATATCGTCGAGATGTACGAGAAGACCAAGAAGAGGAACAACGATTCCGACGAGGATGATACCGATGGCTACGACGTGGACGATGATTATTGTGGAATCTTCCCTGGCACGATCGTTCTTAAGCTGAAATCAATGTCCTCAACGAACACCGTAAGATGCGCTTTCCACAAAGGCAACGGTGATTGCATGTGCGCGCTGGAAAACGTTCAGAAAATTTGGCAGTATATGCGTTCCGAAATTTAATGTGAAATTAAAAAAAAATTATGTATATGAATAAAATTAACTATTTCATGAAAGAATAACATATTTTACCATTCATTCTCCTCCTCCTCCTCCTCCTCCTCCTCTTCCACCTCTTACAACGACAATGACTATCACCCCACCACCAATAAACTATACTTTTGCACATGTGTGTGTGTGTGTATTTTTTTTGTGTGCAAACCACTATAAAAGCGGTACCGATCAGTCTTACGGACCACATTACATCGCATACGTTCGTGTCGACACAGTTTTAGTATTCGCAACCGTTCAGTATACTCGTGTACAGTGTATTCAAAATGTTTAACCGACATTTTAACGACGCTTCCTACATGGTTGATAACCCGCTCAACCACACCAAAAACACGAATTTCCCGAATATAAGGTACGTAGTACACATTTGCATAATTTTATATTTACACGTAACCGATCAACGCATTAACTCTGTACGTGTTTCTTACAGCGATAAATCAAACTCATCGCCTAAGAAAGTCAACATACGAATCATGGGACGTGATTATCCATTGACATTAACAACCTACAAACGTCTCGCGATTGGAATTCGTGTCGATCGGGATTCGTGCAGTGTTGAAATCGCTATAGTTGATAGCAAATCTAACGAACTGTACTTCCCGATGTCTACGTGGAACTTCTGCCACAACAAGAACATGAGATACTTCAACGTTTCCGTAACGATGCAAGTCCTTCGCCTCAAGACGATCATTCGCATCGTCGATCATTTAAGCATCGAATTCACGAAAATTAATAGTCAACGGATTGCTAAAATATCGGAGGTTAGTTCAATTATATACATGGCCGAAGCTACGATACGTCAAATGTTTAAATATAATAGTTGTATAGATCATACGTTCTCGTGGTTATCGGAAATTATGAATTCCGTAAACGCAAAATATACATCTTTTGTCGCAGTTATACGTGCCGCTACGAAACCCGTGGCTGACTATGGAAAACTTATTTCAGAAAGCGATTGCTTCGAACCACATTCTTTGTTAGATTGCGAATTACTAGCATTATGTATTGATACGATGATAAACGATGCTTATCACGTATCGCATTAATGTGTATAAAAAAATATATGTTTTAGCAATAAATACTGCAATTCTTTCATACGAATACCTGCATTGTTTGTTACCTTACACATTCCTTTCCTATTCATACACAGAATACCTTGATGCAGTATCACATCTCTCTGGATGCAGTATCGCACCCAATATGTTCTTGCTAATCATCTCTAGCCCTAATGGACTATCGACAGCAGTATTCGATTACATCGCTTTATTCTTACCCACATCATATTCTGATGCTGCGTGATCACTGGAGCATATGCATATTTAATCGTTCTCGGTATCTGACCGTCCGCTGTTACAGTTCGATGTTTCGACTCGGTTATGTTTTGACTACGGCTATGTTTCGGCTCGGTTAGCGCGCGATAGCCGCGATACCCTACCGTAAGAGAAAGAATAGCTGTATATAGGGTCTCTCTCACTCTTTCTATGTCTCACGCCTTGCTCGAAATGGATACGATAGAATTTTGTCCGATCATAGATCTCACGTATTATTGTTACACCGCTTATTAAAATAGATGTATAGGATCCCTTTCTTTCACACGTCTTGCTCGAACGTCGTGGCTACGGTTGGTGGTCTGTCCTTGAGACGTTAGAAGCGTATTATTTTCGAGAGTATGGTATGCCGATGGAAATTTACATACCACACACAACGTGTGACGAGTCGTATGCGGTGCACCATGCATCACCGTGTGTGCGTGCGTGCGTGTGTGTGTGTGTGTGCGCGCGCGCGTGTGTTTGCGTTTTTGGGGCTCATGCGATTTGCCCCCTCCCCCTCGCCATTATGTACTTCTGGTCGCGTGCGGTTTCCCCCACCACATGCCCATGTCCTTGGCGACAGTCCGCCTTCCCCCTCCACCTGCTCCACGGTTCGTCTTCCCCCACATCCACGAGTCGCGTTCCCCCCACCCGCCTCCCCCTCGCCTACGACCCGGTACCCCTCGCCCCGCTTCTCCCCTCGCCACCAATTGATTTAGAACGCTCCTACTATATCTACTAGGAATAAAGAATTTCTTACTACGCTGAAATGAATATTTCACATTTTCACTCCCAACTGCGGAGGATCGACTTCAATTCGCTTCGGTCGGCCGAGGATTCATACCTGTTTCAGAAAAAAATTATTCTTTATTCTTTATCGTATCGATATGGATGTGATGCCGATGAATTCCTTATGTTTTTCCGATGAAAATCATACCAAATTTCATGTAAATTATTTTCCGAATCACGTCGTTCTTGGTGTCATTTTCATCGGCGAAAAATAAGGAATCATTTGGCGTCGTTTTCGCAAAGATCTAATGAGAAATGCGGAACTCGAAGATTTCTCACCTCTTAATAGGCACTTCAACCCCTCTGGGGGTCGAAACCCGTAAAATTCGGCGAGGCACTGCGGGTGACTGTCCTCGCCACGGGGTACCAGGCCGCACCTCTTTGACGGACGTAGCTCCAGAATGACCCTTTACCATTAAGAAGTGGATTTCCACATTTCTCATCAGCACTTTACGAAAGTGTCATGAATCGAATCCTTGGGTTTTAATGAAAATGGTCCCCATGAAAATGGTACCAAACCCGACATATTTCGGGCTGTAATTAACAAAGTTACACGAAAAATTGATCTGCAGAATTTAAGGCCTACTTCGTTAAAAATTTTCCGATTTACATGATATTTTGTCCTTTTAATCCGGAGAATACCAGAAATTGATCGATGTTACTTTCAGATCGATACGACGAAAAATAAAGAACTTTAATTTCTGTAAAATTGATGACACGTGGCGGGGCGACCGTAGCAGAGGACCGCTGCCTCGCTCGCCTCAGCCCTTGAACGACCCAGGCGTCTGCCAAAAGTATTCGAAACCTTCGAATTGTGACGAAGTCACGTCGCGCGATCCGCGCGAGCGAGCGAAATCACAACAAAGCGCGAGGCCCAGTACCCGACACGGTCACTAGGTGGCCACGGGGCCTGCGCTCTGGCTCGCTTGCGAAGATGTACGGCCGCCGTATATAACGGACGAAGCGAGCGGAATCAGGAGCTCTTGTGCTAGCAGCGTTATGCTACTTGCGGTACGACAAGAAGCCCATTTTTAGCTCCTACGAGGTGTGTCAGTAGTCGACCATCGTCACTACTGTACCATAACCAGCCTCTTCCGAAATAGGCCGAGATTTATCTTGCGCCCTACCTCCGTCAGAGAGGTGCCTCCGCGCCCATTAGGCCAGAGCCCTATTGCACTCTGATACGATATTATACGACTCCTCCCCCGACGTGCCCCATAAGGCCATCCGGAGGAGAACGTTCAACAAATCCACATCCTATTTCCTAACCGTTCGCCGAAACATCGTCGCCGCCGTGTACCGCCGCGTTTGCTAAGAGATACCGCTCAAGCATCGCGCTGAACCACGGTAGCTGTAGAAAACCGCCCGCCAAAACCGTGAACGGCACGATTTCATATGTAAACCATACAGCCACTAATTTCCAGACTCTTACCAATAAACACTGTTACTGTGGAACAAACGCATTTTTACTCATTCGCCGAACCCGGACATACCGACTGAGTCGGCATCACAATCCCTTCTCCGTTCCACCGATAATCGTCTCGCAACCGGAGACCATTACAGAATAAAGATACATGTAAAGTAGGAAAAAGTATTCGAACCTCAGAGTGGAAGACCTTCGAATAAAAAAAAGTAACTTTGCCTCGTCGAATGAATTTCCGTCGACGAAACTGGCTCTTCGAATAAAGATACTTCGGTTTTTTTTTATTCGACGGCGAACGAATAAAATGTTTCTCTTTTATTCGAAGTTGAAATTTTTTTGAAGATAATTTTCTGCCCATCTCTGCAGTCGTACCGGACGTTCCGGGAACGGCCTGAATTTCCCACGAACGGCTTATATACGTCCTCTGAAGAACGAATGTTACAAAAAAAGTCGTCCCCAGTACGTCTTTTAAAGAGCCTGGATTCGGACTGAAGAACCGTTTAAAAGACGTCTTTGGGACGCCTTAAACAGGCCTGGATTAGGACTGAAACTGGCTTGGGAGCATAATTGGCTCTGGAAGGGCTCTCCATCGGCTGTCGGCTTGCCGGCACACGGTCGATGGAGAACTCCGATGGGTGCCATGTTCTCTCAACTGGGTCGTCGCCTCTGGTGGTAGCCCCGGACCTTAGGGTCGCGGCGCGAGGATCCTTAGGCAGCCCAGAGCCGAGAACTTGGACGAAGTTGGAGGCCCGACCGGGGTAAGTCCATGTACCGCACTTCCACGTTGGTGCTCCTGGGGTCCCTACATGACATAGTCGGGTAAGGGTGCGAACGCGGACATGGCATTTGCGTTCCCCTGCGGTGTATTTCGCTTGCAGGTGTCACTGTCTTCCTCGGTGAGGAGACCTTCTCAGCAGCAGGAAAGTAAAACGCTGGCTGGGTGTTCCCCCCGCCTTGGTGGGGATGGTTGGGAGACCGCCGGGCGGTGGGGTCGTCGCCCTTCAAGACGTTTTTATGGAATGAGAAAGAATAGAGCAGCCTCGGAAAAAACGCCGCTTTCGGGGGGTAATCGCCCGACTCAGTTTGGCCCTGTCAGCAGCCAATCTGAAGTACGACGTAAGCCTGATGACGCCGAGTTGGTGCCTCGGACCGGCGTCACTGGTGTTGGGGAGGGTACGTTGCCACCCCACCCAGAAAAAGACACAGACGCAGACCTGGCTATTCGCAATGACAATGATTCGGATTTGGAAGAGGATCGGACATCCAGTCCGGCGCCGAGGAGGAGCAAACGGCTCAGAGCGGGGATGGGTGGGGCTACGTCGCGAGAGCGCCGTGATGCCTCGAGGTCCCCGATCCGCAGGGACAGGGACGAGACGGCGGACTGCACGGCCGTGGAGTGGTCCAGGGTCGTTCGGGCCAAAGATCGCGAGTTAAGCGAGCAGAGGTCCCGGATCAGCCATTTGGAGGATCGGGTCACCCAGCTGCTAAAACAGCTCGAGGACCAGGGGGTGGAGGCCGCCAGTGGCCGATCGCGACGCGAGAGGGATGATGGGAGATCGGCAGACCCCCCGGCTTTCTCCGACCCGGAGGGCTTCGCAGCATTCGCGCACAAGTCCATGACTATGATGGAGCGGTTGTGCGAAGCGGTGTTCGCGATGAGCGATAGACTCGCTGCTCTGGAGGGGAGCCGCGCCCCTGCGGCTGTGGGGGCTGACCCCCTCCCGAGAGACATCCCCTCGGAAGGGAAGAAGAAGAAGAAACGGGCGGCGCGGTCCAGGCCCCCCCCCCCCCAAAGAAGATCAGCGCCCCCGAGGTCGCGGGGGTGATCGGGAAGAACAACGCCGGTGCTCCTGTCCCATCGACTTGGGCCCAAGTGGTCAACCGAGGAGGAGTGGGACGCAAAGGGGAGACTCGACCGCTGCCACCGGGGGTGGCGGGGCCCCGCCTGCCGGGGCTTCCGCGGGGGGCGGCCGTTAGTATCGTGGCGGAGGACGGCAGGGAGGCGGAGTTCGCGGGCACGGTCGTCGAGGCGATGCGGTCTGTGGACCTGGAGCCTCTTGGCATCGCGGAGCTGCGTCCCAAACGGGTCGCAAGCGGGGCCCTGATCATTACGATCCCGGATCCGGACTCCCAGGAGAAGGCCGATACCTTGGCGGGAGCCCTGGGAGCGGCTACTCTGGGGAAGGGAGTGAGGGTGACTCGCCCTCAGAGATGGGGTGAGGTCCGCATGAGGGGCCTCACCGAGCTCGCAACCCCCGCGATGGTGCGGGATGCAATGGCTGCGGCTGGGGAGTGTGCGGTGGGCGACGTACACGTTGGGGAGTTCCGGCGGGACAACGCCGGGCTCTATTCGGCATACGCGCGATGTCCGTTGGGGGGGATCTCCAAGATCTTGAAGCTTGGTGGGATCCGGCTCGGCCTTTTCGCCGCTAGGGTGGAGCTCCTGCAGAGGAGAGCCCTGCAGTGCCATCGTTGTCTGCTCTTCGGGCATGTTCGACGGGCTTGTACCGCGCCACGGATAGGAGCACCGCGTGTTACCGGTGCGGCGTCGAGGGACACATGGCCGTGGGTTGTGAGGCGGCAGTGAACTGCCCCGTTTGCTCGGCGGCCGGGCTGCCTGCGGGGCATCGTATGGGTGGCCCCTCGTGTCGGAAGCCGACGACTTCCACAATGGCGGCGGGAAGGGAGAAGGATCGTTCACGGAAGACGGCGAGGGGAGGAGCCCAACCGCCGAAGAGGAAGCCAGGACTCGACCCGCCGGTTCTGGCTGTTGCGACGGCTGCACCTGACACGGTAGCGGGGCCCTCGGGGGAGACAATTGCGGTTCCGGTAGCGGAGCCGACACTGGACGAGGCTGCGACTTCCGTTGCGGGCCAGGGCAAGCGGAGGTTGCATCGTGAGACTGAGGAGGAGCGCACCTCCTCTGACTCCCCGCCGAGAGCCCCTCGCAAGAGATCCAGGGCTGCGGATGGGCGGAGGACCGTAATAGTAATCTCGGACTCGGAGCCGGATGGCGATGACGAAGAGGAAATGCCGGAGGTCGCGGAGACTCAGGCTCCGCTGCCGGATACATTGGCAGGGACGGTGACAACTGTCGCCGTGGTGCACGCCCCCCTGTCGTTGTCCCCGCTGCCTTCGGGCAATGGGGGTGTGGAGGAAACCACGCCGGAATCACCGATCGTGGCCTCGGGGTCGAAGCCGGTGGTCTCGCCCCCCCCCCCCTGTCGGACTGCCCCGTTTCCGGAGGGAGGTGGATTGACACCTCAGTGGTGCGCAAGATGGAGGAGTGCGGGGAGGAGGCACAAGGCGTTTCCGCTGATGGCCCCCCTGCGGATCCCGTGAGTGGCGATTGCGGGACGGAGGTCCTGGACATCACCGGGATTAAGTGGGATGATGTGTCGTCCGGTGACGAGGACGACGAGGCCGGCATCGGCCGGAAGATCTCGGGAATCGACCCTCACGGGGTGATTCGGGAGGTGGACCTCGACCCAGATACCGGGCGCCCCTATGACGACGACGACCGCGTGTACGTCGACGATGAGTACACGACGGATTCGGGCCAGGTCTGGATGATGAGGGGTGAGGTAGGAGAAGGGGAGGGCGTCGACGGTTCTTTCGTCAGGTTCGTCGACCAGCATTGGGAGGACCTCTATGACCAGCGGGCCAAAAATTGGTCCGGCCGCGTAGAGTACTCCGGCGCCTGGACTAGGTGCGCCGTCTTTCGGTGCCCGACTCCCGGCGGCAAGAGCAGGGCCGTGCTCCTGGCCAAGGTCTTGGAGGACCACTTCAGGGGGAAGGGGGTGGTTATCTCGGAGGCGGGCCCTATCTCGCCGCGAATGCGAACAGACCTGCGGCCGCCGAAACCGAGGCAAGTCACCAAAAAGAATGGCTACTGGAGGCAGCTGCGACAAGAGTACGCGGCGTTCGCTACGCGCGCAAAAGCTAAGGAGGAGAGCGAGGTAGCGAGCGCGGTAGCGGCAAGGAAGACGGCGAAGCGCGACACCGGGGTGTCCTTCTTAAAGAAGGGCGCCAAGCTGTTCGGGTGAACAAACTGTCGGGTGTGGGCGCGGACGCAACGGGAGGGTTCGCGGAATCAACAAGGCTGGAGAGGTGGTCCTCCCTCTCTCCATTAGTGCCCCATTCGCGCACAATGCCTCCCGGGGCGTAAGAGGACAGCGTGGGAGTAGAGAGTAGGTGACCGTGGGGGGTTCTGTGGACCGGGCGTACCGGGCCCGCTCCTCTCGTAGTGCGCTTCAGGCGGCTGACGGCACCGGAGGGCTGTGGGGGGGGGGGGGGGGGTGAGACAAGCGGGGGCTTGTCGAACCCGGTAAATACAGCCGGGGAACGAGGGGTAGCGTTGGCGTGTAACCCGCAGCGCTGCCCCGGCGATAGTGGGGATTCTTCCGGGGAGCTTCTCTCCCCCTTGGGAAAGTGCCAACTCTGGCAAACGAGCGCGGGGATCCGGAGTCTTGGAGAATGGCCTAGCGAACGCATCGCTAGTTTGATCTCGCGCAAGAACGGCCATCTTCCTTGCCAGATCCCCCCGCTCTAGGTGGTTACCGTGCAGGTTTTAGTTGGTTGGAGCCCAACATAACTCCGAGCTTCCCCCGAAGTTCGGGGTATCCGTTCCGGATTTCCTGCACGTAAAAAAAAAAGGACTGAAACTGGCGTTCAAAAGACGTTATTAAGACCTATATATCGATAAATTAGGTCAAATACAGCTCTTTAAAGGGTTGTCAAAATGAAATAAAAATTCATTTCTATTTACTTTATTTATTTATTTAAAATTTGACTACCACTATAGGCGATCTGACTGGACCGTCTATGCAGTGGATTACCACCGTAGAAAAGGAAAGAAGGACTGCGACGGAACTTGTATATATACCAACTCGGTCCACGATCACCGGCGAGAAACTCTCGAGCCGTGTCGCCCTCTGGTGGAGCTTGAGGAATTATACACCCCGCAAAGACGTATTTACTACGTTTCATACGCGTCCCAAACGTGTCCCACAGACATCATTAGGACTTTGTATACATGGCGCCAGGGTAGTTACACGACTTCCCTAAAGCGTCCCAAAAGCGTCTATAGATGTCCCAAAGACGTCTTGTTACAAACCGGGACATTCATACCTACGGACCTAAAACAGACGTTCTCGGGACATCGTGTGCTGTGTGGGACGCGACCGCCAGGCGGCGACCAGGCCGAGCGAGTCTCGCAGGTGGGATACAGCAGTAATGCCTATAAGAGAGCCGGACAGATCATATACCGTCACTCTCGAATACACGTGTTTTGATGAAAGAAATTTATATTTTTCACTTGAATTCAAGTGAGTATGCCAAAGAATGTCTCGGTCATTCGCCATTGAAAGACGTTTTTTCTTTTTTAAGAAGAAATGAAAATATTGACCAGCATGATATAATTAATTTCATTAAAAGATATTAATTCTAATAAACACGAATCAAGTCACGCTTAATATCTCTTTAAAGAGCTGCGGTAGGTCTAATCAAGTCCTTACGAAGACGTCTTTGAGGCGTCGTGAAAGTCTGAAATGGCCGTCTTTCAGACGTCTTCACGACCACTTATAGACGTCTACAAGGTGTTTAAAAGACGTCTACAAACTGTTCAAAAGACGTCTTAAGGACGTACGGTTTCCTGACTCAGGACATTCAAACATGTCTATAGACGTCTTTAAGACGTCTTTCAGAAAATAGCAGACGTCCTTAAGACGTTTTGAAAGTATGAAATAGACGGCTATAGGGCGTTTATAAGACGTGTGACACATATCTTACAAGACATCTTACATATAGTTCAAAAGACGTGTTAAAGATGTACGGTTTCCTGACTCAGGACATTCAAAAATGTCTATAAACGTCTTTAAGACGTTTGGAACGTCTGAAACAGATGTCTTAAAGACAGCTCATAGACGTCGAGTGCTATCTGGGTTTGGACACATTATGTAGTCTCTACACTTACTATAGCAAAAGGCCCCTATTTCTATATGATTTCTATATAAGTAAGTTCTACGTTAAGTTGTATACAGGGTGTTACTCTACCTATAGTCAATATTTTGGGGGTGATTCTATAGGCATATATAAGTCGAAAATCAAGAGTGACGAAATTGCGGTAAATGCTTCGTTTATTAATTATCGATGGTTAAAGATTGACGTCTGGATCGCCTGAATCAGCCTGAATGACGGCAACTCGACGGACAGCGGGCCGCGCGAGGCAGGCCAGCCAAGGGGCGTGCAGTGGCGGCGGATGCGTGACGGATTTGCCATGTAGAGCGCATACTTACTTACCTACCTCGCCGAAACTGTGACATACGATACTTGCGATAATTTATGAAAAGACGCAAACGTTGTTCGGCATTAAACCTGCCTACTCGTAAAAATCCACAAGGGCATATCAAAACCCGCCCAACGGGATTCTCAAGTAGAGAGGGTGAATGCCATTGCGTTTGAAAATATTGCCCTCAAAAATCACCCACACGACCATCCAAAGCACCGCGATTGTCCCGTCCGCGATTGTTCACTTAATTACACACACGCACCACGATTAGTTTTCTCGCGAATGTCCATGTCTTCGCGCACCGCGATTGTCCCGTCCGCGATTGTTCACTTAATTACACACACGCACCACGATTAATTTTCTCGCGAGTGTACATGTCTTCGCGCACTGCGATTGTCCCGTCCGCGATTGTTCACTTAATTACACACACGCACCACGATTAATTTTCTCGCGAGTGTACACGTCTTCACGCACCGCGATTGTCCCGTCCACGATTGTTCACTTAATTACACACACGCACCACGATTAGTTTTCTCGCGAATGTCCATGTCTTCACGCACCGCGATTGCAGTCTGTGCTCGCGTTGACGACAGTCGTCAAACTGAGGAGACCTTGGCCAAATCCCTGCGCGAAGGGATAGCAGTTTTGCGACAGAAACGGTTATTATACAATTTATAGGTTAGGAAATTCTCTACGAAAAAGGTGGTATGAGTATTTTTCGTAGCAGTAATGAAAACGTCAGCATCAATATCTTAATAGGTACCCGGTATTACCCACACCTATGGGGTAAAACCGGGTATTTGCATACTGTCGAGAAAAATCGTTTTCCTGTGAGCCAAATAATTTTTTCATATAAGAATTCTCATTTTCTGATTCTGTAAGGTCCAATTAAGATTTCTAGCGGTGTCCAAAGTTTATTTTGCCGTCTGACTTCATGCTAGCAGGAAAAATACATTAGATACCCGGTTATACCCTACTTTCCCCTACATGTATACGTAATCCCCATAAAAAACTTCAAAAAAGTAAAAAAATACGCCAAGTACATGAAATCATATAAATCACAAAAAATAGAAGATAATAATAATAAATCACAAAAAAATAAGAAAATATACAATTCACAAAAAATAGATGATAATAATAATCCTTGTAAAAAGATGTGAGGTCCCCATAAAAAACTTCAAAAAAATAAAAAAATTCGCCAAGTACATGAAAATCACAAAAATAGAATATAATAATAATTACAAAATTAAAAAAGATGTGAAATCAAAATGAATTGCCAGTACAGAAAGATGCTTTACAACTGCACTTTAGATGACACAATCACATACGCACGGCTAAAATTCCATTACTCATAATGGCTATTTATACAAAGAAAAAATGTATTAAATAATAATATGCAGATATATTTTTATACACATAAATATTTTAATACGAATTGTGCCGTCCCACAAAATTTCGCGCGCAGGTAAAATAACATTCCTTCATAAACCACTATACAACTCCACTCAAATCTCCCCAAACCTCAATTCTTACCCCTTCTCCATGACCTCGACCGCCTTGGCGATGTACCTTAGCGGTCCCCATCTCAAGACGGTCAATCAGTGAATCTCCCCCACCTATTCACCCAACGCGGCACAAACTCTTCCCTCCTATCGAATCTAAACAAGTCCCTCGCCCCTTATATCTCTTAAATCGAGACCACGTCTCAAGCCCACTAAATGACCAAAGAAGTCAAATCTATTATCACCCCTTTCCTATCAAAAACACCCAAAATCCATTCGAGGAGTTGAGCATTTCCAAACCACATGTATAAAAACCCCAGAAGGATAATCGCGAGAATTATTTGGCGTACGTGCCGAAATTGCGAGTCTAAATATAGACCAACCTTTGGTCCTTACAAAAACCCCGGAAATGTTACTGCGACGCATATGCGTAAATATGTCAAGGTGCGTACTGCGCACCCCCCTTCAAGCCGAAAAGATTGTAATTAGTATCAAAAAAGTAAAAAAATACGGCAAGTACATGAAAATCACAAAAAATAGAGGATAATAATAATTACAAAATTAAAAAAAGATGTGAAATCAAAATGAACTGCCAGTACATAAAGATGCTTTCCAACTGCACTTTAGATGACACAACTACATATGCACAGCTAAAATTCCATTACTCATAAAGGCAATTTATATAAAGAAAAAATGTATTAAATAATAATATGCAGATATATTTTTATACAAATAAATATTTTAATACGAATAAATAGTTGATTCAAATTACTTGGCGCTGCTCTCCGAATTGGTGTTGCTAAACTCAATAAATATGTAATAAATTGCATTAATCCTTTTCTTTCTTTCTTGTACGTGCATGTGTGCGCGCGCGCGTGTGTGTGTGCGTGTGCATATGCTACGCATGGTATTAGAATTAAATATATGTAGAATAAATCTGACTGCATTTCTAATATGTGTATGTATATGTATTTTATATTGTAATGGAGGTGTTGGAAATTATTAATACTAAGGCAATTAACATTTTTTCGGTTGCGCAGCGCCAAGTATTTTGAATCAAATATTTATTCGTATTAAAATATTTATTTGTATAAGAGGACTTCCGTTTCCGGGCGAGAGAGTGTAAGGCGTATGTAGGCAGTGTGTGTGGTGGATTTAGTGAGTGTGAAGGGATCTGGAGAAGTAGAGAGGCGGGAGTGGAAGAGGAAGGTAGAGAAGGGTGCGTAGGCTGAAGGGAGATATAGGGGGTGTATGCGGCAAAAGGTAGAAGGGAGAGTGGGAGGGAGAAAGGAAGGGTTTGGAGGTTAGGTGTGAGAGAGGTGTTATTTGAGCGGGAAGATAGCAGAGATATAACAGGTGGAGAGCTCTGTGGGTAAACAGAGGAACGAGAGGGACTGACAGGTTGGCGGGAGATTTGAAAGAGAGAGGCAGAAAAGTGTATATAAGTGAAGGTGCTGGGATAGGGACCGGGACAGTGTTGGGGAGAAAGGAAAGGAGGATAGTAAGAGGGAAGGGTGTGGAAAGTTATAAAGAGGTGGAAAGAGGTTGAAAGGCGACATGGAGAGGGGCAAGGAGGAAAAAGGAAAGGGGGTAGGTGGGATACGGGGGTATGACTATCCCAGAAGGGATAGTGTAAGCAGTGTAGGGAGCAGTGTGGGTAGTATGGAGGGTCAAGGGGGGAAAAAGAGGAAGGATAGGGAGGAGGAAGAGGGTAAGGAGGAGGAGGGTGTGTGTACAGGATTCAAGAAATGTGGGAAGACGGCGAGGTCGCCGACTGGTAGTGACAAGGAAAGGAAAGGGAGGGGCGAAAAGGAAGAGACAGGAGGCATGGAGGGTCTAATTAGGGAATTGATGTCGGAGCTAAGGGGGGTGAAAGAGGAATTAGAGAAGGAAAGGGAGGAGTTGAGGGAGGTGGAAGAGGAAATGAGGAAAGAAAGGGAGGATAGAAGGAGAGTGGAAAAGTAATGGAGGGAAGAGAGGAGGAGATGGGAAGAGGGTTTAAGGGAGGAGAAGGGAAAGCGGGAGGTCATTGAGAAAAAAGTGGAGAGGATGGAGGTGTGGGAGGGGAGAATGGAGGAAAGGATGGAGAAGGTGGAAAGCTGGGGAAAGGCTGGGGAGATGGGAGGGGGGAAGGGGCAACAGGGAGGGGAAGAATTAGAGGAGTGTAGGCGAAGAATGAGGATGGTAGAGATAAGGCAGGATAGAAAGGAGAGAGAAGAGAGGCGGGAAAACGTGGTGATTAGAGGACTAGAGGTAGGGGGAAACGCGGTGGTGAGGGAGGAGGTAAAGAAGCTATGGGAAAGAATAGGTTTGGGAGAGGAGGGGATCAAAGAAGTAGTGAGGATAGGTAAGGCGGGAAAAGAGGGATATGGAATGGTCCTGGTTAAGCTAGCAGGGAGGGAGGATAAAATAAAAGTGATGGAGGCGAAGAGGAAGCTGAGGGGTAGGAGGGAGAGGATTGAGGATGACCTGACGGAGCAGGAGAGGAGAATAAGGTGGCTGATTGAGAGAGAGGCGGGGAAGGAGAGAGAGAAGGGCAGAAAGGTGCAGACAGGGTATATGAAGTTGTGGATAGATGGGAAGTTGAGAAGATGGAATGAGTGGGAAGATAAGTGGGAGGAGGAACAGGGAAACGAGAATGCCGTGGGGGTGAAGGAGAGGGGAGGGGCAATGAAGAGTATGGGAGTTATAAAATAGGGTTCTGGAATGTGGCAGGGGTAAGGAGGAAGGACGGAGATTTCTGGAAAGGGCTAGAGAAGTGGGATATAATGGTGCTGAGCGAGACGTGGGTGGAGGAGAAGGTGTTGAGAACGGACGTTCGAATTCCGCGCGCTCTTCCTCTTTGCCACGCCTCTATGGTATCGAATACTGTAGCGCCTGGGCGGAAGAAATGCAAAACGTTCTTCTTCTTCTATGTGAAAACCGGGCAAGTTGCACGCACGTGTTAATAGCGAATAAAAGACTGATGTTCAGTATTACAAACTTATATTCAAATAAATATACATATAGTAATAGTGCAAAAGGAGAAATAGAGTTCTCAGTAAGTCATTACCTCACAGAAAGTACCATAACCCTGTTAGATAGTCACGAGAAGCAAGTCAATCAACAGGTTATGGGCCCAGGCCACGTGTGGCCAAGAATAAAAACTCTGTTGAGGTTAGAAAAAGCACGCGGTCGCGAAAGTATATTCTAGTGAATATTTCCACAGCCAAAATTGAACGAACATGAGTGAAAGTATCGATTTAAGAAATGTAGCGAAATTTAATGGCACAAATTTCCAACAGTGGAAATTCCAAATGAGGGCCATTTTCATAGCAAACGAGGTGCAAGAAATCGTCGATGGAAGCGAACCACAACCCGCGGTGGAATCTGAATTGAGGAAGTGGAGGAAACGCGACGCCCGGGCAATGTTTGTCATGTCGTCCTCAATGGAACCCACACAACTAGAGCACCTGCTGACCTGTGAAACTTCTAGAAGCATGTGGAAGAAACTTGAGTCCCTTCACGAACAACGCAGTGAGTCAAGTAAATTAACTCTAATGACGCGCTTCCATGATTATAGGATGTCCACAAGCGACTCTGTGGCACAACACATATCAAGAGTAGAAAACATGGCACGACAACTCTCAGACATCGGAGAAAAGGTATCTGATGTGATGGTTATGGCAAAATTACTCGGCAGCTTGCCTTTGAAATATAACGCCTTAGTAACAGCTTGGGACAGTGTCGATGTGGAAAATCAGACGCTAGAAAACCTCACGGCACGTTTAATCAAAGAAGAGTCAAGGATGACATCCGTAGAAGACACAGCTAATGCGTTAACAGCGGTAAGTCTGAACAAATCAAAGCCTTTTGGAGCCATGAGACAAAGCACAGAAGAAGAAAAGAGAAAAGTAGAATGTTTCTACTGTCACAAAAGGGGCCATGTACAAAAATACTGCCGAAAAAAAAAGGGACACAGAAAATAAGTCCTCAACAAAAGATAACCAGACCCAACACTTAGCAAACATGGGTGTGTTTACAGCTCAAACGATGAAGCCAACCCCGCTTCAAGGTCCAACGGCAAAAGAAAGTTGGATTCTTGATAGCGGAGCGTCGAAACATATGACATCCAGGCGCGAATGGTTTCAGGAACTCCATGTTAGCAACAGTGGCTTAGTGGCACTCGGAGATGGAAAGATGTGTCAAGTCGAAGGAAGAGGCACCATAAAAATTAAACGACACAACGGCCAGGAATGGCTTGAGGGCACACTTGAAGACGTCCTCTATGTTCCCTCACTTAACAAAAATCTGTTTTCAGTGGGAGCTTGTGTAGAAAAAGGCTACGGACTCAACTTTGAGGATCACTACGTCAAGATACACAAAGAAGGCAAGGTGGCAGCACTAGCAACCAAACAGGAGAATAACCTATATATCATGACATTTCAAGCCATCAATAAGGAAGAAGCAAACAATGCCACGTTAGTCAACTTAAAACTCTGGCATGAACGTTTAGGTCACATTGGAATAAACCAGTTACTTGAAATAAGCAGAAAGGACATGTGGGATATTGGACCCTTTCCAACTAAGGTTGATTTTTTCTGTGAAGCGTGTCAGTACGGGAAACAGCACAGACTGCCATTCAAAAGTGCCACACCCAGAGATACGAAGCCTGGTGATTTAATTCACACAGATGTGGGAGGTCCAATGCAGACAGAGTCCTTGGGTGGATCCAGATTCTACGTGAATTTCAAGGACGATGCATCAAGTTTCAGGCAAGTTTACTTTATGAGAAATAAGTCAGACGTATTTGAAATATTCAAGAAATATTGTGCAGAAGTTAAAACAAGGTTTCAGAGACAAATAAAGGCGCTGCGACTTGATAATGGGCGAGAATATATTAACCACAACATGAAGCAATTTTTGGCCTCACAAGGAATCCAAATGGAGACAACTGCTCCCTACACGCCAGAGCAGAATGGGTGTTCAGAAAGGGACAACAGGACACTTGTGGAGAAAGCCAGAACCATGCTTTACGCAAAGAAACTCCCCAAGACACTGTGGGCAGAGGCAGTTCACACTGCTGCTTATATACAGAACCGGACACCACAGCCCAACAAGAATGGGTTAACCCCTTTCGAGCTATGGACCGGTAAGAAACTTGACCTGAGACATCTTCGAACATTTGGCTGCGAGGCATACGAACACATCCCTAAACAAAAAAGACAGAAATGGGATAAGAAAACGCAGAAAGTAATCTTCGTGGGATATGCAGGCGAGTCCTCGAACTATCGACTCTACAACACTAACACGGGTAAAATAAACGTATCTCGAGACGTGGTTTTTAATGAGAGAGAGGATGGGACATCGGCCAGAAACGAACTTGATGTTATTATTTCCTAAAACGGCACTTCAGAAGAAGAAGTAGCCCCCCACACGAAGGTCATCAAAGAAGAGAACAGCACCGAGGAGTGCGTAAACTTTCCAACGGAAGAACATGAAGATGCCCCCAACTACACGACTGCCGAGGCGGAATCCCGGCAACTAAGGGACAGAAACATGCTAACAAAACCAATGTGGTACCAAGCAAATCTCACAGAATATGTAGAACCGTCAACATATGAGGAAGCACTCTCGCGTCCCGACGCGGACAAATGGCAGGCAGCGATCGACGAGGAACTGAACGCACACCAAAGAAGCTGTACGTGGACGATGGAGACCTTACCGGAAGGACGAACAACGGTGGGAAGCAAATGGGTCTTCAAAATAAAATCGTCCTCATCTGGGGAAAAACCAAGCTACAAGGCTCGACTGTGCGCCAAGGGTTATTCGCAAAAACCAGGAGTAGATTATGGAGAGATCTTCGCTCCGGTCGTTCGATACGAGTCGCTCCGAACATTGTTAGCGATGGCCGCGCAGTATGACCTTGAGACCTACCAGTTTGATATAAAAACGGCGTTCCTGTACGGCCAACTAGCCGAACAAATCTTTATGGAGGTACCAAAAGGACTAGTAAGTGAAGGTGGAAAGGTATGCAAATTACAAAAATCATTGTATGGTCTAAAACAATCTCCGCGACAATGGAATCACAAATTTGATTCTTTTCTGAAAAGCTATTCATTTGTTCAAAGCAAAGCCGACCCATGTGTGTATCGAGGGTGTATAAACAGAGAATGTGTGTTTCTAGCTATCTTCGTTGATGATGGGCTGCTGATGTCAGAGACCAAGGACGCTCTCAGCGAGGTAGTCAAAGCTCTCAGAACCTCATTTGAGATCACTGAGGGAGACACGCGCACATTCATTGGAGTACAAATCGAACGGAACCGAGAAAAGCAATCAATCTTCATTCATCAAACGAGGTACGCTGAGAGCGTCCTCGCTCGGTTTGGTATGAGTGAAGCGGCGAGTGTCGGGGTGCCCGTGGACCCACACTCCTTCGCAACGATGATGGAAAGCAGAGAGGATAAAGAAAGTGACTGTCAATATCAAGAAATAATAGGAAGTCTAATGTTTTTGGCACAAACGACGCGACCAGATCTCGTATTTGCAGTACATTTGTTATCTAGATTCTCGACAAGGTACACAAAGGTCCATTGCAACTCACTGAAGCGAGTCTTGAGATACTTGCGTGGGACAACGGACCTAGGGATTCTTTATAGTAAAACCGAAAACGGAAAGACTCTACTAGGGTATTCGGATGCTGATTTCGCTGGGGATGCTGAGACGAGAAGATCCACTACAGGGTACATCTACCTACTAGCGGGTGGACCAATATCTTGGTGTTCAAGGAGACAGTCAATGGTCACATTGAGCACAACAGAGGCCGAATACGTGGCAGCTGCAGAGGCAGCCAGGGAACTTGTATGGTTGCGGTTGCTGCTAAGTGATGTCGGATGTCGATGTGAAGAACCGACTGAATTAAGAATTGATAATCAAAGTGCAATAAAACTGGTAAAAAATCCGGAGTTTCACAGAAGAACAAAGCACATCGACATCCGCTATTATTTCATTCGCGAAAAATATGCGGAGGACAGGCTGGTTGTTACATATGTTAAATCAGAGGAACAGTGTGCTGATTTTTTGACGAAACCGTTACCAAAAGAAAAATACAATGTTCTGCTGCGCAGTGTTGGCATGTATGAAAGAACCAAAGCGCTCGAATAGTGGGAGTGTTGAGAACGGACGTTCGAATTCCGCGCGCTCTTCCTCTTTGCCACGCCTCTATGGTATCGAATACTGTAGCGCCTGGGCGGAAGAAATGCAAAACGTTCTTCTTCTTCTATGTGAAAACCGGGCAAGTTGCACGCACGTGTTAATAGCGAATAAAAGACTGATGTTCAGTATTACAAACTTATATTCAAATAAATATACATATAGTAATAGTGCAAAAGGAGAAATAGAGTTCTCAGTAAGTCATTACCTCACAGAAAGTACCCTAACCCTGTTAGATAGTCACGAGAAGCAAGTCAATCAACAGAAGGATTGGGGGTATGTGGAGACGAGGTTACAGAAGGGTTATATGTGGAAAAGACAGTGGGCAAAGAGGGAAAACGTGAAGGGGAGGGCGAGGGGGGGGGATGATAATGGGGGTGAGAAAAGGGCTGGAGGTGGAGGAAGAGGAGGTTAGGGAGAAGGAGGGAATGATGATGCTGAAAGTAAGGTTAGGGGGGGAATGGTGGAGGATAATAGGAGTCTACGTCAACAAAGATTTGCAAGGGAAACTGGAGGAGTTAAAGGAGTGGATGGAGGAGAGGGAGGAGGGGGTAAGAACAGTTATTGGGGGAGATTTTAACGCGAGGACAGGAACGGGAGGGGGGGAGGTAGGTGGAGTGGAAGAGGAGGTTGGCACTAGTGAAGAAAGAAGGAAGTCAAAAGATAAGGTGGTAAACGGGGAGGGGAAAAGGCTGTGCAGGTTTGTGGAAGAGAGGGGCTGGGGTATACTGAACGGTAACGTGGAAGGAGATGAGGAGGGTGAGTGGACATACACGGGAGGGAGGGGAAGTTCAGTAATTGATTATGTGCTGGGGAATGAGGACACGAGGGAGAAAGTTGTTAGGATGGAGATAGGGGAAATGGTGGATTCGGACCACCACCCAGTGGTGGTGTGGTTGAGGGGAGGAAGGAGGGAGAAGAGTGGTAGAAGGAGAAATGGAGGAGAGAGAGCGTGCGAGAGAGGGAATTGGTCAGAGGAAGGGAGAAGGAAGTTTGTGAGGGAGTTTGGGGTAAGGGCAGAGGACGGGATGGGAGTGCAAGAGGAATGGGGGGAACTCAGGGAAAGAATACAGGGGGCGATAAGTAAGATGGGAAAAGAAGGGGGAGCGAAAGGAGGTTGGTGGGATGGGGAGTGTAGGGTGGAAAAGAAGAAGGTGAGAATTGAGTTGAGGAG
Source organism: Andrena minutula (assembly GCA_929113495.1). NCBI lineage: Eukaryota > Metazoa > Arthropoda > Insecta > Hymenoptera > Andrenidae > Andrena > Andrena minutula. The sequence continues at coordinate 32,256,110 of OV815995.1, read as the reverse complement.
CTGGAGGAGGGAAGGAGGGGATGGGAGGGAATACAGAGAGAGTAAGAGGGAGTATGGGAGGTTATGTGAGAAGAAAAGAAAAGAAGAGTTAGAGAGATGGGAAAGAGAGATAGAGGGGGTAAAAACGGAGGGGCAAGTCTGGAAGGTGGTGAATAGGGAAAGGAAAAGAAGAAGGAGGGTTAATGAAGGGATTAAAATGCAGGAGTGGGAGGAACATTTCAAGGGACTATTGGGAGGGGTGGAGTGGAGGGTGAGGAGGGGTGGAAGAAGGGGAAGGGGGGAGGATGGGGAGGAGGGGATCGGAAGAGAGGAAATAGGAAGGGTGATTAGAAAACTAAAAGAGGGGAAGGCTGGTGGGGGGGATGGGATTAGGAATGAGGTATGGAAGTTGGGTGGACCGGAGGTGGAGGAGTGGTTGTGGTCGTTGTGCAACAGGGTATGGAGGGGGGAGGGTTGGCCAGAAGAGTGGAGGGAAGGGGTGGTGGTACCGGTGCTCAAGAAAGGTTCTGGGGACAAGGTAGAGGACTACAGGGGAATCACGCTGACACAGACGGCGTATAAAATATACGCGTCAGTGTTAGCGGAAAGACTGAGGGAGGAGGTGGAGGGGAAGAAGCTACTGCCACCGAGCCAGACTGGCTTTAGAAGGGGGTTGGGGTGCATGGACAATATTTACGTCCTGAACTATCTGATGAATAGGCAGGTGGGGAGGAAGGCGAAGAGGATGGTGATATTGTTCATGGACCTAAAGGCAGCGTTTGACTCGGTGAACAGGGGGCTACTTGTGCAGGCAATGAGGAGGAGGGGGGTGAGGGAAGGGCTGGTCAGGAGATGCGAGGAGATACTGGAGGAGACAGTAAGCAAGGAGGAGCAAGGTAAGGGTAGGGGAAGAGGAGGGGAGGAGATTTTGGACTGCCAGGGGGGTGAGGCAGGGATGTCCACTGAGCCCTAGCCTTTTCACCTTGTTGATGGCAGACATGGATGAGGTGTTGGAGAAAGATGGCTGGGGGGGGGGGTGAAGTTGGGTGGCAGGAGGGTATACACGTTGGCGTATGCCGACGATGTTGCGGTGCTGGCGGAGGATGAGGAGGGACTGAGAGGGATGATAGCGAGATTGGAAAGGTATCTTGATGGAAAGGGATTGGAAGTAAATGTTGAAAAAACTAAGGTGATGAGATGTAGGAAGGGGGGTGGGAGATGGAAAAAGGTATCGTGGAGGTGGAAAGGTAAGAAGATAGAGGAGGTAGGGAAGTTCACCTACCTGGGTTACACCCTGATGAGGAGTGGTGGGCAGGAGGCGCACATAGAGGAGAGGGTGAGGAAGGGAGCTGCGGCGATGGGGAGGGTGTGGGGAATAGGGAAGAGAAAGTTTGGGAAGGACTGGGAAAAGAGGGTATGGTTATTTGACAAGTTGGTATGGGCAGTAATAGAATACGGGGTGGAGGTGAGGGGGTGGAGGGCAAGGGAGAGGGTGGAGGCAATACACGAGAGGTACCTGAGGTGGGTACTGGGAGTAGATAGGTACACTCCTGGGTACTTGGTGAGAGAAGAATTACAGAGGGACATGTTGAAGGGAAGGGCGGATGGAGGGCTTGGGGGTTTGAGAAGAAACTAGAGGAGGGAAGAGGGGGGGGGAATTGGCAAGGATGTGTTGGGCGGAGATGAAAGAGAGGGCGAGAAGGGGTAAGGTATTGGAAGGGTGGGAGGAAGAAAGGAAACAATTTTTTGAGGGGTTGGGGTGGACGGTGGAGGAGGTGGAAAGAAAGAGGGAAAGAGGGGAATTGAGGGGGGAGGATATAGTGGGGAGGGATAGAAGGATGCAGAAGGAGCAGAGGTGGACGAGGATTAGAGAATCGGGATACAACAGGTGGTATGGGTCGGTGAAGGGGGAGGGATTGCCCGGATATCTAAAAAAGGGTTGGGGTGAGAGTAGATGGAGGAGGGTGGCCAGATACAGGTTAGGGAACGAGATGAGGGGGGGGGGAGGTATTGGGAGAAGGAGGAAGGAAGGAAGTGTAGAAGATGTGGGTGGGGGATGGAGTCGTGGGAGCATGTGTGGGAGGTGTGTGGGGGGTGGGGGGTGGACATAGGTTGGCAGGAGATGGTGGGTGAGGTGCTAGGAGATGACGGGCAGGGAGAAGGGTGGCTAAGGAAGATTGACGAGTGGAGAGGGGGGGAAGGTGTATGTGTGCAAGGAGTGGATGGAGGGGTGGACGAGAAAAGGGAAGTGGAAGGGAAAGCGAACGGAAGCGGAGGTCCGGAGATAGGGTAGGAGGGAGGAGGAGTAGGCGCGCGTGCGAGAGCGAGAGCGGGCGTGCGGGCGAGCGTGCGGTGCGAGGGGACAGGCGAGCGTGCGGGGCGTTTGAAGATTAGATATAAGAAAGTAGTGTAAGATGATAGGTTAAGATAGAATAAGAATTAGAGTTTAAGGTGGAGTAAGGCGGCATTAGGTATAAGAAAGTAGTTTAAGACACAGGTTAAGTTAGAATAAGATTCAGATGTGAAGGTGGTGTAAGGCCGAAGGAGGATAGAGACGATTGGAAATTGTAACCCTTAGGGGAACAATAAAGAGATATATATATATATATATATATATATATATATATATATATATATATATTTATTTATTTGTATAAAAATATATCTGCATATTATTATTTAATACATTTTTTCTTTATATAAATTGCCTTTATGAGTAATGGAATTTTAGCTGCGCATATGTAGTTGTGTCATCTAAAGTGCAGTTGGAAAGCATCTTTATGTACTGGCAGTTCATTTTAATTTCACATCTTTTTTTAATTTTGTAATTATTATTATCCTCTATTTTTTGTGATTTTCATGTACTTGGCGTATTTTTTTACTTTTTTGAAGTTTTTGATGGGGTGTCACGTCCCGGGTTAAGGATTTAATGGGACAAATGACAAAGGGGTTTTTACATAAAATCCAGGCGCGAATCTATAGTTCAGCGCACCGGGAGGCGAGGAAATCAGGTATTTGACGACGTAATTCTGCACACCAGCCTTTTCAATTGTCAGGCGAGAAATGTGAAATTCTGCACGCTAATCGTCTCGAACGGCCGGGAGAATGTTAGATTCAGGGGATTGAAGATTTAGGGAAGGTCAGGCGAGCAATGTTCAATTCTGCACACTAACCATTTCGAACGTCAGGCGAGAAATGTGAAATTCTGCACACTAATCGTTTCGAACGGCAGGCGAGTAATGTTTAATTCTGCACACTGAGGATTTAGGTAGAAGGCGGGAGAGAAATGCGAAATTCTACGCACTAACGGATGTGGGGACTGACAGGCGAGAAATGTTTAATTCTGCACACTAACCGTTTTTTGAACGTCAAGCGAGTAATGTTTAATTCTGCACACTAATCGACCAGGGAAGGTTTAATGACTGGTTTGTATTGGGGAGACACCCGTTAGAGCACTTGTTTTGGTTTGCTTAGGTAATCGGATTTACCGCTGCATTATTGTAAAAGACACATGTAATACTTCGCGAAATTCGACTAGTCATACGGTTAAGCGAAACCTATACGTAAGTAAGTTAGTAAACACCGTGACGCTTTCTGCGGTCGTTGCCCGTAATCAGCTGTTCCGGCAGCCTATTTGGATTTAGGGATCTTCGTAGCCGAAGGATTGACACAATAATTCGTAACTGATTTAAAGTAAAACTGTTTATTCACTTTATAGCTTTTGATAATATGTAATGCACTATTGTTGTGCAGATCGTTACGGTTTATAATAATGGATTAGCGATGAACATAGCATGTATATAATGGTTATAAATTATGAATATGAACATGAAATACAAGATATATATATATATATTAATAAGCTAGGATGATTTACGCAATAGGCGTTAATAAGCAATGCAAATAGCAATACACAATAATATAAGCGCAATAAGCGTTGCAATATGAAACAATATGAAACAATAAGAATGTGAATAATTGGTATGGATGATGGTGATATACCGTGGTATTAATAGTAATTATAATCTCTTACGATGCTTGATGGTTGATGATGATTGAATTTAGTTTAAATAACACTTGGATTGACGAGACCTTAAATGGTTTTCGTTGAAAGCTAGTTTCCTTTCGAAGAAGGATATTCGTCGAAACAGGACTTCTGTCTCCGGGCCCTTGTATTTATATGATTTTGCAAGGGGTTGTGGGGTGTACGCGCGGTATGGACTTTGCCCTGCTTATATAATATTTTACGGTATGAAGGGGGGTGCGCAGTATGCACCTTGGGCTAATTATAAACATGTCTCATGATAACTTTTGGGGTTTTTGCAGGGAGCAAAGGTTGATCTATATTGGGACTCGCAGTTTTTCTACTAGGGTTTTTATACATGTGATTTTGAATTGCTCAACTCCTCGAATGGATTTTGGGTGTTTTAATAGGAAAGGGACTTCGGTGGGTTTGACTGCTTTGGTCATTTAGAGGGTGTGAGACGTGGTCTCGTTTTAAGATATTTGTGGGGCGAAGGACTTGTTTAGATTCGACGTAAGAGAGGGATTTGTGCCGCGTTGGGCGAATAAGGGAAGGAGATTTAATGATTGACCGTCTTGAGATGGGGACCGCTAAGGTACATCGCCAAGGCGGCCGAGGTCGTCGGTAAAGGGGTAAGAATTGAGGTTTGGGGAAGATTTGAGCGGATTTGTAGATAGATCTATAAATGAGTTGAAGTAACCGCGCGCGAAAAATCTTGGGGCGTCACAGGGGATCTCACTTTTTTTTACAAAGATTATTATTATCATCTATTTTTTGTGATTTGTATATTTTCTTATTTTTTTGTGATTTATTATTATCTTCTATTTTTGTGATTTATATGATTTCATGTACTTGGCGTATTTTTTTACTTTTTTGAAGTTTTTTATTTTATTTGCTCGTGCAGCAGGATTACTTTCTCTTTCAGCTGTCTCTCTTTACCTGTAAATTTGAGAGAACATAGTCTGACGTAAATCACACTGAATCATCTTCTGCTTCGATTATCTGTAAATATATAAAATCCATATTTTAGTTATTTATTTAAGTTGCAACTTAACGTAGAACTTATATAGAAATAGAGTGGCATTTTGCTATAGTAAGTGTAGACTACAAAATGTGTCCGAACGAGGTGAGAGCGTATGGCAGAAAGTCTTGTTGCTGGAAATTTAAATGCTAATGGTAATAATTCAACAAACATAAACAAAGAGATCCAATATTTTCAACACACAATGGATTGGTTTCGGTATAAAATTAGTTTAGTATTAGTATAATTATTGGTGAATTGAAATATTGTTAATGAGTACCTAAAAAATTAATGAATTAATGAATGCATGGCAACTACTGTGAATGTTATATTAAATTATTACGAATGTCTTTCACAATAGATTGAAAAGCATCAAGGAAGATGTGTTTTCAGCGTACTTTCTTCACCAATGTGACTTGCTCTACATTGCAAGCAGTCCACCATAAATAATCTATTTTGTTAATAATTCTTAATGCTATGTCTTTTGACAATTTTTGTCTATCTATCTATCTAATCTTCTCCGGACAACCTCCAAGCCTGTGCATCCCCTTCATTTCTATCCATCCAAGCCTGTGCGTCCCCTTCATATTTATCCAAGCGTCACCTTCATTTGTATCCAAGTCCTGTGCGTTCCATTTCTATAATATATAATATAAACGTTACATAAAAACTCTAAATTGCTGGTATAAAAATATCTAGCAATTTAAAAGCAATGCAATTTGTTACAATATATATGTATTATTTTGTACATGCATGGTACAAATTTCCAGAAACTTATGCAAAAGGAGATGCTTCTCAGTCGAACCATCTCCGGACAACTTCCAAGTCTGCGACTCTACATAAGAAATCTATTTACAAAATTTTGGCGACTTACCTTGTTAATTGAGACTATCTATCTAATCTTCTCCGGACAACCTCCAGGCCTGTGCATCCCCTTCATTTCTATCCATCCAAGCCTGTGCGTCCTCTTCATTTCTATCCAAGCCTGTGCGTCACCTTCATTTTTATCCAAGTCCTGTGCGTCCCCTTCATTTCTATAATATATAATATAAACGTTACATAAAAACTCTAAATTGCTGGTATAAAAATATCTAGCAATTTAAAAGCAATACAATTTGTTACAACATATATATATTATTTTATACATGCATGGTACAAATTTCCAGAAACTTATGCGAAAGGAGATGCTTCTCAGTCGAACCATCTCCGGACAACTTCCAAGTCTGCGACTCTACATAAGAAATCTATTAAAAAAATTTTGGCGACTTACCTTATTAATTGAGACAATAATTCAGTCTCCTACGTAGTGTAAAAACTCGTGACATTTCAAATTGGGACAATTTACTTTATTTGACACTTAGCACTTAGGTTATAAAATTGAAAATAGTACGACGAACGAAGAACGATACATGTGTTGTCTAAAGGTGTGTGTAACGCGTGTATACGTATTATGTGGACGATAATTTGGCTTGGAGAATCAGGAGAAGAATCATAAGAAAAATCTTAAACCTATCGGATCTGACCGATCCATGAAACGATATTATGATATCTCTGTCATGCGTGGACCGATTTTATTGAAATTGGTCTTATTCGAAAGCCGATATGCCGTTTACATAAGAAAAATGCCTTTAAATTTACAAAATATTGCAGGCGTGATGAGATATTAATGTATAAATATCAGAATTAGGTTAGAGTGTCTCCGCGACGAGTAAAGGTACACGGTAGCGACATCGACATATACCGGGTGTTTTTCATGTACTTGGCGTCGAGACGCTACCGCGTCTCTAGATAAATACGAGGAACCGCGAGAGCTCGCTCTCGTTCTACGGAAATCTATCCAAGTTACCTAAAGTATTATAAAGTCAAGAAATTGTCACCGCTTAAAACATAAATTCAGTGTTCAACGGCAACTACCGTAAGAATTTATATTACCATTTAAAATATTGCATATCATCTCCATACATATTATTGTGTATTCCTATTCGTATTGCTTTCATATTATTCTGTATTTCTAAGCGTATTGCATTCACATATTATTTTGTATTGCTATTCTAATCGATATTCATATTATTTTGTATTTCTACGCGTATTGCGTTTACCTATTATTTTGTATAGCAATTCTAATTGCTTTCATATTATTTCGTATTTCTACGCGTATTGCGTTCATCTATTATTTCGTATTGCTATTCTAATTTCTTTCATATTATATTGTCTTGTTACTTTTGTTGCTTTATTATATTGTATTATTAACGCTCATCTCAATCATATTTCATGTTCTTATCAATGCTTACTGCTTATATTATTCTATCTTAAACATACACTGTATGTCACGCTCATAATCACACTTTATAACCATTACTATACAGGGTGTAAACAGTATACGTAGCAATATTTTAGGGGGTGGTAGGGGAGGTCCAATGGAACATAAAAGTCCTATGACATAATGTCCGATCTGTCTCCATTTTACAGTAATAATGCCTCAAAGTTAACATGTCTATATGCTAAACTAATAGTCGCAAGATTCCATAATTTTGCACATACATTGGAGACCACCAGTAGAGTAAAATGGTCTGAATACATTTTGTTGTATCTCGTATAGATTCGCTGTTATAAAGGTTTAAACATCGGAGATGTTTGTGGAAAAGATCGTCGCTACACGCACACAGATGAGCCGTAGCACAAAGACCGCCCGTTGTGAGCTGTTCAAGATGACCCAGTAAGCAAGTAACTACGGACCCCTTACAGTAGCGGTCCCATTGAGGACCTGTTTGGAGTAGCGGAGGCACTTAGGGTCGTCAGCTAGAAAATAAGAAACAAGTGAACGAAAACTCTACACGTGTTCTTAGGCCAGGCGTGCAGTGGTGGCAATTTGTTGCATGACAGTTTTGATGCTCATGAAAAATGCATTGATTTACATGGAAGTAAATTCCTTTGACGACGTGACTGCAAAACGTGTTGTTTTTTTTTCAGAAAGTGATAAAACTGTTTCTTTCCTTTTAGTGTGACTAAACTGTCACGCAACAAGCTGCTGTCAATGCGCGGCTACTCTGACCTGAATGTGTAGTAAAGAAATACAAATTTCGCTACCTACATTTACTTGCAAAAGATGCTCGAAATGGTTGCCGTTTGCATCCAGACACGCCTGACACCGATGTAACCAATTGTCGCGAACGCGGGCGAATATTCCAGGCTGCTCGCGTATAACGTTACCAGCATGAAATACTCTACCTTGCAATTCCTCTAAGGTTTCAAATTCGATGTCCGTGTATACTAATGACTTCATGTGGCCCCATACGTAAAAATCCATTGGATTTAAATCTGGGCTTCTTGGCGGCCACGCAACCGTACCATTCCGTGCAATTATTCGGTTCCCCCATATTCGTTCCATAGCTGGTATAGCTCTTCCCATATGGGCTGGGGCGCCGTCGTGAAGAAGCCACATATTTCTTCGGGTGGCCAGGCAAATATCTTCTAACAGAAGTGGCAAATCCCGTCGAAGAAATCTAGCATATTTTGCGCTATCTAGACGCGCCGGCAAAATATGCGGTCCGGAATACGGCAACGCGTGCTTTTCTTTTGAAAATCGAACGCGTGTTTATACTCGAGAGATAAGGGATCTGTCTTGCATTTGACGGTAGGGTGAAGCAGGCGGGACTACGCGCAGTCAGCGGACTACCCCTTCTCGTCCTGTGTCTCTTCGCGAGGCGTATTGATGTTGGATAATACTCTTTAATTTCTAGTTCTCCAAAATTAATCAGGCTGGTAGAGAACGATTTACTACAGTTTTGGGTAATTTATGGCTTAACTGGTTCCGCCTCGTAGCAAACGTGAACTCAGGGCATCGGGAAACGGAAACAGGATTGGTATGCCTTTTCTCCTTTTGTAACAGTTCGAGGACTTTTCTGTTTCTCGTCTCTTCGGACCCTTTCGAACCGAAACACGTGGTGTCTGCTGTCTATCTCTAAGCAATGGGTACATTGGCAGTAAAAGAAGGGAGCGCGGGCTTTTGTGAAAGTGTAGGATGGTTCGTTCGTTGCACTTCTGCAACGCACATGTGCCTCGAAAATGTGCTTGCTTCTTTTTACCTAAAGCATCTTGTCCTGGTGGGAGTTAACTCATAATGGAACGAGAAAAACTACTTGGAGTAGAGGAACTTGCTTGGAAAAATCCTGTCAGTTTGCAATCGCGTCAGAGAAGTGTTTTCTACACAAGTGTATTACGCGTTGTTCCGAGCATAAACCTAGAACAACGGAGACGCAATTACTGCTGTACGAGCATTTGGGCAGCTACATCCGCGGCACCGGACGCCAAGTGAAAATTCATTTTCACCAATTTTTATAAGGTACGAACGCGTTCCATGAAAAATAAATTAAGTGATCAGTGTTAGTATGAGTGCAGTGAAGTGAATATTCGTTATCTACATTAACCCAATCGCAATTCACGTTGCGACCCTTTTACTTTGGTTAGTGTCGCTTACCTGGGACCAGCTGTGCACTGGACGCATCCGTCGCTGACCAGCATCAGTTCAGTGACCTAGTGACGCAGGTTTTCAAGCTGCAGGTGAATTTCCGAAAGTGTTGTAATAGTTTAGAGGATCAGCGCAAAGGAACCGCACAGGAGTTGTTCAAATGCGGAAAGAAGTCGTAGTCTACTTTAAACACGAGGACTTTACAGAGACGTTCACTATTACACTTATATTTAACTATGTACAATGGTTTTGTATTAAACTTTGCAATATTTACAATATTTACAAGGAGCACAAAGACTTAACACTGCGGTTTTAACGCAAGCAAGCGCGTAAAATCCCGAAGCCCTAAGATCCGTTACAAGTAAGGTGTAGCGTCGCGAAGCGATAAGTGCGAGAGAGCAAGTATAGTTAGAAGTGTTTGAAGCGTGTATACTGTAGCAGAGTCGCGAACAGATAAAGGATCCAGGAAACCGCGGTCGATTTCCTGGAAGATAGAGTCCCCCTTCCATCGAGTGTAAGTTGAGGGAAGGGGCAGCGCTCGACGCCCCACATGAGTCAGCGTGCCGTTGCCTAATTACTGATGGGCCTGGGAGATGGCGCAAGAATGCATCTTTTCTTGAACATTTATTCCCCGGCATTCATCGCCCGATGAATAGAGTTTACTGGCGATCGATGCGTTGGTCGATAGGGTGTGGTCCGAAAGCGAGGCAGTGGCGCCGCTGGGCTCATGTGGAGGCGTCAGACAACGCAGGTGGAAGCGGCGAGTGCGATCTAGTGCGCAGTGACATTTTGTGGGTGTGGTGCGTGATCCTAAACCTGTGTACAAGGTAAGAATACAAGTTTACCAATGGGTCGAACGAATTCGGACAGTGCAGTTTTAAGAGTTACTACGCGCGTTAACCCATCGGACCCGGCATGCAATCGAATAACCCTGGCTAATGGCCACTGTCCAGGTGACGTCAGCTCGCATTTAATCAGGCATAAATCGCCGATCTGGGGCTGTGGATGTTGTTGTGTCCACTTGTTGCGAGCCTGTAATGCCTGGAGGTATTCCGCAGTCCACCGCTTCCAGAACTGCAACCTCATTTGTTGCAGGAGGTGCCAGCGAGAAAGCCGAGATTGTGGAACCCCATCGATTTCGGGGTCAGGTAGACTGAGAAGTGGTTCTCCGATGAGAAAATGCCCTGGAGTCAAGGCGTTCAGATCCGCAGGATCGTCGCTGATTGCCTGCAGAGGCCGAGAATTCAGGCAGGCTTCGATTTGAGTGAGGAGTGTTGTCATCTCCTCAAATGTAAGGTTCTGGTCACCCAACACGCGGCGGAGATGATGTTTTGTCGACTTTACGGCTGCTTCCCAGAGTCCTCCGAAGTGAGGAGCAGCAGGAGGGTTAAAGCGCCACTCAATGCCGTCCTTCAGCAGAGCAGATCGGATAACCTCATGACTGTCATCGAGGGAAACCAACATTTCCCGTAGTTCACGGGCAGCACCCATGAAGTTGGTTCCCCGGTCACTCTGGATGACAGTGCAGAGTCCTCGCCGTGATGTAAAGCGTCGTAGAGCCGCCAGGAAGGCTTCAGTGCTGCAATCTGAAACCAACTCTAAGTGAACCGCACGAGTACACAGGCACACAAAGAGGGCCACGTAGCCTTTGTGTGTACGACGTCCTCTTCCCCGTATGGCTAGAAGCGTGAGAGGTCCAGCGTAATCTACCCCCACGTGTAAGAAAGGGCGGGCTGGAGTCACCCTGGCTTCTGGTAAGTCCCCCATGAGCTGTCTTCCTGTGGTTGCTCGCCATCGTGTACAGGTGACGCAGCGGTGTATCAGGGCCTTGACTTGCTGTCTGCCCTTCAGAATCCAGTATTTCTGTCTCAAGGTGGACAGAGTTAGCTGCGTTCCTCCGTGCAGCGTGCGCTGATGGGCCTCGTCAACCACTAGCTCCGTCAATCTGTGGTGATTTGGGAGAATGACTTGGTGCTGGGCATCCAACGGCAATGCGGAGTGTCGCAGGCGACCCCCGACTCGCAGTAGACCCTGATCGTCCAGATACGGATGAAGTTTTAGCAACTTGCTGCGGCTTGGTAGCGGGCATCCTTGTTCCAGCTGCTGGATGTCAGCTGCGAACATCTGATGTTGGGCAAGACGGAGCCATCGGGTTCGGGCTGCTTCTATCTCTGCAGGTGTCAGGTATTCGCTTCGTGCAGCTGCTAAATGTTGTGGGAGCCGCCGCAAGCACCAGGCGGTGGTTCTAAGGAGTGAAGATATGCATGAGTATCTGTTTAAGATTTCTTCGCCATGTGCAGGATCACTCGGAGCCGACACAACGGCGGTGGTTCTGCTCTCGAGGTCAGTTGACGGCACGGCAAGCTGCTCTCCGTTGTCCCATCCTGATGGTGAAGTCAGCCAGGAGGGTCCAGTCCACCAAAGATCGAAGTCTGGTAGCTGGTTGGGAGCGAGTCCTCTTGATGCGCAGTCTGCTGGATTGTCCTGGCTGCAAACATGGTGCCATTTAGCATCTGGCAGTGTGAGCTGTATTTCCGACACGCGATTGGCCACGTATGTCTTCCAGTGTGCCGGGTGGCCCTGGATCCAAGAGAGTGTAATCGTAGAATCGCTCCACAAATGAACAGCCATGTTCTCCAATTCCAGGCTCTTGGATGTGAGCGCCGCCAGGCGGGTCAGCAAGGTGGCAGCACAGAGTTCGAGCCGTGGTAAGGAGATTTTTTTCAACGGAGCCACCTTGGTCTTAGCAGTGACCAGCTGGGTCCGGATGACGCCATCGCAGTCCGCCACTCGGAGATATATCGCCGGTGCATAGGCTCGCTCTGAAGCGTCGGCGAAGCCATGAAGCTCTAGGCGTTGAGGTGACCGGTGTAGGCCGAGCCAGCGAGGAACAGCGATGCGGTTCAACTCTGGTAGTTTGCTAAGGAAGTGACGCCAGTAGTCGGTCTCAGTCGAAGGGAGAGGGGTGTCCCAATCTAAATTGGTAAGCCACAATGCCTGCATAAATATTTTGGCGTTGACCGTTACCGGGGATACCAGGCCTAGTGGGTCAAATATTTTTGCTATTTTAGATAGCACCGTTCGCCGCGTCACTTCGGAGTCCAGTTGGATTGGCTGCACTCGGACCCTGAAGCTGTCATCGGCTGGGCTCCAGTGGACGCCCAGTGCTTGGTGGGTTTCGCCAGCCTGCCACTTGCATTCCGGGATAGCGTCGCCGGTGGGGACCTGCTCCATGAGTGCCGGTTGGTTGGACGCCCATTTCCGTAAGTTGAAGCCGCCCGCTGCGCAGAGTTGACGCAAGTCATCTTGCAACTCTAGTGCCTCCTGCACGGAGTCGGCACCGGTCACGACGTCATCCACGTACACGTCACGTTCCAGTATGGCCGCCGCACTTGGATGTCGGGCTCGTTCATCTTCAGCCAATTGCTTCAGCGTCCGAATAGCAAGGTACGGCGCACAGGCTAGGCCGTACGTCACCGTGTTGAGGGTGTAAGTGTCCATGTTCCTGTCTTCCCTTTCTCTCCACAGAACCAGTTGAAATTGGCGGTCGTCCGGATGGAGGAGTACCTGCCTATACATTTTCTCAATGTCTGCGGTGAGGCAGACACAATGCATACGCCAACGCAGCACGAGTTGATGCAGACTAGGGAGAAGGTTAGGTCCTATCATCAGTCGCTCGTTCAGGGAATGACCAGATGAGGTGACGTACGAGCCGTTGAATACCACCCGCAGTCTAGTGGTTGTACTGCTCTCCTTTAGCACTCCGTGATGTGGTAGATAGAAGGCTGATCCTACAATGTCCCCCGGAACTTTAGTCATGTGCGTGAGGTGCAAGTACTCACGCATGAATTCTCCGTAGGCCTGAGCGAAGACGGGATCCCTGCGGAATTTGGCCTCCATCCGTAGCAGCATGCGTTGGGCTCCATGATGGGACTCTCCGAGCTCTCGATCGCTGTGGAATGGAAGTCGGACCATGTAGCGACCGGACGGTAACCGCTGATGAGTGGTCCGAAAATGGTCCTCGCAGCTCTGTTCTTCTGCAGTGTAGGGCGGTGTCACCACGACTTCCTCCTGTTCCCAGAAGCGGCGCACTAGCGGCACGAGCTCCTCCGTCGCCGTGCACTGTAGTATCGCGAGAGCATGGCTGTCGACGTCATTGCTTCTCACTCCCTTCGTGGCTGGCCCTGACACGATCCAACCCAGCGTCGTGTTCTGAGCCATGGGTACACCGATGCCACCTTTAACGAGACCTTCCCGGAGTATAAGGGAATAGGCATCGGCTCCCAGCAACAGATCAATTGGCCCGTCTCCGTCATAGCTGGGGTCTGCTAATGGAAGTCCTTGGAGGTGAGTCCATGTTGAAACTTGGTTGCCGAGGCGTGGCTGGTACGCCGTAATTTGTGGCAGCACCAAAGCTTCTATCACATGTCTCTCCGTAGCATTAATGTGTGCGGTGAATTTCAGCTGCACCTTTCCTCGGACCCTCTCGGGGAGCTGTTTTCCGACGCCAACGAGGCGTATGCTGGCTGATTTCCGCGGTAAGCGTGGTAAGCTGCTGAACTAATGCGGTGGTAATCAAGGTCACCTCGCTACCTTGGTCAACGAGGGCTCGCACAATTCTGGAACCACCGTCGGGTTGCAACACCTTTACACGCGCAGTGGCCAGGAGTACAGCAGGTGAAGAGTTCAATGTACAGCTCGAAGTGTTAGCAGTAACTTGTCCACCAGTGCTGGCGGTCGCGTTGTCCTCATGGATGGTGGTGTGGTGCTTCCCGCTGCACAGTTGACACCGTTTCTCTGAACCACACTCCCTCACTTGATGGCGTCCGAGGCAATTATAGCACAAATTAGCTGTCGTTAGTGCTTCACGACGTTCGCGCACGGTTTTCGCTTGATAGGTGTCACAGAAGAGAACAAAATGGTTGGCTCCACACAGCCCGCACGGTGCCTGATAGCGATTAGCCTTGGAGACCTGCAACACTTTAGCTGACTTCTCGCTTCCAGCCGCTTTAGACGTGCCTTGGCATTTAGTTTTACCTCCTTCCAACGCCCCGATGGTGGTAATGCGGCCCTTTATGAATGCCTTTAGGTCCTCGAAGGTCGGAGGGGTGGTCTTGGCGCCGAGCTGAGTTTCCCACTCTCTTCGTGACTGCTGGTCCAGCTTCTCGACCAACCAGTACACAAGCCAATCTCCTGAGGCATCAAACGGGCGCTCCAAGGCAGCAAGGGCTTCGACGCAGTCACAAACGGTAAAATAGAAGGTCTTCAGTTCCGTGGCAGACTCACGAGTGAGCGTCGGTAAGCCAAATATAGTCGTCATTTGCGCTTGTACTAGTAGCCTTTCATTCTCATAGTGATCCTGCAGCAGGTCCCAAGCGCGGGCGAAGGTAGTAGCTCTCACAGGGAGATTCCTGAGGGCAAGAAGAGCGTCGCCCTTTAGGCAGCCGCGGAGGTAATGCAGCCGCTCTATGTCCGTGAGGCTCCCATAGCGGATAACGAGGGATCGAAAGAGATCCCGAAATTCTGGCCAGGCTTCGTAGGTCCCCGTGAACTCAGGTAGTGGTAGTCGAGGTAATGAGGTCTTGGAGTGTGTGACCGCTGTCGTGTAAGTAGTTGACATCATCGATGTATTGTGGTCACTCATGAAGGTCTGCAGCTTGTCGACGAACAGTGCCTCCTGAATAAGGAACATCTCCTCCGTCACTTCGTAGTGCTTGTCCTCGAAATAAGATACATTTCTTTTTCCTGACGGGACCAGTGTGAGCAACTGATCGTGCTGCTGGTCGAAT
Source organism: Andrena minutula (assembly GCA_929113495.1). Lineage (NCBI taxonomy): Eukaryota > Metazoa > Arthropoda > Insecta > Hymenoptera > Andrenidae > Andrena > Andrena minutula. Next base: position 32,240,829 of record OV815995.1, on the reverse strand, counting down.
TTCTCCCAATTTTTTCGCAATAATTTTAGACGCGATTCGACGGCTCCTTGTGTTGTTTTTTCGGCACCTACTTTCTTTAAATTGTCGTATGCACGCGCAATTCTGCCAGAAATCTCATTTTGATTCTCCAATAACGGTTCCATTGTTCGTTAATGTTCAAACGTGCACGAGTAGGCCGTTAAGGTCGCGTTGACTCGTTATGATATGATTCACTGTTTTGCAGGTGGAGGTCACGCACGACGGTTACTCGGCACTAGTTAACGGTCGCGAACTGTTTTCACTAGCGCTGCTCCGGCTCGAAGGACCAAAATGTTGTAATAGTTTAGAGGATCAGCGCAAAGGAACCGCACAGGAGTTGTTCAAATGCGGAAAGAAGTCGTAGTCTACTTTAAACACGAGGACTTTACAGAGACGTTCACTATTACACTTATATTTAACTATGTACAATGGTTTTGTATTAAACTTTGCAATATTTACAATATTTACAAGGAGCACAAAGACTTAACACTGCGGTTTTAACGCAAGCAAGCGCGTAAAATCCCGAAGCCCTAAGATCCGTTACAAGTAAGGTGTAGCGTCGCGAAGCGATAAGTGCGAGAGAGCAAGTATAGTTAGAAGTGTTTGAAGCGTGTATACTGTAGCAGAGTCGCGAACAGATAAAGGATCCAGGAAACCGCGGTCGATTTCCTGGAAGATAGAGTCCCCCTTCCATCGAGTGTAAGTTGAGGGAAGGGGCAGCGCTCGACGCCCCACATGAGTCAGCGTGCCGTTGCCTAATTACTGATGGGCCTGGGAGATGGCGCAAGAATGCATCTTTTCTTGAACAGAAAGAGTGAGTTTTAGTTACTTAATTGGTGATTATTAGTTATTAAATTTAACGCAGGCTATGGCTTATTTCCGGCGATATTTATCTAAATTTCCGTACCTAAATTTTGTCTTCGGGGGTTTTAAACAGACTTATTCATCATCAGCAACAGTGTTGGCCGTTATTAAACTACGGATTCTTATCACAATAACGAACTACGATCACGTTTTGTTTATTTCCTGTTACATTACTTTTTCATTTAAGCGATATTTGAAAACGAAATCTACGTATTTCTTGTCCTCTCACTTCAAATAATTATTATTTTCGATTCTGTTTTAAAAAAAAATGTGTATTCACTTTTTTACGTTTGACATGATTTGCCTCGATTTATCTTTTACTCGTAATTCACTTTAAATGACAACCAAACGATGACGAAAGGTATCGATTGCCGTCGTTTTCGCAGAGATCTGATGAGAAATGCGGAGCTGAAAGAGTTTGGTTCTTAATAGGTATTCAAACCCCTTCAAGGGTCGGAAGCCATAAACTTGCGGTGAAGCATCATGGTGTGTTGTCTTCGCCACGGGATATGATGCGGCATCTCCTTGAGTCGAGTCGCTGGAGGATCACTCTTAAGAGTCTTTCCTTCCGAAAAACACACCACTTTGGGAATTACACGAAAGATCAGAAGTCAACACCCTGTTTCAATGTGTTGGTCTCACCAATATGCGCGAGCTACTACCCGTTTCAAACGCATGGTGCAAACTTTAGGGCATTATTACTGTAAAATGGAGACAGATCGGACATTACGTCATAGGACTTTTATGTTCCATTGGACCTCCCCTACCACCCCCTAAAATATTGCTACGTATACTGTTTACACCCTGTATGAGCATTATCCTTGAGCACTAATGGATACAAAATTATGAAAATATAAACTTTTTAAATCCCGAATTTTTAACAGTAAATACGTTCACTTCTGGAGACGGCTGTAATATGAATGTAAATAATTAGTATTAGAATAATGAAAAAAAAATTTACCATCATACTACACATTGTGGTTGATTGTTAAGAAGTTGTTTATGTGAAAAAAAAACCCAATGATTTTATTTGTTTTCAACTTGTCAAAAAAAAATTGTTTTTGTCGATTTAAAAAAATGTCGAAAATTGTCCAAAAAACATTTTATACCCATATAATCACAAAACGTTGTAGTTTTAGAAAATCCAAACACCAGCTGCGTCAACTTGCGATCTTGAGCAGAATTAATAAAATTGTGTACGCATGTGGGACGAAATGAGTAAATATGTATCTAGACATTCCTTTTCTTGTATCCGATTGATTATGTCTTTATGATGTCTTCATGGAAATGAATATAAATATGATATAGTGAACTATAATTCATAAAATAAGGTTATTATTATTAAAGTTAGTTGAACCTTAATAAATAAACGACACAAGCATCGCATCGCTTTCTTATTTTCTTAAAAAGAAATATATTTTTTAGAAATAGATTTGGGGAGTCGAAATTATGATCAAACGTAATATTTATATAAATACTATGCATAAATTGAGGCAACAAAACACAATTTTCAATATCTGTAGTAATTTCCGTGTCAAATACTGGTTCTATTTACCTAGATCCTCTTGAAGGTTTCACTGTCCGTGTCTACATCACATTCTGGTGTGTTCTGCATGTCCATTAATTCTTCTAAATTTTCTTCATTGACTTCATTATTTAATAACAAAAGTACTTAGGAGAACGTTAATTACTTTATCTTTTGTCTGCAATGTGTGATCTAATATTTGAAATCAGAGGATCCGATGAAATTAAGAGATTGTGGAAAATATCCTCATATGTGCGTTTTCTGTTTATTTTTTGACCGGTTATTAGTTCAAGATCAACGAAAAATCACAAAAACAAAATGGTTTATGTGTGTAATATTTATGCCACTTTTGACGAAGATATGATAGGTTACATACAAGATGTTTGAATGTCCAGCAATTTATACGTTTCGTCCCACTGTCTATTTACCTTCCTTTCTCATATACATTTTTGCAGAAAGTAATAGTTCATCTCCTGAAGCCCTTTATATTTGCACCGAAAACCAGATAAAACTATTTTTAAATTTGCTAAATTTTCTAAGTCTCACAACTTTGTTAAAATTCATCCAAAGTTGATGAAACAAAATCATTTTAAAGTTTGAACTTTCTACTTTTCGACTCGTTGAATCACATTTATCGAAATGAGTGTCCAGGGGGTAAAATCCGCCCTCAAACAAGAGTGTGCCAAGCTGCAAAAATTTGTTGATGTTTGTCAAAAGCTGGAGAGTGCAAACAATACTTATTGCAATTTTTATGTTCACTGTCGGAAAGTATGATCATTTGCCTTTAAAATAAGTTAAACCTCATCAAAATAGGATGTTTTTTAACAAAGATACGGCCATGTCCAGAGTTGTCTACATTTCGTCCCACTGTGCGACTGGTCGCTGGACTCCTTCGGGAGGAGTCTAGCGACCGGTGGTCGCAGTGCCAGCCTGCGACTAGGTATAATGGGAAACAGACCCTCATCGCATTGTATTGCACCTCGAGTAGCCTAGGCTGGTACTCAAACAGACTCGCGTCAGGCTCCTATGTCTGGCGCATACCCGACGATCGCAGTCGCATGTAGGAGAACAGATGCATGCTTTCCCCATTGCACCAGTACCTGCGACCGGTCGCAGCTAGGAGATCCCGCCTTTACCCTTAGTGTGCAGGATTCAAGATCCTCGCCTGAGATCCTTCTTACCCTTAGTGTGCAGGATTCAAGATCCTCGCCTGAGATCCTTCTTACTCTTAGTGTTCAGGATTCAAGATCCTCGCCTGAGATCCTTCTTACCCTCAGTGTGCAGGATTCAAGATCCTCGCCTGAGCATCATTTATAAACCCCATGTCATTGTCCCCAAAGACCTCCACCCGGGACGTGACATATTTGATTGAAAATACTTGGCGCTGCGCCCCGAATTGGTGTTGCTAAACTCAATAAATATGTAATAAATTGCATTAATCCTTTTCTTTCTTTCTTGTACGTGTGTGTGCGTGCGCGTGCGTGTGCATATGCTACGCATGGTATTAGAATTAAATATATGTAGAATAAATCTGACTGCTGTTTCTAATATGTGTATGTATATGTATTTTATATTGTAATGGAGTTGTTGTAAATTATTAATACTAAGGCAATTAACATTTTTTCGGTTGCGCAGCGCCAAGTATTTTGAATCAAATATTTATTCGTATTCAAATATTTATTTGTATAAAAATATATCTGCATATTATTAGTTAATACATTTTTTCTTTATATAAATAGCCATTATGAGTAACGGAATTTTAGCTGTGCATATGTAGTTGTGTCATCTAAAGCGCAGTTGGAAAGCATCTTTATGTACAGGCAGCTCATTTTAATTTCACATCTTTTTTAATTTTGTAATTATTATTATCTTCTATTTTTGTGATTTTCATGTACTTAGCGTATTTTTTTTACTTTTTTGAAGTTTTGTCGGAGTTCCAAAAATGTCGGAGTTCCTTGGAAGGGGTAATTCAGGGGGTGATTTGAAACAACTTTTTCCTTAGCCAAAATATTGTCCGAAGCTTCGTTAAGGAGATATTAACAAAAATACCCCGACCAATCAGAGCGCGTGCCTTCCGCTCGAGCTCTCGCGGTAGCGTCGGCTACACGGTAGGCGACTGCGCTTGCACTACGAACGTACGAACAAGCAAGTTAGCATGCATCGAAGGAAACCGCTTTACACTTTTTTTTTTAAAGCAGAATCTTAAATAAGAATCATTTGAAGTGACGAGAATTACGTAAATTTCGTTTTTAAATAAGGCATACACGAAAAGGTAATGTAACAGAAAATGCACGACATGTGATCGTAATTCGTTATTGAGGTAAAAATCCGTAGTTTAATATGGGCCATCACAACTAAATTTAAAAATAATATTAAGTGTACGAATAAATTCTTTCCGACTGGATTTACATAACTAGTACTAAGCTACGGAATTTCTATCGCGGTGGTATTCATAAGCTGCCAGAAAAATGGCAAAAAGTATTTAACAATAATGGAAATTATTTCGATGATTGAGTTGTTTTCATATTTTTTAAATCGAATTGTTATTGTACCCTAAAATCGAAAAGAATTTATTTCTACACCTAATAATCACCAATAAATTAAATAAAACTCACCCATTCGGACATTCCTTTCCTTCCTTTTCGGAAATCTGTGTCACTGGGTCACTGTACCGATCCTGATTTATGGTAGGGTAGCGCCCAGTGCTCAGCTGATGGCAGGTATTCGCAGACACCATCCGAAGGTAAGGGTCGCAAAGTCAAGGGTCGCAAGTCATTGATCATTTAATTTATTTTTCACGAACCGTGTTGTTCCAACGTTATAAGAATTGGTGGCCCCGAAAGGGGCCGCGCGTACAACCAGAACATCGCGTAATACTCTTCGGCTGAGTACATTTCTGGGACGACATTAGTAGCTGACTGGCAGGATTTTTTCCCCAAGCAACTTCCTCTACCCCCAAGTAGTTTCTCTCGTTCCATTATGAGTTTACTCCCACCAGGACAAGAGGCTTTAGGTAAAAAGAAGCCAGCACATTGTCGAAACACACGTGTTTTGCAGAAGTGCAACGAACGAACCATCCTACACTTTCATAAAAGCCCGCGCTCCGTCCTTTTACTGCCAATGTACCCATTCCTTAGAGGTAGACAGCAGACACCACGTGTTTCGGTTCGAAAGGGTCCCAAGAGACGAGAAACAGAAAGTCCTCGAATTGTTATAAAGAAGAAAAGGCATACCATTCCTGTTTCCGTTTCCCGATGCCCTGAGTTCACGTTTGCTACGAGGCGGAACCAGTTAAGCCATAAATTTCCCAAAACTGTAGGAAATCGTTCTCTACCAGCCTGATTAATTTTGGAGAACTATAAATAAAACAGTATTATCCAACATCAATACGCCTCGCGAAGAGACACAGGAAGAGAAGGGGTAGTCCGCTGACTGCGCGTACTCCCGCCTGCTTCGTTCTACCTTCAAATTAAAGACGGATCCCTTATCTTTCGTGTCTAAACACGCGCTCGAATTTCAAAACAAAAGCACGCGTCGACGTATTCCGTGCGAGAGATGGTGGGCCTTGAGGTCCGATTGGCCTCAAACTAACTAATCAGGCCTGCATCCCTCCCAAATGGCCACTGTCCTGAGGAGGCCCTCTTCACAGCAATATCTCCTCCCCAAGGCCCACCATCTCTCGCATGGAATACGTCGACGCGTACTTTTGTTACGTCCTGAAGGGACTTTTGCGATACACCCCGAGCGGTTAGGATGATTCGCAGGGTTCGCTGCTCTGTTAAGGTGCTAAAGCACGCCTTGACTATACTTACCAAGGAGAGGAAGGTGATTATGGGTTGAATAAGAGAGTACAATGGAAGATAAAGGAAAACGATAGTGAAAATATATTGTTACACAAATAAATTGTCCTACCTAGAGACGGCGCTTCGTCCGGCTGTCGCTCGCTGTTTCGCGCGGCACGCGTTCCTACTCGTGTTGCGCTCGCTTACAATGTCGCTGACCGATCGTAGGTCGTGGTCGCTCGCTGTGCTCTCGGGTAGCACACGGAAGTCGGTGAACTGGGGTCCGTCGTACCTCTTATTCTCGATTCGTTGCTGTTCCTTACGGTCGTACGTCGATCGCGATTGACGCTCAAGGGCTCTCCCGGCTAGGCCGTTCTCGGTGCGTCGGATGGAGTTACCCTTTCACGAATTACTATCGGCCGAACGTGACTCGCGGAGCGAACGTCGAAGTGAGGACGCGATTTCTAGACGGCCCGCTGGCTCGTCGCGACTACCTAGCTCGAACTCCCGAAATTGATTGATTGCCTTCGCGGCTCCGGATCGCGGTCTAAACCTCGGACGATACCTACGAACGGGGATAACTGCCCCGTCGGCAGCTGTCGCTTGCCTAACTAATTCCTGGATTCTTGCGAAAGACTCGGCACCCGGGCCGAACGCGGTCGTTGTCCCTAACGCTGTTGCTACGGGCTCAGCACAACGCGATTGCTACACGCGGGGCGATTCCGCTGAATCGCCTTTGCGAAAGAAAGCGACGCGAGGACAGCAAGCACGGAATGCACCGATAGGGGCATGTAACAGCTCCCCATTTAGAAGCGAAACGGCCTCGCGAGTCCGTTTCGTCGCTTGTACGTGCGTAGCTGTTCACGCGTGCACCTTCCTAATGACTTACAACTACGGTTAGCGCTACTACGACTAAGGGGTCGCAAGGGGATATTCAATGAATGAAACGTAATTGAACATATGGTGATTATATATTGTTACATATTAGAACGTATTAATACGAAAAGAAGTAGAGAAAAAAAAGAATAATTACGTTGTATTAAATATATAAGTAAATAGAAGCATATAAAAAGAAAAAGCAAAGAAATATATATATATATGGGCTGAGATTTATCTTCGGTTTAAGGGGCACGGATTCCTCTGGCGTTTCTCTGCTGCGAATCAAAGCAAAAAAAAAAAACGGATACAATTAGAATCTTGTCGCGACACTTTAAAGTGTTTACAGGTTGTTGCGTATTTATCTAATGCGAGGGGTGTCGTTTGTTTCTTCTGCCCCAGCGGGCAAGATTTCGATCTCACGCAACATGGGGCGCTCCAGCGGCCGTGGCGCCTTGATTATTGGGAACGCCGGTATGTATCGGGGATCGATCTCTAAGATAGCCCTTATGCAGCCAGTACAATCTCCCGGCAGCCTCCATCTCAAGTGACGCTCCCGGCACTGCACGCATTTTGTCAGTGCGATGGCCTTCTTCTCCACCGCCAGCCAGTGCACCGGGCTCTTCCGATATTCCGCGAAGTTGTCCGGCGGATTGACCCACGCACATGCTCCGCAGACGGTCCAGGTCTTATATATCCAGGCGTGGCCCTCTTCTCCCGTGACGCTTCGGTATGTGCGCACACAAAGTCTCCTCCAGAACGGCGCGTGCAATTCACGCGGAAGGATTGCCTCCGCCAACGATTCCCGCTTGTATTTAACGTCGTTGAATTTTTTTTTCGGCCATTTCTTCTCCTTGTTTGTCGGTGATAAACTGATAAATTTTATGGCGACTGTCCCCCGCATGTCTTGATTGCTACCTTATATGCTAATATCCCTACCAACTAATTTTCGCAGCAGAGCGTCTCGTGAGGTGGGTACTAAGGCTAGTGCGCGGGGTTTTTTGCTGCTATCAGCGAGGTACTTCTTAGAATACTTCGAAGTATGGTTCGGCACTCGCGAAACTACTCGCTCGTTCTACATGAGCTCTCTCTCTTGTCTTTGTGGGTGATATAACGGGTAAATCAGGAGGAAAAGATGTTATCGCTAAAGGACGGGGTTTAGAAATTATTTGAGGGGAAGGGCGATGTGGTATCATTTCTATATTAACCTTTGTCTCTTTCCTTAAGGGCTCTCGGTGATGATTGCGGCGTGCCCTCAAAAAACGGTATCCAATCCATACAATGAGGACAATTACGAACGTGCCTCCTAGTCCTGGTAGTCCATAAGTAACATAAGTCGATAAATTTTCAGTCCGATGATGAGTTGCTATTTCCCTTGCTTGTCTTTCTATGTCCTCCAATGCGATCGAATTTGCTTTGGCATGGGCGTTTTGAAGGGTCTCCTGTGATTCCTTTTCTTGATAGTCAGTTAGAATTTTTACATGGTGTTCCGTGAGAGTTGGCAGTATTTCCGAAATATTTATGCCGATAGATGGCTTGTAGATGGATGTTAATGTCTCAGTGTCAACTCCGGATGCCCATATCTGGTCTGTCCCAATTTTAGCCTCGCAATCCCTTCGTAGTTGTAGAATTCCGGCCCCCTGGAGCACTTCATATCCGGCCGCGTGCTTGTTGCATCGTACCTGCAGTGCTAGGGTGCTCTTGACGGAATATAACCAGGTGTTGGGTGTAATCATTTTCTTGAGAAAGGTTCGGCTTCCGGGGAGAGCTTGGATGTTACAGCTAGACCATTTGATGTTTTGTGGTTTCAATAAGGCGTCCGTTTCACAGCTTGGTGCTTTTTCCAAGTCTTGGAGTGGTAAACTGAGTTCGCACATGTACATTCGAGGGTGGTTTCTGCATCCTGTGATGTAATTTTCATTTGGCATGAAGTATTGAGAGTTAATTCTGCTGATTGCTAAGTATTCCGTTCTTGGTTTTATGAATATAGGAGTAGAGACATTGGTCGATATAATTTGAAACGAAGGGCACGGTTGAAGGTAATAGAGGTCGAAGGGAATTTGGTCGAGTAAAGGGATGTCAAGTGACAAGATGATTCGGCCCTGTGAATAAACTACGTTTAATTTGGTCACCCCTTGTAACTGTTCAGAATTTAATTCTTCCGTCGTCAGCGGGAATTCGTATGGAGTAGTTTCGCGAATTCTTTCGCAAGTCTGTGCTAGCTGGTTAGGTGAAAGAATGGCCGGATGTAAGATACCAAGTTTCGCGAATGTGAGCGCGTCCGTAATTACAATTAACGCGGTCACGTATTCGTCCACGTGCCTGGTCATTTGGAATGTCCATGATGACAAAGCTAATTCCAATTCGATCTTTGTTTCGCGCTCGTCCAATTGTCGGGTACCTGTCGCAATTTCCTTAATTCTATCGCCTATTGTTCGCACGGATCCCGTTACAGATTTGAGTGACTCGTGTATGTCTTGAAATTCCGATCTTATAACATGTGTCTGATTTCCTAATAATTCCGCGAGGTGATTCTGATCTTTATAAAGTTTATCTATTTCCTTATTATAATATCGCGCGTCATCGTTGTCTAGTGTTCCGAATAGGGCTTTGCTCAGCGACCCGATGAATCCCAATGGTACCGTTCGCTTGGTACGGCGAAGTTGTGGTTTCCCTAATATATTTAGTAAGAGTTCTTCGTATCGTTGACCATCGAGGAGTTTTCGTTGGAGGGCCATGTTAAGGCCGTCGGCCGGGCAAGACGTCCAATTATACGTTGTACATAATGCTTTTATCCTGTTAATTTGGGGTTGAGTTTGTGGTCGCGAGGTCAATAGTTCAGCGACTTCAATACCGGTGACCAATCTCCATTGGGTGTGGAAAACTCGGAGAGGTCTAATTTTTTCGTAGTACAGGCCAGGGTTGGGACTCAACGGTGATATTCGGTAGTCCCCGTCTATGGTATTACCCATAGCGTTTGCCCAAATGAACGTGAATATGATCAGGCCACGTCCGTCCATAGTATGGGGAATTCGGAAAATGTCCTTCAAGGGTGAGGAATCTATTGTTTTACGTAAGTGTCTACTGCAAAAACGAAAAACAAGTGAGACATAGGAGGATTGGGGAGGAATCCGATTTACGGAGTGTGGAACCTTGGTTAGAGAGTCGGTTAGAGGAGCTCTCCCGCTGGTCCATTGTAACTTAAACCATTGAATACGTTGCATTGGCGTCAAGGTGGTTTAACTTTAGTATAAGCATGCTTTAATTTGTCAAAATGTTTAACGATTTGTTGGCCCTCGTCCGAAATCAATACTGCATTATTTTGATCGGTGATTGCTTTTATTTTGAAGGGGCCTATGTAGTGCGGATCGAATTTATGTAGTCGAGGTTCTTTGAGTACGTAAACGAGGTCATCTACCGTGAATATAACTTGATTACTTTTTCGGTCATAAATATTTTTTGAACGTAATTTACTCGTGTCCAAATTTATCCGCGTGGTTTTTCGGATTTCATTTAAGCGCTCCACCAGATTTTGGACGTAAGTCGGATACGTAAGGAGTTCCTCATGGGACATAGGTGTGAACGGATCGCGAGCTAATTGTCCGAAAACCACTTCATATGGAGTGAATTTTGTGGCTTCATGTACTGAAGTGTTGTACGCATACATGGCGAACGGAATGAGTAAGTCCCAATCCTCATATTTTTCTAGATAATGTTTTAGGTATTCAGTTAGGACGATGTGACTTCTTTCTAAGGAACCGTTAGTTTGAGGTCGATATCCCGATGTTGTTACGTGTTGAACCTTAAAGACTTTGGCTATCCCCTGTATTGTGTTGTTAATGAAACTCGTACCACGATCCGTTAGTATGGCACGCGGTGCTCCAAAAATCGCAATAAAATAGCGTGAGAATGCGTCGGCGATGGTAACGGCTTTTATATCGGGTAAAGGTACAGCCATACAGAATTTTGATAACTGGCATTGTATTGTAAGTGCATGACGGTTTCCGCTAGGGGTAGGAGGAAGCGGTCCTACAGTATCTAGGGCTATTTTATCAAAAGGTTTTGCGGGTGTATCTGTGATTAACATTGGTTCCCGAGTTTTGATTCGCATGAGCTTTTGTTCTTGGCAGCTCTGACAACTACGTATGTAATTCTCTACATCCCGATGTAGGTGAGGCCAGTCAAACAGGTGACGTATGCGTCGGTACGTTTTTGTTACGCCCTTATGCCCTCCTATCATGGTTTCATGGTAGTGACGAATGATATTCTCTCGTTCGTTTTCTGGCGGTAATTTCACTTCGCCAGAACAAATTGTAATTGAGACCGGCGTGTGTTTAAAAATAATCTTGCAGTGTTTGCGGAGCGCTTCGGCGTTGAATCGGTGCAGAGTTTCTCCATGCGCCGCTATTCTAAACGACCGGACACGTTCGCATTCTACGACGCCCCGGAGAAACCTTAATGCAGTCACTAGCTCTTTTGTCCCGATTTCATGATAGAAATTTTGTGCTCCAACAATACTAAAGATTTTTCCTATTTCGTTATGAGTGACTATTACGCGATTTTGAAAGAGTGCGTTGGATAATAGTTTAGTTTCGTCAAGGAGACCGGTGGCTATTAAAGTCTTACAAATTGGACTAGTTAATATCCTGTCGGATGATATAAAATGTGCATAGTTGTCCGGGGAGGATGTAAGTGTGGTTTTTACAATTTTTATAGCACATTTCGTTGGCTGATCTTTGAATGACGAGGCGTCTGGGGAGTAAATGGGTGTAAATGGGGAATCGTCTGTCCCGTTTCTCCTATATTCGGGCGATTCCTGTGCAACCGTTTGAGAATAGGGAGGATATTTAAATGGCCCCACGGCTGCACAATAACGTTCCGTTGAGTCAGGTGTTTCTATTATACTAAAATCTCGTCTAGGTGGCGGTTGATCGTTTCGTTCTTTTATAATCTCGTCCGTTGGACCGATCATCGTTGATTGCGGGAGGTCCAGGACTTCCTCGTAGAGAGGCACTCCCCACGATACTCGCTTCCTAGGGCCTGATTGTGGTTCCTTCTCCTGCGTGTTCGATGTTTCCACCCTTTCACATGTGGGGTTTCCAGGGCTGATAATTTTCATCTCGGTTTCCGCACCCTCAGGGGTATTAAGGGTCCCGGAGGTGGGGTCCAAGTCGTCTCCTTCTATATACTCCCATTCGTCCTCCGTATGCCCTGCATCCGGGCCTTCAGTTATCTGCTTGTTCTGGGGTGGATCCTCCTCCTCCGTGTCCAGACTTTTCAAGAAAGTAATTTCTTCCTGTGTGAACGAACCTGTGACCGAGCCATCACTCAGGATGGTTGGTTCCTCGTTGGTCAATTCCAGGTCCTCGTCCTCATCCAGGAATTCGGGCATTCCCGTTCGTTCTTCCTCTGCATCCAGAACGGTAGAATTGGCCCTGCTTTCTATATCGTTTGGGTCAATACTCGATAGTGTGGAATCATCTATAAGCGACGGTGGTTCTTCGTAATTCGGCCGCGGCTGGCCTTGTCGGCGCTCCGATACGCGCGTTCCTATTCCCTCATTTTCGTTATTAGGGGCGGTCTCATTCGGGATTGTCGGAAAAGCGTATGTGACCGGATTTCGTGATAGTGCGTCTGCGTTTGCATTTACTCTGCCGGGTTTGTAGATGATTTCATAATTGTAATCGGCGAGCATAATTTTCCATCGGGCGAGTCGCGATATTGGATCTTTTACCGAAAATAACCATTGAAGTGGCCGGTGGTCAGTTACTAAGGAGAATTTCCGTCCGTAGATGTATGTTCGAAATTGTTTTACAGCGTAAATTATCGCGTAGCATTCTTTTTCGGTGGTCGAGTAATTTTCTTGGCAAGACGAGAGTACCTGTGAGGCGTACGCTATGGGCGGGTCTTCGCCTATTTTGCCCTGGCTTAGAATCGCGCCAACTGCTACGTCGGAAGCGTCGGTAGTAATTATAAACGGTTCGTCGAAATTTGGATAACGTAACACCGGTTCTTTGCAAAGCGCTTGGCGTAGGTCTTCGAAACTTTCCTGGTGGTTTTCGGACCAATAAAATGGAATCTTCGGGGTTGTTAAGTTTGTAAGTGGTTTAGCGCGCTTTGCCATGTCTGGTATAAAGCGACGGTAATAATTGACTAGGCCTAAGAATTGCTTCAAATTTTTCCGAGTCTTTGGTACGGGGAATTCGGCAACGGCCTTAATCTTTTCGGGATTGGGTCGCACTCCGTCCGCTGCTATTATATGGCCTAAGTATATGACCTTGTCCTTTAAGAACTTGGCCTTCTCCGTCTGTAGAGTCAGGTTATGTTCGCGTAAGCGTTCGAAGAATCTCGCGAGTCGGTGTTCATGCTCTGCGAGTGTACGCGAGTAGATGACCACGTCGTCTAGATACACGTATAATTCTTTACCGATAAGCCCTCTCAACACGTTGTTCATTAAACGCTGGAAAGTTGCTGGAGCGTTCTTCAATCCGAAAGGCATGCGGAGGTATTCATAGTGTCCGTCTGGAGTAGTAAACGCGGTTTTTGCACGGTCCTCGGCTTTCATAGGAATTTGATGAAAACCGTTCGCCAGGTCAAAGACTGAAAAGTATTTGGCACCACCTAATCGATCGAGAATGTCAGTAATTCGCGGTAAGGGGAATCGGTCGTCGATAGTTTTCGCGTTGACGATTCTAAAGTCAGCCACCACTCTATATCGTTTGTTTCCTTCTACATCCTCCTTTTTCGGGACTACATGCAGAGGTGAATTATGTGGTGACGACGAGGGGGTGATTATTCCTAATTCCTCTAAATTATGCATTTGTCTAGCAATTTCTTCGTCCATCAATGGTGAGTGCGGATATTGTCGTACAAACACGGGCGTCGAATCGGTCATCGGGATGGTGTGTTCTGCTGACGTCGTTCCGCCAAGCGGATCTCCGGGTACGAAAAACCTGTCTGAGTACTTTGCAACCAAATCCTCAATAAGCCGGCGAGGTTCCGGATCTAATTCTTCTAATTTCAAAGTCTTTACTATATGTTGTAACCGTTCTTCTGGGGGTTTTTGATTTACACGATAATCTCCCAAATCTTGATCTTCGTTCGCGTCGAATTCTTCCTCGAAGGGGGTAGGGGGATCCATCTCCACATTATCAGGACAATTGCAATCTTCAGGGAGGCAAACGCTTACTACATGCTCATTCGTCTCTGATTCTATTGGTTTGTTTAAATGAGCCAAGAAGTCCTCATGGCTCTGCTTACATGCTGCCAACGTGTCTTCTAGCTCTTTAGAGTTTGAGAAAATTACCGGGCTAATTGGATGTTTAGCAGTTACCATAGTGCGTTGGTGGTAGGAAACGATGGCTTCTTCCTGGAGCAGATACGGGCTCCCTACGAGGCCTGAAATACCTTTCGGTAAATTGGGCATACGCATGACGTAGAAGAGCGCCCAACTGCCATTAATTTTTACGACAGTCGTTCCCAGGGTCATGACCTTTCCGTTTAAACCATTAATTTCAATGGGAGTTGTGCTAAGGACCATGGCTTTTGAGCTTGCGGATCCGATTTCTAAGAGGTTCAATGCAGATCCTGTGTCTACGATGAATTCTCCCTCACCGTTCTCCAGTTGTTCTGCTTTGACTCGGATGCGGGGGGAATCTGCGCGTACGAGTCCCGTTGCTGGTTCTGATTTTGGGGCAATCTTGGGGTCTGCGAAGAGGACCCGCCCGCCTCGTTCTGGTTGCACGGGCGGGCACGCTGGGAGTTTAAATGACCGGTATTTTGGGCCGGTGCTTCCCCTTTTGTCGATGGGCGTAATTCTTGCGTTTCACGTCTTCCGGGGTCGCGTGACTGATATGCTTGTGACTCACGGGGGTCGTAGTTTTGAAATTCGGGAGGGGGCCCGCGAGGTTGGTATCGTCTATCGCTTTGATACCTTCCGCGTCCACCTCTACCGCGGGGAACATACGGTTGGCGTTCATAATCTAATGGGCGTTCACCTTGCCTCGTCAGCAAGGCCGCTGGACGGCTCTCTGTCGTCGGATTGTGATAATACGGCTCCCGATAATAATCGTCTCGAAAGCGAGGGGCACTATAGCCAGAGTAAGCGGTATTATAGTCGCGGTATGAGTCATCTTCGTGTGGCTGTCTCCACTCGTTCCATCTACGCTGTGGGTCGTATGGAGACGGGGGACGCGCGTTTTGTGTGTATCTAAACGAGTCATCACGCGGCAAACCTGACAATTCTTGTTCTCGTCTTTGTATATGTAATGCTAAATCAAACGCGTCATCCAATGATTCGGGATTAGATAATGCTACTTTAGTCGAAATTCTTTGGGGTAAAGCCGTGATAAACGAGGTTCGCGCCAAACGGCCCACCTCCTTTATAGTCTTCTCTACATTTTCTCCGATCAATTCTTTCGCTCTTACGATTACTTGTCTGTATAAGCGGCCCACACGGTGGATAAAGTCTATCAATCGTTCCCGGGGATGCATGCTTATACGTTCGAGTTCTAGGCGGAGCTCCTCATAACCGCGACTTGGGGAATATCGGACCTTTAGAAGGGAGAGCAGATCGGCCACGCTTTGACAACCTTTCCCTTCGACATAATATCTAATAGGATCTTTTAGTTTGTATATCAATTCAGTCAGAAATCTTTCCTCTTGTCCGGATGGTACGCGCTTCGAAGCGCGCTGTATCGCGGCAGCGAAGTCTTCTAAAGTTACGAAATCAGGATCAAAACGGGGAATGCTGTCAAGCGCCCTATAAACTCTCTCTTCGTCTTCTCGGGAACGCCATACGTCTAATACAGACATTTCAAGGTCGTTCGTCCGGGAACCAAGGGATGGTCGGCCACTCGATGATGGCGGTAAAGGGGGAGGAACTACAGTAGGGGCATTTATGGAGGAAGCATTTTCAGAGGTTTGAGTGTTAGGAAAAATATGTGAAGGGGGTGATCTCAAACTACCACCCGTCATTGTGACTTTGGAATTGTAAGGAACTTCGAGTAGTATGAAGTGTAGTCAAGTTACGAGCAGATAAGATTGCGGCGGGTCACGTTATGTGGCGACAACACGCCCACTTTCTCTAATAAGAAATAATAATAAAGGGAAAAATAATAATAAGGGATAAAAAGTATCCCACTTCTGACACCAGTTTGGTACGTCCTGAAGGGACTTTTGCGATACACCCCGAGCGGTTAGGGTGATTCGCAGGGTTCGCTGCTCTGTTAAGGTGCTAAAGCACGCCTTGACTATACTTACCAAGGAGAGGAAGGTGATTAAGGGTTGAATAAGAGAGTACAATGGAAGATAAGGGAAAACGATAGTGAAAATATATTGTTACACAAATAAATTGTCCTACCTAGAGACGGCGCTTCGTCTGGCTGTCGCTCGCTGTATCGCGCGGCACGCGTTCCTACTCGTGTTGCACTCGCTTACAATGTCGCTGACCGATCGTAGGTCGTGGTCGCTCGCTGTGCTCTCGGGTAGCACACGGAAGTCGGTGAACTGGGGTCCGTCGTACCTCTTATACTCGATTCGTCGCTGTTCCTTGCGGTCGTACGTCGATCGCGATTGACGCTCAAGGGCTCTCCCGGCTAGGCCGTTCTCGGTGCGTCGGATGGAGTTACCCTTTCACGAATTACTATCGGCCGAGCGTGACTCGCGGAGCGAACGTCAAAGTGAGGACGCGATTTCTAGACGGCCCGCTGGCTCGTCGCGACTACCTAGCTCGAACTCCCGAAATTGATTGATTGCCTTCGCGGCTCCGGATCGCGGTCTAAACCTCGGACGATCCCTACGAACGGGGATAACTGCCCCGTCGGCAGCTGTCGCTTGCCTAACTAATTCCTGGATTCTTGCGAAAGACTCGGCACCCGGGCCGAACGCGGTCGTTGTCCCTAACGCTGTTGCTACGGGCTCAGCACAACGCGATTGCTACACGCGGGGCGATTCCGCTGAATCGCCTTTGCGAAAGAAAGCGACGCGAGGACAGCAAGCACGGAATGCACCGATAGGGGCATGTAACACTTTTGTTTTGAAATTGGAGCGCGTGATTAGAGACGAGAGATAAGCAGGTCTGATTGGTTACTTTGGTGCCAATCAGACCTCAAGGCCCACTAACTCTCGCACGGAATACGTCGACGCGTGCTTTTGTTTTGAAATTCGAGCGCGTGTTTAGACACGAAAGATAAGGGATCCGTCTTTAATTTGAAGGTAGAACGATGCAGGCGGGACTACGCGCAGTAAGCGGACTACCCCTTCTCTTCCTGTGTCTCTTCGCGAGGCGTATTGATGTTGGATAATACTGTTTTATTTATAATTCTCCAAAATTAATCAGGCTGGTAGAGAACGATTTCCTACAGTTTTGGGAAATTTATGGCTTAACTGGTTCCGCCTCGTAGCACACGTGAACTCAGGGCATCGGGAAACGGAAATAGGAATGGTATGCCTTTTCTTCTTTATAACAATTCGAGGACTTTCTGTTCCTCGTCTCTTCGGACCCTTTCGAACCGAAACACGTGGTGTCTGCTGTCTATCTCTAAGCAATGGGTACATTGGCAGTGAAAGGATGGAGCGCGGGCTTTTGTGAAAGTGTAGGATGGTTCGTTCGTTGCACTTCTGCAAAACACGTGTATTTCGAAAATGTGCTGGCTTCTTTTTACTTAAGGGGGGCGTCTCAAGTTTGTTATTGTCCGAATCGATCGAAGCGTCCCCGGTAAACAAACGGACCCTAATGAAACTAGTGCGGTCGATAAAAAGAACTTATATAGAGGTGACATCTGCAGGTACTCTACGTAGACGAATTTTTTACGCAAAGTTGCCACATTTTCTGTTCTCTCCGTCTCTGCCGCGCTGTTGCCACACTTCTTTCTATCGAGAAGCTTGAAAGAATACTTACGCCACGAGAGCTGCGTCTAGCGTCAAAGCCTCGCTGAACGTAAAGGAGGATAGCAATAATGAAAGATAGAGAGGTCCGAGAGTGTAAGAAGGAATGATGGAAAGATACCAAACCTGACACAATTTGAACTGTCATTATTAACGATATTACAGATAAAATTTCTTTGCAGAATTGAAAGCCCGTTTGGTTGAAAGTAGTCCGATTTAAATTATTTCCTCGCTGAACGTAAAACAGGATAGCAATAATGAAAGATAGAGAGATTGGGTAGTGAAGTTAGGAAACATGTCAATGAAACAATTCTAATTTGCGTATCAATAGTTTTTATTTATATGTAAAAGGATGTAATATTTTGTATAATCAATGTGCATTTTCAAAGCATACAATTTGAATAAGGTACATCACCGAAATGTAACACGCCGAACGTAATAAAATCTATAAATGCTATAGATCTTTTAAAAACATATGACGCTTTCTTTTTTATCTAATTATACATCAAATTATCTTGTTTATCAACAAGATTTGTCTGAATCATTTTTGTATAACATAAATTTGGACACAAGTATATTTCAATTTAATAATTTCGTACATGCTTTTCTTCGTAATTGTTATTCCACGATTATAAAAATTTATCAATATAAACTAGAGATCAGTACTAACAATACGTATATTTTGGAATGTGTCGCTAAACGATTTTATTTAGCTACGATCCCCTGTTCGTTGGTATGTTTGATTGAAATCTGGAAACTCAATTTTAATCCACTTCCAACCATCCAATTGTCTGAAACCTTTGCAGGGGTGCGTAGTTTTGATGACAATGCAAAATTATGAAAAAAAACTCCAAGGGGGTGAAAAAATTACCCAGTCACCGATAAATTAGAACCCATAACATCAAATCAAATCAACAATCAACCACTCGCGTTCTTTACGAACTTTTAGCACTGTAGGGTTCAAGCAAACTGTTAAACTGCATACAACAATAAAAGATATTTGTAAAGCAATTTGAGCTGTGAAATGTAAATTCCAAGTAAGGGAAATCTGCTCCTGGAACACATGTTTCGGTTCTCCCTCCAACACTCCCACTCTCAGAGGAGACAGTAACGCCGCTAGGAAGCAGAGAGAGAGGACAGTAGGAATCGTCCCACCTTAGCTGAAGGCGCAGAGTTCGAAGGAGAACCGAAACATGTGTTCCAGGAACAGATTTCCCCTACTTGCGAAGGCCTGGGTTAGGTGTACACGATGTGGACTTTTTGTTATCCCCACTACTTCTGCCTCACTCTTGTACGGCAATGGCGAGAGCGAGGGAGAGGCACTGAAAGCGAGCGAGAACGGTACGAGACAGATGACGGGATGATGTTTTGTCTCGCTCCATCTTTCTGACGCCTGACACTCCGTCCTTTGCGTTCGCGGCCGTCGCGCAGGCAAAGCATTCCATCTCGCTCCCCCCTTCGACCAGAGATGGGCATTATTTAAATAAAAAATTATTTAAATAACGTATCAAATAAAAGAGGCTTTATCTTTATTTGTCATCAAATAAAAATAACCCAGAGTTACTTTTATTTGAAACGTCACAAATAATGTTTTTTGTTCGACGTGAATTTATCCGACAGCCACAAATAATTTTTTGGTTTGTCGGGAAGTTATCCGACGGCCACAAATAATTTTTTTATTTGACAGGAATTCATTTTAACATTTAATTAATTTTATCGTCTTTTCATTCATTTGTATTTCAAAATTATTTGAAGCTGAAGTAATTCTGAGGGTAGAAAACGGGAGAGAGAGAGGGAGCATGGTGCTAGAAAGCGGTAAGCAGGAGAGCATGATGCACGGAGGTAGTAATTACAGCGAGAGGGAACGGGAGCGAACGAGAAGCCCGTTGCTAATATCCACCTCTCTTTCTAATCCCTGGTCCCTCTCGCTCTAACAACTACCTCCTCGCATCATGCTCTCCTGCTTACCGCTCTCTAGCACACACTCCCCCTCTCTCCCGTTTGCTACACCCAGAGTTATTTGAGCATCAAATAATTTTCAAATACAAATGAATGAAAAGACGACAAAATTATTTGAATGTTAAAATGAATTCTCGTCGAACAAAAAAATTATTTGTAACGTTGCAAATAAAAGTAACTCTAGCTTATTTTTATTGGTAAATAAACATAACTCTCAGTTATTTTTATTTGACGAGTCTCGAATAAAATTTTTGTCTTTTATTCGAAATCAATTTTTTATTTGAAATAATTTTATGCCCATCTCTGCCTTCGACCAGAAAGAAGCAAGAAACGAATACCGGAAATTAGGGAATCTTGTCCATTGATGGTCTTCCTACAATTTTCCCAGGTCGCTGATTACGAAATATGGCGTAAACAGTGTGGATCTGTAACACATTATGAAATACATTAGGAAATAGGGTTGTTTGATAAGCGTACAAAATTTTAATATAGATTTATAAGCTGTTAAACTTTACCTGAAATATGTTACTTATTTCATTTGTCCTGGCATTACTGTCCCATACACCAGGTTTGCAGTAATTTGGCAAGAGGTCCGCCTGTAACAAATGATCGCAGACATTTCGCTAAGTTTGGTATAAAAGTAAAAATTTGTTTCAATAATTCGTCGAACATTTTTTTTTTTTTTTTTTTTTTTTTTTTTTTTATACGTGGAGAAATCCCTGACGGATACCCCTCACCCGCGGGGGCGGGCGGGGGTTATGTGGGGCTTGCACCCACTAAAACTCCACGGTGATCTTCCTCGCGCGCGGCGCTGCGCGCCTGAGGGGAGGGATTTGGGTGCGAGATCAAACTAGCGATACTTTCGCTACCCTATCCCCCTGCGCTTCGTGCAGCACCGCGCGAGGTCCCCTCACGGGGTCGTCCCTGGGGGAGTATCTTACCTCCCCCAGCAATTGTCTCCGAGACCGGCGGCGTGCGACGGATCACGCGCCCGCGCCGCCTCTTCCGGGGTCGCTGTTACTAGGGCGGGTGGTGCCCCCCGACACCCCCACCCCGCGACCCCGCGATCGAACTCCTACCCGGCCGCTTCGTGACAACGGTCGCGGCCGGGCCGGGGCGCTGACGGCCTTAAGGGCCGCCCAAGCCGCCCGTACCGAGAGGGCCTTTCGGCGGCCGGGTGTTCGAAAACACCCGGTTACACCTCGGTCGGGCGGCTGACCAACGCCTACAGGGCGGCCCGCTATCGGCCGCTAGTCTTGCCCCGAGAGCTCGATCGCTCTGAGGGGGCAGCGGATTGAACATCCGCTCCCCCGGAAGGGGGGCCCATGACATGGGCCCCCCGTACCGCCATCCCTACAACGCCGCCGTAGCCTAAGCGCGCCCTGCCACAACGCGCCGGCCACGGCGGCCACCCGTTGTTCCGTCCGCGGCGGCCCTTATCAACGAGGGCCGCCGCACCTCCAACTCCCTCCCACCGCCCACTCACATTTGCCCCCCTCTCTCACCGGGGGGGGGGGGGGGGGCGTACTGGACAGAAAAGCCGCGCCCGTCGCGCGGCGCGGCCCCATCCCGCTCCCATCATCGGGGAGTGGCTTAGAGACCCGGGGTCTCACGACAACCGGCGGAGCGGGGCGACTCACGCAACTAAGTCGCCGCACGACCTCCCCCGGCCCCGGGTCATCCTCCCGCGCGCCGTCTCGCCCGGACCACCCGGCGAGGGCGGCAACCCGCCCTCTCGCGGTCCCTTTCCGCCTCCTCCTTCACCAGCATTATCGCTTCGGAGAAGGAGGCGACGGCCTCCCAGCAGTCCCGATCCTCCGCCATGCGACGCACGACCGTCGCCAGCGAGAGGTCGGGACCCAGCCGCAACCGCAGGACTCGGCGATCATCTTGCCACTCGGGGCAATCCACCAGAGTGTGATCCGCCGAGTCCCGGACGCCCCGGTCGCAGCTGTGACACCGCGACGTGGCCTCCCGCCCTATTCGACACAGGTAATCCCCGAAGCAGCCAACTCCGGTGATCACCTGCGTCAGGCGGAAGGTAAGCCTGCCATACCTGCGCTCCACCCATTGCGGAAGAATGGGCAGAAGCGCCCCGACAACGCGGCCCTCCCGATGTTCCGGGAGGGCGAGCCAATCGTGCCATTTGACTCGCATGCGTTGCCGGGCCTGGTCCCGCGCGTCGGGTCCTACCGGCGCCAGGGGGTCCCTCGCTCCGCTGAGATCGTGGGAGGCGAAGTATACCTCCGCCTCCATCTCAGCGAGCAGATGGAATGGTGGGGACCCACCCAACGCCGACAGTTCGGCATGCGACACCGTGCGGTACGCCCGCACGGCTCGGAGGACTGCGCGGCGATGAACCTTCGCGAGAAGGTCTCGCCCAACGCGACAGCCCTCCAGGTCGCCGGCCCAGACCGGCGCTCCGTAGAGCGCCATGGACCGGACGACCGTCACATATAGGCGCCGAACCGCTTCATGTGGGCCTCCCAGGTTGGGCATGATGCGCCCGAAGGCGAACACCTGTCGCTCCAACCTGGGGCCCAGGACCCGAAAGTGACGCGCGAATCGCCAGTAGGTGTCCAGGGTCAGACCGAGATATTTCATCGATCGGCCGACCCCGATGCAGGCCTCCCCGACTCTCAGAGACGCCCTGTTGGGGATGCCAGTCCCAACCCTGTCTGCGAGCCACGTCGCCTCCGTTTTCTCGAAGGCGACTCGCAGACCGAGCGTCTCCATCGCGGGGATGACACGTCGCAGTGCCCTCTCCGCGAGGTCCAGTGCTGCCACCCATTTCCGCCCGGAAGCCACCACCAGCGTGTCGTCGGCGTAACACACGAGCGACACGTCCGGCGATGGCATCTCTACCCGCAACACCGCGTCGTACGCCAAGTTCCAAAGCAGGGGCCCTAAAACGGACCCCTGTGGCACGCCGCGGTGCACGTGAGCCACCCCGTCCCCGTCTCGACCGACGTACGAGACCACCCGGCCGCGGAGGTAGTCCCCGATCAGGCGGCGAAGGTAGAGCGGGACGCTGTGAAACACAAGCGCCCGCTCGATCGCCGCCCAGGAGACGGTGTTGAACGCGTTGGCGATGTCGAGAGACACCGCCACGCTGACACCGCCCCCCTCGACCGCCCGGCGCGACAGCGACCTGACCAGCAGAATGGCATCTACCGTCGATCGCTGCCGCCTAAAGCCGAATTGGCGGTCGGACAGATCCGGGAACTCCGCGGCTCCGAGGTGGTCCAAGAGGCGGGCAGCCAGGATGCGCTCCAAGAGCTTGCCCGCCTCGTCGAGGAGACATATCGGCCGATAAGCCGAGGGTGACTCTGCGGGCTTTCCGGGCTTCCGCAGCAGCACTAACCTCGCTTCCTTCCACACCTGGGGAAACCTCCCGGTCCTCAAGGCCGCGTCGAACACGCGCCTGAGGCCGCTCCCAAGGGCGCCCATCGCGCAGGCCCAGACTCGCCCGGGCACACCGTCCGGTCCGGGTGCAGCGTTCTTCGAACGCATTCGAAGCACCGCGGACCGGAGCTCCTCGTCCGTGACCCTCGGGGCATCCTCGATGTCGGTGCCCCACGTCAACCCCGGATCCCCCGAAGCGTCGACGCGACCCTCCCCAGGAACCGGGGGAGGGGGAAACAGCGCCGACAATACCCCGAGGAGAAACCGGGGCTCGAGGCCCTCTGTGACAGGGGGCGCCCAAGGTCCGAGCTTGACAGACACGGCCCTGTATGGGCGCCCCCAAGGGTCCTCGTTGAGGGTCGCGAGGGACTCCTCGCACGAACGGGTTTTAGCCCGGGCTATGGCTCCACGGAGCTCCCTGCGCGCCGCTGAAAACGCGGAGCGCAGCTCCCGGAGCCGGTCCTCCGTGACCCGCCTTGGATCCCAGCGGCGGGCCTTGGTGTACCGGCGTCTCGCGACAACGCATGCGGCGCGAAGATCAGCGATCTCCACGGACCACCAGTACACCGACCTCCGACCCCCGCCCGGCGGCCCGGCTCGCGGCATAGTGGCGTCGCAGATTCTCTGCAACGCTCGCCGGAGCCATAGGGCGCCGTTAGAGGGGTCGTCGAGGACGTCGCCCGGCAAAGGAGGCCAGGCGACGACGGAGGACGCCATCCGGGCCGCGTCAGCATCGAGCTTCTTGAGCGCCCAGCGCGGCGGCTGTCTACCGGCTCGAGGGGGAGGCACGGGGGCGGAGGTAGCCAACATGACGTACATGTGGTCGGAGCCTGTCTCCGACTCCTCCGCCACCCAGCAGTCCGACGTCATCGCTGCGGCCGCGGGGTTAACCCAGACGAGGTCGATGACCGACTCGCCCCGCGACCCGCGGAACGTCGTGACCGCGTGGGGGTTCTTCAAGATGAACCCCATTGCCTCCACCCACTCGAGCAGCACCTCGCCCCGGAGGTCTGTCCTGGGGGCGCCCCACTCGCGAGCGTGGGCGTTAAAATCCCCCAGGAGGACCACTGGCTGAGCCAATCGGGGGGCTAAAAACACCCCCACCTCGTTCAGCCGGTCCTCGAACTCCGGGACGCTGTATCCCGGTGCCAGGTAGCAGCCGACCACTGTGAGGTTTCCCCACTTCACCGCCATCCAGCCCCGACCGTGTTGGGCGACCGAACACGACGGGGCTCCCGGTCCCATCTCCCACGTCATCGCCACTTGCCGATCCGGATTGGTGGACCGATAGCACCGGTCCCCCAGCGGATACGGCTCGGCGATGACGGCCAGCTCGACGCCCAACTCCAAGCGAGCCTGCTCAAGCAGGTCGTGCGCTCGCATGGAGTGGTACGCGTTTAGGAGGAGTATCGGGGGGCCGCGAGACATTAAGGAGTCTCAGCGCCGGCCTCCCCCGACTCCTCCGCTGGCGGACCTGCGCCCCCGATGATGTCTGGGGGCGCGAGACGCTCCGTCTCGTCGTCCGGGAGATGGGATCCACCTCCGAACGAAGCCGCGACCGATCGCGCTAACTCCAGCGCCTCGGCCGCATCCACCTCCTCTGGCGCTCCTCCACCCGCCGGCGGGGGAACCTCCTCGGCCTTTAGGAAGGCCTCCCTCCCAGCCGGCGGTGGCTTCTTTGGGGGGAGCTCCGTGTCGCTCCCCCCTTTCTCCCTCTTCTTCTTCTTACCGGCCCGCCTCGGGGACCCCCCGGGCGCCGAGGAAGGGAGGCCGCTAGCCGGAGCGTCCGGCTCCTCGCGGTCCTTCCTCTTACCGGCGCCATCCCCGGCCATGGATGTTGCGGCCAGGGGAGCGGTCTCCATCTTCTCCGGCGAAGGCACCGGAGATGCGGCGGCCGCGGGGGTATCGCCCGCAGGCGGCGAGGAGCGCGCCCCCGATGCTTTGGGGGCCGACCTCTTGCCCTTTCGGGCCCCTGCGCGAGCCACAGGAGGGGGCCGACAAGCCGGTCCCCCCATTCTGTGCCCGCTGGGCAGGCCCGCCGACGCGCAGAGCGGGCAGGCGGGGGGTGCGAGACAGGAGCGCGCCGCGTGTCCCTCGCCACCGCAACGGTAGCACACGCCACTCCTGTCGGTGGCGCTGCTGCACTTGGCCCTGACGTGGCCAAACTCTAGACAGCGGAAACATTGCAGCCTCCGCTGCGCGAGCGGCACCACGCGGGCCACGAGGGAGTCCACCACGACGGTGGACGCCCCCAACAGTTTGGCAGCAGCTGCCACAGGCGCGCGGACCCAGAGGGAGAATAGCCCGGCGGCGCCCGGCTGTTTGACACCAACCGAGACGTCCTCCGCCGAGCAAGCCCCCTGAGCCGCGATCGCCCCCCGAACCGCCTCCACGGACGCCAACTCCGACAGCCCACACACCCGGAACTCGGCCAACTTTTGGGGGCAGTGCACCTTTATTCCGGTGCCCCCCAGCTGCTCCGCAAGCCTCAATTTGAGGGCGGCAGCTTTGGCCGAGCCCTGTGATCCTGGAATCTCCAGGATCAACCCCCCGGTCACGGCGCGCCTCGGTCGCATCGACGCGATACCGAGTTCGGCGACATTAATTGCCGCCATCGCGCCGGAGACCCGCGCGGAGAAATCCTTCTCCCCCCCGGCGGGGGCGGTGATAGCCACCGCCGCCGTCCTGGGGGCGCGCGGGATCGACACCGGGGCTGGTCCGGGCGTGCGGATCCTTTGGGGAGCCGACGCCGAAGCCGAAGCGGCCCCCGCACCTCTCCCACCCCCATCACTCCCTCGCGCCGCCGGCCCGGCCGCCCTCCGCGCCGCCCTCTTCGCCCTACGGCTCACAACCTGTGCCCATGTGCCTTGCGAGGCGACAATGGGCCCAGGGGCCGGGGCTTGGGCGCGCGACCTGGCAGGCGTCGCGGGCGGGGCCTCTTTCTTGGCGGCCCTCGCGGCCCTCCTTCTGCGCTCGCGCCTCGCCCGCGAGGAGGAGGCCGGCTGGGGCGGAGAACTCGCCCCACCCCCCACAGCGACGGGAACCGCCCGATCGCGCACGTCAGGGGCGGACACCGGCCGGCCACCCCCCGCTCCAGTCCCAGCCCCCGCCGGAACACTCGGCAAAGTAGCCGAGGGCGGCGAGGGCCCAGCCACCTTCTTTCCCTTCGCGGGCCGAGTGGGCTTCGCAGGGGGGGGGGGGAACAACCCCCCGCCCGCCTGAGGGCGCACCCGCGGAGCCACCGGCGTGCCCGCCGGTGCTCACAGCTCGCGCCGCCCTTCTCCTCTCCTTCCGAGACGGAGCAGATGCCCCGTCTCCCGCAACAACACCCCCCTCACCCCCAATCCCGGTCCACTCCAGAGCCAAGGCCGTCGGCGGAGCGGTCGGCTTGGACACCGAACCGCTCAGGACCTTGCCCAGAGCTAAGAGGCGCGCGTCCATGCGCCTCTCGAGCTCCTCCATTCGGCGCAACATGGCGTCCCACGGTTGTTCGGTGGGAACGCCGGCGCCATGGGGTGGAGGGCTCGATGTCGGAGCCAAGGACGGGGGGGAGGGTTCTCTCCTCCTCTTCTTCGTCTTAGCGGCAGCGCCGCCTCCCTCCAAGTCGCACGGCAGAGGGTCAGGCCTCGCCGCCGACGAGGGGCCCGGCTCAGCCCCCGTCCGGGCAACGGTGTCCGTCCAGGGGGGAACGCAGGACGGGAGGAGCTCCGCGCGGGTGGGCAGTGGGACGGACGGATGGAAGGGCATTGCCTCCGCCTCCGTCACATCCACACCCCTCATTCTCGCCCGCGCCTCAAGGCGGGCGTACTTCCCGCGCAGGAACTCTAGCTCCCGCTCCTTGACGTGGAGACACTCCCCGAGGGTGTGTGCCTGATCCGTCAAGGCCCGAACCTGCGTGGACAGCTTGTGGGACTTAATCTCCCACATCCCCTGGCGGAAAACCACCTCCCTGGCCGGCTTGTTGGGGTTTTCACCCCTCTCCGCCCTGCCGGTCAGTTCGGCGGCCACCGCAGACGCGCGTCTTATAGCGACGCGGATCGCACGCATATCGGTGGTCTTCATGTGCTTAGTAGCACCGACCACCGCGGCGACCGCGTCCAGCTCGCGCTGCGCCTGCCCGGCCAGGCCACCCACCGACATAGTCTCGGCCCAATTTCTCAGGTCCGAGCGCGTCGGCAGGGCCTTCATGCCGGGGCCCAGTCTCCGCGGGTCCGTCCAGACGCCGGGCTTTCTCCCGCGTTTGCCCGGCACGAACCCGGGTCTGTCACCCCCGTCGGTGCCCCCATCGGACGACAGCACATGGGCATCGGCAAGGCCATCCCCCGCTGACCCGTCCTCCTCCTCAGTATCCGGCGCAGTCCGGGAACAAGCCCCGGTGCTGCCCCGCTGTCCAGCCGTCTCCGCGAAGGGACCACTGTCAATGTCCATGGACACCGACGCCGCATCGGCGATGCTCGCGATCGTCCCGAACGCGTCCCCCCCCCCCCGTCAGGCCCGAGTCCCGCGACGCCTGCTGCAGCAACCCCCGCCCCCTCGTCGGAGGGAGCCACGACGGGCCTATTGATCAGCCTGTCGCACCTCTGTAAAACAACGAGAGGCAGCGCCCTCGTTGTCTCGGCACTTACGCCTCTCGATACGTCTCGGCAACTATGTTTTTCCTATATTTATCCGCTAGCTTGGGCTTCTACCGGTTCTGATGGTAAATAGCGCGAAAATACCACCAGCGCCGGGGACGGAGAATCCTTGAAGCTTCATTCTGTCATTTCTCGAGGCTGTCTCAGTACACGATTCATAAATTCATTAATATTTGAACGTACGGTGGTTATTAGCGCTCAAACGCACCGGACCACCCTCCACAGATGTTTACTGAAGGTAACCGTAACCGCAAAATCTTCCTTAGTAGATAGGCTATGCCGATTCTGGCCCCTAGGGGCCCTCGGGCGCGCTGGGGCGAGGGGTCGTGCGGTGTGGAGGGGGGGGGGGTTACCGCGCTCGGGCGAGGGGGTGGATGACGTCACAGGGGAGGGTAATTTTCAAAATTTTCAAAATGGCGTCGCGCGCTTTTCGTATTGGCGCCACCTATCGGATGTTTAAGATACTTTGGTTATGCGTCGGTATTTGGGGTCCGCGTAGGTATTTGGGGCCCGTGTCGATAAATTTCCTAGGTTTTTCATACATTGCGTATTGGCGCCCCCTGGTGGATGATGGATGTTTAAGGTATTTGGGGTCCGCGTCGGTATTTGGGTCCGCCATGGTAAATTTTCCAGCTTTTCCCAGACATTTCGTATCGACGCCACCTGCTGGATTTTTAAGGTACTTTGGACACGCGTCGCCGCCGCGCAATCTCCGTACGTGGGCGGGGATTGGTGCGCAGGCGCGACCGCGACCGATTCGTGGAAATTCGCGTCTTCGATGATTATTTCAGAGAAAATATAAGGTGTCATGGCGTGCGACAGGATTGAACACGTTCTGCCACCCATGTGCACGTTCTTCATGGCGTGTGTTTATGTTTGAATCGTGGGATCGATACGGCACTCGTGCAATGATTTAAACGTAGAGCGATAATTATTGTAAATTAATCGTCGCGATAACCCCTGGAATAAACACGACATTGCATTCGATGGGGACTTCTGAGAAATCATACAGCGAACCGCGCCATGCCGAGTGTTTATATCTGACCATTGACTTTTCCCAAGACCACCATGTCTCTAAGAAGTTCCCTCGAGAAAACGCAATGTCCCTGAAGCAATAAATTAGGTGGCGCGTTCACGCGAGCGACTAAGCGATAATTATTCGGGCTACAGTTCCGAGTATTTTCACGATCGAGAACAGGGCGACGTCTCAAGGGCCCTTCTCGAGGGTCTGCGAGTCGAGCGTCGTGGGAGCGTGTAAGGGTGAAAAGAAATCGTACATAAATTTTCCTCCAACAGCATCGTTGAATATAGCATCTTCAACATCGTTCGTAAAGAATGCATTGTCGGTGATCTCATTAAATAAATCAGCGTCGATAAAAAATGCATCAACATGCGCAGGCGTACTCATATTAAAATCAGACTCGTCAACCTGAACTGCATTAACGCGAACATCAATCCCTGATATCGCATTATTATTAACTGCGATCTCGTCGATTTGTTCCACATTAGAACATTTCCGTCATACAATAGTGTGGGGCTTCCTCCCAACTCGACGCAGCCACATCATCTTGATCATTATCATCACCTATGATGAATGAAGTTTCCCTATGCACACCGAACCAATAATACACGTCCCCGTATTTTCCCGACGGTAAGTAGTCATTTTCGCAGTTGTCATTATAAAACACCTTCAAATAAGCATCATAATCGTAAAGAACTTCTGCCTCGTGAAATTCACCACCCCGAATTTCTTCGCATTGCACAGCGACATCCTGACACGTTACATATATTTTGGGGTGTGATGTGTGACTAGGGATCGCAGCGGTAACTTCCCGATTCAAATCCACGGATAGAGACCTAATCTGAAACCAATTGTTTCTTTACAACCCTCAAAAGTTGCTAACGCACCCAACACAATGATTCACTAAAAATGTAATGATGAAAACTTACGGTATCAACCGATGTATTTTGTGTGCACTGGACGGTAAATGATATCCTTCAAAGCGATCTCGTTTACAATAATAACAACAACAACAATAAATTTTTAAAAACGATTCTTGTAGTAACGTATGGCCTGACTGATGCAGTAGCATGAGAGAACTGATTTTAACGCACCCGCTCCATGATCCATGAACATAGAGTAATAATTATTCGATGTTGCAATCCCGTAAGCAACCATCGTAAACATACAGCGATAATAATTCGGGGAAGAGTTCCGAGTATTTTCACGATCAACGAAGCTGTAAGTCAATCGTTACGGCGGTCCATGGAGTAAACATTACATTGCACCGCGCGATACCGTATGTTTATATTGGAATCGTGGGAGTGGTACAGCGACCCCGTATGGGTGAACCGAATTCGAAGATACGTTCGAACCGCAGCAAACGTATGCATAGAGCGACGACGACACAAGATCGTGACTAGGGTGGGTGGTTGGTATATTAAACGCTCAGTCGCTCGGTGAAAATCGTGAAATACGTTACGCGCGCATAATATGGACTTTTTCGAGAATTCGTGCAAGTTGTTGCAGGGTGTGATCACACAGTTGCATACTGAAGAAGAATGCAGCGAGTGGTTTATATTGTGTAACGAATGCATGCATCTTATCAACGAATATCTCAAGAATCAAGTAGTATCGGCATCCGACCATCAACGTTTGAAATTACTTAAGATTAATATTGAAAAAGCACGAGCCCGGGTCCGGAACAGACCAGCGGTCAAACTCAATGAAGATGACGCACGAGATGCACTGCTAATGTCTTCTGACGACGACGATGATTATTGGGTTAGTCCTTTATCGACGATACCGCAGTTGGACGACGAAACATTGACGATCGAAGGGTGTAAGATTCGTGAGGTATTAAGCATCCCATCATTGTTCGAGACGTCATGGATCAACATCTTCCGACACGGATTTATGCAATTACCGCGTGAACAGCGTCAACCATTACGTCATATCGCGCGATATAGTGCTGTGAGTAAATGCACATTATATTGCACCGTTGCTGATAAGAATCCGTACCGCAGGCGACCAAAGTATACTACCGCGATCGTGTGTACACCGTTGACGCTTCTACACGACCTCGAAAACGGTTCGGTCGAAGTACGGGAAGTATTCTGTCCCGAAACATTGAAAATTACAGTACACGAGTTTTTGAATCTGGAATTATCAAGATATTTGGATAATCTTATGAGTATTCCGCGAAACTCGTCTCGTGTACTTGTACCGCTGAGTTTTCGATGGCCTGTTGAGGACTACGACCATATCACTTGGATAAGACGTATCAAGAAATTGTACGGAATCGTACGTCTCTGGCAGGCGAACTATTTGTGAAGCGGCGAATTATGTGCGAAGAAGTGAATATGGAGGTGATCATGGACATGTACAGGGTTTTGACCCAGAGGTTCGAGCGTGTACATTCTATTGAGGAGTTCCTAGACTGGTCGAATCAGTGCGACTCGTGTGTACAACGCATCGTTGAGTATCAGAGCAGTGGAGTGTCCGTGTCCACGAAACAACGCCTGGTGTCATTGAACGCGCAAATAACAACATTGCGTGTGGACGTGCGGGAAAAGTTTTCACGAGTCGGTTCTGGGGTTTCGGGCCGATCGACGACACCCAAAGTCGTATGGGAAAACGTGGAAACTGCATTCGCAAGTCGCATTTCAACCGGCGCGGTTATCAACTTGGGTTACATCGATCCACGTCAATTTTTGGAGGGTGCTCGACATATAGTAATGTTACGCGTCACGAATGCAATCACGACACATAATGGTGTGACCGTTAATACAAACTTGAACGCGGAGTTTATGTTAGGCGGGAATACAGACGTGAAAAGTTTCGGTACGCGAAATCATGTACTATTATTAGATTCGAACGTGCGCGAGTGGTATTCGAAGTGTGTGATCACTCCCACGTTAGTGGCGATCGATGAATTTCAAGATCGGGACAGTGGATGGACCCTAAGGGCTGTACTAAATATTCTAGTGAATATTAATAAGTATAATCCACTTCGAGTCGGTTGCGATATTGACGTAAAGCTGCCGCGCGTCGTTGTTCTGAAGAAAGCGGTGGTCAATGTAAAGAGTGGGGACAATGCATGCTTCTTGTGGTCAGTCGTCGCCAGTTTATATCCTGTTGCTACGCATTGTGAGAGGTATGAGTCATACCTACCTTACGGGACGGTGCTTTGCACAGACAATATAACTCTTCCCGTGACATTGGATCAGCTGACAAAGTTCGAGAGTTTGTACAATGTGTTGATGAATGTGTACGCGTGGACCGACGGAAGTTGTGCGCCTCTGCGTTTGACCGAGGACAAGCGTGAGAGACACGCCAACCTACTACTGGTGCAGGATACCGGGGATACCAATCGATATCACTTCACCTGCATTCGAAGCATGTCGAGGTTGATTTCGAAGCAGCTCGACAATCACGGGCATCAAGTATTCGTTTGGGAAAGGTGAGTAAAATATGGAATACTTCGATCGATGTATTATTTATTCTTATGCTTTATTATTATTATTATTATTATTATTAACCCTATTATCGTTGCAGATGTCTCAGCTTCTTCCACTCGTCCGAGCGATTGACGAAACACACCGTGGACTGCCAGCATCTGAACGAGTGTGCCGTCGAATTGCCGACCGTGAATGATAAATGGCTGCAGTTCAAGAATTTTAAAAATAAGGAACGAGCACCATTCATCATTTACGCGGACTTCGAATGCATGCTGGAGGACGTTGAGCCTGCAGAGCGGCTACGGACGTACACGTACCAGCAGCATAGAGTGTACAGCGTAGGATACTAAATCCATTGCTCCACCGACGCATCTCTATGTCGTTATCGCGCGTATCGTCACGAAACCGAGTGTGTGAAGTGGTTCGTGAAAGAACTTCGTGACTTTGCTGACACTGCGTATTCGTGATTGCGGAACGCGAAACCGATGAACTCGTTGACGAGACAACAGTGGCAAAGTTTTAACGAAGCGATTGCGTGTCACGTGTGCGGACAACCCTTCGTCGTCACGGACAAAAAAGTGCGCGATCATTGTCACTCGACGGGCGAGTACCGAGGCGCGACCCACGTGTCGTGCAACTTACAGTTTCAGCGATCGTACACTATACCGGTAGTATTCCACAATCTATCAGGCTACGACGCGCATTTCATAATCAAGGAGTTGGCCACAGCGTTCGAGGGACAGATCGACCTGCTGCCGTTGGCGAAGGAAACCGAGGGATACCTGCTGGAGGCAGGGGGACCAAGCCGTCATTCATTGGCCGAAGTTTGCATTTAGTACGCACTTTATAGGTAGGAGGCGCTAGGTACATCACACACACATACCTAGGTGTATCAGTGAGCACGACACACAACCTTTCGACGTTGGTGAAATGTTACTTTGGCGCCATTTGGCTACATTTGGCGCAACGCGAGGAAGCATCAAGCATAACCTTCAAATGGCGTCCTCACTTTCCCTGGTTTACCTTTTCTAAGGCCGCCTGACCATGGATCGTCGCGTCAGTGACGCGTATGCAGCAGATAGAAGGATATGCAAAGAAATTGAATATATTTTATTTTCCTATGAAAAGAAGAAATATTCAATTTCAATGTTTATCCTTCTATCTGCTGCATACGTGTCGCTGACGCGACGATCCGTGGACAGGTTTTAAAGTAAGCGGTGTATTACACGTATACACATACACATACGTCCCGATTCACACCAATTCACACATTGACAGTTTAGTACGCACTTTATAGGTAGGAGGCGCTACAAACTCTGCTTCAACTTTCGTAAGAGGGAAGCTTGGCCCCCCTGGCTGGAGGTTGACATCGAATATCCCAAGGAGATCCACGATGCCCACGCGGACCTTCCATTCTGCCTGGTGCGCGAGCACGCGCCGCACGGTAAACAGACCATGCTGCTTGCCACGCTCGACGATAAGGAGCGATACGTAATCCATTATCGCTACCTAAAACAGTGCATTGGACACGGTTTACGCGTGACGCGAATTCATCGGGTGTTGCGATTCGATCAGTCGCATTGGTTGCGCAACTACATCCAATTGAACACCGATTTGAGGACGCGCGCCACTAGTGAATTTTAGAAGACTCTATATAAATTAATGAACAATACGGTGTACGGGAAAACAATGGAGAATGTGCGGAATCGCGTAGACGTGCGACTGTTGACGCGGTGGAACGGTCGTTACGGTGCGGAAGCGCTAATCGCGAAACCGAACTTTCACAGTCGTACGATCTTCTCCGAACTCGTTGCGATCGAAATGCGAAAACTTAAAGTGAAGTTCGACAAGCCGATATTAGTGGGGATGAGTGCGCTGGACGTATCGAAAGAATGCTTGTACGAATTTTGTCCGGCCGCGAACGTAAACTTTGTCGCGACGAAGAAGGGTCTGGTTCGTGTCAAGCGATCAGAGTGGAGATTCCGAGAAAGGACTGAGTCTCGGAGCGCAGTCAAGATAGGACCGCCTTTGTATATATCCTGGTGCGGGTCGGTCCCAGGATAAACACGTGCAGGCCATATCGTAAACCGTCGGGCGACTGCACGGCGCCGAATTTTCCCGATGACTTAAACAAGGGAAGAGAATGACGAGAGGAGTAGTCGACTTTAGCTCTCGTGCGAGTGCGGTTCGCAAGAGGGATTCTCCCGATCAATTCGGAGATGTAGTTCGGATCGCGACAACGAGTGTATGTTGTGAACGACAGTGTGATGTGCAGTGATGCACAACAATTCCAAAAATACACGAACGCGAATCCACAATTATAAGGGATCCCTCGGAGTCAATCTCCATCAGGTCGTGCCTAGCACACAATTACATACATGAGGGATCCCGCGGACTCATAATCTCCGCCAGGTCGTGCTTAGCACACACCCACGAACATATCTAACGAATTGTGCATGTCGCAAAAACCGCATCATGTTAATTGCGCTCAATCTTCGGCTTATCGTTCACACCTTCATAATTTTCCTTTTATAATTGATGTTAAACTTTATTTCTGGGGTTTTTATGCCGCAAGGCTTTTCCCCAATGAGCCAATAAATTATCCAGTTATTTCGGCTCAATTCTGTTTTGTTTATTATAATTCATTCCTTCTCCGCCTTTACATCCTAACATAATTTGAATTACAGAATTTCTCCATGTTGGAGAAATTTCAACGATACAAATTTCATTATTCGTATATGCGTGCGAGGTTCGGTGATCGGTGCAAGGTTCTGTACATCGACACCGATAGTTTAATGTATAGTGTGGAATGCGAGGATGCATACGAAAGGATGAAGTGCGACATCGCGCGGTTCGACACTAGTGATTACGCGGTGGACAATCCATACGGTATGCCCCGCGTAAATAAAAAGGTGCCGGGACTTATGAAGGATGAGAATAATGGCACCTTGATGACCGAGTTCGTCGGACTGCGATCCAAGATGTACGCGACTATATAGTGGCCGATTCCTTCACCTCCGGTAATCTTCGGATTAGACTTATGTTCCACATAACTGACACATGCCTGTTTCCTCACCTCTGATTAAGAGTGATCTGCCAGTTAATCTCCAGATTAACTTTACCGGAGGTTCAGGCACCGATTAACTGCCAGAAGTGGCGGTTAATGCATGTTTGCAGTAGAGGGGGAAATAGGAATATATACCTACGTATACCCAGCGATTTTACTTTTAAGAAAAAAGGAAAAATGGCTAGGTATAATATATCCCGTAAAAAAGAATCCCATTTAAAAACATTGTCGTAAATTAATATAAATTTATTAATGTTCTATATTCAACTTTACAAAAGTAATGATATACAACAGTTGCGCCAATTATCACACTGGCTATTTACACAAAGAACAAAATGTATTCAATAATATTAAGCAGATATATTTTTATACAAATAAATATTTTAATACGAATAAATATTTGATTCAAAATACTTGGCGCTGCGCCCCGAATTGGTGTTGCTAAACTCAATAAATATGTATAAATTGCATTAATCCTTTTCTTTCTTTCTTGTACGTGCGTGCATGCGTGTGTGTGTGCGTACGTGCGTGTGCATATGCTACGTATGGTATTAGAATTAAATATATGTAGAATAAATCTGACTGCGTTTCTAATATGTGTATGTATATGTATTTTATATTGTAATGGAGTTGTTGTAAATTATTAATTAATACTAAGGCAATTAACATTTTTTCGGTTGCGCAGTGCCAAGTATTTTGAATCAAATATTTATTTGTATTAAAATATTTATTTGTATAAAAATATATCTGCTTAATATTATTGAATACATTTTGTTCTTTGTGTAAATAGCCAGTGTGATAATTGGCGCAACTGTTGTATTGTCACGTCCTGGGTGGCGGGTTTTAGGACAGTGACATTGTGGAAGGGTAACGGGAGTCGAACGCGAAATCCTGTTTCGCCGCTCCGAGAGGTAAGGAGGATTTTAAGCCCGAAATTTTGTTTCGCTGCTCTAAGCGATTGCAAGGTTCAGGCACGGAATCCTGTTTCGCTGCCCCAAACGGTTTGCAAAGGTTAGGCACGAAAATCTTTTCGTTGCTCTACGGAATAGGAAGGATCTAGGCACGAAACCCTGTTTCGCAGTCCTGGTGAATAGGAGGGAATTTAGGCACGAAACCCTGTTTCGCAGTCCTGGTGAATAAGAGGGAATTTAGGCACGAAACCCTGTTTCGCAGTCCTGGTGAATAATAAGGATTTAGGCACGAAACCCTGTTTCGCAGCCCTAATCGACCAGGGGAGGTTGGGTAATAAGCGCGCACCCGAGTGAGACCCGTTACGTTATTCGCGAAGGAAAACGGTGGTAGAAAGAGCCGGTTATGATTTTAAACGTTTGAGTAATAGAACCACTATTTATTGGTAAGCGAGTGAAATAGCAGTGTGCTTCTGATGATATAGCAGTTTACAATAATGCATGAACATAGAGCATTGGGACAAACATTTATATAACGGTGATTGAGAATATAATAAACATGTGACAACTTAGTAACGCTAATAATGATTTAGTATAACTAATGAAATTAAGCAATGGTATAATTAGGCAGTAAGCAATTGAAAGTTAAAGAGAAAGCAATACAATTGAGCGATGTACATATAAAGCAATAAGCAAAATCGAAACGAATAATATGAAGTAATAAGCAAAATCAAAGCGAATAATATAAATATAAAGAGTTAAACAATAATGTTGCACGTGAGCAAGCGAAAATAGGATAATGAAAGTTATAATAGTTAAATGCTTACAGTGATATAGAAGAGGTGAAATCCTTATAGCACTTCACTAACAATACAGACACGTGGTGTCGCGAAAGAATCTAGTAACTCTATGGTCGATAGTGACTGACTGAACGATTGTAACAGACTGATGATGCGCGGTCCATGTGGCGCTTGTATTTATACGAAATCAATGGAATGTCTGGTATGCGAGGAATTTACGTTATGCGTGGAATCTGTGGTATGCGTGATGAGTCATACGCGTTATGTAATCGACGCGTGCCAATGACTCATGCGTAAGGTATGCGTGGAATAGCGGATTTCGGCGGTTCTTTCGGGG
The DNA here is from genome assembly GCA_929113495.1 of Andrena minutula. Taxonomy (NCBI): domain Eukaryota; kingdom Metazoa; phylum Arthropoda; class Insecta; order Hymenoptera; family Andrenidae; genus Andrena; species Andrena minutula. The sequence goes on along the minus strand of OV815995.1, from coordinate 32,203,306 downwards.
TTTTTAGGGATGGGTATTCCACCCGTTGGATGGATTTAGAGGATTTTGATTGGGGTTTTAAGGTGGAGGCTTGAGTACGTTTGTAGAAAGAGGGGGGGGGGGAGAGAGAGGGGGTACATGGTTTCGAGATGAGCGAGCTTTGGCGAGGGGCTTGTGTTAGATTTGAATGGGGAAGAGTTCGCGCCTCTAAGGCCGAAGAGGGGAAGGGGATTCGAAATTTGGGCGTCTGGAGATGGGGACCGCTAAGGTACATCGTCCAAACAACCCGGAGGTTGGAAAAAGGGGTTTAGCATATGTGGTTTCGAGAATAGTTGAGTGGATTTATATGGAGGATGCCATTTAGGACCGGCGAAAAATTATCGGGACGTCACAGTATATCATTACTTTTGTAAAGTTGAATATAGAACATTAATAAATTTATATTAATTTACGACAATGTTTTTAAATGGGATTCTTTTTTACGGGATTATATACTTGGCGCTCTTTTTTGTACCTTTTTTTTAAAAAAGGTAATTTTGTGGAGATTTCACACATTTTATAGTGTTTATTATGGCTGTATAATTTTTTCACCCCCTCGGGTGAATTATTAATATTAAGTGAAATATTATATTGCCATCCAAACTATGCACGCCTGCAAAGCTACCAGACAATTGGATTGGTGGAATTGGTTTAAATTTGAGTTTTCAGACATGAAGCAAACATACAGGAAGCAAACAGACGATTGAAGCTGAATAAAATCGTTTAATTAATATAATGCTATGTCACAATAAATTTTTTTCTCTAACGTAGATTATCTGTAAATATATAAAATCCACATTTTAGTTATAACTTAACATAGAACATATAGAAATAGAGTGGCCCTTTGTTATAGTAAATGTAGAAACTACAAAATGTGCCCGAAGGAAGTGAGAGCGCAGAATGTCTTGTTGGAGGAAATTTAAATACTAATGGTAATTTATCGAAAATGAACAAAGAGATTCAATATTTTTAACACACAATTTATTGGTGCTGGAATAAAATTAAATTAGTATCGAGATTTGGTAAGGAGTTTGGAAAATTTCTGGACAGACGAAATTTATTCGTATTAGGAGGGAGTACATGGTTGGTTGGAAGGAAGGGGCTACAAATTTCCGTAAATCAGACATTGTGTCTCGGTGAATCTATACAATTTCAATTGTTATTATGGACGAGGTGCATATGGTACATGATTTTAATCTAATGAGGCGTGCAGGAGTTACTCTGTACTCTCCCGTTCGATTGGCGTCCAGGTATTGTCACCGAACTCTCCATAACGAACAGGCGTCCAGGAATAATCTCCCGTACTCTCCTCTCTCAACGATAGGGTATTCAGGAAAGGGACTTTATACTTTCGCGGTTCTAATCTACAGAGGCGTCCAGGAGTTACTCTGTACTCTCCTCGTTCGGTAGGCGTCCAGGTATGATCGCTGTACTCTCCATACCGAACAGGCGTCCAGGAATAATCTCCCGTACTCTCCTATCTAATCTACTGAGGCGTGCAGGAGGTCCATCTGTACTCTCCCGTTCGATTGGCGTCCAGGTATTGTCGCCGAACTCTCCATATCGAACGGGCGTCCAGGCATATTCTCCCGAACTCTCCTCTAATTCTAAAGAGATGCTCTGTACTCTCTCGACCAGTAGGCGTCCAGGTATTATCGCCGTACTCTCCATACCGGTCGAGCGTCCAGGAACAGACTCTAGTTCCTCCAGCAGGCGTCCAGGTATTATCGCCGAACTCTCCTGCCGGAGTCCCTAAGCTGTTCGAGAGCGGCCGTGTGTGTACCTCGTCCTCTCTCTCGAAGCAGCGAAGAAGAATTTGCCTTTGCAGTCCTCTAATTTATACCCGATCGTTGCTATCCGCGGCCGCCGAAATCAACAACGCGTTGTCAAGCGCGGGCCTCGCGAGACGCGCTTCCGCGCCCGCACGTCTCTCCTCTCGGGCGGCCTACAAGCGTGTCCGCGAAACGTCTCGATGGTCAGCGTCTCTCATCCGCCTTTTCTGCATGCTACAGTCTCCCCCTCTGGACACGAAAACGTCCCGGTGAGTAGTCCAGGATCCTAGGTGTCGAAGTAGTCTCTGGAGCTGGGGCCGAATTGGCACCACTGGTGCAGGTGTCTGGTTCCGTGCTCCAGAGTACAGGCTGAGGACTGCGATGCGAAGAGCCAATACCACGGCGAGAACCTCTCGCTTCGTAGTGGGATCGGTCTGTCTGCTGGTGGTAGACCGCTGCTGGCGAGCTCCAGATGTTCGGTCTCCTTCTCCCCCTGGAGAAGAGCTGCTCCTTTGGCGTAGCTGCTAACGCAAGTTCGGCAGGATGGGATGTCGTCTCGTCGGCGGGCTGCCGACTGGATGCGTTGGCGAGGGCGTCTTTAAGTGGTCGTCGCTGGTTGTTGTTGCGAGGCGGCCCTCCTCAGGATGTTCCTTCTGGGTCAGCTGGGTTAGTGGTTCCGCGATGCTGGCAAAGTTTGGCACGAATCGACGGTACCAAGAACAAGTCTGTAAGAAAGATATTAGTTGCTTCAGGTTTTCTGGTGCCTTCATTTCTCGTATGGCTTTCGTTTTGTCGGGGTCTGGTTGAATTCCTTGAGAGGTGAGGATGTGGCCCAAATACTTGATGTTTTGGCAGCAGAAGCGACATTTCTCTCGGTTCATCCGCAGTCCGAACTTCCGAAGTCTGTTTATTACAGCCTCCAGGTCGTCTAGATGTTCGTTGAAGGTTGATGATAGGACCAACAAATCATCTAAATAGACCAAGACATTTCGGGCTCCTAGGCCTGACTTTAGTCGGTCCATCAGACGCTGGAAGGTGGCCGGGGCATTCTTCAGTCCAAATGGCATGCGTTTGAATCTGTAGATTCCAAAAGGGGTGGTGAACGCTGTCTTGTCCCGGTCTTCTGGCCATACGCCTATCTGCCAGTATCCTGACTGTAGATCCAGGGCAGACATGTAGCTGGTTTTCTTGGCTGCATGTAACAAATCATCGATCCTAGGCAGTGGGTACGAATCGCTGACCGTTATATCATTCAGGCGTCGGTAGTCGACACACACGCGAATGCTCCCGTTCTTTTTTGGTACCAGGACTATGGGTGCGGCCCAGGGTGATTCGCACTCTTCAATGATGCCGTAGTCCAGCATCTTCTTCAACTCCTTCTGCAGCATCTCCCTCTTTGCAGGTGTTAGACGATAAGGTGGTACTGCAATTGGAGCCTGGTCCCCCGTATTTATTCGATGTATCGCCTCGGCCGTCGGCGGACCCTCTGCCAGGAAGAGGTCGTTGTTCGTTTTCAGGAGTCTTTTCAGCATTTCCATTTCTTGCGGTGTTGTGCCCACCGCCTCATCCTCTCTCAGCTCCTCTACAGGACTGGATTGGGACTGGTCGTGGTTCAGGGCCTGCTCGTTGGGCGCCATTTTGTAGCCTCGAGATTTGGTAAGGAGTTTGGAAAATTTCTGGACAGACGAAATTTATTCGTATTAGGAGGGAGTACATGGTTGGTTGGAAGGAAGGGGCTACAAATTTCCGTAAATCAGACATTGTGTCTCGGTGAATCTATACTGTTCGCAAAGTTACTTTTATAGCGCACGTGGGAACGATAGGACACTCACGAGATAATTGTTGAGTTCTAATTAGTAATTATAATCTCTATATATATGTCTATTTACAATATTTACAATAAAACTGGTTGAAGTAATAGAGTGGACTGTATTTACAGGTTCTGCCCCTTTTAAGGTTCCTACGCCGTAGGAACTTGCTTGCAAATTGCTGTACGAGTAATCGGCCCGATTTCGTACAAACTATTTCGGTTGAATTAGAGAGAAGAGCGAGAATAGCGTGATACCTTTTTGACGGCTCGTCGATCAGTAGTTCGAGGAATCCGTTGCCGAATTCCTCGAATCCTCGAGCTCTCCCCCTTCCATCGATCGCCGATCCATGGAAGGGAGACCCGATCGCCGCTCCACATGGGTTAGAGTGGGGCCAGAATTAATTTCGGCACGAGGTTCGCTCGATCTCGCGAGATGGCGCGTCAAGTACGATTTTTCGTGAACATTTCCCGCCCGCCTTCATCGAACGATGAATGAATTGCCGTTTACCGTGATCTGAATGGTTCTAGTGGTGTGGCGTGATCGGATCGCGGCTCGTGCACCCCACCATTCACCACAGGTGGAGCTAGTACTATGCCCTTTATGACAGTGTAGCTACGTTGATGTACGCGCGTCGGGCTTCGTTACTTCGTCGCCCTGAGCAAACGGTAAGTAAATTAATTTGGTTATGGGCCTTATAAACTCTGATCGCGCCGTTTTTACTAAAGCTACCCGCGTCCGACCATCCGGCCCGGGGAACAGACGCGTGATTCTAGCCAGGGGCCACTTGTTGGGCGGCAGCGTCTCGTTTTTCAAGATGCACATGTCCCCAACTCGTGGCTCTGGGCGTGGTTGTGTCCATTTATTGCGAGCCTGGAGGGCTTGCAGATACTCTCGTGACCAGCTGCGCCAGAACTGAAGCCTCATCTGTTGCAAGAGATGCCATCTCGACAGGCGTGACCGTGGAACCTCCTCCACCGTCGGATCCGGTACGGTGAGGAGAGCATCGCCGATCAGGAAATGCCCCGGAGTAAGGGCCGTGATGTCCCCCGGATCGTCGCTTTGAGGTTGCAGTGGTCGAGAATTGAGGCAGGCTTCTATCTGGGCAAGTAAGGTCGACATTTCCTCAAATGTGAGGTGCTGATCCCCAATGACCCTCCTCAGGTGGTGCTTGGTGGCCTTGACGGCGGCCTCCCAAATCCCCCCGAAGTGCGGGGCGGCGGGGGGGTTAAACCGCCAAGCGATGCCGTCGTCTCGAAGATGGGCCTGCATAACCTCACTAGGACTGCGGAGGGGTTCCAGCTCGCGCAGCTCTCTGGCCGCGCCCACGAAGTTTGTGCCTCGATCGCTGTGAATAGTATGACACAGCCCTCGTCTAGCCGTAAACCGCCGCAGTGCTGCGAGGAAGGCCGCGGTACTATAGTCTGAAACAACTTCCAGGTGAATAGCGCGCGTAACCAGGCACACAAAAACTGCAACATAACCCTTGGATGTGCGTTGTCCTCTGCCTCGAGAAGCCAGTAATGTAAGCGGCCCGGCGTAATCTAGACCCACTTGCAGGAAGGGCCTTGCTTGCGTAACCCGATACGCCGGAAGGTCCCCCATCAGCTGCTGGCCTGGCGTAGCCTTCCATCGAAGACAGGTGATGCAGCGATGGATGTGGGCCTTGACTCGCTGTCGCCCGCCCAAGATCCAGTACCTCTGACGGAGGACGGCTAACGTGAGTTGTGTCCCGCCGTGTAATGATCTGAGATGAGCCTCATCGATCAATAACTCTGTGAAAATTCCTCTTGGTGGCAGTATAAGCGGGTGCTTCTCCCAAGACGGTAAGGCAGCGTGCCTCAGCCGTCCACCGACCCGTAACAACCCCTGAGAATCTAGGAAGGGTGCGAGTCGACGTAGCCTACTGCGACTCGCCAGTTGCGCTCCTTGCAAGAGCCGTTGGCATTCCTCCGGGAAGTCTTGGCGCTGAATCAGCTTGATCCAGTGCATCCGGGCTGCTTCTAATTCTGCTGGTGACAGGTAGGTCTCTCTTCCTTCTGACCTTGTCTTGCGGGGTACCCAGCGTAGACACCAGGCGGTTATTCGTAAGAGGCGCTGAATTGAAGAATAATTATTCAACAAACAATTATTTTCTTTCATCATACCCGTAACCTGATGGGACACGACTCTGGCCTCCAACGTGGTCGTCTCATTTTGGACACCCGGACCGGTCAACCAGTGGGGAGTCTCGATGAGCCAAGCAGGACCCTTCCACCATAACCCGAAGTCAGTTAGTTGTTGAGGCGCCATGCCTCTGGAAGCACAGTCAGCCGGGTTCTCGTTCCCAGCCACATGGTGCCAACGGGCATTAGGGAGTTCTCGTTGGATCTCAGCTACTCGGTTGGCCACGTACGTCTTCCAGTTTGACGGGTGGCCACGGATCCAGTCCAAGACGATCCTCGAATCGCTCCATAGGTGAGTCGCTACGTTTTCCAGCTCCAATGCTCCTCTAATAGTGGTGACGAGACGACTCAGCAATGCCGCAGCGCACAACTCCAGCCTCGGGAGCGAGACCCGATGGAGAGGGGCGACCTTGGTCTTGGCAGTGACCAAGTACGACTGCGTGCTGTTATCGTGGCTCACGATGCGTAAGTACAGTACTGCAGCGTAGGCTCTCTCCGAAGCGTCGGCAAAACCGTGGAGTTGTACCTCTTTGGCTCGGGGATGTAGTCCTATCCAACGAGGCACTCGGACCTCGGTCAGGCTCGGCAGGTCCATCAGGAATTGGGTCCACTTCCGTTCCTCAGTTGTGGGCAGGGTGGTATCCCAGTCTATTTTCAACAGCCACAGGGATTGCATGAATATTTTTGCCGTTACAGTTACCGGCGCTAGCAAACCCAGTGGATCGAAGATTCGAGCTACACGTGACAGGACCGTTCGCCTGGTGGCAGCAGAGACAACGGGGTCCTTCTTCACCTGGACCCTGAACTCGTCGTCTCGTACGCTCCAGTGGACCCCCAACGCCGTGTGAAGCAGGTCCTCCCCCCAGTGGACGGCTGACGGCACGTCTTCTCCTGGGGAATTCTCTAGCAAGGTGGGTGAGTTTGATACCCACTTCCGTAAGTTAAAGCCGCCCGCCCTGCAGAGCTGGCACAGCTCTGCCTTAATGGCTCGGGCTTCTGGCTCGTTGTCAGTTCCAGTCAGCACATCATCCATGTAGACGTCCCTCTCCATTATAGCTGCAGCTCGTGGAAACCGGTGACGTTCATCCTGGGCCAGCTGACGCAGCGTGCGGATGGCCAGATAGGGAGCGCATGCGAGACCGTAGGTGACTGTGTTGAGCTCATAGTCACCTACGACGTCCCCGTCGCGTGGTCGCCACAGCAATCGCTGGAAGCGCCGATCCTCAGGGTGGACGACGATCTGTCGAAACATCTTCTCGATGTCGGCGGCCAGGCATATTCGATGGGTTCGCCAGCGCAAAAGTACCTGGAGGAGACTCGGTAGCAGGTTGGGCCCTACCATTAAGAGGTCGTTCAATGATTTCCCGGAACTTGTAGGATAGGAACCGTTGAACACGACCCTCAACTTTGTGGTGGTGCTACTTGCCTTGAAGACTCCATGGTGTGGCAAGTAATAGCAATTGCTGCCTAAACAAGAATTATGACATTTAGACATGTGAGTTAATTCCACGTACTCACGCAGGAAAGACTGGTAAGCCATCTTGAAATCGGGGCTCCGACTGCACTTTGTCTCCATCCGTTGTAGCATCCGGGCGGCCCCGGCTCGGGACTCGCCCAGTCCTTGCGTCTCCTTAAATGGCAGACGCACCATATATCGGCCCGACTGCAAGCGCTGGTGGGTGGCCGCGAAGTGCTCTTCGCAAGCCTGATCCTCTGTACTGAGGGGCGTACTGGTATTTACTTCTTCCTGTTCCCAGAAACGCTGCAACAGAGGATTAAGATCGTCGTCCCTCGTGCATTGGAGTGTCACGAGCCCCTTCGATGCGCTTGGGTCGGCGCTGGTCTGAGTTGATGCGATGCCTGAGATAATCCAACCCAAGGACGTCTTCTGAGCGATCGGTTCGCCCTCGCGTCCCCGTCGGAAGCCATCTTCCAATATCAGTGAGTAGATGTCAGCACCCAACAGTACATCGATCTGAGTGCCATCCATAAAGCTCGGGTCAGCCAGTGATAGATTGCGCAGGTGAGCCCATGCTTCCTGTTTCGGGTTGGTTGGTGGGGAGTAGGCTGTGATACGCGGCATCACCAACGCCGTTGTTGACTGCCGTGACCCCTCACCGCCATGAGGAGTGAACTCCAGCTGGACACTCCCCTTCACTCGCTCCGTCCGTTGGTTGCCAATGCCTATTAAGCACACGTTCGAGGGCCTCCTTGGTAGACGCAGTAATTGCACCAATGTTTCCGTAGCCAGAGAGACCTCGCTACCCTGGTCAATCAGGGCCCGCACCACCCTGGATTCACCGTCCGGAGAGTGCACCACTATCCTGGCCGTAGCTAGAAAGACAGGAGGGAGAGCCGAAGTGGCGCGAGAGGGGCTCCCTCTCCGCCTGGCTGATCCCACGTTAATTGACACGGCTGAGGTTTCGGCGGACGCGGTGCTGAACCCATTATGGATGGTAGTGTGGTGCTTCTGTTGGCACTCCTGACAACGCTTGTCACATTTACAATCCGACGCCCGATGCTTCCCCAAACAATTGAAGCAAAGACGCTTCGTCTTTAGCACCTCTTTCCTCTCTCCCGCGGTTTTAGCTTTATAATCATTGCAATATAGTATGAAGTGCCCCCCTCCACAGAGACTGCACTGGTCCTGGGAGGTTTGAATCGCGCTCACCTGGTTGACCTTGACCGGTTTAGGTGCACTAGCGGGCTTCGAACTGTGTCCGGCATGTTCCTTTCGTTGTTCCTCCAGAGCCTCCACAGTATTCAAGCGTCCCTCCAGAAATGCTTTCAACTGATTGTAGGTTGAAGGGGTCTTCGTTTGGCCCAGTAGCGTCTCCCATTCTCGCCGAGATTGGGGATCCAGTCGTTGCACCACCAAGTGCACTAGCCAATCGCCGCTGGCGTCGAAGGGCCTCTTCATGGCTGCAAGAGCTTCTACCGAATCGCACAAGGTATAATATAAGCTCTTAAGTTCCGTCCCGGATTCACGTGTTAGCGTAGGTAAATTAAATATGGCCGCCATCAAGGACTTGATCGCCAACCGCTGGTTATCGTAACGGTCTTCCAGCATTTTCCAGGCGGCTTCAAAATTCTCTTCCCGCGCCGGCATATTAAGCAGGAGTCTAGCAGCATCGCCGGTAAGCGCACCACGCAAATAATGTAGGCGCTCAGCATTGGTTAGCGTGGTGTTTTGAATTACGAGGGATTTGAACAAACCTTGAAAAGATGGCCAGCTCTTGTGTTGGCCGTCGAAGGTCGGCAGTGGGATCTTGGGAAGCGCGGTTTTCGTACGCCCGCCTCCCGCTTCCGAGGACACACGCTCTAGTGTGCGAGCTAACGCCTTTTCCCTTTTGTCGAGCTCATCTAGTTTGTCCAATAATTGAGCCTCTTGTATAAGGAACGTCTCCTCTACCGTCTCGAGTACAATTTCCGTAAAGTACGGATCGTCCTTGATGCGCGGTTCATCGGCCATAGCAGCTAGCGCGTCGTGCTGGGCTTCGAATTTGGACCAATTTTTACGAAGAGCCTCCAGTCGCGACGTTATATTTCCCTTACTTAGGTTGTTGGCTCCCAGTTTCTTTAGATTTTCAAACGTGCGCGTGATTCTCCCCTTTAGCTCTCGTTGGTTCTTTATAATATGGCTCATTGTTTCAGAGGTCACGCACGACGGTTAATCACAACACTCGCGAGGAATCTCGAACGTTCCAGAATCACCAAAGGCGCTGATCCGGCTCGAAGGACCAAAAAATGTTCGCAAAGTTACTTTTATAGCGCACGTGGGAACGATAGGACACTCACGAGATAATTGTTGAGTTCTAATTAGTAATTATAATCTCTATATATATGTCTATTTACAATATTTACAATAAAACTGGTTGAAGTAATAGAGTGGACTGTATTTACAGGTTCTGCCCCTTTTAAGGTTCCTACGCCGTAGGAACTTGCTTGCAAATTGCTGTACGAGTAATCGGCCCGATTTCGTACAAACTATTTCGGTTGAATTAGAGAGAAGAGCGAGAATAGCGTGATACCTTTTTGACGGCTCGTCGATCAGTAGTTCGAGGAATCCGTTGCCGAATTCCTCGAATCCTCGAGCTCTCCCCCTTCCATCGATCGCCGATCCATGGAAGGGAGACCCGATCGCCGCTCCACATGGGTTAGAGTGGGGCCAGAATTAATTTCGGCACGAGGTTCGCTCGATCTCGCGAGATGGCGCGTCAAGTACGATTTTTCGTGAACATATACAATTTCAATTGTTATTATGGACGAGGTGCATATGGTACATGATTTTAATCTAATGAGGCGTCCAGGAGTTACTCTGTACTCTCCCGTTCGATTGGCGTCCAGGTATTGTCGCCGAACTCTCCATATCGAACGGGCGTCCAGGCATATTCTCCCGAACTCTCCTCTAATTCTAAAGAGATGCTCTGTACTCTCTCGACCAGTAGGCGTCCAGGTATTATCGCCGTACTCTCCATACCGGTCGAGCGTCCAGGAACAGACTCTAGTTCCTCCAGCAGGCGTCCAGGTATTATCGCCGAACTCTCCTGCCGGAGTCCCTAAGCTGTTCGAGAGCGGCCGTGTGTGTACCTCGTCCTCTCTCTCTCGAAGCAGCGAAGAAGAATTTGCCTTTGCGGTCCTCTAATTTATACCCGATCGTTGCTATCCGCGGCCGCCGAAATCAACAACGCGTTGTCAAGCGCGGGCCTCGCGAGACGCGCTTCCGCGCCCGCACGTCTCTCCTCTCGGGCGGCCTACAAGCGTGTCCGCGAAACGTCTCGATGGTCAGCGTCTCTCATCCGCCTTTTCTGCATGCTACAGTATGTTTATTGGTGAATTGAAATATTGTTCATGGGAAACTAATCAAATTAATGAATAGCGTAGGAACTACTGTGGATTTTAATAAAATATTATATTCATAATACTTCAGAGATTTCAAATCTTATGTGAAAATATGTTTCACAAAAGTTTGGAAAGTATCGAGGGAGATGCATATTCAGCGTACTTTCTTCACTAATGTGACTTACTCGACATTGCAAGCAGTACGCCATAATTTTCTTAACCCTTAACTGGTATACTGTTTTTTTCAAACGTAACTGGTATACTGGGGTCGTGGCAGACCTCAAATAAAAAAGGGCACAGAAACTTGTAAAGTCGACACTAGAAGAACCTCTATGAATATTTTGTTCTTAGGTAATATATAAAATAATAGAAACGTAGAAATTTAAAGTATTACTACAAAGTTAATTATAAATTCAGTTTACAAACTTAGACAACCAAAAGTTTCACAGTGAACTCTGCGTGCCGGGGGTAATGAGTGACCCCAGGATACCAGTTAAGGGTTAAATATCAATGCTACGCTAATTTGAAAAATTTTGTCGATTTACCTTATTTGACAAATTTCAAGAAACTTGTGCGAAACAACCTCCAAGCCTGTGTATCCCCTTCATTTCTGTCCAAGCCTGTGCACCCCCTTCATTTCTGTCCAAGCCTGTGCGTCCCTTACATTTTTATCCAAGTCCTCTGCGTCTTCTTCATTTCTAAATATAATATATATAAGCTTTACATAAAATCTCTAAATTGCTGGTATAAAAATATCTAGCAATTTAAATGCAATGCAATTTGTTACAATATATATATTATTTTGTGCGAAAGAAGATACTCTACATACTAAATTGATTTAAAAAATTTTGGCGACTTACCGTGTTAATTAAGACAATAATTCAGTCTCCTATTTGGTGTAAAAACTCGTGACAATTCAAATTCTGACAACTTACTTCATTTGACACTTAGCACTTGGTAGGTTATAATATATCTCTGTCTAGCTGTCATGTAGCTGTCACGTCACAACAAAATTTGTTACACGGTCGGCCGAACCCGCATCCAATGAACGACGAGAGACACTTTTCCTCACCCCCTCTTGCCTAAAGTGTAGGACGATGACGATGACGATCTTAATTTTACGAACATGAAATTCGGCAAATTGCCACTTTACAACGAAATATCTCAGCTCATAAGGCACGTAGGAACAAAACGAAGACACTTTTCTTATGTAAATCAAACCCAGGCTATCCATTAAGACCATTCAAAATCGAATAGGATCAGCCGTTATTGAGATTCGGAAATCTCAGGGTTCAGAATAGCGAGTCGTGGCGTAATAGATACACTCTGTGTCTCGCGCTGCGCATATAATAATATATACTTGGCGCGAGACACTACCGTGTCTCTTGATAGATTCGTAAATTTGAACATTTTTGAGCATGTGGAAGATGAGGAAGATGATGAATTATTTAGTACAAGACGGCCTTATATTGTGAGAGTGAGGAGAGATCATTTAAATAGTTGGGATGAATTAGATTTTCGCTGTCGTTTCTGATTGAAAAAAGAAACTCTAATTTTAATTAAACATGCCATCGAAGAGAGATTACAAGTTAATTGCAACATGTATGTATTTTGATTATGTGAATATTAAGGCGAAACGAAACTATATAAGTAAAGATTTAAATTTGAATTTTCAGTTGACCTGGGTGCGGGATACCCAGTTGTCTTTTGATTAACCAAACACAACTGTAAAAAATTTTGGAAAAATATTCATGTCTGCAGGTTCTTTTTTTTCTTAAAAATGTAATAAAAAATTAAATTCAAATCTTAATATATATAGTTTTGCTCCGCCCTAGTGAATATCCCTGTTTAAAGCCTACCCTACACGATGCGATTTGCCTCCAGGCATGCCTCAAGACAAGTCGCACTGTGTATGGGCCGCTATATGGAACAGAAACAGCTATAATCTTATAAGTATAACCTTTCCATTTGCATTCATGTTTTACAGTAATATTGAATTTTGTACATTACAGAAACAGAGCATTGTCACCACTGTTGCAACTTTTATTAACCCTACGGTTTTATGCCATGGGGAATGTCCTACGTGCAGTAGCAGATTTCTCCGGTGTATGCGTTGCAACGGCATGCAGAATTGTCCGCAAAGTATCAATTGCAATTGCACTACTGCGACCACAATACATTGAAATGCCTCAAACCAGAAGAGAAATGCAGGAGATAAAAATAGGATTTTTTACAATGTATAATTTTCCAAGTGTTATTGGATGTATCGATGGAACACACATCAGAATACAATCTCCAGGTAAGGAAAGATGTAACAGAAAGACGTGATGCTATGAGAGAAAGTATAAGACTACGCATATATTATTATTGCTATGTGGTGATGTTTGTTATAGGTGGTGAGAATACAGAAGTGTTTAGAAATAGGAAAGGATATTTTTCTTTGAATGTCCAAGTTGTGTGTGATCACACAATGAGAATTAGAGATATCGTTGCTCGATGGCCTGGTTCAGCACACGATTCCACTATATTTTCCCATAGTAACTTGCACAACAAATTTGAAGAACAACAATTTTCGACAGGTTTGCTGCTAGGCGATAGTGCATATCCTGCAAAGAATTATTTATTGACACCGGTATTGAATCCGAGAACACCAGCTGAAGAACGCTATAATTCAGCGCACATACGTACTAGGAACATTATTGAGCGTGTTTTTGGAGTATGGAAGCGCCGATTCCCTGTTTTAAATACAGGGATGAAACTACAATTGAAAACAATACAAGCTGTCATTGTTGCTACAGCAATTTTGCACAATATTGCAAGAAATGAGAATGATGAAGATCCTCTAGCAGAAACAGAAGTGCCACATGACGAAGAAATTGAACACGAACCATTTATACAAAACAATAACAGAGGTAATGTAAGGAGAAATACTCTTATTGCACAGTATTTTTCAAGATAAGTGTTAATAATAATAATAACAGTTTAATACTACTAATATAAAAAGTTTTTGTCATTTTCTAGTTGTATTTTGCGATTCTTCAACTCCAAATCAGTAGATAGGCTATGCCGATTCTGGACCAAATGGGGGCGAGGGGTGAGGCGGGGCGGGGGGTACCGCGCGATGGGCGAGGGGGAGGTGGGGAGGGGGTACCGCCGCGGTCTCCCGTGAGATGGGTGAGGGGGAGGCGGGGAGGGGGGGTACGCAGTTCGTGGACGAGGGGGGTGACGTCACAGGGGGGGGGGGATTTCAAAATTTTCAAAATGGCGTCGCGCGCGCAGATCGAGTTTGTAGGCGAGGGGGATGACGTCACAGGGGAGGGGGGATTTTCAAAAATTTCAAAATGGCTTCGCGCGCGCAGTTCGAGTTCGTGGGCGAGGGGGTGACGTCACAGGGGAGGGGGATTTTCAAAAATTTCAAAATGGCGTCGCGCGCGCATGTCGAGTTCGTGGGCGAGGGGGCTGACGTCACAGGAGAGGGGATGAATTTTCAAAATTTCAAAATGGCGTCGCACGCATTTCGTATTGGCGCCATCTACTGGATGTTTAAGGTACTTTGGGTCCGCGTCGGTATTTGGGCCCGCCTTGGTAAATTTTCCAAGTTTTCCAGACATTTCGTATCGACGCTACCTGTTGGATGTTTAAGGTACTTTGGGCGCGCGTCGCCGCCGCGCAATTTCCGTACGCGTGCGGGGATCGGTGCGCAGGCGCGACCGCGACCGATTCGTGGAAATTCAAATCGCGTCTTCGATGATGATTTCTGAGAAAGAGGGTGTACCAATGATTTCTGAGAAAAGATAAGGGATCGACAGGATTGAACGCGTTTTGTGCATCTACGTGCACGCGCTTCCTGCAGTGTGTATATATTTGAAACGTGGGACCGTTACAGCCCACGTACAATGATGTATACATACAGCGATAATTATTATTATAAATCAATCATCGGGATAGCCCATGGAATAAACATTGCACCGTGCCATGCAGTGTATTTATATCTGAGCAGGATTGAACGCGTTTTGTGCGCCTACGTGCATGCTCTTCGTGCCGTGTGTTTATATTTGAATCGTGGGACCGATACCGCGCACGTACAATGATGTATACATATAGCGATAATTATTATAAATCAATCGTCGCGATAACCCAGGGAATAAATACGTCGTTGCATTCGATGGGGATTTCTGAGAAAGGGGTGGTACATGATTTCTGAAAAATCATAGAGCGAACCGCGCCGTGCCGTATGTTTATATCTGAGCAGGATTGAACGCGTTTTGGTGCCTACGTGCACGCTCTTCGTGTCGCGTGTATATATTTGAATCGTGGGACCGATAGGGCCGCGCAAGCAACCATCGTAAACATACAGCGATAATTATTCGGGGTAGAGTTCCGAGCATTTTCACGATCGAGGAGGCTGTAACTCAATCGTCGCGGCAGCCCATAGAGTAAACATGACGTTGCACCGCGCGATACCGTATGTTTATATCCGAGTCGTGGGGGTAGTAGCGACCGTGTAAGAGTTAAAAGAGTTCGATGTAGACCCATGGGTATCTGATTTACAGTATACCAATGTCAGTACCCTGCGATGTCACAGTTGGACCTCCAAACGCTTACGATCGAGCAGCATAAGATCCGCGACGTGTTAAGCCCACAGTCATTATTCGAGACTTCGTGGAGTAATATTATTCAAAACGGATTTATGCAATTGTCACATCACCATCGTCAATTGCTACGCCATATTGCGCGATATAGTACTGCGAGTAAATGCACATTGTATTGCATCGTTGGTGATAAGGACGTGCATCGCAAGCAAGTGAAGTACTTTACCGCAATCGTGTGTACGCCGTTAACGCTTCTGCATGACATTGAGAACGGCACGG
The DNA here is from genome assembly GCA_929113495.1 of Andrena minutula. Lineage (NCBI taxonomy): Eukaryota > Metazoa > Arthropoda > Insecta > Hymenoptera > Andrenidae > Andrena > Andrena minutula. The sequence goes on along the minus strand of OV815995.1, from coordinate 32,187,830 downwards.
TCGAAGTGTACAAAGTGTTATACCCTCGAACATTTACTATTACCGTGGACTCGTTTTTGTGTCGTGAATTAGTGAGATTTTTGGATGATCACCCGACACCGATTCTACGACTACACTCGAAGCGCATCGTTTTGCCGTTAGGTTACCGATTTCCGAACACGGACCGCATCACCTGGAAAAGTCGTATCACCCATTCGGCGCTATTCGTGCGTGTCTGGTAGACAAAATCCATTGTGATTAAGCGAATATGGAGGGGTTCATGGACATGTACAAAGTTTTGTCTCAGATGTCTAAGCTTTTACGCAGTATTACGGAATTCCGAAACTGGGTGGATCAATGCGACACGAACCTGCAACTCATCCGCGAGTACCAGAGCAGCGGAAGGGTGACAGTGGCCGCGAAACAACGCCTAGTGTCGCTGATCACGCGAATAAAGACATTGCGCGCGATCGTGCGGGAAAAGTTTTCGCGAGTCGGTTGCGGGGTTTCGGGCCGATCGACGGCACCCAAAGTCCTATGGGAAGACGTGGAATCCGCGTTTATAAGCCGTATTTCAACCGGTGCGGTCATCAACTTGGGGCACGGTGATCCGCGTCGATTTTTAGAGGATGCTCGATGCATTGTGATCTCACGCGTCACGGACGCTATCACGACGCATAAGAGCGTGGCCGTTAATACAAACTTAAACGCGGAGTTTATGTCGGGTGAAACTACAGACGTGAAAAGTTTCGGTACGCGAAATCGTGTACTGTTCATGACTTCGAACGTGCGCGAGTGGTACACGAAACACGTAGTCGCTCCAACGTTAGTGGCGATCGAGGAGTTTCAAGATCGCGACAGTGGATGGACCCTAAGGGCTGTGCTAAATATTCTAGTGAATATTAATAAGCATAATCCACTTCGAGCCGGTTGCGACGTACCGCTGCCGCGCGCCGTTGTTCTAAAGAAAGCGGTGGTGAACATAAAGAACAGAGACAATGCGTGCTTCTTGTGGGCAGTCGTCGCCAGTTTGTACCCTGTTGCTACGCATGCAGATAGGATCGCGTCGTACCAACACTACTCGGAGTTGCTTCGCACGGATGATATAACTCTTCCCGTGACGTTGGACCAGCTGACGAAGTTCGAGAGGATGAACGACGTGTCGGTGAACGTGTACGCGTGGTCCGATGGAAGCTGCTCTCCTCTGCGTTTGACCGAGGACAAGCGAGAGAGACACGCGAACCTACTGCTGGTGCAGGATCCTAAGGAGCCCCAACGATACCATTTCGCGTGCATTCGAAGCATGTCGAGACTGATTTCGAAGCAGCTCGGCAATCACGGACATCAAGTATTCGTTTGCGAAAGGTGAGTCAAATACGAAATACTTCGATCGGTGTATTATTTATTATTTTTATTATTATTATTTCTATTATCGTTGCAGATGTCTGAATTACTTCTATTCGTCCGAGCAATTGACTAAACACACCGTGGACTGCCAACGTATGAACGAGTGTGCAGTCGAATTGCCGTCCGTGGAGGATAAATGGTTGCAGTTCAAGAACTTTAAGAACAAGGAACGAGCACCATTCACCATTTACGCGGACTTGGAATGCATGCTGGAGGACATTGAGCCTGCGGAGCGACTACGGACGTACACGTACCAACAGCATAGAGTGTACAGCGTGGGATACTACATCCATTGCTCCACCGACGCATCTCTGTGCCGTTATCGCGCGTATCGTCACGATACCGAGTGCGTGAAGTGGTTCGTGAAAGAACTTCGTGACTTTGCTGACATTGCGTATTCGTGGTTGCGGAACGCGAAACCCATGAACCCGTTGACGAGTGAACAGTGGCGAAGTTTTAACGAAGCGATCGCGTGCCACGTGTGCGGACAACCCTTCGTCGTCACGGACAAAAAAGTGCGCGATCATTGTCACTCGACGGGCGAGTACCGAGGCGCTGCCCACGTGTCGTGCAACTTACAATTTCAGCGGTCGTACACTATACCGGTAGTATTCCACAATTTATCAGGCTACGACGCGCATTTCATCATCAAGGAGTTGGCCACAGCGTTCGAGGGACAGATCGACCTGCTGCCGTTGACGAAGGAACGGTACATATCGTTCACGAAACACGTCAAGGGAATCGACGCCGAGAACAAGGATTGGAAGCGGGGTTTGAAGTTCCGTTTCATCGATTCGTTGAAGTTCTTAGCAGCCAGTCTGGAGAAACTCGCTTCGGACCTTGGCAGAGAACGACTCACGATTCTACAACGCGAATTTCAAAACCTGCCCGACCACCAATTCAATCTTCTAACCAGGAAGGGCGTCTTCCCGTACGACTACGTGACGTCGTACGCCAAGCTGGACGATGCGTGTTTACCGTCCCGCGAAGCGTTCTACAACCGGTTGAACGATAGCACCGCGTCGGAGCCCGATTACGCGCACGCCGTGAACGTGTGGAATACTTTTCGCGTACAGACATTGGGCGAGTACAGTGATTTATATTTGAAAACAGATGTACTGTTACTCGCCGACGTATTCGAAGGTTTCCGCACGGACTGTATCGCGAGTTACGATCTTGATCCCGCGCATTATTTTACGCTACCGAGTTTCACGTGGGACGCAATGCTCAAGTACACCGGCGTACGATTAGAGCTTTTAACGGACGTGGACATGCTACTGTTCGTGGAGCGTGGCATACGCGGCGGTTTGAGTCAGTGCTCGCACAGGTACGCGCGTGCCAACAACAAGCACCTGCCTGCAGAGATGTACGACGAGTCGAAGGCGTCGACGTATCTGATGTACTTCGACGTCAACAACTTGTACGGATGGGCGATGTCACAGGCTATGCCGCATGGAGGTTTTCGATGGTTGGACGATGCGGCAGTGGCAGCGCTCGACGTGTCATCCCTGTCCGACGGCGAGGACTCCGAGGAATCTGAGGGATACCTGCTGGAGGTGGACATCGAATATTCGAAGGAGATCCACGATGCCCACGCTGACCTACCATTTTGCCCGGTGCGCGAGCACGCGCCGCACGGTAAACAAACCAAGCTACTTGCCACGCTCGACGATAAGGAGCGATACGTCATCCACTATCGCTACCTGAAACAGTGCATTCGACACGGTTTACGCGTGACGCGAGTTCATCGGGTGTTGCGATTCGACCAGTCGCATTGGCTGCGCAACTACATACAATTGAACACTAATTTAAGAACGCGCGCCGCAAGTGAATTTCAGAAGACTTTATTCAAGTTAATGAATAACGCGGTGTATGGAAAAACAATGGAGAATGTGCGGAATCGCGTAGACGTGCGACTGTTGACGCGGTGGGACGGTCGTTACGGTGCGGAAGCGCTGATCGCGAAACCGAACTTTCATAGTCGTACGATCTTCTCCGAACAACTCGTTGCGATCGAAATGCGTAAACTTAAAGTGAAGTTCGACAAACCGATATACGTGGGGATGAGTGTTTTGGACGTATCAAAAGAATGTTTGTACGAATTTCATTATTCGTATATGCGTGCGAGGTTCGGTGATCGGTGCAAGGTTCTGTACACCGACACCGATAGTTTAATGTATAGTGTGGAATGCGATGATGTATACGAAACGATGAAGTGCGACATCGCGCGGTTCGACACCAGTGATTACGCGGTGGACAATTCGTATGGCATGCCCCGCGTAAATAAAAAGGTGCCGGGTCTCATGAAGGATGAGAACAATGGCGCCTTGATGACTGAGTTCGTCGGACTGCGATCGAAGATGTACGCGACTAGAACATTTAACGCGACAGTGGGGTCTACGAGTGAGACGAAAAAAGTGAAGGGTGTGCGGAGACACGTAGTCGCGAATGAAATTCAATTTAACGATTACATTCGTTGTCTTCGCGATCTCACTGAGAAGTCGGTTCGTCAGAACAATATACGCTCGAAGAAGCATGACGTGTATTCCGTGAGCGAGGAAAAGAATGCACTCAGCCCGTTTGACGATAAGCGGTGCATTTTAGCCGGTGGAGTCGACACCCTTCCGTGGGGGCATTGTCGAATCCCCGAGCTCCAGACTCACGAATTACTCGGACATGCACCCGACGAGTCCCTTGTAAACCCTGCTGTATAGAGTGTTTGCATGATTGTATATTTGCATGATTGTATGTTTGCATGTTTGTATGTTTGCATATACATATGTATATATCTTACGTTGTAAGCCTTTCTTTTGTTCATATAAATTTACGAATATGTAATATATGTAATATATGTAATATATGTAATATATGTAATATATGTAATATATGTATATCATTGAATAATCAAAAGTTATATTTTTTCCTCATATATTAAAAAATAAATTGTACGTATATATGATGAAGAAGAAGAATAAATGTACAATGTATATATTTATATGTATTTATTTTTTTATTTATTTCAGTAACATAGAGTACGTATACGATCGCGAATCATAGAATATCCTTGTCGCGTATCCACGAGTTCCGCGACGAATCGAATCCGAGCCACTTGACGTACACCTGGTTTCCCTTGCGTCGAATAATCTTCTCGACCAGATAGACGTCTGGATTCGCGACCGAATGCAGTTCGTACTCGTAGAAACCGCCAGAGATCGACTCTCCCGCGGAATCACGCAGAATATACGTCACCGGGAACGTTCGTTGTACCGTTACGATTTCGAACACTTCGGTCGACCAGTTCGGAGTGTACCCCTTCTCGAAGAGTGTCTTGAACTTGCTCACGCGTACCTTGTCTCCGACTTTGAATTTTGCGCGTCGCCGAATACCTTCCGATGCGGCTGGTGGGAGTGGTTCGTTCGCGGCGAACGACAATTGCGTCGCGGGGGTTACGTCAACGGGTCGGGCGTTGATCGTTCGGTGCTTGCGATGATTGTACGTGTGTACGAGCGCGGATAGCAGATTGACCCAACGATATGACGCGTTCAAGGAGAATTGTTTCCACATAAGGTTTTTCAGCGTGCGATTGAACCGTTCAACGATCGATGCTTTCATCACGCTGTACGTGGAATAGTGGTTGATCCTGCGCATCTTCACGCATCGTTGAAACTCCGCGTTGTAGAATTCCTTTCCCATGTCGGTTTGTAAATTTCGCGGACATCTATCGCTTTGTCGCAATACATTCGTGAACGCCGCGGTCACGTCGCGTCCACTTTTCGTTTTCACGGGTACGGCCCATGCATACTTGCTGAACGCGTCGATGATCGTTAGTATGTAGTGATATCCCCGATTTTGCTTCGCGTACGGACGCATCTCCACCAAATCAGCCTGCCATAAATCATCGTAGCCGCGAATCACGACGCCCCGTCGTGGGAAATTTCGTCTCGCGGGAGCGTGTAATTCATTCACTAGTTGTATTCGCTCCTTGCTCATGTTTCGCGGGTGGGTCGGGGATGGTCGCGATGTTCCAAAGACGTCGTAGACCCTCGTTAGCTTTTCGCGGTTCCTTTCGTTTGTATAGATCCGTGGTTGTTATCGCAGTCGGTGACGTCGTCGTGAATGCTTCGATTATGTTTTTCAAGTGATCGAAGCGTCGTTCCATCGCGGTATTTAAATCATCCTCTAGCTGGGACAATTGCGCGTTAACGATATCCGACATCGTTCGTTGTACTCGCGTCTCGAGTTCAGATCTTTGATGCGCGCAGTCCAGTCGCGCGCTCGCGATAGCCGTGTCAATTTTTTGGGTAAAGCGTTCATCCACCGAGGATAATAATCTAGTCATTGTCATTCTAGCTTCGTCGCTGTTGTTGCTATTGTTGTTGTTATTGTTGTTGTTATTGTGTAACGAGGTACCAAACTTGTTCACCGACATAACGATACGTATGCGCGAACGCTACTGACGCGACGATCACCGGTTCGTTCAATTTAAGATATATATCTAGCCTCGCGAAGTTCCTCCTCGAGGGATGCGATTTCGTTATCGTGGCCCGTATGACCTGCCGCGCGCGATGCAATGAGTAATCTAAGTCTATCGATCAATTCGTTCGGATCGTCCCAGTACACGTAATCGATCGCGTTATCGGTTACAGTCATCGATTCGTCGATGGGTAATCCTCGACCTCGTCGCGTGCCCGCGCCGCCCGCGCTCCCCCTGACACGTCTGACGCCCGATGTCCGCACCCCGCCGATCATCGACGATATGATTTTCTTATACTTGTATCCCCTGTTACCCAGCGTGCGCTTGCTTGGCGAATGGTTTTGCTTATGCGCACTCGTCGACAACAAGATACGTCGGTACGAGCGAAAATCAGCCTCCGTGCACGCCTGCTCGTCGGGCTCTCGCATAAACATCAATTCGTACAAACCCCGAGTCCCCGGGTATCGCGTTCCGTTCACGCGAATGTCATCACCGTCCGCGTCGATGGTTAACACGGAATCGCCGATCATTAGATCCTCGTGGGGTCCCAAGTATACGCCGTACACGTCGTCGATTAGTCTCTTGGTATCGGTGAATAACAGTCTCAGGTATTCTCGCGACAAGGGGCCTTTCGCGTTCCATACATACACTTCGATATCGTTGACGTGGTTGTGCAGCGAACCCAAATCATGAACCTTTGTTGACGACTCTTCATCCTGAATTTTTTCATTGTCTTCGTCATTGACATCATCAACAACATCGTCAACAACATCATCAACATTATTATCTTCATCGTTAACATCGTTATCGGTGTTGCGGTCGTTGTCATTGATGTTGTCGGTGTCGTTGTCGTTGTCATCGTCGTCATAGTCGCTAGAATCTGGAAGATTATTCGGATGTTCCTTGATTGTCAACGGAGTAACGGGTCGAAGTCTCTTGGATGATTGCTGCTGATCGTATTCGTGTTTCCTTTTCACTGATCGCGATCGAGGTGTTGGGCGTATTTTCAACGCGGCAGAGTTCTCGATCAATCGTTTCAGCGGCTCGACGATGGGACGCGTGCTCGCTTCCACAGCCGCTTCCGTAGCCATTTTACCAATTTTCAAGGCCATGCTCTTTTTACGTATAACGTCGCTGACTTTGGCGATTTCCACCTTTGCGTCAACGTCTTGACGTTTCGCCCCTTTTCGATGTTTCGATCCTTTTTGATGTTTCGTTCCTTTTTGTCGATGACGTCGGCGATGTTTTTGCGAATGCTTCGCGTCGACGTTGCTCGAGGTTGTCTCTGGCGATTCGTTAGACATTTCGTGTTGCTCGATGAACGATTCGCGGTTTACTAATGTCAACGAGCTACGACGAACTCGTTAAATCCTCTTCGATATCGACCTTTGTACATGCAACTATCCTTATCGATCACCACGAAATCGTATCGTCGACGCCAACATCTCGCACACAAGTTGTTGAACACCTCGAACGTCATGTCTGTGTTCACGTGATCGTTATACACGCGACGCAAGTTCGTACCGTCTTGTCTGAACAGCATGAGAAAATTCGCGTTGTCCCTGATCAAATGTTTAGGTATTCTAGCGTACGACTGACACAAATAAAAGCAATCAACGTTCGAGTGACGACCCATGGAGAAGTATTCGCGTATCGCGTTCTGTTCGTCGCAAGCCACGTCATCGAATACGAAGATTGAATCGGGCCGAGCATCTCTAGGTGGAACGATTTCAGCGTTGTCCGAGTATGGAAAGTATTCGATTCCGTCGACGAGCGACAACACCTGTTCGAGATATCGATACTTTGGCTGATGCAACGATTTCGAGTACACGTACACGTTCTCGAAACGCAAACCGTTCGGACTCTCTAGCATACTTAGAAGCACGTTAGTTTTTCCACATCCGGACGGTCCGCAAATTACACCTCGCACGCTGTTCGGCAGCAACGGGCCGTGTCTGTTCGATCGACTCGAATGCCTATCATCATCGAGCATTCTGTTCGCGGTCACGCGAATGACGTCCGACTGTTTCACGAATCGCATATTCGCGCGCGCACGTCTATGACAATGGACCACTATTTATATTCGTGGCACGCGTCGCGCAGGTCACTACCACAGTGATCGGTGGAGCGTGCGTATGCGTTTATTATTGTAGTAGCTATCGCGACTATTCTAACGTATATGGGTGCATCAGCGATTGTGACGTCTCACGGGCTAGACAATAATCAAAAGAGTAAGAAAAAGAATAAGAATAAGAAGAATCTGAAAAAGAATAGGAAGACTGGATCTGGTTTGGTTAACGATATCATAAACCGTCTGCCGTTCGAACTACACGTTCCGGGCTATCAGTTCTGCGGACCGGGAACGCGATTACTCAAGCGATTGGCTCGTGGCGACGAAGGTGTAAATCCCCTAGACGCAGCGTGCCGCGATCACGATATCGCGTACTCTCGTCGAAAGGATTTAGAGGGGAGACACGAGGCAGATCGTGCGTTAGCCGAACGAGCGCGAGAACGGGTGTTTGCAAACGACGCGACATTCGGCGAAAGAGCTGCAGCCACTGGCGTGTGGGCAACGATGAAGGCTAAGACTAAACTCGGCATGGGTATGAGAAGGACGAAACGGAAAAATCCGCAACGGCGACGACAACGTCGTAATCTACGAGTGGCGAAACGTGGTGGCTTTCTTCCATTTCTTCCGTTGGTGTTACCCGCCTTATCGGCTATCGGAGCATTGGCCGGTGGAGCGGCTGGTATAACCAAAGCGGTCAACGATTCGAGGGTCTCTCGAAAACAGCTGGAAGAGACGTTGCGTTATCATCGGGCGATGGAGGGGCGAGGGATGCATCTGACACCGTACAAGCGAGGCGCGGGCTTGAACCCGAGACGGCGGCGCCAACGACGAGTGGAAACGAAAAAAAAAAAAAACATCGATCGCGTAGGCGCGTGGCGACGGTGGCGACGATAATTCAACAACCTATGACGAACCTGCAATTAGAGCGCGAGTGCGCAAACATCCCATTCTTTCGAGGGGTGTTTATGCGCGATACGCTTCCTACGCGCGTACGAACCAACGAATGCGGTATCGCGAATCTGGACGAGAATCGAGGCGCCGGTACGCACTGGGTCGCGTATGCGAAACGCGGACCACGAGTACAATACTTTGATAGTTTTGGGAATCTGCGACCTCCCGCGGAATTGATCTACTATTTCGGACGCGGTACAACGATCACGTATAATCACGATCGTTTTCAACGTTTCGACGAGATGAATTGCGGTCACTTATGCATGCAATTTTTACAGCAAAAGTCTATGGAATTATGGTCTATGTACTAATAATTAATAATATTAACGGTGTGTACTAAGATTATGTTACAATGTATTCATGCACAATGACGATCCATATCTTCTGTAATAAAGACACACGATATCGATAAATTGCCGAGAATTCTTACGCGTGCGTCACTTACCCTCCCACAGTCTCGCGAGTGTAATCTATGATATGTCGTTCACGCTTACGTTAACGGGACGGAGCAGCGTGCTCACGGTAAACTATTTTCCACCGATAGATTTGAGCGATGGTCAATACGAATTAGGACTCGCGGACTTGGAGACATTTCACACGATACCGAACATCGACTCGAGCAATGATAAATTCTATTTCATCGTGAACTATAACAGCGAAAACAGCACCCGCGCTGACGCTACTCATGATTACATAACGATACCTCACGGCTCCTATGAATTAGACGCTATCGCCGAGTACCTGAAACAACAATTACTTGATCGATATCCTCGAAAACGCGGTAACAGTGAGAACTACGATGACGACAAGTACCCTCTAATGCTACGAGCTAACAACAACACCATGAAAAGTGAACTGTACTGTTCGTTCTATGTGGACTTTACGAAACCGAACAATGTGGGCTCGTTGCTAGGATTTTCCCCGAATCGCGTCTTATTACCGAGAATCTGGCACGAGTCAGACGTACCGGTGAATATTATAAACGTTAACGTGATCAGAGTAACGTGCAACGTCACTATCGGCGCGTACAGCAACGATAAACCAGTACACACGATCCACGAATTTTCACCTCGCGTGCCGCCGGGATATAAGATATCGGAAACTCCGCGACATGTCATTTACCTGCCGATCGTTGCGCGAGCAATACAAGATCTAACGTTGTGTATCGTCGATCAACACGATCGTCCTATAGATTTTCGTGGAGAAGAAATAACGATTCGTTTGCACGTTCAACGACGTCAGCGCGATAGATAGCGTGTGCGGTCACGTGTATGCGTGTGTATTATGTTAGTGTTAGATCATACGTTCGACTCATCAATCGCCGTTGCTACTCCTGAGGTCTCTGTCTCGCGTCATCTGCGCGACCCTTTATCGACCGACGAAGGTATAAGAATAATAAAGACGGGAGGTGCGATAAGAGGAACACCGGTAAGAAGCATAAGAAAGCCGTTGACTCGTCGAAACGCACGGTTCCTACGATCGTTAGGTTACACCGTAACCTATTAGACGCGCAACCGCGATGACGAATATTTTGGACGTAACGAATACGCCAACCTTCGACAATCGTATTACGAAGATCGAGTTACACACGTATAATCCATACGCCAACACGACGTTTGACAATAGTGACGAGATAAGGATACCTATACAGCAGCAAGATCTGTACACGCTTTCATGCGAAAGTTTTCTATACATCGAAGGTCGCGGCACGTTGACAGCACAGGACGCGAAAGGTCCGGCAACGTCCGCGACCGCTGTTCTCGATAATAATTGCGTCGCGTTCATGTTCGATGAGATTCGATACGAATTGAACGGTTATGAGGTCGATCGTTGCAGAAATCCGGGAATCACCACCACGTTGAAAAATTTCGTTTCGTTGTCACCCGAGAGAAGCAGAGTGCTCGCGAATGCTGGTTGGAATTATGAAATCGATTACAAAAACGACACTTTTCATTCGGGCTCTTTCAATTTCTGCGTACCCCTGAAAATGTTATTAGGATTTTGCGAGGATTACAAACGCATCGTGATGAACATGCGACATGAACTGATTCTTATACGCGCACGAGACGATTCGAACGCGATACACTGCCCCTCCGCCACTGCGATTCCAAAACTTGAGATACGCAAGGTACAGTGGCGTATGCCTCACGTTGTTTTGGATGAAGTGAATAAACTATCGATGCTGCGTATCTTGGAAAGCGGTCGACCGATCGCGATGAGTTTCCGATCGTGGAGCCTGCACGAGTATCCGTTACTGCAAACGACGACGAAACATACGTGGACCGTGAAAACTACGTCGCAAAATGAGAAGCCTCGATACGTGTTTTTCGGTATGCAAACCAATCGAAAGAATGATGCCGAAACCCCTGCGTGGATGTTCGACCGAAATGATCTCACGAACGTTCGACTCTACCTAAATTCCGAGATGTATCCGTACGACGATATGCAAATAGATTTTGATAAGTATAAATTCGCGGTCCTGTACGATATGTATACGAAATTTGCCCGATCGTACTATGGTCACGGAGAACCGTTACTGAGCGCGAACGAATTCTATAAATACGCGCCTATCGTGGTCATAGATTGTTCTAGGCAAAACGAGTCGTTGAAGAGTGGTACGGTGGACGTGCGAATAGATTTCGAATGCAAAGAAAATGTCCCTGCTAATACTTCCGCCGTCTGTTTATTCATACACGATTGTATAGTCGAATACAGCCCTTTATCCAACATGGTACGCAAACTAATATAGTGCGCGTGCGTGAACTATTACTACTACTACTAATAATACTACTACTACTGCGGATACTGCTACTGTTTTAAAAACGCCGATGTCGAAGAGTTCAGTTACTGTTCTGACACCGTCGCAGACGGTACTACCTAAACGAATAATGTTCGCCATTGTCGATCTGCAAGGCTTCGATATCGAACGCGAGTTCGTCGCCAAAGAGATTGCGATTCGTGTAAACAGCATCAGGGATGAACAACTACGATCAGCCATTGGATCTTCGAACCACCATACTTCTGGGAACATCTGAATTCGCGGAAACACCATCAAGCGTCCTGGCTCGCGAACCATCATCACGGGATTCCATGGTCTGACGGTCACGTTCCATACTCCAAACTACCAGGACTCCTAACCAGCGCACTCGCAAACACTGACTTTGTTCTCGTAAAAGGTGCGGAAAAGAAAACGTGGCTGCTGAAACTACTTCCTAACATATTCGTTATGGATATATGTGATTTATATAAACTGCCGACGCAAAAGATCAACAACACTAACAACAGCAACAGGAACAACAGCAGCAGCAACAACATCAACGCGCGAACTGTCGAAGATGACGGAGGCTACGACGTTGACGATGATTATTGCGAGATTATTCCTAACCTAAAGTCTATGTCTACCACGGATGTCATTCGATGTTCATTTCATAACAACTGCGGTGTTTGCGCGCTGGAAAATGTCTATAAAATATGGAATTATATACGTAGCGTCGCCTAATGTAAGTACTACACACACGTTGCATCTACTTTACGCTTCATATGCAAAGAAACGAATATCCTTGTAAGAATCATTTTTTTTTGTTTTCTATAGTGAACACGACGGCGGCGGCGGTGATAAGATCGGTGACAACTATGCCTGCTTCCTCTAACCACGAATATGAATATCCCTCCCATACGAACGTTATTTTTTCTAAGTAAATACTGATTTTATAATTTAAGTACGCATGCGTGGATGTACATTAATAAAACACACTGTTTTGAATAAAAAATATTTATTTAAAATTGTTGTATATTTATTATTAAACATATATATACACGTACTATAGTGGTACGCGGTTCACATCACGCAGCATTGATTGTAATCCTAACGCCAACAATTCACAATCAATCAATGAATGCTTTTCAAAGTGCTCGCTTTCGGAAATTAATTTTACATAATTCGTTGGTGTCGTAGCAGTACGCAGAACGTCTACGAAGGTTGCATATTTACTGCTTACAGAGTACATGTTTTCTGTTAGCCAGGTGTACATATGTTCAATACACTGGTTGTACGCGAATAGTTTACGCATCGTGACTTCAGTCATATATATGACAACGCGATTATCAGTAATTTTAATAAGTTGATTATCATGTATACGCGTGAAGTCTAGTCGTAAATTATCAATTACGATTTGAGTTTGGGGTGCTGTTGCGTTGCTGCGTAATCGTTGAAGGATGTCCACCTCGTTTTGTAGCATGAGCTTCCACGTAGACATTGAAAAGCTCAACTCGTTGCCTTTGTTGTCGACTATGCTGATCTCGACGTGACACGAATCAATGCCAATACGAATTCCAATAGTTAGACGTTTATAAGCTGTTGTGGTCAGTGGATAATCGCGTCCCAGGATCCGTACGACTGATGGTTTTGGTGTTTTCACCATTTTTGGCGTTGTGGATACAGAACTGTAAGAAATATGTACACGGAATTAATGCTTCGTTCGTTTGCGTTTTAGTAAGTGAATGAAGTATGTGTAAAGTGTATAGTAACGTATACATACCTCATGTTGGATTGTTGGTGATGTTGTTGGTGTTTATTTGGAAAGCCCCCATCGTTGTCGGATGCGCATGATGAATCGTTTAAGCTGCGTTTGTACATTTTGATATACACTACGAATGATTTTCATCGACGACTAAAGAATGACGCGAACGATACTTGTTAGGACTCGAGCGTACGTGGTGTAATGATGTCCGTAGGACTGACCCACGTTATTTTATACTGATTCACGCACACGTACACGGTAATGTGAACATTACACGCGACACGTAGAGCGTGCACGTAGGCACCAAAACGCGTTCAATCCTGCTCAGATATAAACATACGGCACGGCGCGGTTCGCTCTATGATTTTTCAGAAATCATGTACCACCCCTTTCTCAGAAATCCCCATCGAATGCAACGACGTATTTATTCCCTGGGTTATCGCGACGATTGATTTATAATAATTATCGCTATATGTATACATCATTGTACGTGCGCGGTATCGGTCCCACGATTCAAATATAAACACACGGCACGAAGAGCATGCACGTAGGCGCACAAAACGCGTTCAATCCTGCTCAGATATAAATACACTGCATGGCACGGTGCAATGTTTATTCCATGGGCTATCCCGATGATTGATTTATAATAATAATTATCGCTGTATGTATACATCATTGTACGTGGGCTGTAACGGTCCCACGTTTCAAATATATACACACTGCAGGAAGCGCGTGCACGTAGATGCACAAAACGCGTTCAATCCTGTCGATCCCTTATCTTTTCTCAGAAATCATTGGTACACCCTCTTTCTCAGAAATCATCATCGAAGACGCGATTTGAATTTCCACGAATCGGTCGCGGTCGCGCCTGCGCACCGATCCCCGCACGCGTACGGAAATTGCGCGGCGGCGACGCGCGCCCAAAGTACCTTAAACATCCAACAGGTAGCGTCGATACGAAATGTCTGGAAAACTTGGAAAATTTACCAAGGCGGGCCCAAATACCGACGCGGACCCAAAGTACCTTAAACATCCAGTAGATGGCGCCAATACGAAATGCGTGCGACGCCATTTTGAAATTTTGAAAATTCATCCCCTCTCCTGTGACGTCAGCCCCCTCGCCCACGAACTCGACATGCGCGCGCGACGCCATTTTGAAATTTTTGAAAATCCCCCTCCCCTGTGACGTCACCCCCTCGCCCACGAACTCGAACTGCGCGCGCGAAGCCATTTTGAAATTTTTGAAAATCCCCCCTCCCCTGTGACGTCATCCCCCTCGCCTACAAACTCGATCTGCGCGCGCGACGCCATTTTGAAAATTTTGAAATCCCCCCCCCCCCTGTGACGTCACCCCCCTCGTCCACGAACTGCGTACCCCCCCTCCCCGCCTCCCCCTCACCCATCTCACGGGAGACCGCGGCGGTACCCCCTCCCCACCTCCCCCTCGCCCATCGCGCGGTACCCCCCGCCCCGCCTCACCCCTCGCCCCCATTTGGTCCAGAATCGGCATAGCCTATCTACTCAAATCTGCCTTCAAGTTCCGAATTGTTAATTCTTCAATAGACTTTTTCGATGCTCTTTCCTCGAGCCATACTTTTTTCTGCAAGTCTTTGAGTTCCTTTTTCGACTCCCTATCTTCGATCAATGCTTGTTTTTGCAATTCATCAATTTCTTTCTTGGACTCCGTTTCCTCAAGCAATACTTTCATTTGTAATTGCACAAATTCTTCTTTTAATGTTAATAGCTTGTCGTATTTTTTGGGGGGTCCTGCTTTATTTTGGTTGCGTAAATAGTTTCCTGTACGTGTACAATCAGATGGGCCTGCTGCATTATGTTGGGATATCAATTTTCCTGTCACACGTGATTTTGCAAAAAAGTAATATAAAAATTTACATTACTTTAGTATGAGTTATAATAACATTTGTGAAATATGAATCCAATGAATGTACGCCTTACCTGTTTGGTTCTTACGTGTATGAACCTGCTGTATTATGTTGGATTAACCATTCATCTGTCACACTGTCACACATTTGGTTCTCAGGTGTCTGAGTCGATGGATCTATGTCTTGAATGTTTAGCTTTATGTTTGTTTCTTCTATGCTAGATATGATTGGCTTTTGCTTTTGCACAGCTGCCATATACATTTTCATATCTACAGATACAGATGCATGCAGATATGTATATACTCCCCGTCATTTAAAAAGGAACCCACTGACAGAGAAGTTCAGACCTAATCTGCGCATATTGGCGCTCATTGGTGCCGAAACAAGCTATTATTGGCTATAGCAGGCCTGCCCCATCGGGTGCAAATACCTCCTGAATTTCTGAGACCCGGGTAACAGCCGAGCGCGAAACTGTTCCATTGCTACCCGTTGCGAAATTTGTGAGAGAACTGTATGAGTGTACGTCGTGGTACGAGCCTGCATGGACGGCCGCACACTCATGCAGTTCTCCCGCAACCCATGCTGTGGTTAGCAACGTAACCAGTCCCGCGCTCGGCTGTTGCCCGGGTCCCAGAAATTCAGGAGGTATTTGCACCCGATGGGGCAGGCCTGGGCTATACCCCAAACAAACGCTCCCTCGGAGCCAATGAGCTCATTCTACATGCGCGAAATGGGTTCCATCTAAAACGACAAGAAGTATACACATATATTAGACACCTTACCATCATTTTCAAGATACTCTACATTCATTTCTTTGCTTGATGTATTTGTCTCGTTCAGTAATGACGTAGCATTCATAAGATCGTTGTCATATGTTGGCCCCATACCTGTTGCAGACATTTCTGAAACTGCAAGAACTTTCTCCTCAAATGGCAACAGGTCTCTTGCTTGTGGTACACACCTTTCGGATTTCTTTTTTGATGTTTTCATACTTTAATTTTAGAGTCTTTGCACTTCGTATGACTGTCCCATTTCCATTAAAATCCCTCTCAATTTTTTTCCCAAGCTTGATTCTTTTCCTTCCACGTGGTAGCATTTGTTTGCTTATTTTCAATTATGTTCCGATATTCCATTACTATGTTTATTAACAGCTCCTTTTCATAATTGGTGAAATTCGCACACCGTTTATTCATTTTTAGCTGTAAGTATATGAAAAACAAAAAATGCATATTGAATAAATTTACTACAAAATACTGGTTTATCTTCTTTACTTCCCAATCATAATTCATAGCGACATTTAACCCGGTGTTAGTAGGGTGGGGAAATGTAACAAGTATAGTAAGGTGGGGTCCCACAGACCCCAACAAATAGTGTAGTGTATTATATAATTCCATATCTTGTAATTAATATGAGATTACGTAGTGGCGTGACATACAGAATAAAAACGCAGATCCACTTAATTAAATTTTTATTACCAAGAAATAACTAATTAAACAATTTTAATTTTAAACAAAAATTGTTGTTTATGGCGTCCAGTAGCGGGTTAGGAAAGGGGAAGCTGCACAGAGGCACGACTCACTGCAACGCGTTGTTAAAAAATTATACTCAATTTAAAATCTTTGGGGTCTGTGAGACCCCACCTTAGTAACGCCGAGTTAATTATAATTATAATACCTCATGCCTCAAATAAATGAATGTACTTACGTTCTTATATGTACGTGAAGTGTTGAATTAAATAATTTAATAAAAGAATTTATATGGACTGGATAAACAAATATGGCTAATCAATGAAGTATCAACCACTTTATCAAATTTGTATTAATCGTGGTTCGCGCACGCGCGAAAAGGATGATTGCGCTTTCCACAAGAGGGCGCCCGTTGCTGAAGCACAGGCGGCGCGCTCTGGCGAGATCGTCACAACTCACGATCACTTTTAACCTTTAGAGGGCCGGGCTGGCCACTATAGTGGCCACTGGAAATTTTAAAAATTGAACTTGTTTCTAAGGGTTTTTGATATCGCTAATCACGATTTCGTGGGCAGAGTATTGAAATTTTACGCAGAAACAGTGTTGCCAACCTAAACAAGCCTAAATGAATAACAGCAGTTACATTGATATATTATTCTTTCCTTTGGCGTTACCCAGGGCTAACGACGTGTACGTAGAAAGTTTTGTAGCACTTTTTTTTTTGGGGGGGGGGGGTTGTGTTACTTTTGTATTTTTTTTGTATTTTCTAATTGTACTATTTATTATACGAGCTGCACTCGTGCAACGCATGCATTATACAAAACGAATAACGAATATGTATGTGTTTGTTGCGATTTTTATCTGTTTGTTCATACTTCTTGTCCTTCCAAATGAAAAAAAAATTTTATGTCAGAAATTCGAATTTACGGTATTGATTGTTTCGTATGGAAATCCTCAAAACAGGGTGTTATGCACAATGCAGTGTCACATGTACAGCATATATAAAGAGTTCGACGTCTAGTTTGTCGTAATGAACACAAATTGCATCGTCGGTTTTTATCCAGTAATTTTGGAAAATGACGACCTATTAGTCGAGAGGGTTTGGGCAGGACAGAAATGGAGTCATTCGGATCAAGATTCAGTAAACGAAATGAAGGAAAGGATACACGTTCATTATTTATTTTGTATAATGCATGCGTTGCACGAGTGCAGCTCGTATAATAAATTGTAAAATCAGAAAAATAAAAAAAACACATCCAAAAATAACACAAAAAAACCCCAAAAACAAGAAAAGAGCTACAAAACTTTCTAAACTTAGGCTTGTTTAGGATGGCAACACTGTTTCTGCATAAAATTTTGTTAATCTGACTTGACAATCGTGATTAGCGATATCAAAAACCCTTAGAAACATTGCAAGTTCAAATTTTAAAAATTCTAATATATGCCATACCGTTCGGGGCCGGGCTGGCCACTATAGTGGCCACCTAGGAATTCGGATACTTTGCCGGCCATTTTGGTGCTATATATGCATAAATTTTAAGTAAATAAAATTTACAATTTCAATGAAAAAATCCCGGCCCTCTAAAGGTTAAAAATATTAGATCTCTTCGTTATGTAAGCCGAGCGATGGCGTACGGGATATGCCGATACAATGTATGTTCTGCACATATCCATAAAGCGTGGGCCTCGCGTCGAGTGACCTTCGGCGAGCCGATTGTTGAGCTTGGCCGAAAAACGCGGCGCGACGGCGAGCCGGTCGACGGAGACAAAAGACGGTGACGATCGGCAGCCGACGAGGCAGTCTCCACAAATTTCTCGCACGAGGCAGTCGTGTGTTCAACATTGCCAAATATATTTATATTATTTCTTTCAAAGGGCTCGCTTACCTTACCCCCATCCATCCTATAAGTCAGAAGTGGGATCTAGCCAACGTGAAAATCCAGTGGCAAAGATCGCGTGATTACGTTACACGGTAGAAAAAAAAACACAGTTACGCGAGGTGCGGTTACGCGAAGCGTTTGTACGCGGAGTGCCTTTACGCGAAGTGTTTTTACGTTAAGTGCGGGAAAGATGAACTGCTCACTGACAGTGGTCGAGCTTAAGGAAATGTTGAAGTCGAAGAGCTTGCAAACGACGGGCTCGAAGTGCGAACTAGTGAAACGCCTGCTAAATGCTGACGTCGCGCCTGAAGCTCTACGTATGACGGAGGACGCGGCGAGACAGGTACAAGAGATTTCGATCGAGGAGACTCAGAATCAACCAGGTACGAGAACGCCGACGGAAGAAATGGCCTCTCGAGAGCTGGACGTGCTGAGAAGGGAACGAGACGTGGCTGCGCAGGAAGCCGAGCTGCTAAGGAGAGAGCTGGCTTTGCTACGAGCGACCGCCAGAACGGAGGCAAACCCCAGGTCGGAGGCAAACCCCAGGTCGGAGGCAAGCCCCAGGTCGGAGACAAACCCCATGTCGGAAGCAAGTCCCAGGTCGGAGACAAGCGCGTCCGAACAGACGACGGTGAAGAAGTGGCAGGAGCTGAAAGACATGGTCGGCGAATATAGTGGAAGCAGCCTGGATTTCGATAGATGGGAACGGCAAATGAGGAAACTCCTATCATCGTATGAACTGAACAGCCACCAAGCGAAAGCATTAGTGTGCAGCAGGTTGACCGGCCGAGCGTTGAAGTGGTATCACTCGAGGGTCGACTGCGTCGAGTTAGATCACGAAGACCTACTAGTGGGGTTGAAGAATATGTACGGGCAGCGACTGGACCCTTTGGCCTTGAGGCAGGAGCTCGAAGCGAGGAAGTGGCGCGCAGGGGAAACCTTCGCCGATTACGTCCACGATAAGGTCGTACTCGCAAACCGGGTGCCGGTCTCAGGAACGGAATTAGTCAGCTACGTTATCGCTGGTATTCCAAGTTGGGAGCTACGCACGCAAGCCAAGGTCCAGCGGTACGAGTCCCTGGGCGAGATGCTGGAAGCCTTTACGGACGTCGAGCTACCGTCGGAGAAGACGCCGCCGCCGTCGGACGCATCTCGGAAGCAGCATCCGCGCGGTCGAGCGACGGCCCCACCAGCCGTCGGAACGGGGAAGCCGCCACCGAAGGAGGATCAAGGAGCGAAACATGCCGCATGGAAATGTTTCAACTGCAACCAGACAGGGCACATCGCAGCTGCGTGTCCGAAGCCGAAGAGGGAGAGGGGTTCTTGCCACAAATGCGGAAAGATGGGTCATGGCGCGAACCGATGCGACTCTCAACAGTCCCAACCAGCCGTGGACGATGTCAACTGTGTGGCGCACGAGCTGAAAGAAGACGACGATTTTCGGCGAGCGGTAAAATTACAGATAAGTAGCGAGAACAGTAATGTGAATGTTAAAGTGAACGCGCTCATCGATTCGGGAAGTCCGATTAGTTTCCTTAAACAAAATTTCGTCCCGAGAGCATGTATCACGAACGATCCCGAGTCCGATAAATTTCGCGGGATAAACGGAAGCGATTTGAACATATTAGGGCAAGCGCAAGCAACGGTCACCTACGACGAAAGCGAATATCAAGTCACGTTACGAATTGTACCGGATGGGACGATGCAAAACGCGCTAGTTCTGGGACGCGATTTCATGAAAGTAGCCAAACTGTCGTTGAGCAGAGAGGAAAAAGAAATTACCGATATTATGAACATTGAAGTAGATAGAAACGATACACGCGTGACCGCCGATGACATGCGTATAAACGAGAGCCTTCCAGCCGAGGTGAAGGCGCTCGTGCGAGATTTGTTCAATCGAATGTACGTGAATGCAGAAAGACCGAAGGAGCCGCTAGTAGAGAACGTGATGAAGCTGACGGTCACGAGCGACAAGCCATTTTCGTTTTCGCCGCGTAGGCTATCGTACGACGAGAATAGGAAGAATTGGCTATTCACAGAGCATAGAGGTGGTGCAAAATGTCTTGTTTGTGGCACGACATTAACGCGTGCAAAACAATTCAATTTGAAGCGGCACTACACTCGAAGTCATGATATTGCCTACAAACATTTCACACGTGAGCAACGTCTTCAAAAAATTCATCTTTTAAAAGAACGAGCAATACAGGAGGAGGAAGACATCCCGGATAAAGTAAGTTATTTTACAATCTAAGGATCATTCTGTCCAATATTTACGCTCTGTTTCAAGGTATTATCTGGTGTTTACAATAATTTTAAACCTGATGGCATCCATTCTTTAAATATGAGCAATACAATTTCTTTACTTTCAAGGTATAAGCCAATATTCGAAGTTCAATTTACGGTACTTAACCGGTTAACTGGCACGGCTTTTTTTACTATTCGTACCCAAACTGGCAACATCGAAAAATTAAGTGAATCACACAAAATTTGGTATACAGGGGTTTTTTGAGTCGCTGAATCGATTCCGGGGTTTATTTTTTTCATCTGACACCCCAACCTCTAAAAAATTAGATATAGGGGTGAGTTTTTTCAATTCTTTGCTAAACCTTTTTTTTATTTAAAAGCTTTCTATTTGTGAAGTAAGAGCTTACTTATGAAATTTAATACAGTATGAATAATTTATAAAAATCCCAACAATTCGCTAGTCATTTTGGTTCGGCCATATTGAGTCTGCCATATTGAAATTTTAAATTCCAATGCCAAATTCAGATTCAGCGACCCCAAAAACTATTACATACCAAGTTTCATTCAAATCGTTTGAAAATCAGAAAAGTTATTCCGTTTGATCATATATGTTACGTAAGCAGAATTGGCCAGATTTTTTTGATCATGTATAATACATTGCCAGTTAACCGGTTAATTTGTTTAATGCTGTTCCCATCTCTGGATTGATTCGAAAAAGTACCAGTCGATTTTCTGAATTCTTTCATGTGAGTAAAATAAGAGTTTTAAAAAGATAAGGTGACTTTGAAAATCTCATTAAAACAATGAAGTTTGTAGCAATGTAGCCGCATTAAATTTTTTTCGATCATCAATCATTGTTTTAAGATTCATTATAATAATTTATTGTTTTGGTCGTAGGAAAATACATTTAACAATACGGCCACCACTATAAAAGGGCTTGAGTCCTCATATAGAATCGCCCTCCAGATAGCCCAAACATCTCGCCCATTTAAAGTTGGGGAATTCGTCAAGAAATGTTTAGTGTCGACAACCGATGCAAATGCGGAGAACCAGCAGAGAAATGAAAATATTCACTTATCGCGGATGACGGTTATGCGGCGGATAAACGAAATGGCGATAGATGTAACGCGCCAGTTACGGGAGTTGGCAGCAACTTTCGTTGCGTATAGTTTGGCCTTAGATGAGTCGACGGATATATCCGGAACCGCGCAAATGTCAATCTTTATTCGTGGGGTCGATGAAAATTTACTCGTAACTGAGGAACTGCTAGATTTTTCTTCGCTAAAAGGAACCACGACAGGGGAGGATATTTTTTCGTGTGTAGAGGAGGCGGTAAATAATTTAAATTTAGATTGGAATAAATTAGTGTCTGTCACCACAGATGGTGCTCCATCAATGACTGGAAAAAACGTTGGTTTCATTGGTCGCCTCCGAAGAAAATTAAAAAATCTAGCAGTTCCTCAGGAAATTACCGCAATACACTGTGCAATACACCAGCAGAATTTATGTGGAAATAGTATCGAGATGGAGAATGTAATGTCGGTAGTTTTAAAAATTACTAACCATATTCGAATGAATAGTTTGAGACGACGCCAGTTCAAGTCATTCTTAAAAGATTTGCAGTCCGATTATGGTGAAATACCACTATATACGGATGTGCGATGGCTTAGCCGTGGAAATACGTTAGATAGATTTTTCCAAGTCCGAGAAGCCATTTCTCTTTTTCTGGACATGGAAGGATATTCCGCACCCGAATTATGTAATGCAGATTGGCTGTGTGACTTGGGATTTTTTTCAGATGTGGCAGACCACTTAAACAAATTGAATAAACAGCTACAAGGGGAAAACCGAGCTATTTACCAATATTATACTTCCATTCAGGAATTTAAGTTAAAAATTGAAATGTGGAAATCAGAATTAGCCGCAAAGGACCTAAGCCACTTCCCAAAATTAAAATCCCTAGTCACACAGGATACCGAATTTGATCGGTATCAATCTGCGTTACGAAATTTGGGTGCCGAGTTTACGAAGCGGTACCAGGACCTGCAGGAAATAGAAAATGTGTTGAATACGGTAATTTCCCCATTTTTAGTAGATTTGGAAACGACAACACTTCAATTGCAGTCCGATTTGTCAAATTTAAGATCCGATCCAATAATGCGGAAAAGATTTTTTGACACAGAAAACATTTTAGATTTTTACAAAAACATTAATCGAACCATGTATCCACATTTATACCGCACATTTCTTAATGTATTGGCAATGTTCGGGTCCACGTACTGCTGCGAAAAATTATTCTCTTCGATGAAGGCGGCAAAATCACCACAACGGACAAATCTGACAGACCAGAATTTAAAATGCTGTATGCTTTTAAAAAGCAGTCGTACTTTAACACCAAGGATTCAATACTTAGCGATGGAGAAGCTGTTATGCAATTGGAAAAAGTAGATCAATTTTACAAGCTTTTATTTTTATTTTCAAGCTTTTATTATTAGCTTCACTTGTAAGTTCATTTGTTAGTAATTTTGTGAGAATGAAATCTGGTAAGCTAATTTTGTCCCACTTCCACATGTCCGATCGAATTGAAATTTTGCACACTTACGTAGTTCCGATGACAATACAATATTTTCATGTCTACGACCGGATTATAAGTGATACACGTGGTGATTGTGTCGCGATGCCTGTCAATGAAATGCCGTCTGGTACCCCGTGACGAGGTAAAGAATTCCCTCATATGACCAAAAAATATCGCGGGGCGCAAAATTGAATATTAAAACTTATGCAAAAACTAAATGCTAAACAGCATGATTTTGTATTGGCTTTTAATCTGGTTAGATCTCAGGACAGACTTTGAATTGAGAAATTAGACTGCTTGCAATCGAGTGGAAAAAAACGTGCAACAAGTGTCAAAATTATTTTTTTCTTTTTAGTGCATTTTAATAAAAGCTTGTCTTTAAATTTATTTTTTTATTATAATTTATTTATAGTTATATGTTGTCAATGTGATTTCACATACATACTCCATCTTGTACTCTTCATGAATTTTGCGTGTATTGTTCAGTGTATGTGCATACTATTATGTTCATAATATTGCAGCTATAAGACTATTACTATGCGCAATGATAGACACCAGATGCGTACGGTACATATGTATATGTATATTATTATTATTAGCTGACCATACTGCATATTGCTTAACTCCCGCGTATATTGTTACGTGCTCAAATTTATTAGTTATTTTTATTCATATATCATGTTCTAGCTTTTATAAATGATATGTGCATACTCCATCTCGTATTCTTCATGAATTTTGCGTGTATTGTTCAGTGTATATACATACTATTATGTTTATAATATTGCAACTATAAGACTATTACTATGTGCAATGATAGACACCAGATGCGTACAGTACATA
Source organism: Andrena minutula (assembly GCA_929113495.1). NCBI lineage: Eukaryota > Metazoa > Arthropoda > Insecta > Hymenoptera > Andrenidae > Andrena > Andrena minutula. The sequence goes on along the minus strand of OV815995.1, from coordinate 32,163,540 downwards.
TGTATATGTATATTATTATTATTAGCTGACCATACTGCATATTGCTTAACTCCCGCGTATATTGTTACGTGCTCAAATTTATTAGTTATGCAACTTTCTGCTTGTAAATATCACTAAGTGCAATCACGAGCACCAGATGCGTACTGTAGATATGTATATATTTATTCATATATCATGTTCCAGCTTTTATAAATGATATAGGTATATCGTTACTTAAAATTTTGTTTTCTTTGTGTCCGAGTTATTTATTTCTATATTATTAACTTTCTAATTATTTTATTTGACGCTGAAAAGATAACTATTATTAGCAATAATTGTTTTATTATCAGTAAAATCGAACTGTCAAGTCATACGAAATGACGGCAGTAGCAAATGTTTTGGAAATTTCATGACCTCGCCGAAATATATTACGGGACCTGCTCTGCACTGGGGGCCCACAAGGGACCCAGCCATATTTACTCACGCCACGCGCCTACGAGCCCGCACCTACACTACTACAGTTCTCCTCACCGACTCTACCCTTAGTAACGGCGTACGGCTGGTTGCCTGCCGCTAGGCGCTGAAAAAGGCTCCCTGTGCGTCCCTGGGGTAAGGGCACAACGTGGGTATCCGTTGATGATTTACGAGCAGAAAAACAAGCTCGGCCACGAAATGCTAAAAATGCATACATATTTTTCTTCGAAAGGTGTTAATTGCGTTTGTTAACCCTTTCGCTCCGAGCGCCGGATATATCCGGCAGCCATCTGACGCCCTGCATGGCCGAGTGCCGGATATATCCGGCGGGACGGGACGAGCCGTCGTTCCTAGCGCTGTCTTTAATCGGCATCTCCAACAGTTTAAAAAAAAAAAAATAAAATAAAAAAAAAGTTATAGTCACTTTCGTGGAAATGTACGCCGTAACGAAAGGGTTAATACACTTCAATGTTAAATACGTCCAGCGCCAAAGGCTGCTTTCAGCGCCATATGCTGCTTCGCGCACCATGTATTGTACACATGGTTTCTGTTCGTAGTTGTTAAACTTACGTAGAATATAGAATTTATACTTAATTCTGTCGCGTGATAATTGTAATTTATAATATTAAAAATGATCTAAAGTCAGTCCCTATGCAAATTATCTTTGTAAAAAGAAAAGCGCCAAGTATTTTGAATCATATATTTATTCGTATTAACCTTTAGAGGGCCGGGCTGGCCACTATAGTGGCCACTGGAAATTTTAAAAATTGAACTTGTTTCTAAGGGTTTTTGATGTCGTTAATCACGATTCCGTGGTCAGAGTATTGAAATTTTACGCAGAAACAGTGTTGCCAACCTAAACAAGCCTAAATGAATAACAGCAGTTACATTCATATATTATTCTTTCCTTTGGCGTTACCCAGGGCTAACGACGTGGACGTAGAAAGTTTTATAGCACTTTTTTTTTGGGGGGGGGGGAGGGGGGGTTGTGTTACTTTTGTATTTTTTTTTTTTGTATTTTCTAATTGTACTATTTATTATACGAGCTGCACTCGTGCAATGCATGCATTATACAAAACGAATAATGAATATGTATGTGTTTGTTGCGATTTTTATCTGTTTGTTCATACTTCTTGTCCTTCCAAATGAAAAAAAAAAGTTATGTCAGAAATTCGAATTTACGGTATTGATTGTTTCGTATGGAAATCCTCAAAACAGGGTGTTATGCACAATGCAGTGTCACATGTAGAACATATATAAAGAAAGAGTTTGACGTCTAGTTTGTCGTAATGAACACAAATTGCATCGTCGGTTTTTATCCAGTAATTTTGGAAAATGACGACCTATTAGTCGAGAGGGTTTGGGCAGATCAGAAATGAAGTCATTCAGATCAAGATTCAGTAAAGCCCTAATCACGAAACGAAATGAAACGAAATGAAGGAAAGGATACACATTCATTATTTATTCTTGACTAAATTTTAGTGTCCACATAAGAAAAATTACTAAATTACTCGCTACTCGACTAAATTACTCGACGTGTCTGAATCAGCCTTTAGCGTTGTTTGGTTTGACGTCACAGCGTCATCACGCGCATGCTCAGACGCCATCTTGCGCACTCCGATCAGAGCGCTATCTCGACCGAGTTTCGTTTGCGATACATTCTCATTAGGGATCTGCGCATTCTGAGTGCACAACGCCGGTCCCGACCAGCGGGCACACACGGAGACAATACTGTAGTTGTATCATCTTAGGCGCAGTTCAGGGGGACCAAGCCGTCATTCATTGGCCGAAGTTCCCGTTTAGTTAGCGCCTTATCGGTAGGAGGCGCTAGGTACATCACACACACATACCTAGGTGTATCAGCGAGCACGCACGCAACCTTTCGACGTTGGTGAAATGTTACTTTGGCGCCATTTGGCCACATTTGGCGCAACGCGAGGAAGCATCAAGCATAGGCCGGTATTCACAGTCGCTACTTATTCTTAAGCAAATGCTTAAGCATGCGGCATCTTCTACTAACCTAGTAGCTAGTAAAGGATGCCGAATGCTTAAGCATTTACTTAAGAATAAGTAGCGACTATGAATATCGGCCATAACCTTCAAATGGCGTCCTCACTTTCCCTGGTTTACCTTTTCTAAGGCCGTCTGACCATGGATCGTCGCGTCAGTGACGCGAATGCAGCAGATAGGAGGATATACAAAGAAATTGAATATATTTTATTTTCCTATGAAAAGAAGAAATATTCCATTTCAATGTTTATCCTTCTATCTGTTGCATACGTGTCGCTGGCGCGACGATCCGTGGCCAGGTTTTAAAGTAAGCGGTGCATTACACGTATACACATACACATACGTCCCGATTCACACCAATTCACACATTCACAGTTTAGTTAGCGCCTTATCGGTAGGAGGCGCTACAAACTCTGCTTCACCTTTCGTAAGAGGGAAGCTTGGCCCCCCTGGCGCAGTTGGAAAGCACCTTTATGTACTTGCAGCTAATTTCGATTTCACTTTTTTTTTTATTTTATTATTACTATCTTCAATTTTTGTGATTATTATTGTCTTCTATTTTTTGTGATTTTGTAGGCATTTGGAGGACGATGGTGTCGACAGAGTATGAGATAAGCCAGCCAGGCGACAGATCGTCGCCCGACCGTCCTAACTGATTGTTAGTTTTAGGGTACGGTTACAGGCCACGCCATAAACAGGCGATTGTCGAAGGCGTATTGGCGACGCCATGGGGGTGAGCCATGTGGCGGTTGAGGAGAGGTCTTCGACTGTTAAAATAAGGCAGTTCTCTGTTGGCGACCGACGTAAGACGTTGACTGGTAGAACCGTCCCGTGCGCGATCACATTTTCATTCAATAAAGTTACGTTATTGTTATTCTGGGTTTTAATTGAGAGCCTACCTGACCACGCCATATCCGAGGGTTTCCTTAACCCCCTATAATTTATTTGATTTTTCATGTACTTGGCGTATTTTTTTACTTTTTTGAAGTTTTTTATGGGTAGGGACTACTGCCAGTGAGGTATCTTTCGACGACGACGCCGCCGTCGATGTCGATGGTATATGTCCTGGGCCATCACTTGACGCCTCGGCAAGCGGTCGAATGGAAAGTCTGTCCCTCATCAATGAATCCATCACCTAATCACATATAATATACGATTATAATTTTCCATAATGCTTCACATTGACATGCATCTAGCCCCAAAATTTGTCCTCATTTTCAAATTCGTCTAATTATAATATAAGTGGAAATTCAATAATCAATTTCTATATAATTAATTTATATGCAGAAGAATATATATGTTTTTCGAATAGTTTTTTCGGAATAGTGTTTTTCAAATTAAAACGTTAATATTAAATACGCATGTGCATATTTATAAAATACTAGCAAAATACCCCCGCGCTTCGCTTCGGTCCTAAGGAGATATTGAAGGACTCCATGAAACCACATTCGTAGTCGCGTCGCAAATTACTATTATTTGAAAATCATTATTTAAAAAAAATAAAAACGTTAGAACAATCCTATCATCAAGACGAACAAAGTAATATAATACACTTGTGGCTACAGTTCATATTTACTGAGAAACCGCATTTCAAAGTATGCAACTTCAATTTTATATAATAGTATAGATATAATTACCGAAAAAAATGCCCATGAGTTGCGGGAATTGCCACTTCTTTTATTTTCATCATAAATATTCTTGTATGTTCGCTTTAGTCCCGACCATTTATTTGAACATTGCAGCCCACTCAAATTATAATTTTGGAAGCGGGTATTAATTTGCTGAGCAATTTCGCTCCACAATTTACTGCTCCGCGTAGTGGCTTTACCAAATTCTTCTTCTTTCTCTCGGTACATTTCGATCAGCAAATAAACCGCCTTGTCCGGCCAGAGAAATGACTTTTCTGCTGCTTGGCCTACAAATATTATGTAAATATATTGTAATTGCAGATATCGAATATGTTAAAGAATCATTAAAAAACGAACCTGAATTTCTCTCATCCCGATTCTCTTTTTCGGTCTCCTCCGCAGGTATTAGCGTCGATATTTGCATCAGTGCACTCAGGTACTTTTGATCTTAGTAGAACAAATATTCACGCATTAATTTAAAAATACACTTACTGTTTTCATAAAACAGCTATCAAATTTAAATTATACCTTTCGATGCTCTTAACGCCTCTTCTTCTTGGACCCACATCTTCCATACTTTTCCATTGATCTCCACGAACATTTCGGTGCTTTTTGCCATTTTTGGTAAGCGAGGCTCGATATTTACTGTTTAGAGGAAATTACTCGATTGATTCAAAGGTAGCACGCGGGTACCCGGGTTCAGAAATATCACGGCAACCATCCCTAATGAAGGGTGGGGATCCCTTCCATGCGGCTGACCCCCCCCCCCCCTAAGGAAAATGCGCAGACTGGATGCGTGTGATTATTATGTGGTAGGATTGCCGAATTTTACAGAAAGTATCGATGAATACTTTCAATACTCGAATCCAGATGAAAGTATACGTCGAATGCTTTTGTTCGAGAAAATATTTGAATTTATTAAATTGTGAAGATCGAGAAACTAAGTTTGAGCACTTTTGGAACTTGGGAGACATTCAAAGGATTAAAAAACACATTTTCGTACAAGTTACTCGTAGAATTTAACAATTCTGCTAATATAATAAATGCGAAAGTGTGTTTGGATCTTTTTTACTCAATCACGTCGCAACTACGCAACAGATCTTTCTGAAATTTTGTATACACATAGAGTTTGAGACCAGGAATAACATATATGATACTTTCTATCACGATTTTTTTAAACGAACCGGAGGAAATTATGCATAATTACTCTCTAGAATACTGCGGAAAGTATAGGCTACCATGAAATCTAGACATGCCACCCCGTCCCCCTTATTTCATCCCCTTGATTCTGTGACAATCAAAGTTTTACCCGGATAACGCCGGGTACTTTAAGCTAGTACACCATAAATTATGATGTACACTTGAGGAGTTCAATGTTATGAGCTAAAAGTATTTGTTACAAAATATACCATTTAAATGAACGACTTGCACAAAGTAAGCTTTGTAGGACAAATTTGGTGTGTTCATGAAAGTCGAGATTGTTCCCATAGTTGAGATGAAATTGGTGGCCCTGAAAAGGGCCGTCTGGTTTTGAAAATCAGGATTGGGCCTTCTTCCTGGTCTTCTTGGATAAAAATACAGGTTGAATGTTCGGCAGGACACCACCGTATGCTATCGTCACTCCAGAAACCAAGTTGTCCGCGGTCCGTCGTCATTGCGAATGGCTAGTGATAGTGTTATAAATCCAGGCTGGGGAAAAATGTACTCAACACTTCGGGATGGAAAATCGTTTATTTTAACCAAAACTATCGTTTCGCGTGTCTGCCATGCGAAGTCTACAGACGCGCCCGACGCCATGCCGATTTCTCAGTCCCCTCTCTCGCGGGGTTCCGCCACTACTCCCACAGATGGCGCGGCTTCTCACAACATCCTCCCCCCCTTTTGGTGTGAAAACCCCCTCTAATATCTACAAGGAGGCTAATAGAGAGATGACATTTTTCTTAAGCTAAACGGCACTTAAAACTACATGTGGATAATATTGTAATACATAAAAGTTTAACCTTAACCTAACTCTGACGCCGCGGCATATATTACAATGTGTACCGATCCGGCGCCTATACCACGCGTCCTCTTCTGGTAGTGACAGTGGTTGATTCGTCTTTTGTCGTTTTGACGACAGGATCGCTCTTACAATTAACCTTACAATCATTTATCTTAACATTCCTATTGTTCCTTTCGGAATCCGCTTTCTCGCGCAATATTTCCGTGACCCCTTCTTCTGCCGATGAGATCTCCAACGGGTACATTCTTTGTATTGGTCGTTTAAGCGTGCCCGTCTTCGGCTTTAGGATAATCATTCTCTTATTACCGTCACGACCCGCAACCATGTCTAGTACTCTAGCGAGCGGCCAATCCATTCGCTTGTGTACGTCGTCTCCAATCAAAACAACGTCACCGATCTTTATTTCCCGTCTTTCCTTTTTGTTATTTTTTAGTAGTAACTGCCCTAAATATTCTGTACGGAATCTTGCTCGCAAATCATTGAAAACCTTTTGTTTATATTTAAATTTCCTCTTTAACTTGGTATTGTACAACATGTCACAATCCGGTACTCCTATCTCTCCAATTGCTTGTAGAAACATCGCGGGCGAAAGGGCCTTGAGATCATTAGAATCCTCGGAAATGTACGTCAAAGGCCGTGAATTGATAATTGCCTCAGCATCGCACAGTATGGTATTCAGGCTTTCATACGACAGACTCGCTTTGCCCAAAACCTTCCGTAGAATTGTTTTTAATATGCCAATAAGTCTTTCCCACCAGCCTCCCCACCATGGAGTTGAAGGGGGGTTGAAGTACCACTCGATTCGCGACGCTGAACTATGTTTGACTATTCTAGTCCAGTCTAATTTACTTAACGCCTTAGCTGTACCTACGAAATTCGTGCCATTGTCACTATACACCGAACGCGGACACCCTCGCCGAGACACAAATCTGCGTAGACACTCCAGAAATCCTTCCACGGATAGCGAGGACGCTAATTCGAAATGAACTGCCCTGTATACCGCACAGGTGAATACACAAATCCATCCCTTCCCCCCTCCCCTAATGAACAACGGTCCTGCGAAATCCACGCCAACCACTTCAAATACTGCTGCATCTCGGACGCGATTAAGAGGAAGAGGCGGAGTCTCACACTCCAGGCGTTTTACTTTTTGTCTTTTGCATACAATGCAACCTGATATAACCGTTCGAATTACTCTTCGTAGAGAGACAATCCAAAACCGCTCGCGTAAGTTGCTCAAAATTATGAGGGCTCCCGCGTGTCCCAATCTTTCATGTGTTTCCCGGACAAGCATATGTATTACGTCGTGCTTGTTATCTAAAACAATAGGGCACATGAATTTGGAATTATCGGCGCGATTAAAAATCTTTGTTTTCAAAACATATAGACCGTTTTCATCGACGAAGGTCTTAAAAGACGTTAACTTATCTCTAAACGAACCCGCGAACATCTGTTGCTGCAAGTGATTCATAAGTTTCGTCTCGACTGATCTTATTTCCGTCAAGGTTAGCTGTAGCTTCTGGCGTTCCTGTACCGGCAGGTATGCATCTGTCTGCGCGCTTTGATGCTTTCTATCGGACTCTCCTGACTTCCTTTTCCTTACCAACGCTTTGCGGTTATTTAAAAATCTTTGTACCCATGCCAAAAAACGGAGAAGTTTCGTATAGGATGAGAAACAATTACTGGCTTTAAATTCCGATCCCTCTACACTAACCATATGTACAAGGGTTGTCTTTTTGATCTCGCTTCTCACTTCGTCCTCGTTAAACTCTAGTTTTATCACGGGCCAATGACCTTCTGCTTTATAGAGCCATTGTGGTCCTAACCACCACTCAGATTCTACTAATTGTGAGGGATTGCACCCCCGCGATGGGAGATCGGCGGGATTCAAGTCAGTCGGTATATATCTCCAATCGTTTGTCGTAGTAAGTGATCTAATCTCTCTAACTCGGTTCCATACGAACGCCCCCCACTGCATATCACGCCTCACCCACGCTAAAACAGTCGTGGAATCACTCCACTACGTGATCTTTAAAACTTTTCGCGTTAGAGATTGAGTCACCGCTGCTGCAAGTCTGGCGGCTATCCCCGCGGGCATCAATTCGAGACGGGGAATTGTTGCCCTTTTAGGAGCTACTCGTGATTTTGCACTCATAAGCTTAACCGTAACCCCGTTTTCACCCTCGATCCTCGCAAAAACTACCGCCGCGTACGCGGAACCGCTCGCATCCCCGAACGCATGCAACGTTAAGTCACCTTTGCCGAGTTTTCGCGATATTTCTATTTGTTTTAGATTCGGTAGGTCTTTTACCCAAAGTAAAAATTCTTCCCTTCGTTTGTCTCTAATTTCCGTATCCCAGCTAATATTTTCCTCCCATAATGTTTGTAATAATAATTTAGGATGGAGGGAGACCGGGCACGTAAAACCAATCGGGTCAAAGACCCGGTGTGTCGCGGACAGTATGACTCTTTTAGTAACAATTTCGGGCATGTTGACGTCTAATACTGTTGGGTTAACCGTTATGGTATCTGTTCGTTTATTCCATAAAAGGCCCAAAACTAGCGTTGATTCGTTATCTCCACAATGGCCTGAGCTCTCCCATCCGCGCAGCTCGAAGCCGCCCGAGGCCATAAGCGCAGTGGATTCATTTACAAAACGTTCCAATTCGTCAATGGTATCTACACTCGTCACGCAATTATCCACATAGAAAGAACCCTTCAATTTATTCACTGTCCATTCGGTCCAGCCATACGGGCCTTTCCGTTCCGTTCTCCTTGAAGCTGTACTTAGATGCAGCGTAATAATAGCTGCTAATAAAAACGGGCTACATGCCAGTCCGAAAACCACGCGACAATGTCTAAGAACTACTATCTTGCCGTCCTCCATCCAAAGAAAACGCAGATAATCTCGATCGATCCGGTTAACTGATATTTGCAGAAATGCTTTCGTTATATCAGAAACCACACCGATTTCCCCTTCTCGAAATTTACTTAAAGACGACGGTATAAGTTCCATTAAGTTCGGTCCTTTCTCGAGACACTGATTTAGAGACGGATGCCCCTCCACACACGCTGAAGCATCAAATACAGGCCTTATCTTCGTCGTGCTGTGCATTGTAATCACTGGCCGATGCGGCAAGTAATGGCCCAAGTCGTACCCTTCTACATTGGAATCCCTTTCAATAAATCCCATTGACAGCCATTCGCGGAAAATCCCATCATACGCTTCATAAAGATTCTGTTTCTTAAGCTTCTCAATGCCCTTTAGAAGTCTGGAACGCGCAACACCATAATTAGTAGAAAGAGGCGCGTGATCCTCCACCCACGGTAGTCTAACTTCGTATCGGCCCGACTCCGTGAATCTAGCCGTTTCCAATAAAAAACTAAGCGTCCGCTCATCCTTTTCAGCTTTCTGCGATTTTTCGATAGGATCTGTAATCCCGATAACGTCTAGACGCCACAAGTCGGATGGATTGGCCTCACACACGAACATTGCCGCAATCATAGCCGCGGTACCCCGTTCCGTTTCGTTGCCCGGTAATTTATCTATTATCGTCCACCCTAAATGGGTCTCAAACGCTGTCAAACCGTTCTCCAGTGTAAACTTTCCGCCGGTCATTAATTTTCCCGCGACATCAGCGCCTATAAGAACGTCTATAGAATCGCTTCCACCGTCGATATCGCTTAAAACAATGTTATTTTTACGCAATTCCTGTGCCCACGAGTCGGATTTTATAATCGGAACTGTATCGCAGATAGTTTGTTGATTCATAGCTTGAAAATTACAGGCGTAAGTGTTATCTAACTTTTTCATATGTATCAAAAACATTTCATGGTTCTCGCATTTAGATTTGACTCCGCCGAAAAGCGAGTGTATAACCTCGTGTTTACCGACTGGTACATAACCTAATTCCTTCGCGATGCTATCGCGAATGTATGAACGTTGTGATGCTGTATCTATGACCGCCCGTATAACCTTCTCGCGCTTCGGAGAGTACAGCTTGACGCGTAGTGTTTGTAAATAAACGGTAGGTATCCCGGAGAACGTCGCTAAATTATTTTCGTTAACCGCTCCTCCGTCCGCACCGGAAGTAGTAACGGCAGGTTTCTTTTCACGTTCGCGACGATCCTCGCCTTCATTGCGGCCTAACCCCGGACACATCAAAAGAACATGGTGTTTCATGCACCAATCACATTTTACCTTAACACGACATTTCTTCGTAGTGCGACCACGTTTCAGGCAACTAAAACAACCGTTCTCTCTCCTCACGATACCCTTACGCTCATCTAATTTCATTTTTCGCGCCGTATCGCAACAATCGCTTTCGTGGTTCGACTTACAAAAAAGACACTCCAACGCTTTCTCGTTCTTGGATACAAGAAGGACGCTTGCACTAGCGACATTCTTCGTCACCGCAGGCTTGTTCTTCTGCTTCTGTGCTGCCTCGGTCTCCGTCGATAAGTGAAACCCGGTCAAAGCCATGTCGATGCGTTCTTCATTCTCTACCTCGAGCTGCAGGAACTTCAGTAGCCTCGTGAGTCGATCCTTCGTCTCCTCCCGGCCGTTGGTGTCCGCCGCCCCTCGCTGCCCGCTCCGCTGCCCGCTCCGCTGCCACGCTCGAAGCACTTCCTCCGGCAGAGAGGACTCCACTAGCGGATACAACATGGCGGCGCACTTGTCTGTTGTCACGCCTAGCGTTTCGAGCGCGCGTATGCAGGATTCCACTTTATCGTACAGACTCGTCAGCGACGACCTCTTGTTTCCCTTTACAGCGTTCTGAAGCACAAGACCAAGGAGTTCACGCACGCAAAATTCTACCACAATGTCGTCTCGCCCAAAACGTGTTTTCAGAGCCGTAACTGCCTTATCATAGTTTTCCCGTGTAGGCGGAAAACTGGCTACAAGCTCACTGGCCCTGGATTCCGATACCGTTGCCTGCAGAAGATACTGGAATTTGACTTCTTTGCTAATCGCCTGGTCCTCGTGAATCTTCTTAAACTGGCTCCAGAATGGAAGCCATTCCTATCAAGGAATGGTTAAGAAGATTCGGCAATATCAATTGCCGTTAAATTTTGGAAGTTCAATTTTCGGGAGCTTCATCTGCTTCCTTTCGTTCCCGAACGAGATTCCCGGTGTGAGTTCAGGTGTGCCCAGTGAATCAGTCATCCTTAGCCTTGCCGTCAAAAAACACATCTTGTACGTATTGTCTGTCTCAAGTTCTCTGTCAATGGCCTCGTCCTCTAAGGAGGACTGAAAAAGTTCGTGCCTGTACGCCGCATGCGCCTCGTCCAACTCCGCCATCTTGTTCTCTAAGAGTTGAAACGCAACCGTCCTCTCCTCGTGTATACTGGCGTCCGTCATTGTCGCCAGGAAGGCCGTGTGCGCTTTCGAAAATGCCGTTCGCTGCGCCTTCCTTTGCCTTTTGACCACTTCCATCTTTCAGCGTGTTACGCCCTCGTTCAACGGTCACGTAAAAACCACGTAACGACCTCGCCGTTCAGCCACGCGACAGCAACGTCTTTTCCAATTCACCCACTTGCACTTGTTGTACACTTCTTTACCAGATTTCCACAGTCCTGTCACGGTCGCCAATTGTTATAAATCCAGGCTGGGGAAAAATGTACTCAACACTTCGGGATGGAAAATCGTTTATTTTAACCAAAACTATTGTTTCGCGTGTCTGCCATGCGAGGTCTACAGACGCGCCCAACGCCATGCCGATTTCTCAGTCCCCTCTCTTGCGGGGTTCCGCCACTACTCCCACAGATGGCGCGGCTTCTCACAGCAGATAGATAAAGTTGACATTAGAAGAACATATATATGCTGTGAAACATTTTGTTCAATAATGGAGAAATGTTTTTTAAATACATGACTTACACCCAGGGGTTGAAAACAGTTATTATATCGGTTTCGGTTCTTGAAACAGTTACGAAGAACCGATATTCTGACTATATCGGTTTCGGTTACGGTTCTAGAAACGATATAATATCGGTTCTAGAACCGTTATTTTTTCGGTTCTATATCGGTTCCAACACGGTTCTGCAATCGATTCTCGTATCGATTTTAGAGTATCTAATTGAGATCGGCAGTATTAGGGTTGCAGATTATTCTATATAAGCATAAACATACCTTTTATAAAATCATTATAAAAAAAAAAAGTGAAATAATTATGCATACCATTATCTTGTAACATGAAAAGTGTTTTTTTTTGGTGTCGTAATATCAGTTCTTTTTGACTTTCGACTGATACGTGGTATAAACATTGTATCCTTCGCAACGGTTTTCAACAGCCATTGAGACTTACTTTGTTTAGGAATATCAAATAAAAGTTTCGATTTCATGTTTTAAATATTTATTACATTTTGTATTATAATTATGTAATAGACTGATGCTCTGCAATACAATAAAATTATCTATCTATCTATCTATCTATTATAATTAATGTACGAAATACTTGATAGTATTATAACAGAATTTCTTTACAATCAAATTTGGTGTTATATATATTACATTCTTTGATATATTCAACAAGAAATACATTTTACATACATTAAATAAATATACATTAAACATTTACATTTTTATATTTACACACATTAAATTAAATATATACATTTCGTTAAAAATAATATTTTCGAAACATATTATATTCGTTGATATCTTGAACTAAAATATCTATGATACGACTAGGAATTGCAAATTTACCGACTTTTTCAATTATCGGTAATTCGGTAGAATTTTCTATCAAAACCGGTTTACCGGCAATTTACCGGTATTTTTTAAGGTATTGAAAATAGAAGCAAAAATATTACAAAAATGTCTAATCAATCATTATAAAAAATAAATGCAAATAAAACTATTTTTCATTTATAATATTTTTTATTTATCAACATTTTTTAATAAATACGCACGCAAAAAACATCACTTATTTCAACTTTCGTCGCCTAATCGCGACCTCATCTTCAGTGGCGGATCCAGGAGCCTTTCTTTGGGGGCGCGGAACGTGTAAAAGTAAATAACTATATATATATATATATTTATTTATATGTATATATATCAGGGCTTGAATAGGTTCCGAAAATAACTGTTTCAAACTGTTATATAAAGGTTCTGACTGAAAGAGTTATTCAGAACCTTTATTCTGAATAACCGTTATAAAGAACCTAAATATCAGACTATATAAGTTTAAGTTACGGTTCCTATATAGCTCTATAACTTTTATTTTTTAGGTTCTATATAAGTTCCAAAGCGGTTATAGAACCGATTTAATAACTTTTATTTTTTAGGTTCTATATAAGTTCCAAAGCAGTTATAGAACCGATTCTTGTAACGATTGTACAGAATTTTATAGAAAATGAAATTACAACATATTATAACTATAGACTACTGTGTATAACCAAATTGTTTAAAAATTATTATAAATAAGTAAGTAAATATATATTATGTACACATTTGTACATACATATACATTTATTTTGTAATATGAAGTTTGTATTAATATAAATGTTTGGTTGTTATACCGATGAGGGTCTAGCTCCCCGATTTGAATGATTTTTTAATATGTTTTCAGGATCATGGTCCAAATGGTGAGGTGGCCCCTAATTGAAAAAAATGAACTTGACAAATAAAAATTTCGATCTGGTATTAAATATTTATTGCACTTTTTGTTATAATAATACACGGAATAGATATTATAAATTATAATTTGTCATGTGCCTGCTTGTGGTAGTTTTGGCATATTTAGGCGGATTAATAAAATATCTTCTATAATGTCCGGCTTCATTGACGAACGGTGGGGGGATAAAATAAACTTTAACGCCGAAAATAATCGTTCCACACTTACTTGTGTTGCCGGAATTGCTAAAATTATTTTGGATAGTTCAAACAATTTCGGCATTTTATCTTTCTTTATCGTCCAATAATGTAATATATTGGGTGAATTTTTTAATCGAGGTTCTTTTAGATATTCTTCTATTTCGTTGTCTAGGGTCTGACATATATTATTATTATATGAAACATTAGAACGTGTGGCTTCTGCATTTTGTAATAATTTTTCAAAGTCATCGTCTTCTACAATATCAACTTCGATCGGATTGGTAGATTCAATAGTGGATGGGCGGTGCGAAATACTTAAAAGTCTATCGTGTGTCTGATGAAGGCAATGTTTGACATCTGTAATTATTGAATCAGTTAAAATAACGTGGTAGCGGGGATCCATAAATATTCCGCATGAAACTAAAACGTTTTTAAATAGATTGGACTCCCGTTTCTTCATAAATGTAATAATGTCCGTGGCAAATTCGTTTTCTGTTTTTTTTTGTTTCGATGATGCATCGTTGCCATATCTCATACAAGTCCCCGACTAGCAACTGTTCCCTTTGTAGATTCTTTGTAGCCACACGTGCGGGTATTAAAACTACAATTAAATCCAAAATTTGATTCCACATTATCGGTGGTAATTTAAGATCCTCGTCATTTATTTCATTACAATATTCCTTAAGTTCGTGTAATCTTTCCAGCATGTCCAGCGTAGAATTCCATCTGGTAGTGCAATCAAGGATCGCATTTTTTTAGACAACACTGACAATGTCGACTTCAAAAGTGGTGTACGTAATTTTTTTAACGATTTTTCGTGCTTTCTTTGTAATGTTGGATATTTTTTGTTGTTTCAAAAAATCGTAGATGGCTAATTGTAAGGTGTGGGCAGCACATCTAATTGCAGTGATGGTAAAGTCTACATCGGAGTTTTCTGCACTGTCTATACGTGTACCTTCTTCTTCTTCATTTAGCAAAACTTCAACCAATTCGGATTGTGTAATATTGTCCGTATTATCTTCATTGTTATTGTCTGTATCGTCCTCGCTCAAAACTCTCACAGTTTTCAGCATATTCGCCGCGTTATCTACTGTCATGCTGAATATTTGTTTTCTTAAAATGCCAAATCTGCTGCATGCGTTAATAATGATATGTTTTAAATATTCAGCAGTATGGCCGTGAAACAACTCTGTAACGCCTATTGTCCGGATATGTATTTTTTCTGCTTTAATAAATTGAATATTTAATTCTAAAAAAGATCGACCCATACAAGTTGCTGCATCTACTTTTAAAGATATTAATTTTCCCTTTATTTCCTCTTTAATTGATTGCCTTATAATATCGCACTTTGCTGTTATTCTATCACGCACTTTATGTGCATTAATTATTTCTTTTTGCGGTATCATAGCTACGATACTGCGGAAGGCTTCGTCTTTAATTAAAGAAAGTGGTCGGCCATGTATTGTTACTAATTTCATGCAAGCACCCATCACATCGAACTTTGCCTTTTTAGTATTATTATCATTACTACATGATCCTTCAATTTTTCTTTTGTGTTTTTCTTTCTCCATCATTGCAATGGTAAATTCATTCGGATGACAATTTTCCAAATGTTTTAACAGATTTGTATAATGATTCTGCAATTTTGAATTAACAAAATTAAAGAAAGGAAAACGCGTAAAATAACGAACAAACATGCAATACTATCCACTGAAAATATTGTATAGATATACGTATGTACTTACTGAAATTGGCGAAGAACAATTTGTAATTTTACATTGTAATTTTTCCATGTTATCACAATTTTGAAAATACTTCCTCACAACGTCACATTTTTTCCTACCCATTATAACGTATTTCAATATTTTATAAATTATTTTCGTTAAATTTATCAATTTATTATACTAATATTATATTAATAAATATTAATTTATAACTATTTTTATATTATGTACACACACTATATTACACTAATCTAACATTACAAACTGATTTAAATTTAACACTAATATAACTATGTATTATTTATAAAATTATGAAATACTAATGGAATGGTCACTAAGAATTTTCTTTGGTTTTCGAAAGTCTGCTCTGTATGATGTCTACGATAGCAATGGTCTTGCTGGTTCGACGTTCTGCATTCGACGATATGCATGGCACAATTGTTTATACTAGTATTATGGGAGTGCGAAGACTGTCTGTCCTTTTTACAAAGTATGTATGTTTGGAACAGCGCGATTGGGATCGAAAGCGGATGTTTATGGTAGAATATCGAATACGTCAGGGGTGTGAGGTTTGAATGGTTTCTTCTATTTATCCGTGACCGACCACTTTCGTTATCTGACGACGAAGCTTTCTGTACTATCATACCGAAACTGTTTGAATTGTTCGAAATAATTTTAGCAATTGCGCCAGCACAAGTAAGTGTGGAACGCTTATTTTCGGCGTTAAAATTTATCTTGTCCGTCCACCGTTCGTCAATGAAGCCGGACATTATAGAAGACATTTTATTAATCCACCAAAATATGTCAAAGCTAACACAAGCAGGCACTTGACAAATTATAATTTATAATATCTATTCCGTGTATTATTATACCAAAAAATGCAATAAATATTTAATACCATAGATCGAAACTTTTATTTCTCAAGTTTTTTAGTTGTAATATGTTGTAATTTCATTTTCTATAAAATTCTGTACAATCGTTACAAGAATCGGTTCTATAACCGCTTTGGAACTTATATAGAGCCTAAAAAATAAAAGTTATTAAATCGGTTCTATAACCGCTTTGGAACTTATATAGAACCTAAAAAATAAAAGTTATAGAGCTATATAGGAACCGTAACTTAAACTTATATAGTCTGATATTTAGGTTCTTTATACCGGTTATTCAGAATAAAGGTTCTGAATAACTCTTTCAAGAACCTAAATCTTTATAATAACCGTTTCAAGCCCTGATATATATATTTATATATATATATATATTATTATTCTTGTGGGGGGATCGCCCCATCGCCCCCCTCTGGATCCGCCAATGCTAATCTTCGTTGAAGACTTTAGTTCGTATAAAATGAATCAATGATTTGGTCGTGGACAACCCAGCTTGTCGCTTTCAACTGTTTCGATTTCCTACCACTCGCTGGTGGCCGAGCAACCGTAACTTGCATCTTTTACTTGCGCGGCGCAAGTATAAAACGCATATACGCGCTATATTGGTACATATATGTAATTTACCGAATTACCTGTAAAAAAGTGTCGAATTACCGGTAAATATGTGAGGAAAATTTCCGTGATTTACCGGTAAACCGGTTTACCGATTTACCGGTATTACAATCCCTAGATACGACCTACAATCTAGATAATACATAAAAAAATTAAATACTACTTTCTCATTAATAGAATGTAATTTTAAAGCGTTAAATGTAATCACAATATCAAAGCTGTAATAATACTATCAGTAATTTATCCATCGTAGCTCTCATCCAATTATTGTATATACTTTCTAATTTCCTCATTTCTTAAGCGTTTACCCCAGTAGAAATTTGTCTCGTTTTTCCCTATTTCTGGTGAGGTAATAGCCAGGCTTGGATAGGGAAATACTAGAAAGGAAAAACTAACCAAATTCCGCCTAAAACCCAGTCTGTAAAACTGGAATAGTTGTAACTCGACTCTGGCTAACTAGTTCACATCCAGTTTTTCCCTTTTAATTCCTGGCTAGTTATAACGATCCTCAAGCTGTCAAGTCCATATCTAGTTTTCCTTATTGAATTTTAGTCTAGGTTTTCGCCACCAGAAACTTGTAAGGAAATGTGTGGAAAAATTAGTTGAAAAAAACAATCAAATCTATATTTAGAGATATCGTAGCAAGTCAAACATATTTATTGAATAAAGCAAACATGGAATCAAATGAGCGGAAAAAAAATTAAATGCTAAACGAGTGCGTAGGTGTAGAAAAAGAAAGGAAGTGTTAAATGCTAAATATCACGGTAAGTTCTAAATACGTTACTTCGGCTGTGTTCCGATTCACGCATTATGCGCATAGACTGCAGAGAAAACCGTTCCGCTTCAGTCTATGCGTGCATTGGTTGCGTTGGTGGCGCATAGCATTCCCTAGAATTCTCCACTTCTAGCGCATGAAGCGTGCAGTTCATGCGCGCATGCGTATTTGTCGCTTTACGTACCCTTTGGAAAACATGCACGAAATTATGTGGTCCGCTACTCGAAGTGACAGAAAATATAACCTACATATATGCTACATGGCAATAAATGCTTATTGGATATTTCGTTCTTTTACGCTATATTTGTCACCTTTTTATAATTTAACATCCTTCCAAAATATTATTGTTTTCATTGATATGAAAATTCAATGTAGTGTATTACTATATTATTTCAACATGTGTTGTGAGGTAAGACCGGCCAAAATTGAGGGGTAATCGTAGCCAGCTTTTAACATTACTTTTTTCTGGCTTAAATGCAACTGACATAAAAGAATTACGAATAAAGGTCGGTTTATACAGGCTCCGTGCCCGAGCCTTCCGAGCCGTCCGAGCCTCTATAGTATGTTTATGGCGCCATGGCATTGAGGAACCGCCGAGCTCGGTGGAAACTCGGAGGCTCCTCGTCTCCCGCTGGGCCCGGGCTCGGTGGCCCCTCGTTGAGACGCCTAGACGGACGGGCCGAGTCCGTGCCCTGTCAAAATAACGCTGCTGGATTTTATGCTCCCAACACGTAGGGTAAATCCGAGAGACGCGATCAACCTAATATAAAATGGCTATTAAAACTAATAAAGTAAAATTATTTATGAGTGAATACAACTACAGATTCATTGATATTTAATTTGTTTACGCTAAACAAGTAAAGAACACATGAAAGAAAAAGTCAACTATCTACTGGCGATTAGTAAGGCAAATGAATACAAAAGTTAGTAAATAAACTAAATAAACAAAAATAATTACACAAAATAAAAAAATCATAACTCGACCATCTCACCTTTCTGCAGCGAGAGATGGTCTTCTCGTTAGCTTTCAGAGGAAGAGTTATATGGCCAAATACTTTGGCTGCATTGTTCCTCAATGTCTCTACTATCTTATTATCCCAAATATTTTTCTATCTTTGCTAAAGTAAATACATAATCACTTTTTTTTTAAATTAGGTTATAAGATTCGACATTTTGATTGCCAAAAATGGTATGTTTAATTTTTTCGCTATTTCTTGGGATTGACACCCACTGGGCTCGGGACAATAGCAGACTCAGAGTAGGTACTATCCAACATCAATACGCCTCGCGGAGAGGTAAAGGAAGCCTAATATTCCATGGGCAGGTCATTGCAGATGTTACAGCGTACACTTTATGATAGACCCTCGCGATCTGTTAAGATTTCGCGTTGTGCAGCGAGTGTTCGAGCCTAAATTACTTTACGATCCCTTCCAAAGGTAGCAGTAGGTCACCAACTTTATAACTCAATTTTTTTTGCTCATTTTTTAAATCAAACGACCCCCATGGAATTCCCCATCGTGAGTCACACCAAGGGGATTCCGCAAAGGCGCCCCTACTTCAACATACAAATATGTACACCGCTTTGGCGAGTATATAATAGTAATAATTATACCTGTACAAAATATTAAGGCATTTCATTAATGTTAATGAGGCAACATTTTCACCTGAAGTTAAAAGATAACTATGTATTTGCACACACATGTTGTGTCTTTTTGGTAACATATATATGTAACGTTATTAACTACATACACGATTATGCAATTTAACTGATACACGTTCTATCACTCGACTTCCTTATGTTCTCTCTGCTGTCTCACTATTTTCGTTCTCTTTCCACCACTCACATAAACACATTCTACACAAATAACATTTATTAGGTGTTTGTTGTGTATAAAATTCTTGTTTTCGTTGCTTTTACGATAAGTATGAAACCACTTTATAGATTAATTGTAACGAATGTATTAATGTGGAACGTAAAGCGTCAGTACAACTAACGGGACATTAATATAATGAAAGAAAATATAAAATATATGCACTTTGACAGGGCACGGACTCGGCCCGTCCGTCTAGGCGTCTCAACGAGGGGCCACCGAGCCCGGGCCCAGCAGGAGACGAGGAGCCTCCGAGTTTCCACCGAGCTCGGCGGTTCCTCAATGCCATGGCGCCATAAACATACTATAGAGGCTCGGACGGCTCGGAAGGCTCGGAAGGCTCGGGCACGGAGCATGTATAAACCGACCTTAAGGCAGAATGAAGCCAGGAATATTACTTGACACGTTTCCACATAAAAACCCAAAATGAAACAATTCAATTTTATGAGCATATAATAATATGAAGAATGTTCAGGATGGAATACCCCTGAAGAATACATTTGTGATTCATGTATATAGTAATTAATTTTAAAACATAAAAATAATATTTTTTTTATTAATTTTACAGTTTTCCCACTTCTTTTATAAAGAAAAATCATGGCCAGAATTACCCCACGTTAATTCTGTAATTCCAATCAAATGGACATTTTTATGTTATTGCTTCCAACTTTGTTACAACGTAAATTTTTACTTTCTCTGTTATAAGAATAAAAACTAATTAGACACTTCAAACTAGCAATTCATATAAAAAACCAGAATACAGAAGCACACGTAAAGCGACAAATACGCATGCGCGTAATATGCGCATTGACTGCCCATGCTTTTATTTTCTGCACTTGCTGCACGCATTATAAGCTAGAAATTGGAGGATTCTAGGGAATTCTACGAAATTGGTACTGCCATCTCTGCACTCGCTGTATGAATTGCAACCAACGTAACGGACTCAATTTCGAAGCGAACAACACATCCCTAGAAGGTTTTAGGCAGGGTCGAAAAGAAAGATGAGGAAGGAAGCAAATACGTAGCGTGCATATTTATTTCTTAAAGGCTTTTACTGCTAAGTTTTTCGAAGGTGCTCTTATAATGCTAACTTTACAGCTGTACTCTAATCCAGAAGACGTACGAGAGCCTGCGGTTCTATTCAATAGCCGTCAAAACCTTGAATTTACCCCGGACGCGGATAATAAATAACTTCATTTTTCCTTTACACATCTGTTTACCAAATTACGTTGGGTAAGCAGCAGTTCGTCCTGTAAAACTCATAAAATATGATCTTCGCTTTCAATAATTATCGCTGTTCAAGAAGAATAGAAAAACTAGGGTTAGGGTTAGGGTTAGAAAAACTAGGGTTGAGAAAATCCGGGAACCAATTAAGCCATCAAATTTCGTTAGGAATCGGTCCCCAATCCTTAAGACGAAGTAACCGATGTTGTTAGGAAGCGTGCTTCGACCACCGTCCAAAAGTCTCGAATTAAATTAACCGTAATCCATCCAACTGCATAGCTATTTGTAAGTAAGTTTGAACATTTCCGCGTAACCTCACGAGCATCAGACGCATCGAAACCCGTTCCGTTTCGTTACTGCGGTTCATGCGCTGCTGGAAACGGAACGCGGTTCATGCGCGCAGCGTCAGCGCTGCGGTCTATGCGCATATAGAGACACTATAATAAGAGTCTGGACACGAGTGACAGTCCGCCATGTTTGATCGAAATCCCACGAGAGAGAAAGAGATATACGCCATTTCACTCTTAACCACTCTTAACAACTCTTACGTTTATGGTAGCAATTCTATGGCAATGCACTGCGCATTTAAATAAGTATAATAAAAAAACATATATCAAATCGAACACAAAATTTAGTTTTTTACTTTATATCTTCATTATCTTGGTATAATGGACAGATTTAAAAATCAGCGGGAATAGATGAAAAATGACGGGCCAATCAAAAACCCAAATGCACATTTTCTATGTAAAATACCGCCATAAACGTAAGAGTTGTTAAGAGTGGTTAAGAGTGAAATGCCGTATATCTCTTTCTCTCTCGTGGGATTTCGATCAAACATGGCGGACCAATCAAAAAGTGGCCTTCTCGTGTCCAGACTCTTATTATAGTGACTCTATGCGCATAATGCGTGAATCGGAACACAGCCTAAATCTCTATCTCCAAATGAAGGAGTGCAACGAAGTAATTGCGCATGAACAGAGGCCAGCCGCTATAACTGAGGCCGCCTGGATAAAAAAGGAAATTAAAGCAAAAAACTTCATTGTGAATAGTATCACGAACACTCAGCTTGAATTAATTATAACAGAAGAGACTGCAAAAAGAATGGTTGATAAACTTGATGAAATTTATCTGGTTAAAAGTAGTGCCATGAAACTCCTGTACAAAAGGAGACTTCTGGAATTACAAATGAAAGAAGGCGATGATCCAACGGAGTTCTTTAATGAGTTTGAGAAACACATAAATAAACTAAGCAATGCAGGAGAAAATGTAAGTAAAGAAGACAAGCTAAATTATTTACTGTTGACGCTACCTGAAAACTTGTCACACATAGTGGACATAGTCGATGCATTGCCAGAAAAGGACAAGTCAGTCGAGTACGTAAAATCAAAGCTACTATTGGAATTTCGAAAGCGAGAAGGTAAAGCCGATAGTGACGAATCAAGGAACAGCGTGCAAGCGTTCAATTCGAACACACCGAAGGTCGGTAAGAACGCACAGTTTCAAGGGTCACGTAAGGTAAAAGGCCCTATTATGGCACAGTGTCCCAAATTATGAAACACTACAAGAAAAAATGAATAATATTATATATATGTATATATAATAATTTAAATAAAATTATATTTATACACATTACTATCTAAATATTTGTATGTGTATGCATATAAATGTTGCATCAATGCATTTAACATAAAAAAAATGTTTAAGTGTCCATGTCTCTAAGTTGGTACAAAATTAGCTGTTATTTGAGTTGAAATACAGATACACTTACTTCTTTGTTTCGAGCATATTAACAAATTTCAATGATTTTAAAAGATATTTAATAACTTATTCGAAAGCTGAAAAGTCGTAGATTGTAATAAATTTAAAAAAAAATCGAATTCTGATGTGATTTTATTAATTATAAAGCTGTTTCACGAATATGTACATTGGCTTTCTAGAAGTCCGTACTTATGGGACGATAATTCGCTTGTCCCATGTTCCACGGACCTGTTGAATCGCGCCTAGTCCTGGTTTATGGCACAGCAAGGTTGAAGCGTAAATAGTGTGATATTTATTTAAAAAAGTCTTACTTCTAAGTTTATTTGGTTTTATCTTGAAGCAATTATCATATTTAACCTTTATTTTCATCAAACATACGTATAAGTAAGTGTATTACAAAATTTGGCTTAAAAATTGTAGAACTAACCTATAAAATATTGCATGCCTGAATAGAGTAGATTGAAATTTACTTTTATTTATAGAATAAGTTGTTTCAGGCAAAGCTTGTTAATATTAAAAAATGGTAGATACTAGGAAAAACAATAAAAACAATGCAGATATGGCGAAAAATAAGAAAAATCCCAATATTGTGGTGAAGAGACGCGCAAACTCTCTTAAGTTTAAAAAGAAGCCTGCGGTCTTAGTCAATGAGGTATGCAATGCCAAAAAGAAGAAAATTAAGAGAATGAATTATTCTCCTGACGATCTCGAGAAAGCCATAAAGCTAATGGATACAGGCATTTCCCTCAGGAAAGCTGCCAAAGCATATGGCGTTCCTGTAACTACCTTAGCTAGAAGGAAAAACAATCCTAACATAATAAAAAAGAAAACTAGACCACCAACCATTTTAACACCGGCCAAAGAACAAGAAATTATTAATTGGATTGTATATAAAGCGGAAAGAGGTTTTCCAGTTACTAAAACTGAGTTAGTAGATTCTATACAGAAGTATATCACATCATTAAACAGGGATACTCCATTCATTGAAAACCGTTCAGGGCGGCATTGGTACGAAGGTTTTAGAAAACGCCATCCAAATTTGTCCATTAGAACAGTGCAACACTTAAGTTTAAGTAGAGCTGCTGTCACAAGAGACGATTTAAGAGAGTGGTTCAACGTGCAAGGAAGCTATTTGAAGAATAAAAATTTGCTGGACATTTCTCCAAATCGAATTTTTAATTGCGACGAAACAAATATTTTAATGTGTCCTGATTCTGAAAAAGTTTTAACAGAAAAAGGATGTCGCTCAGCATACAAAATTGCAGATGCTGGGAAAGAAAGTCTCACTGTTCTTTTCATGTACAGTGCAGCAGGTACTCGTGCCCCGCCAATGCTAATGTTTGCTTACATGAAAAGTGTACCCAAAAATATTATTTAAAATAGTCCAAAGGGCTGGGGCATTGGCATATCAGAGAATGGATGGATGACAACGGAAACATTCTATGAATATATGACAAACGTCTTTTATCCATGGCTTTTAAGAGAAAATATAGAGTTCCCAATAATAATATATTTAGACAATCATGCTTCACACGTAACTGTACCATTAGTATCCTTCTGTCGAAACAAGCAGATTGAGATCATAGGACTTCATCCCAATTGTACCCACATCATGCAACCTCTGGACATAGCCTTCTTCCACCCTTTTACGCAAATGTGGAAAAAAACTGTTCCAAAGTGGAAAATTCAAAACAATTTAATGCGGTTGAAGAAAGAAGATTTTCCAAAAGTGTTGAAAACAACACTTGATAACATGAAAGAAGAAGAAAATATCATTAAAAGTGGCTTCAAAGCATCTGGACTAATGCCGTTTAATCCTAATGCTGTCGATTATGATGTTTTGCAGAAGAAAAAAAAGAGTACAATTGTTTCCACTCTTAAGGAGGAAACTGTAACAGTGCACCAAGTTTCCAATAATGGAAATGAGGATGTACTAAAACAGCATTTAAAAATATTTGAAAATACTATACCTCCTGAACTACTACTGAGCTTCAAGAATGCTCTGTCAAATGGATCATGGACTGGTGACACCGAAAAGAAAGCACTTTTTGAGTATTGTGTTACGTGCCGGTTACTTTTTCCAAATTCATTTCTAAATTCTACTAATTTTTACAGTCATTTCGCAGATGTTCTCTATTGATCCAACCGCTTAGCGTGTTATGGGAATCTCCCTCAATCAATAGTCGATTATCTGTAGATATTCTTAATAGTGCTTGACTTATTTCTGATTTAATTCTGTTTGAAGCTTGTCACGCCACGGTATATTCTCATGAAAGATTATTGTCAACGATCTTTCAACGCTGTCGACGTTCTTGGAATGCGCGTTGTGATAAGCCTTCCGAGGCATTGTAGTAGACTACTTTATATTCGGTTTTTCTTTCCTTTCTTCCTCGTTAAAATTTTATTACAGAATCATTGACATCTGATCCAACCGCTTAGCGTGTTATGGGAATTTCCCTCGATCAGTTGTCAATGATCTAATATAGTATAATAACCGATTTATGATTGTTACGCCACTGCGTTACTTCCATAAGAAAACCTTTCGTCAGCATCAACGTTCTTGGAACGCCGGATGTGATAACATTCAAAACCCTAAGCACTGCGAGGCTGGGAACGGTCCGGGGTGACGACAGTTGGGCCCGTGTGTACGAAATGCATGCTCAGCAATTTGACTCTCTTTGTTCAAAGTCCCAAGTGCTCGGGCCTGCCCTGCGAACACTCGACACAGTCGGCTGTTAAGGGGGCCGTCTCAGTTTTGTTATTGTCCGTCTCACCGGGCCTTGAATGTGTGCGGACAGGTCACACAAGCTATGTTAAGCGTGTACGTATACGCGTGTTGTAAACAAACCGGTTCAACCGATTTTCGTCCTGGAATCGGCCAGAAGGAAGTTTTTGCGGGTACAGTTGCCTTCAGTAAACATCTGTGGGGGGTGGGACGGTGCGTTTGAACGCTAATAAGCATTGTACATTGAAATAATAATGAATTTATGAATCGAAAACTGACAGAATGAAGCTTCAAGGCTTCTCCGTTGGTGGCGCTAATGGTGCACTGTAGCTACGTAGCACCAGCGTGACGTATAAATTCATTATTACTTCAATATACAATGCTTATTAGCGTTCAAACGCACCGTCCCACCCCCCACAGATGTTTACTGAAGGCAACTGTACCCGCAAAAACTTCCTTCTGGCCGATTCCAGGACGAAAATCGGTTGAACCGGTTTGTTTACAACACGCGTATACGTACACGCTTAACTTAGCTTGTGTGAGCGTCCGCACACATTCGCGGCCCGGTGAGACGGCCCCCTTAAGTCGCATAGTGCGTGGTCGATCTGTCCGAGGGACATCGCTATTATTATTAATAAGCGCTTGAGCTAGGGTTCCATCGTGCAATAATAACGTGGAAAGACTCAGTTCCCTCGTAGTTACTACATAATTACTTATCATTTTATTCAAAATTTACCATTTTACGACAGTCGGCTGTTAAGTCGCATAGTGCGTGGTCGATCTGTCCGAGGGACGTTACTATTCGATAAAATAGTCTTGAGCCGGAGTTCCCGATTATCACATAGTGCGTGGAAGGACTCAGTCCCCGTAGAGACTTGTATATTCTTGCGTTTTTCAACAATACTTTTGCGTTTATATATTATTTGTTTTAACACCGTTTTATTTAGCCAAATATTAATATTCTCGCGCTTAATTATAGTATATAGTGAACTATTTTGACAATCGTGTGTGTTGTGCGACACTCCTGCGCTTCACCATCTTAGACGCGGGACCCTCCAGGTCATACAGAGCCAGAGAGAGACAGACTTGAAAATACGAATTAGCAATCTCTTGTACAGAGTTGGTGAGTGATACCATCTATTCATGATATTGTACGGAAGCGGCAGCCGATTCAACCACTTAGTGGGTTATGGGTTTTTCCCTCAATTAGCTGCTACTTTCCCTTCGGCGTGTGACGCGTTTTAAAAATTGGCTTGTTTCGCGTAATGTAAATTGTAACCAAATTAATTATACAAATAACTCGAGCGAATGTACAAAATTAACAACAATAGACACGATTATTGATCCAACCACTTAGTGGGTTATGGGGTTTCCCTCGATCAATTATTGTTGATCCGTTATTTGTTCACCATACAACGTTGTCGTTCACATTCAATTGCGACTGAATCAAATCCTTGTAAACGAGTCTAGGATTTTACATAATTTGACTTTTTATATATAATTTGGCGTAACACGAATCCATGTAATTTTCCCCATTTTGTACCACCTTTCAAAACCCCTTTATATATTTCTTTTTGTAATACATGGTATATTATTCCTTAATTTGTCTAATTTTGTTTCGAACCACCTTCACCAAAGTACCACATCCCGATTGGACAACCTGTATAGGTTATAGACAAAAGCCGCGCCCAAAAACAATCCTGATTTTTGCGTAATAATCTAATCAATTCAAAATTATAAAATCTCTTAAAATTCGTTAAGCGTTACCTGAGAAAATTAGACTCAACCGCTCGGTCTCTTTAAAATTAACACCCTCACGTAACAATTGGCTTCAAATTAGACAAACACCTTTCGGTATAAATACTCATGATATTTTCAAAATCAGAAATCATTAATTCCTTTTCTAAATATGCTTTTATATCTACTAAATAATCTTTTTACTTATAATCAATTTTTCTTAGTTTCAATCAATTAACTATTTTTTTAATATAATGTTGATTTATTTAAATGAAGTGTGTTTTTTATTTATACAATTTAGATGATAGTTTGAGAGTGAAACCTATCGCCCGTAGTGTGGAAAATCTAATTGATTTTAAATTTGAAGCATTAGGTCCAGAAACGATAGAAAATAGGAGAGGCTTGATTTTAGAAAATGATATAGGTAATTTTATACCAGAAAGGGTGTTGAAGGTAGACCATATAACAGGAAATAGTGCTGAGGAAAATTTTACTGAAGAATATATAGATACCAGTATTATTTTAAGTAATGATATTGTTATGAGTAATGTCTTGGAGAAGGAGAATACTGGGGTGACTACTAATCAAAGTAAGTAGAATGATCTTAAAAAAATATAGATTATGATACACGTATCAATACATTTTTCATCCATAGAAGATAGCAACATTCCATCTTCGAAAAACTTTGCGGAGGCATTCACGTTGCCGACAAAATATTTGCCAAAAAAAAAAAGAATCAAGGTCGAAGGTTCTGGCAAAGCGAAACGACCAGCGGCTGCAACTTCCGATGCATAGTGGCAAGACCCACACAGCACAACGTCTGGCAAAGTCTTAAAAACGTCCAAAAGGCGTCTCAAAGACGTCTTAAAGACGTCTTGTTACAAATCAGGACATTCAGACCGTCTGAACGTCTTGATTTGTAACAAGATGTCTTTAAGACGTCTTTGAGACGCCTTTTGGACGTCTTTAAGACTTTGCCACACGTTGTGCTGTGTGGGGACCAGCTCCAAAAGGAAGAAAAAGAAAAAAAAAGCAGGAACAAATTTCAAAAAAGAAACATCTGCAGGAGGAAAAGAAAAAATTAGCGGAAGAGAAGAAAAACTTGAATGAAAAAATGAAAGAAATACAAAAAAGAATTAATCAAACAAGATAAATATATAATAAAATGTGATAAATAAAATA
The DNA here is from genome assembly GCA_929113495.1 of Andrena minutula. Classification (NCBI taxonomy): domain Eukaryota; kingdom Metazoa; phylum Arthropoda; class Insecta; order Hymenoptera; family Andrenidae; genus Andrena; species Andrena minutula. The sequence continues at coordinate 32,135,139 of OV815995.1, read as the reverse complement.
GTTTCACGTATAAAAAATATTTTTTTATGTTTGTTTAATATTTTGTCAACCCTGTATATATATGTATGTATGTATGTATGTATGTATGTATGTATGTAAATTAGTATTAATATATATATTATTTTTATAAAAAACAAGAAAACAAACTAAAATATGAGAAAGGATAGTGGTTTTTATGTTTTGATATATACCATAAATATGGACATACAGTATGGAACACCAGGGACAGGGGCTTCAAAGCTGTGCCATAAATACGGACGTGTACATCACTCCTATTTTTCAATCATATAATTATTCTTTAACGTTATACTTACAGAACAACGATTATTTCTACTTCAGAAAACACGTAATAATTGAATAACGCACAAATTCGCAACATTTAGCCTTGTTTCACACGTGACGGCGCGGCACGGAAACGGCGCCGTTTATACGGCGAAAGGAACGAAAATCATATGAAGACCTTTCACACGTGACGGCACAGCAATTGACCACAATGACGGCAAATTTCTATAAGATCGTCACATGTTTTGCCGTGCCGTGCCGTGATGTGTGAAACAAGACTTAGGTTCTTAATTATTTAAAATCATTGAAAATATCAGATCCCTCTCTAGCATCTGTGCCATAATAGGGCCTTTTACCTTAACATGTATTCAAATACAAGAGATAACCAACCTCCAAGATACCAAGATAGAAGGTGCTACAAATGCAATAAACCGGGACATTTCCAAAGAAATTGTAAAGAAAATGAAAATTGGGGTGGAAATACGTCAAGATATGAAAACAAAGCCAACACAGCAAGATTGGCTGAAAACCAGAAAGAAGATAACGATAATCAAAGAAACACGTTTACAGTTGAGGTTATGGCGTCCAAAACAGATGTGGTGGAACAAACTGAAGATGATGAGCAAAACCAAAGCATAAAATGGTTACTAGACAGTGGATGCTCAGATCATATAGTCAACACAGACAGATATTTTTATACATCCATTGAGCTTCTCAATCCTGTAAACATAAAGGTAGGTGACGGCTTTACACTAACCTCTAAAAAAATTGGAAATATGCTTGTTCATTTTAACATAAATGGGAAAGGAGAAAGATTGAAAGTAAATAACGTATACTTTGTACCGAAAATGGCTCAGAACTTGTTGAGTGTATCATGTATGACTAGCAATAATAATTCTGTTCTGTTTGAGAGAGACGTTGGAAGTGTTTATAATTGCGAAGGAAAAAAGGTTGCAGTAGCTACCAAAAGAAATAAACTGTTTGAGTTAATTGGAATGGTCGAACAGCACAAACCAAGCGAACCCTGTTCGTACACAAGTACAGCGGAGATGTCTACTCTACAAAAATGGCATCGTACGCTTGGACACATAAATTTCAAAACATTGAAACAGATGTGTCAAGCTCAACTACTAGATGGATTGCCCAAAAGATTTGGAAATGAATTTATCAGGTGCGAAACTTGTCTGGAGAATAAGATGGCGAATCTCAAATTCAAGAACAGACGCACCAGAGCAAACGATGTGCTGGAGATAGTGCACACTGATGTTCATGGACCACTCACACAGACTGGATACAAAGGTGAGAGATACTTTGTGACATTTATCGATGACTTCAGCAAAATTGCAGTTGTGTATTGTATTAAAAAGAAAAGCGAAGTCTACAGTCGTTTTATTGAGTACATAAAAGTAATGGAAAATCAATCGGGTAAGAGCATTAAAGAAATTCGCTGTGATAATGGAAGGGAGTATATTAACAAGGATTTCTATGAGTTGGCGAGACAAAAATGTATCTATTTGAAACCAGGGCCACCTCATACACATGAGTTAAATGGAGTGGCAGAGAGATATAATAGAACCATCATGGACCGTGCTCGATGCTTGCTGACAGAAGCGAAGATTGAAAAATCATACTGGCCAGAGTGCATATATACAGCGGCATACCTTGGAAATAGATTACTGACAAACACTAAAGTCAGAAAAACCCCGTACGAGATCTTCTTCAATAAAAAAACCAAATGTGTCAAATTTGAGGTTATACGGAACTGCTGCTTTCGTAAGAGTTCCAGAAGAATGCAGACTCTCAAAGCTGCATCCAAAGGCTGAAAAGGGCATCTTAATAGGGTACACTGACACTGGATATAATGTATTGGTGAATCACAAAGTCGTGATAAGTCGAAACGTTCAATTCATTAATAATTATGACAAATATGTTAGAGTTGAACACAGTATAGATGAAAATGTCTCTGACACGGAGAAAAATAATGAAGAAGAAAGTACAAACCAGGGAAATACTGAAGAAGAAGAAGCACAACAAGAAATAGAGGAAAGAAATGAAGACCAGGAAGAAATTGAGGAAGAAACAAGGGTCACAAGACCAAGACGACAAAAGACAGTACCCAAGAAATTTGATGACTACGTAGTATATGTAAACTACTGCAATGCGTTAGGTTAGGTTAGGTTTATTATTTCCTCAGTATAGATACAGCATACATTAAATATCTACACTAAAAGTGGCATTTCAAGAATCTTTTCTTATACAGCCCAACGAACTCTAGTCATCTATTTTCTTTCGTTATTCTCTCCCACTCAACCACTCCAATTCTCACTCACACCTTACCGCTTTCTCCTTCCATTCTCCATCCATCACCTTCATACATCATACACCCTCCCCTCTTTTTCTCTCTCTTCCTCATTATTCTTTACATACAGTCATCAGTCATCATACTTATTTTATACTATATATCTCTCTTAATTATACTCAGGTACTCCGTTATTTTCTTTGCTGTAGCTCTTCTGTCTCCTCTAACCGCATCTGCTATGTCATCTCCCTCCTGGATCCCCAATTTCTCCAGCTCCATCATCAGTCTATCTCTCTCTCCAATGTATTTATCACAGTCCCAGAAGACGTGATTTATGTCTTCTACCCCTCGCCCACATTCACAATCAGGTCTCTCCACCATTCCCTTTCTATAAAGGGATTCAGCTAAATTACTGCAATGCGTTAACTCCTGAAACATACGAAGAAGCAATTAGGAGTGAAGATTCAAGAAAATGGCAAGAAGCTATGAACAAGGAGCTTAAAAGTTTGGAGGAAAACAAAACTTGGACACTGGTGAATATTCCGGAGGACAAGAAAATTGTAGATGTAAAATGGATCTTCAAAATAAAAACGAACGGCGAGTACAAAGCTCGAGTTGTAGCCAGAGGATTCCAACAATAGTATCAAGAAAACGAAGAAATTTATTCGCCTGTGGCGAGAATGAGCACTTTGAAGGTGCTGCTATCAGTTGCTTGTGTAAAGAAATGGAAAATTGAACAAATGGATGTACAGACCGCATTTCTAAATGGACAAATTAAATCAGAGGTTTATATTTATCCACCAGACGGGAGTAACATGGATTCAAACAAGGTTTGTTTACTTAAGAAGGCGTTGTATGGCCTGAAGGAAAGTCCAAGAGATTGGTATGAATGCTTTCATGACTTCATGAAAAATACAAAGTTTAAAAGGTCACATTATGACTATTGCCTATATATCGGAGAAGTAGACAGGACGAAACTGTATATTATCCTGTACGTCGATGATCTGTTAATTTGCGGTGCTGATATAAAAGCAATAAACCAAATAAAGTCAGCCCTGAACAGACGGTTTCGAATGACGGATCTAGGGGAGGTAAAACAATACTTGGGAATCGAAATAGAATACCTCCAAGAAGAAAGAAAAATGTTATTAAGCCAAAGCAAATATATTGAAAGTTTGGCTGATAAATATGCAATAACAGAAACAAACAAGGTCCATACACCAATGGAAATAAATCTAAAACTCGTACCGGCCGAGACTATTGTGCCAAATCTGAAGTATAGAAATTTAATCGGAGCTTTGCTGTACATAGCAAACGGCACAAGACCGGACGTGTCCTTTGCTGTAAACTACTTGAGTCGTTTCCAAAACAGTTATAACGCAACTCACTTTAAGTATGCGTTGCGGGTACTAAAATATTTGTACCACAGTCGTTTTGTCAAATTGTTGTTTTCATCTATTTTTAGTGAAAAGCTAGATGCATTTGTAGACGCAGATTGGGCTGCGGACGTAGTAGACAGAAAGTCAACAACTGGAATACTAATAAGGGTGTTTGGAAATTTAATACTCTGGAAAACCCAAAAACAGAAAATCGTATCCAGAGCTTCAACCCATGCCGAATATTACGCCTTGGCAGATTGCGTAGAGGAAGTCCTACCAATAAAGGGTATTCTGTCAGAACTAAATGTATCGATGAACAACGCGGTGAAGATTTACGAAGACAACACCGGGGCGATAGCGTTAGCCCAGAAAGGAAAATTCTCGAAAAACTCAAAACATATTGATATTATTTACCAATTTGTGTATGATTATGAAAAGTTAGGACAAATTAATGTAACAAAAATTTCTACGCAAGAACAGATAGCCGACGCATTAACGAAATCATTAGGTAAGGAAAAGTTTGTAAAGTTCAGGGAACAGATGGGCCTTAGATGCGTGGAGGTAGATACTAGCTAGATGGTAACTGAAAAGTCAAGAAGGCGTGTTGGAAATGTGACTTTTCAACCGCGTAGGTTACTTGCGATACCGCCAGAGGGACAAGCGCGTTTTGCTAGAGAGAGGGATTGCGGCAGGGGAACACACACGTTTTTGTACTAAGAGACTGAAGACAGATTGTGAACAAAAGAGCGAGTAAAACTAAGTTACTTTATATGTATTATATATATGTTCAAATAAAAGACTGAATATTATCTAACGTCTAACAATAATAAGATAATAAGATGCTTTACACATTCCGGACAGAAATATATTGTCGATTGGTAGGAAACCTTCAACATTAGGATTAAAATTGATCGTTCACGATATATCATACGTCATAGTACTGTTAATGACGATTATATGCATCATAACCTATGTATAACGATGATGAGGGTGAGGAGTAAAAATAATAATAAAAAATTTAGGTCACATAAAAAAAAATACGTTTAATTGCATGTGCGTTTCCTTGTCTATTAAAATATATTTCCATAAAAAATTGTATGCTTTTATCTATGTATAGAATATATAAGTATATGAAGTATAAATAATTAAGTATTTGGGGTACACGCTGATGAGGAATGGGGGGCAGGAGGCACACGTAGGGGAAAGGGTAAGGAAGGGGGCAGCAGTGATGGGTCAGGTGTGGGGGATAGGGAAGAGACGGTTTGGGAACGATTGGGAGAGGAGAGTATGGCTCTTCGAGAAGTTGGTGTGGGCTACAGTTAGCTATGGAGTGGAGATATGGGGGTGGAAGGGTAGGGACAGAGTTGAGGGACTGCAGGAAAGGTTTTTGAAGTGGGTGCTGGGGGTGGAAAGGTGTACCCCAGGATACATGGTAAGGGAGGAGATGCAGAGGGAGATGTTAAGAGGGAAGGCGGGGATGAGGGCATGGGGGTATGAAAGGAAGCTGGAGGAGCGGGGTGGGGGGGAACTGGCAAGGAGGTGTTGGGAGGAGATTAAGGGAAGGGCGAAGAGGGGGAAAGTGTTGGGAGGGTGGGAAAAGGAAAGGAAGGAGTACTATGAGGAAAGGGGGTGGACTATAGAGGAGATAGAAAGAGCAAGGGGAGGGGGGGAGCTGAGGGGGGAAGAATTGGTGAGTAGGGAAAGAAGAATGCAGGAGGAGGAAAGGTGGAAAAGAATTAGTGAGTCAGAGTTCAACAGGTGGTACAGGGTGGTGAAGGGGAAAGGGGTGCCAGGATACTTGAAGAAGGGATGGGGGGAAAGCAGGTGGCAAAGGGTGGCGAAATTTAGACTGGGGAATGGGATGCGGGGAGGGAAATATTGGGAGGAGGAAGAAAAGAGGAAGTGCAGGGTATGCGGGTGGAAAGAGGAAACGTGGGAGCATGTTTGGGAGGAGTGTATGGGTTGGCAGGAAGGAGGGTGGCAGGAGAGGGTAGGGGAGGTACTGGATGACGAGGGTGGGGGGGAGAAGTGGATGAGGAGGGTGGAAGAAAGGAGAGGGGAAGGAGTGGAGGAATGGGTGAGGAAGGAATGAGAGTGAGTGGCGGCGTGCGGAAGCGGAGGTCAAAGGATAGGGAAGGGGGGTGAGGGAGGCGTACGTGACGGAGGAGAGCGGGCGAGCGGGCGAGCGAGCGAGCGGGCGAGCGGGCGAGAGGGGGAGCGAGAGGGAGGGTATAGGATAAGAGATAGATGTAAGGAATAGAATAAGGTTTAGGTTAAGGTACAATGTACAGTGGGAAAAAAGGATTGTAATCCCCAAGGGGAAACAAATAAACAAGATAGTAATGAAGTATAAATAAATGTACAGTATATGTACTGAGTATATATTTAAAGTAGTACACGTTCTTTGCAGAATCTGGAAACAGAAACAGAATGGTTATGCGTATTGGTAGATCTCGTACGTAGAGTATGTGAAAGTATGTATGTACGATTCACGTTAGATTCCACGATGCATGAACTACCATATTTTCTCCACGTTTTCTAGTGCACACATATCATTACGTTTTTTTTTTTTTTTCATTGAAGTCACATCGTACGGTGTTCATCGCAGACATTGTTTTTAAGGAAGGAACAGCTGCGGCAGGTACGATTCCAATACAATCGTTAACGGCATTGTATCCATCGTCATCATCGACGTCGCTAGCGTTGTTTCTATTATTGTTGCTGTTGTCATCAGCGTTATTCTCGTTCTTTTTCTTGTTGTACAATTCGGTAATAACCTCGATGTAAATGTCAGTTGCAGGAGATGCTGTAACAGCCATTCCTTCTTTTCCAAGCCCTTCACATACACTACATCAATGTCACATTACATTCGCTTTTCGTTTACGGATACGGCCCACGCGTATTTGCTGAACATATCGATAATCGCGAGTTGATGTTGTCGGCGTTGACGTTGGCGTTGGTGTTGACGTTGATGTTGTTGGCGTTGTCGATGTTGTTGTTGTTGTTGTTGTCGATGTTGCTGTTGGTGATGTTAGGAGGAATACAATCAATTGCGGGTTAGTTTCGAAAAAAGAAACGTCGGGAGGTACCAAACTTGTTCACCGACATAACGATGCGTATTAAGATTACAATCCATGCTGCGTGATGTAAACCACATACCACTATATTATGTATATATATATGTGTATATGTTTTAATAATAAATGTATGACTTTCACATCAATACCTGTAACGTTTTATTTATAATATCCTTTCAATAACAATACCAATAACAACATCGATAACAACAACATCGACAGCGTCAACAACGTCAACAACATTAACAACAGCAACGCCAACGCCAACGCCAGCACCAACATCGACAACAACAACAATAACAACATCAACTCCGTGGCCGCTTTTCATTTTCACGGGTACGGCCGCGACGTGCCTGTTGAACATACCGATAATCGCGAGTCAGTTGTCTAAATCTTGATTTTAATAAAGCAAAAGAATTCTCTATTTTTACTCTACACATAGAGAACTTATAATTAAAATTTTTTTTCCTCCGGGACATTCCACGCGAACTCGGACACTTTTTGGAGTAACATTTCGGAAGTGGCTCAAATTTGAATATGTTGTAGTCTTTAGGGATGCATAAACATGTGTAGAAGGATTTTTGAAAATTTTGAAAAATATAGATTTTACAGCTGTTTGAAGGTAAGTGCTAACTTTTTTTCAATAAATTATAACTATGGAAGTAGTAAACGGATGGAGATGAGCTTTACGGGGATTTGTAGAGAAGACATTGAAGTTTTAAGGAAAATTTATTTCAATTTTTAAAAAAAAATTTTGAACCATTTCTGTGCAATTATTATAAACAAATGCATTTTTTTAACATGGGGCGCGATTTTAAAAATCTGAAAAAAGTCAGAATATAGCCCTATACTTCCCCTTCATGGTCTAATTGTCAAAAATATGGACATTTTAAAATTGGCCCTGTAAAAATTGCCGAAAGTTGACGCTGCGTCAAATCACACCGGCTCAACTGCCTGAGCCGTGCGGTACTCGCAGCGGCCAAGCGGCTATATCTGCTATTCTTATACAATGTTTTCGAATATGGTAAGTATTTGTAAAAAACTAAAGAAAGACAACTTTTACTGTTTTTTATACACAACATAATACGGTAACTCAATTTTTGGTGTTCGCAATATTTTCCGCGAAACGAAGGTGACCCTCAGTTTTTTAAATGGAATGCTATATATTTGATTATCCAATATGAAAGCGACTGTCAAGACAAATTCAACCATATGGTATACTATGACCTTCAAGACTACACATGGTTAGGAATTAAATAAATATATCGAACTATCTATCTAGTAGATTGAACAAAAAGTAAAAAAACTACGCCAAGTACATGAAAAATCAAATCACAAAAAATAGAAGATAATAATAAAATCACAAAAAAAATAGAAGACAATATACAATCACAATACATTGAAGATAATAATAATAATTACAAAATAAAAAAAGATGTGAAATCAAAATGAGCTGCAAGTACATAAAGGTGCTTTCCAACTGCGCTTAAGATGACACAGCTACATATACACAGCTAAAAGGCTGCGTTTACATTCCGTTACTTATTTCGCGGACATTTTAATTAACCCATCAAAAAGAATCCCATTTAAAAACATTGCAGTAAATTAAATTAAAGCTTTTGCTTTACAAAATTAATGCTATACGAAAATTGGGGGAATTATAACAATGGCTATTTAAACAAAGAAAAGAATGTATTAAATAATACTAAGCAGATATATTTTTATACAAATAAATATTTTAATACGAATAAATATTTTATTCAAAATACTTGGCGCTGCTCTCCGAATTAGTGTTGCTAAACTGAATAAATATGTATAAATTGCATTAATCTTTTTCTTTCTTTCCTGTGCGTGCGTTCGTGAATGTGTGTATGTGTGCATGTGCATATGCTACGTATGATATTAGAATTAGAATTAAATATATGTAGAATCAATCTGGTTGCGATTCTAATATGTATAATGTATATGATTATTATGTATTTTAGAATGTAAGGGAGTTATTGTAAATTATTAATAATAATACTCAGACTATTAACATATTTTCGGTTTCGCAGCGCCAAGTATTTTGAATAAAATATTTATTCGTATTAAAATATTTATTTGTATAAAAATATATCTGCTTAGTATTATATAATACATTTTTTTCTTTGTTTAAATAGCCATTGTTATAATTCCCCCAATTTTCGTATAGCATTAATTTTGTAAAGCTTTTAATTTACTGCAATGTTTTTAAATGGGATTCTTTTTGATGGGTTAATTAAAATGTCCGCGAAATAAGTAACGGAATGTAAACGCAGCCTTTTAGCTGTGTATATGTAGCTGTGTCATCTTAAGCGCAGTTGGAAAGCACCTTTATGTACTTGCAGCTCATTTTGATTTCACATTTTTTTTTTATTTTGTAATTATTATTATTATCTTCAATGTATTGTGATTGTATATTGCCTTCTATTTTTTTTGTGATTTTATTATTATCTTCTATTTTTTGTGATTATAGTATACGATATATAAGATGGTTGAAAGATTCAATAATATATATAAGCGTGGCGGTTTAGCGATCGCAGACGCTCAACTTTATTCAGTTGTTATATACTTGTGATACGGCGCAATGCAGACAGTCAAGTTTTGTTATAAGATAAGGCGCGATGCAGCCAGTAAAGCTTAAATCGGAATAGCGCAAAGCAACTCACCGAGTGTACTTTACTTTTTTTTGGAATATTCCAACCTGTAAAAAACGAAAATTTATAATAAACACTAAAATAATATCATACGTATTATTATATATAATTATTATATATAAAATATAAATAAATATAAACGTGACTTACCAAATATAATATTTGTTTATTTTCTGACGAAACTTTTCTTCCAAGGGACTCGATACTAAAAAGATACACATTTCAATTAATAAAGAAATAGGTTGGCAAAAATCTGCCCAAACCATTATTTGACGTACAGCTTAAATTAATAATTATTACTAATGAAGCACACTTACATGAAGACACTTGGAGATATGAAATGTTTCGCAGAGTGATATTCTTATGGAATGAACTGACAGCATGAAAGAAGATCGGTTCGTTTCACCGACCATGAATTCATAAAGTCGAATGAGGGTGCCCAGAGAACATTGTGTTACGAGGATTTTCTTGGATGTTTCGTGGAGGGGGACACCTACACGGAGTGGTGGAAATGATGTGTAAAACTGGGATTTCCAATGCGCGGATCGCCGCGGCGAGTCGCGCCTTGGAGACAAGCGACCACGGACAACCAGCGCTGACACATATTTCCCGGCGACGCTGATTGGCCGTGGTGTCGATTCGTCTCCCATCGTGGCATCTCATGCACACATTACCACCACTCCCTGTAGGTGTTCCCCCTCCACGAGCCATTCAAGAAAATCGCCGTAACAAAATGTTCTCCGGGAACCCTGGTACAAACTGATGATGTCTAAGCATTCGCAATTTCGATTGCCCGTCGGTCAGAGCGAGCCCTCCTCGTACCAAAAAAATATACCGTTAGTCACGTCCCACCGCCGTCGAGCGAGATCTTTACCCTCGCCTTTTGGTTACGCTTTCAGCCTTATTTACAGGCCCGTTCCTGGCGGGGGTGCAGAAGGTGCCCCCGCACCTGGGCGGCCAAACCTAGGGGCGGCCGCACGCTGTTTGTAAAATTTTGATTAACAAGTATTAAATTTTTTTCAAATTATCCAACGTAGGTTTTCGAAATAAAAATTCATAAATACAATCTACTTTCACGAAAATAGGCAAAAATCTCCAAATTCAAGGCCTTGTATTTTTAAACAAATTCGAAATAGACGAAATGATGACTTAAACCCGCCCCGTAATTTCACGAGAACTAAAACATATTCCATTTTTAACAAAATCCCAGACATCAAGGGGCAAAATGTGATTGATTTGGCGTGGAATGTCCCTGTACTGATTCTCCAACTAGAGTCGTCAAAGGTGATGCCGCCGACAATCCTGTGCCTCGCCAAGTTTTAGTGGTCGTCGACGTTCGAAACCAGCGGGGCCATTCAATGTTGCGCACTAACAAGGAGAGTATTTTAGGTGTCCGCCTCCGATCATTTTGATTTTTGGATATGTTATAGAGGACCGAAAAATAAGAAATACGTGTTTTTTTATTTTTCCCCGTTTTCATATTTGGGGGTGAAAACTGCGTTCAAAGTTAGGGTTGAAAAATCATTTTTGTGGAATATCGCGAGAACTATTAGAGATAAGGGAATAGTGTCAATGGACGAATTTTGTGTCTTTGAATGCGAAATATGACTGACTCACCAGATTTTCAAAAAGTCCATTTGTTTAAATAATACATAAAAAATTGTTATTTTTTGTTAATAATTCTTGTAAATCTTCATCTATATTCATGCAAGTTTATTTTCTCATACTTAACAAATATAATTATTATTATTGAAGTTTACTTATAGTAAGGTGTCCTTCTGCAGGGAAATGTAGTTCTCAAGTTATCTAGAAATAAAATTCTAAACAAAACATATCGAATACGCAAAAAATAGAAGACAATAATAATCACAAAAAAAAAATAGAAAAAGTATACAATACAAAAAAAGATGTGAAATCAAAATGAGCTGCCAGTACATAAAGGTGCTTTCCAACTGCGCTTAAGATGACACAACTACATACACACAGCTCAAATGCTGTGTTCATACATTCCATTACAATGTATTACATAATATTAAGCAGATATATTTTTATACAAATAAATATTTTAATACGAATAAATATTTTATTCAAAATACTTGGCGCTGCGCAACCGAAAAAATATTAATTGCCTTAGTATTAATTTATAATTTACAACAACTCCATTACAATATAAAATACATATACATACACATATTAGAAACGCACTCAGATTTATTCTACATATATTTAATTCTAATATCATACGTAGCATATGCACACGCACGCACGCACGTACAAGAAAGAAAGAAAAGGATTAATGCAATTTATACATATTTATTGAGTTTAGCAACACCAATTCGGGGCGCAGCGCCAAGTATTTTGAATAAAATATTTATTCGTATTAAAATATTTATTTGTATAAAAATATATCTGCTTAATATTATGTAATACATTGTAATGGAATGTATGAACACAGCATTTCAGCTGTGTGTATGTAGTTGTGTCATCTTAAGCGCAGTTGGAAAGCACCTTTATGTACTGGCAGCTCATTTTGATTTCACATCTTTTTTTGTATTGTATACTTTTTCTATTTTTTTTTTGTGATTATTATTGTCTTCTATTTTTTGTGATTTATTTGATTTTTCATGTACCTGGCGTATTTTTTTACATTTTTGAAGTTTTTTATGGGGATCTCACTTCTTTTTACAAAGATAATTTGCGTAGGGACTGACTTTAGATAATTTTTAATATTATAAATTACGAATTATCACGCGACAGAATTAAGGATAAATTCTAGATTCTACTTTTTGTGATTATTATTGTCTTCTATTTTTTGCGATTTATTTGATTTTTCATGTACTTGGCGTATTTTTTTACTTCTTTGAAGTTTTTTATGGGTATATACAACTTAACGTAGAACTTACTTTTATAGAAATTATATATAAATAGTGGCCTTTTGCGAGGACTTCCGTTTCCGGTCGCGAGCGTGGCAGAAGTGTGTGTTTGGTGGTGCGAGTGGCGGGAAGGAAGTTTGGGTGAAGGGAGGTACGAGTGGACAGGGAGTGAGTGGAGGAGGTAGGGGAGAGGTGAAGAAGTGGGGAGACCAAAAAAAAAAAAGGGCAGAAATAGTGGGTGGTGAAGTGCGAAGCAGGAAGAGGGAGCGGTTTGGAGGTTAGATGCGAGGATAGGTTTCAGTTGGCGGGAAAAGGTAGGCAGAGGAGTAAGTAGAGGAATCTAGCGGACAGGTGAGGAACTTGGGAGAGAGGACAGGAAGGCGGGAAGTTTGAACGGAGTAAAAGGAAAAGGAGGTAGGAATAGAGAGATTAGGATAAGAGTCGGATAAGAGTCGGGTAGACGGTGAAGGAGATGAGCGGGAGAGGTGGAGGAAAAATGGTGGGGGAGAAGAAAGAAGAGGGGTGGGAGGATGTGACAGGAAAGGAAAAAGGAAGGCAGAAAAGTGAGGGAAGACGTAGGAACGATAGTGGGAGTAGCGTCAGCAGCTACGCGGGTAGTGTGGACAGCGGCGGGGGGAAAAAGAGGAAGGATAGGGAGGAGGAGGAAGGATCGGGGGAGGAAATGAAAAGAGCAAGCTTCAAAAAGAGTGGAAAAACTCTAAGATCGCCGATAGGAGGAAGGAAAATGGAGGAGAAGGAAGAAAGGGAGGAGTCAGAGAGTGTGATAGGGATGTTGAGGGAGTTGATGAAGGAGCTAAAGGAGGAAAAGGAGGAAAGGAGGAAGGAGATGAGGGAGGTGAAGGAGGAGATGCGGAAGGATAGGGAGGAAAGAAGAAAGGTGATGGAGGAATGGAGAGAAGAAAGGAGGAAATGGGAAGAGGGAATGAAGGAGGAGAAGAGGAGGAGGGAAAAGATAGAAGAAAAGCTAGAGAGGTTGGTAGAGAGGGATGGGAGGGTAGAGGAAATGATAGCTAGGATGGAGGAATGGGAAAAGAAAAAGGAAGGGAGGAAAAGTCCGGAAAGGGCGGAGGGGGGTGATGTTGAGGAATGTTGGCTAAGCATGAGAAAGATGGAGTTAAAGCAGGATAAGAAGGAGAGGGAAGAGAGAAGGAATAACGTGGTGATAAGGGGACTGGGGGTAGAGGGAGGAGAGGAGGAAAAGGAGGTGAAGAAGCTGTGGACAGCGTTGGGGCTGGAAGAGGGGGGGATAAGGGAGGTGAGAAGGGTGGGTAGTAGGGGAAAGGAAAGAAACGGTTTGACCCTGGTGAAGCTGGTGGGGCGGGAGGAGAAAATAAAGGTGATGGAGGCGAGGAAAAAGCTGAGAGGAAGGAAGGAGAGGATAGATGACGATTTGACGGAGGAGGAGAGAAAGGCGAGATGGAAGGTGGAAAGAGAGGCGATGAGGGAGAGGGATGAGGGTAAGAAGGTACAAGTAGGATATATGAAGATGTGGGTCAACGGAAAGATGAGAAGATGGGATGAGTTGAGGGAAAGATGGGTGGAAGAGCAGGGAAACGAGAGATAAGGGACAGGGGGGAGGAGGGGGAGAGTAAGGGGGTGGAAGGGGAGGGAGGAAGAGGTAGGTGCAAGATTGTGTTCTGGAATGTGGCGGGATTGAGGAATAAGGACGAGGAGTTTTGGAAAGGCTTGGAGGAGTGGGACGTGATAGTGATGATTGAAACGTGGATGGAGGAGGGGGGGTGGGGAAACATAGAAAGGAGACTGCCTAGGGGATATATTTGGTTTAAACAGTGGGCACGGAGGGAGAGAAGAAAGGGTAGAGTGTTACGTCCGGAACGTAAGATTTTTCTTTCTGGTCAGGGTATGCATCAACAACGCCTAGCGTTATGGGAAATCCCTCGTTGATCATACTCCTGCCCATTAATCAATAATATTTTTGCTAGAACAAAAACCCCTTTCTTGGAGCGTCGTCGCCTCGACGCATTACCGTCCCGCGATACCGATAAGGCGGTGCTGACGCAGCGGCGTTCTCACCAGATAGTCGCGTTCGAAAGGACCAGTGGTTCTCCTGTTGTGCCGAATCCGTTCTGTGTAAGCGGCAGGGATGTATTTCAACAATGCCTTGCAGCATTGTGGGAGAACCCTCGTTGAGAGCACCTCTGACCGCCGCGTTAAACATTGTAACATAATCAGTAACGGCTACAGCAGGAATGCGCAGACTGGATCACTTCTTAGAAGATTGACGGAATTGTATACCCTACATCCGGTGCAGGGAGTCGCGCCTTCTCACGGTTTTGTCGCACGTTTCGAGGCACGTGTAAATAAATTAATTAATTAACTCAAAGTTGTTTGGTTAAAATTAGATACATAACACAATTTCTGATAGTCCAAGGACTGTGGGATTCCCCTAGTCAGAAATTGTGCATATAAATTTATGAACATTCAGGGAAGGCCTCAGCAGATGTGAAATTGTAATGTGCGATGTCATGTTTTCCTGTACGTACGAATGTCCTGTAAGGATTGATCATGTATTTGAATCGAGAGTCTGATGGATGGGTGTGAGAACACACACACACACCGCCTCGTTAAGTAGACGGGCCCATGGTAGCGCGGCCGAGGGATAAAATGCAGCGTAAGCATTTTCGATACGGACCCACTCTGGTCGCTGCCGAGAGCGTGAAGCTGCGACACTCTGTGACGATAAATCGTGAGGTGCGTGTCGCTAGGTCCGCAAGTGTCTTAGAGCTAGAGTTCTCCGGTTTATAGTGAAACCGCGTGAAAGACTCGACTTTGCGAAACAATTCATTTATTTAAACTCGTGAAATAATTCATATACTAAACTTTGATTAAATTATAAATTATAAACTAAAAGTATCATTCATTTTGCTCTGTTAAAATCACTATTATTCAGTCTCGTTTAGAATTCAATTAAGATTTATTCGTTAATATAACCAAGTGTGTGTGTGTGTTCGCGTTTTATCTCTTTTTCTGATTTAGATATATCATCAGACCACAGGAAAACATTCCAACCGAAAACCACAAAAATATATTTGTCAATACAATATCGACTGTCTGGTGAGTTGCACCTATTATCTCTTTTGTACACTGTATTATGATTGAATCGTACATAACACAATTTCTGATAGTCCAAGGACTGTGGGATTCCCCTAATCAGGAATTGTGCCCGATAGCGCGAAAGTCTATGTTTGTTGTTGATTAATTTTACTTTACATATTCAGTACTATATGTTTTACAACCATCCAATATTTCGGCATTAAAGCTTTATTATTCATTAAATTATACTCATTAATTACCTGTCCGATTCCTTTGAAAAGACCCGTATGGGACTAGAGCACCAACGATCCCAAAATCTACCCCTTATCCTTCTGATAAGGTATTTAGATAAGTAAATAAAATAATTGACTGTTGCGAGTGCGGCGAGCCTCCTTGCCATTACCTACATAAATACGACAAATTCTGATAATCAAAGATTGTGGGATATCCCTGATCAGAATTTGGCCGTCTAAAACGCGCCGCTCGAACACTAAAGGCCGCGGCACGTAACAAGAGCAATAGGAGGAATGCTGATGGGGGTGAGGAAGGGGTTGGAAGTGGTAGAGGAGGGGGAGGCAAAAAGGGAAGGGATCATGGCGAAAAAGGTGATGATAGGGGGGGAATGGTGGAGGATAGTTGGAGTATATGTGAACGGAGACATGCAAAGGAAACTGGAAGACATGGGAGAGTGGATTGAAGAGACAGAGTGGGGAGTGAGGGGGTTGATAGGGGGGGATTTTAACGCCAGGACAGGGGAGGAAGGGGGGCGGATTTTTGGGTGGGAGGAGGGTGAAGGAGGGGGGCGGGGGAGTAGGAGATCGAAAGACAAGGAGATAAATGGGGACGGGAGGAGGTTATGCGACTACCTGGGAGAAAAGGGATGGAGCATCCTAAACGGGGGTGTGGAGGGGGATGAGCAGGGGGAGCGGACGTTCACAGGAGGGAGGTCTAATACAGTAATAGACTATGTAATTGGGAATGAGGATACACGGGAGAAGGTGGAAAGGGTAGAAGTGGGAGAGAAAGTGGACTCAGACCACCAACCATTGGTGGTCTGGGTGAGGGGAGAGGGTGAGGGTAGTGTAGAGAGGAAGAAAGGGGGTAGGAGGAAGGGAGGGGGAAGAGGAGACTGGACAGAGGAAGGGAGAAAAAAATTCATTAAGAGATTTGGTAGGTAGGAGGAGGGTGATAGGGGGGTGGAGGAGGAGTGGAGAGAGTTGAAGGAAAGGATAATGGCTGCGGGGGGAAAATCGGAAGCGGAGGGGGGAGGAGAGAGGAAAAGGAGGGGAGGTTGGTGGGACGAGGAGTGTAGGGAGGAAAAGAGTAAGGTGAGGAAGGAGTTGAGGAAGTGGAGAAGGGAGGGAGGAAGCTGGAAGGATTACAGAGAAAGGAAGAGGGTGTATGGAAGGATGTGTCAGGAAAAGAAGAAGAAGGAGACGGAGAGATGGGAGAGGGAGCTGGAAGGGGTGAGGACAGAAGGACAGGTATGGAAGGTAGTAAATAGAGAGCGGGGAATGAGAAGGAAGGTGAACGAAAGAATAAAAATGGAGGAATGGGATGAATATTTTAGGGGACTGTTGGGGGGGGGGGGTAGAGTGGAGGGTACAAAAAGGTGAAGGGAGAGTGAGGGGGGGGGACGAAGAGAGGGAGATAGGAAGGGAGGAAATAAGAAGGGTGGTAAAGGGACTGAAGGACGGGAAGGCGGGGGGTGGAGATGGGATACAGAATGAGGTGTGGAAGTACGGGGGGGAAGAGGTAGAAAAGTGGCTGTGGGTGCTTTGTAATAGGGTGTGGAGGGGGGAAGGGTGGCCGGAGGGCTGGAAGGAAGGGGTGGTGGTGCCGGTTATGAAGAAAGGGGCCGGGACAAGAGTGGATGATTACAGAGGGATTACCCTAACACAATCGGCGTACAAGATTTATGCGGCAGCGCTAGCTGAAAGGCTGAGAGTGGAAGTAGAGGAGAAGAAGCTGCTGCCACCGAGTCAAACGGGGTTTAGGAGGGGGGTAGGTTGTATCGACAACATATACACGATGAACTACCTGATAAACAGGCAAGTGGGTAGGAAGGAGAGGAGGTTAGTGATATTGTTTGTCGATATGAAGGCCGCGTTTGACTCGGTGGACAGGGTGGTGCTAGTAAAGGCGATGAGGGACAGGGGAGTAAGGGAAGGGCTGGTAGTGAGGTGTGAGGAGGTCCTGAGAGAAACGATAGGAAGGGTGAGGGTAGGGGAGGAGGAGGGGGAAAGGTTTTGGACGGCAAGGGGGGTAAGACAGGGTTGCCCATTAAGTCCAACCCTGTTTACACTGCTTATCGCGGACTTGGACGAAGAGCTGGGGAGGGGAGGTTGGGGGGGGGGTTAAACTAGGGGAGAGGAAAATATATACCCTAGCGTACGCGGACGATGTGGCGGTACTTGCGGAGGATGTGGAAGGAATGAAGGGAATGATGGGGAAATTAGAGAGGTATATAGAGGGGAAAGGGCTACAAGTGAACGTGGGGAAATCTAAAGTGATGAGGTGTAGAAGGGGGGGGGGGGCAGATGGAGCAAGGTGGTGTGGAGGTGGAAGGGAAAGGAGTTAGAGGAGGTCAAAAGCTTCAGGTATCTGGGATACACCCTAATGGGGAATGGGGGACAAGAGGAGCATATAAAGGAGAGGGTAAGAAAAGGGGCTGCGGTGATGGGGCAAGTATGGGGGATTGGTAAAAGGAAATTTGGGAAAGACTGGGGGAAAAGGCTATGGCTTTTTGACAAGTTGGTGTGGGCGGTGGTCAGCTATGGGGTGGAGGTGTGGGGGTGGAAAGGAAGGGAAAAGATAGAAGGGTTGCAGGAGAGGTATATGAGGTGGGTGTTGGGGTTGGACAGGAATACCCCAGGGTACTTGATAAGGGAAGAATTGCAGAGGGGTTTGATGAAGGGAAGGGCAGGAATGAGGGCATGGGGATACGAGAGGAAGCTAGAGGAGGGGAAGGGGGGTGAGTTAGCAAGAGAGTGTTGGGAGGAAATGAGGAGGAGGATGAGGAGGGGAAAGGTGCTGCAGGGATGGGAGGAGGAAAGGGAACAATACTTTAAGGACAGAGGATGGACCGTGGAGGAGGTAGAAAGGGAGAGAGACAAGGGGGGGATTAGGGGGGAGGATTTGGTGGAGAGGGAGAGAAAGTTGCAGGAGGAGGAGAGATGGAGGCGAATTAGAGAGGCGAAATATAATGAGTGGTACGGGAGGGTGAAAGGGACGGGGTTACCAGGGTATCTAAAGAAAGGGTGGGGGGAGGATAGGTGGAGGAGGGTAGTGAGGTTTAGGATGGGGAACGAGATGAAAGGAGGGAGATATTGGGAGGAGGAGGATAGAAGATTGTGTAGGATGTGTGGGCAGGAAGAAGAGACATGGGAGCATGTATGGGAGGTGTGCACAGGCTGGGGGACTGAGAAGGGATGGCAAGAGGTAGCGAGGGAGGTGTTGGGAGATGAGGGTGAGGGGGAGGAATGGATGAAGAGGCTGGAGGAAAGAAGAATGTTGTATGAGGGGGGGGGGGGGGCGGAGGTGAGAGTGGAAGAATGGGAGTGAAAAGGGAAGCGAGCGGAAGCGGAGGTCCGGGAGACGGAGGGGAGAGAGCGAGCGAGCGAGCGAGCGGGAGTAGAGAATAGGCATTGTATATATATATATATATATATATATAGGATTAGTTTAAGATTAGGTTAAGTTAGACTAAGAAAAAAAAGAAAGTTAATGTAAGGAAGAGTGTATGGAGAAGGAGTGTCGGGAATTTGTAACCCTTAGGGGATCGAATAAAAGCACTACTATATATAGTGGCCTTTTGCTATAGTAAGTGTAGATAGAGACTACATAATGTGTACAAAGGAGATGAGAGCATACGATAGAATCCAGGCCTTCCCAAGTAGGGGAAATCTGCTTCTGAAACACATGTTTCGGTTCTCCCTCCAACACTCCCTCTCTCAGAGGAGACAGTAACGCCGCTAGGAAGCAGAGAGAGAGGACAGTAGAAATCGTCCCACCTTATCCGCAGGCACAGCGTTGGAAGGAGAACCGAAACATGTGTTTCAGAAACAGATTTCCCCTACTTGGGAAGATCTGCGATAGAAAGTCTTGTGGCAGAAATTTAAGAAATGTTAATGGTAATTTAGCGAAAATGAATGAAGAGATTCAATATTTTTATTGGTGTTGGTTTAGTATAGTATAAATAATAATAAGGGAGGGAAGTCCGGGGGGATCGAAGGTAACCCCCGGCAAAGGTGCCCTCTGTGAGAGAGAGGAGCGTGGGAGGAAGAGGTGGAGGGTGGCCCCCTAGTCGGGCCACCACGGTCTTCGTCGCGAATGCCGCCGTGGACGCGCAGTGGCAGGGCGTCAACTCCGCGGCGGCGACGAAGGGTAGATGTGCGGAGGGTCCCTGCGAGGAATGGACCCTCCAGGGGGGCGACGAACAGCTGTCGCCCCCTCGGAAGCGATCGACAGCCCCGGGGGCGGGTGGGCCACCGAAGGGCCACCCAGTGTGTGTTCGCTGACGGCCCTCGTGGCCAAACACACCTTAGCCCTCGAACCGCTTCGGCCCGTCGCTACATCTCTGGGCCGAGCGGCGGGTTGCTCGATCGCGGGGCCGTGGGGTGAGGGTGTCGGGGGGCACCACTCACCCTAGCAGCAACGGCCCCACATGGCGGCGCGGGCGTATGGCCCGTCGCACGTCGCCGAGAAGGAGCTGGGGGAGGAGTCATCTCCCCCAGGGATGACCCCGGCGCATCACACGCGCCGGGGCTGGCGGGCGGTGTCGCTCACAAGCGCATGGGGGGGAGGCAAGCGAAAGTATCGCTAGTTTGATCTCGCCAAAGTCCTCCCCCTCAGGCGCGCGACACCGCCCCTGAGGAGGCCATCTTGGTGGTTTTAGTGGGTTCGAGTCCCACATAACCCTCCGTCCGCCCCCGCGGGCGGAGGGTATCCGAGGGGATTTCCACCAAGTAAAAAAAAAAAAAAAAAAAAAAAAAAAAAGTATAAATAATAATATTTATTGGTGAATTGAAATATTGTTAATGGAAAACTAGTAAAATTAATAATGAATAGCGTAGCAACTATATAGAAATATAGTGGCATTTTGTTAAAGTAAGTGTAGATTATAAAATGTGTCCAAAGGAAATGAGAGCGTATGGCAGAAAGTCTTGTTGCTGGAAATTTAAATGCTATGGTAATAATTCAACGAGGATGAACGAAGAGGTCCAATATTTTCAACACACAATTTATTGGTTTTGGAATAAAATTAGTTTAGTATGTTTATAATTTTGTCGATTTACCTTATTTGACTTTCCAAAAGCATGTGCGAAGCAAGATGCTTTGTCTTTCTATTTATTTAATTTAATCTTCTCCGGACAACTTCCACGCCTGTGCGTCCCCTTCATTTTTATCAAAGTCCTGTGCGTCCCCTTGATTTCTATAATAATAATATAATAAGCTTTACCTAAAAACTCTATTTTGCTGGTATATACAAATACAAATATCAGGCAATTTAAATGCAATGCAATTTGTTGCAATATATCTAGAGACGCGGTAGCGTCTCGACGCCAAGTACATGAAAAACACCCGGTATATGTCGATGTCGCTGCCGTGTACCTTTACTCGTCGCGGAGACACTCTAACCTAATTCTGACATTTATACATTAATATCTCATCACGCCTGCAATATTTTGTAAATTTAAAGGCATTTTTCTTATGTAAACCGCATATCGGCTTTCGAATAAGACCAATTTCAATAAAATTGGTCCACGCATGACAGAGATATCGTAATATCGTCTCATGGATCTGTCGAAATTGGTACGATTTTTCTTCTTCTGATTCTCCTAGAAATTTTTCGTCATCAAACATTACGTATATATATTTTTCATCGTACGTACATACGCGTTACACACACGCCTTCAGCCAACACATGTATCGTTCTTATTTCGTCGTCCGCCATTGTACGTACATATATATATACTATTTTGAATTTTATAACCTAAGTGCTAAGTGTCAAATAAAGTAAGTTGTCCCAATTTGAAATGTCACGAGTTTTTACACTACATAGGAGACTGAATTATTGTCTCAATTAATAAGGTAAGTCGCCAAAATTTTTTTAATAGATTTCTTATGTAGAGTCGCAGACTTGGAAGTTATCCGGAGAAGGTTCGACAGAGAAGCATCTCCTTTCGCATAATAATATATATTGCAACAAATTGCATTAAATTGCCTGATATTTGTATTTGTATATACCAGCAAAATAGAGTTTTTAGGTAAAGCTTATTATATTATTATTATAGAAATCAAGGGGACGCACAGGACTTTGATAAAAATGAAGGGGACGCACAGGCGTGGAAGTTGTCCGGAGAAGATTAAATTAAATAAATAGAAAGACAAAGCATCTTGCTTCGCACATGCTTCTGGAAAGTCAAATAAGGTAAATCGACAAAATTATAAATATACCAGCAATTTAGAGTTTTTATAATATATATTGCAACAAATTGCATTGCATTTAAATTGCCTGATATTTGTACTTGTATATACCAGCAATTTAGAGTTTTTATGTAAAGCTTATTTTATATTATAGAAATGAAGGGGACGCACAGGACTTCAATAAAAATGAAGGGGACGCACAGGCTTGGAAGTTGTTCGGAGAAGATTAAATAAATAGAAAGACAAAGCATCTTCCTTCGCACATGATTCTGAAAAGTCAAATAAGGTAAATCGACAAAATTATAAACATACTATATATTGTAACAAATTGCATTGCATTTAAATTGCCTGATATTTGTATTTTTTATATACCAGCAATTTAGAGTTTTTATGTAAAGCTTATTATATTATAGAAATGAAGGGGACGCACAGGACTTCAATAAAAATGAAGGGGACGCACAGGCTTGGAAGTTGTTCGGAGAAGATTAAATAAATAGAAAGACAAAGCATCTTCCTTCGCACATGATTCTGAAAAGTCAAATAAGGTAAATCGACAAAATTATAAACATACTATATATTGTAACAAATTGCATTGCATTTAAATTGCCTGATATTTGTATTTTTTATATACCAGCAATTTAGAGTTTTTATGTAAAGCTTATTATATTATAGAAATGAAGGGGACGCACAGGCTTGGATAGTAGAATTGATGATGGGGACGCACAGGCTTGAATGAACAGAAATGAAGGGAATGCACAGGCGTGAAAGTTGTCCGGAGAAGATTAAAAAATAAATAGAAAGACAAAGCATCTTGCTTCGCACATGCTTCTGAAAGTCAAATAAGGTAAATCGACAAAATTATAAATATACCAGCAATTTAGAGTTTTTATAATATATATTGCAACAAATTGCATTGCATTTAAACTGCCTGATATTTGTACTTGTATATACCAGCAATTTAGAGTTTTTATGTAAAGCTTATTTTATATTATAGAAATGAAGGGGACGCACAGGCTTGGATATTAGAATTGATAATGGAGACGCACAGACTTGGATGAACAGAAATGAAGGGAATGCACAGGCGTGAAAGTTGTCCGGAGAAGATTAAAAAATAAATAGAAAGACAAAGCATCTTGCTTCGCACATGCTTTTGGAAAGTCAAATAAGGTAAATCGACAAAATTACAAACATACTAAACTAATTTTATTCCAAAACCAATAAATTGTGTGTTGAAAATATTGGACCTCTTCGTTCATCCTCGTTGAATTATTACCATAGCATTTAAATTTCCAGCAACAAGACTTTCTGCCATACGCTCTCATTTCCTTTGGACACATTTTATAATCTACACTTACTTTAACAAAATGCCACTATATTTCTATATAGTTGCTACGCTATTCATTATTAATTTTACTAGTTTTCCATTAACAATATTTCAATTCACCAATAAATATTATTTTTTATACTATACTAAATCAACACCAATAAAAATATTGAATCTCTTCATTCATTTTCGCTAAATTACCATTAACATTTCTTAAATTTCTGCCACAAGACTTTCTATCGCAGATCTTCCCAAGTAGGGGAAATCTGCTTCTAAAACACATGTTTCGGTTCTCCTTCCAACGCTGTGCCTGCGGATAAGGTGGGACGATTTCTACTGTCCTCTCTCTCTGCTTCCTAGCGGCGTTACTGTCTCCTCTGAGAGAGGGAGTGTTGGAGGGAGAACCGAAACATGTGTTTCAGAAGCAGATTTCCCCTACTTGGGAAGGCCTGGATTCTATCGTATGCTCTCATCTCCTTTGTACACATTATGTAGTCTCTATCTACACTTACTATAGCAAAAGGCCACTATTTCTATATAATTTCTATAAAAGTAAGTTCTACGTTAAGTTGCATATACCCATAAAAAACATCAAAGAAGTAAAAAAATACGCCAAGTACATGAAAAATCAAATAAATCACAAAAAATAGAAGACAATAATAATCACAAAAAGTAGAATCTAGAATTTATCCTTAATTCTCCCAGATAGCCACGTCCGTATTTGCAGATTTTGCTCAACGCCTGAGTACAAATGTTTGTGGCAGAAAGACTACAGATTTGATACAGTATTTGTTATATTCGATGATGAAAGCAGACTGACAGCAGAAAGCCGACAGATTGTGCTGCCTTAACCTGAGAGCAGATTGGCGGCAGGGTCTGCTGATACAATTTAATGGCAGGAATCGAGCAGACCCTGCGCAGCGCGATCTGATGGCAGATAGGCAGCAGAAATCGAGCAAATTCTGTTGACATAGCCTGCGGGCAGTTTGACGGCAGATACTGCGGCGAATCTGCTAATCCAATTTAATGTCAGAAATCGAGCAGACCCTGCGCAGCGCGATCTGATGTCAGATAGGCAGCAGAAATACAGCAGATTCTGCTTACATAGCCTGCGAGCAGTTTGGCGGCAGAATGTAAGGAGAGTCTGCTGGTACAATTTAATGGCAGAAATCGAACAGACCCTGCGCACCGCGATCTGACGGCAGATTGGTGTCAGATACAGAACAGATTCTGTTGACATAGCCTGCGAGCAGTTTGGCGGCAGACACTGCGGAGAATCTGCTAATCCAATTTAATGGCAGAAATCGAGCAGACCCTGCGCTCTGCGATCTGATGTCAGATAGGCAGCAGAAATACAGCAGATTCTGCTTACATAGCCTGCGAGCACTTTGGCGGCAGAAAGTAAGGAGAGTCTGCTGGTACAATTTAATGGCAGAAATCGAGCAGACCCTGCGCACCGCGATCTGACGTCAGATAGGCAGCAGAAATACAGCAGATTCTGCTGACATAGTTCACGACACGACCCCGCCAGGGCGCGATTGGGCGAGCGTTTCTCGCTTGCGAAATAGCACCGTGGCGGGAATAAGTGGCCGAGGGCTTGATCATTCAGGGCTCTCGAGTACGACTCGTATTTGCCGGCATTCCACTGCGGAGTATATATTTGGTATACCCGTCTGTAAGGGCGGTATTATCAGTCGTTGCTGAAGACGAAGATCGTCTTAAGCATCCGGCATCCTTTATTAATCTACTAGACTAGTACAAGATGCCGCATGCTAAAAACTAAAAAACGATTGATGATAATACCACCCTAAGACGACTGAATGAATAGTAGTTATCATTAATTCTTTTATATTTGGAAGAACTGTCTTTCAAAGTTTAAATCATTATTTTGAGCCGACCTGGCATTCAATTCACTAACAACTTGCTAAGTAAAACATTAAATATGTTATAATACCCGTTTAAATACATGGTTTACCAACTTTTCTTTCTTCCATAAAATATGGTAGGAATCAGATCTTTCAAGTCGGTTTTATAAACGTGTTCTATATATTATTTACGCTAAAGACTTTCGCACTGTTTTTAAATCTATACTATTATATAAAATTGCCTACTATGGCCGACATCAGGATCTGCTTGATTTCTGCCGCCAATTTGCGGGCGGTTTTTGTCAGCAAGATCTGATCGAAATCTGACATCAATCTGCGGTCAGATCCTGATGTCAGGCTCTGACCGCAGAACCATAGTCAAATGCGGACATAGTAGGACCCGAATCTGACGTCAGAATATACTCGAATCTGACATCAATCTGCCGTCAGACTGCAGTCAGTTTGTTTACTGGGCTGTCGCGTGATAATTCGTAATTTATAATATTAAAAATTATCTAAAGTCAGTCCCTACGCAAATTATCTTTGTAAAAAGAAGTGAGATCCCCATAAAAAACTTCAAAAAAGTAAAAAAATACGCCAAGTACATGAAAAATCAAATAAATCACAAAAAATAGAAGACAATAATAATCACAAAAAAAAAATAGAAAAAGTATACAATACAAAAAAAGATATGAAATCAAAATGAGCTGCCAGTACATAAAGGTGCTTTCCAACTGCGCTTAAGATGACACAACTACATACACACAGCTGAAATGCTGTGTTCATACATTCCATTACAATGTATTACATAATATTAAGCAGATATATTTTTATACAAATAAATATTTTAATACGAATAAATATTTTATTCAAAATACTTGGCGCTGCGCCCCGAATTGGTGTTGCTAAATTCAATAAATATGTATAAATTGCATTAATCCTTTTCTTTCTTTCTTGTACGTGCGTGCGTGCGTGCGTGCGTGCGTGCGTGCGTGCGTGTGCATATGCTACGTATGATATTAGAATTAAATATATGTAGAATAAATCTGACTGCGTTTCTAATATGTGTATGTATATGTATTTTATATTGTAATGGAGTTGTTCTAAATTATTAATTAATACTAAGGCAATTAATATTTTTTCGGTTGCGCAGCGCCAAGTATTTTGAATCAAATATTTATTCGTATTAAAATATTTATTTGTATAAAAATATATCTGCTTAATATTATGTAATACATTGTAATGGAATGTATGAACACAGCATTTCAGCTGTGTGTATGTAGTTGTGTCATCTTAAGCGCAGTTGGAAAGCACCTTTATGTACTGGCAGCTCATTTTGATTTCATATCTTTTTTTGTATTGTATACTTTTTCTATTTTTTTTTTTGTGATTATTATTGTCTTCTATTTTTTGTGATTTTATTATTATGCGAAAGGAGATGCTTCTCTGTCGAACCTTCTCCGGATAACTTCCAAGTCTGCGACTCTACATAAGAAATCTATTAAAAAAATTTTGGCGACTTACCTTATTAATTGAGACAATAATTCAGTCTCCTATGTAGTGTAAAAACTCGTGACATTTCAAATTGGGACAACTTACTTTATTTGACACTTAGCACTTAGGTTATAAAATTCAAAATAGTATATATATATGTACGTACAATGGCGGACGACGAACGAAGAACGATACATGTGTTGTCTGAAGGTGTGTGTGTAACGCGTGTATACGTATTATGTGGACGAAAATTTGGCTTGGAGAATCAGGAGAAGAATCATAAGACGAATCTTAAACCTATCGGATTTGACCGATCCATGAGACGATATTATGATATCTCTGTCATGTGTGGACCGATTTTATTGAAATTGGTCTTGTTCGAGAGCCAATATGCGGTTTACATAAGAAAAATGTCTTTAAATTTACAAATTATTGCAGGCGTGATGAGATATTAATGTATAAATGTCAGAATTAGGTTAGAGTGTCTCCGCGACGAGTAAAAGGTACACGGTAGCGACATCGACATATACCGGGTGTTTTTCATGTACTTGGCGTCGAGACGCTACCGCGTCTCTAGATTACCCGCTGGTTTCGAGCGTCGAAGATCACGAAACTCACAATCAGCGAGTCGCATGACTGGAGTCTGGACTAATGGTACTCCTAGATACGAAATCAATTTATTTAACTTTCAGTACACTTAATACTAATACTTCTCTTCATTACGCATCAGTTTGCACTTATATGTGGAATAAAATATTCAAATAAAACCCTTTAATATGTTTTGAGGATCTTCGTTTCATTTTATGAAAATAAAAATTTAAAACTATTTCTTTGCGCGATAACTGTTTAAAACTATGTATATATAGATGTAAAAGTAAACACTGTATATTAAATTTTTAATTAAAGAATATTATATTAATAAGGGCGGCAATATTGTTTTCGCACCTGGGCGGCCAAAACCCAGGAACGGCCCTGCTTATTTATTCGATCCGGATCTTACATACAGCTAAATGTAACGTAGAATCTGTAGCATACAGCTAAATCTAACATAGGAGTGCAAATATTATATTTTCCGTCCCCGACGTTTTCATGTACGACAACATGAAATATTTGTTCACAGTTCATCGTGAAATTCTTTTCATCATATTGGCCTCTACAATTATTTATTTTTCAAACGATAAATTTTTAACTTTATTAATCTTTGGTAATAAATTTATACATTTTAAAACGAAAACACCCATCAGTTATTAGTATTATGTATTATTTTTATAATAATGAGTGGATAACACCGACGGAGTCGGCCAAGGGCCCCCTTCTCTAAGCCCACCCATGTCCCATCATATATATAACCCATACAGCACACTCTCGTTGCAGCATAGTTGCAGTATAGTTGCGGTGCAAGATTGCAACGATTCACGCAACGTTGCCGCAACTATGCAACAATAATTCTATGTCCGCCTGCTGCAAAGTTGCTGTGCAACTTTGAGGCAACTTTGCACGGCAACTTTGAGACAACGAAAACTGTTAAACAAAAATAAAAAAGTTATCGGTTACGACAGACTTGAACCCCGGACCGCCCGCATGACAATCTGACGCGCTACCGTTGTGGCCATGGAACCTTCTTGGATGTAGATTACGTGTAAAAAGTCTTGGTATAACTTCCCTTTATATTATAATATATATAGAAATGACAAGAAAACGTAATGTGTTACTTAACGCAAAACGTAATGAAGAATTTCGGTCGATAGATACTTACTAAATACTTACTAAAAAAAGTGTTGTTTCATCGTCGAATGTTTCGAATGTTCAACTGTCATCTGGGCCACCTTCAGCTTGTTTTTCTTCTTCTTCACGCCTTCAGACAGGGATTCTAGGCAAGTAAGGACAGGGATCCTACACTGATGAAGGTGGATGAAGGTGGATCATCACGCACACATGACTACCGCTCCTGTAGGTGTTTCCCCCTCCATCAGCGTAATTTACTGACAAAGGATTCCTACCTTCAAACGATCAGTAATCACCATGTCACAGTACGAACAACACGAAGTAAGTAATAGAAAACTATGTTCATAATATCGATGTGCGTTACGAAAAGTAGCACGTTTCAATTTTCTTACGAAAACTAGCACGTTTCGGTTTGCCACGAAAAGAAGCACGGTTCATCGTTTTTTACGAATACTAGCACGTTTCGTCTTCCGCCGCGAAGAATAGCACATTTCGTACTGTTGCGGCGAAAACTAGCACGTTATCTGGTCAGTTTAAAAGAATTCAACTGTTGAACATATTGTTTAATAATTAATAATTCCATCCATAACCTCTATACTACCCAGTACCCAACAAAGCATAATTTTCTCATAGTTCGGTTACTTAATTCTAAATAAAATCATGGCATGTACGAAACATGCTATTTGTCGTGGGAAACCGCTCAAACATGCTATTTTTCGTGGCAAACCGCTCAAACATGCTAGTTTTCGCAGCGAAAACCGAAACGTGTTAGTTTTCGTAAGAAAATTGAAATGTGCTACTTTTCGTAAGAAAATTGAAACGTGCTATTTTTCGTAACGCACGTCGATATGTACTCGCAGCAGAGTTATCGTTATTATATTCATTATTATTATTCATATATATACTCTAGTTCGGTTATCTGTATTCGTTAGTTTTATTCGTGAGAAATTTATTCGTTACTGGATCCTTTCATGGAGACTCCTTTGTCATGGATAGTGTTCCTGATTTCTCGATATTTTTCGCACCTCGAGAAATGAGAAATCAGATTATATTTCCCGATAATTCTCAAGAAAATTAAAAAAATAATGCAAATTTATATTTTTGGAATAATGTTGATAATATTTATCACAATTTTTATTCGTATCCACCTTAGACAAAACTTGTGTAAATGATAAAAACAAATATTAAATATAATTGATAAATTTATTTATTTGTGTATAATGTCGCGTCAGCCAATCTACTTCTGTTTTGTGACAAAATCTGTGGCTGTAAAAAAATTTCTTTCATTTTGAGTGAATGATGGTTTAATAAGAATGTTTCGCAAATGAAACTCGGTCGAGGTGGCGCTCTGATCGTAGTGCTCTGAGCATGCGCGTGATGACGCCGTGACGTCAAACCAATCAACGCCAGCGCAAAGCCAAGCTCATCTTGGCGTTGATTGGTTTAACGTCACGGCGTTATCACGCGCATGCTCAGAGCACTACGATCAGAGCGCCACCTCGACCGAGTTTCATTTGCGATACATTCTCATTGTATAGATATAGAGCATCGGCGATACGAAGAGAAAAGTTTATTATAAAACATCGCGCAATTCTTCCTACGTATTGCTAACATTTATTACAGATTGTAGATGTGTTTAACTAGTAACGCACAATTTGAACTAACTGAAAATTCATTGCTGAAAACAAATGGGATTTATAATAATAATTTTCATACACTTAAGATTCTTAAAAAAACTCTAATTTCTCGAGAAATGAGAAATATGAAATTATTATAAAATTTCTCGAGAAGGAATACTAGTCATGGAGCATCCAGTTCGGGGGAAATCTGAATTTATTATTTGTCACGAATAAAACTAACGAATGTGCATGTAAACTACAATATTATGAAAATCTTTGATATGTACTTTGCCTACGTTATGTATCAATCAATGAACGCAGACTGTAACTGTATAACAAAAAATAATACAACACGAAGATATTAGATAGATACGTTGATGTATATTATAACTTGTAACACCAACGATTAAAAATTAATTAAAATATGCTTCTATGTATCGAATATATCTTCTTATTATATTACTTGTTATACAATATTATGGTCTACATCTACTAATACTGAACATAGGCAAAGTGCCTACAAAAGACTTTCAAAATGTTGTAGTTTACGTTCCACTGGGATCAGATATATTTGATATTTCTAACCGTTAGCATTATTATAAGTTAGAATATGCTTCAACGTGTTTAATACCCAGATAGCACACCTCGTCTTAGAGACGTCTAGTTTATGTCCATTTTAGGTCTGAACGTCTTGATTTGTAACAAGACGTCTGTAAGACGTCTTTAAAACGCCGTTTGGACGTTTTTAAGACTTTACCAGACGTTGTGCTATCTGGGTATCTTCTTATTTTACTGCTAGTTACAAGTACGAATTGTTCAGAAAATAAATTTATAATACCTCACAGTTTTTTTCAATAATTGATGAAAGAAACATATTTTGTAATGTAATATAATCGAATGTTTAATGTTTATAATTTCGCATCATACACTATTTCAGTTTTCAAATTTTTATATTTCCGAATTTCCAATTTACAATTGAACAATACGTACCCTTGCGCTAGATGTATGACTTTCTTCCATCATACGCCGTTTTTATGAAGAATTGTTTTTTTTTGCTAATCATTTGTTTATTCATTTTTGCAGAAAAACAGGGAGGATTTATTTGAAAGTAAATATTAAAAAATTATTATATACATTTATTCAAATTTATTTTTCCACTCATTTGATGATGAAATTTATTAATTTAGAAATGGAATTAGGCCAGACGGGGCCGAAGACGCCACCATCGACCGAAATGTCAACACCACCACCGGGAGAAACGTCGGCCACCACGGCTGATGGTAAATACATAAATAATATACACATTTTTTGAAGTTATACATATGCTTTTAGAATAAATAAAAAACATTTTACTAATAAATTTATTGTTTATTATTATTATTTTACTAATTACAGGACAACCCCCCAAAGCGCAAGTTGCAAGGAGTGCCCATTTAACGGAGCACTCCCATAATTGGGCGGTACTCCAAGCAGTCCGCGACCAGGCCGCATTGCTACGGACAATTGTAACCGACCGATATAGCAGCCGTGGCCGCGGCCGTGGTCGTGGTGGCCGGGGCCGTGGTCGTGGTGGCCGGGGCCGTGGTCGTGGTGACCGGGGCCGTGGTGGCCGGGGTGAACCCCAATAATACATTTCTGTTTATAAAAAAAAAAAAAAAAAAAAAAAAAAAAAAAAAAAAAAAAAAAAATTAATAAATAGGACTTCCGTTTCCGGTCGCGAGCGTGGCAGTGCTGGGTGAAAGTGAGCGGGTGACTGTGGGACGGAAAGGCGAGTGAGGTGGTGAGGAAGGGCTGGAGAGTGGATGCGAGAGAGAGTTGGGGTAGTGAGGAAGAGCGAGGGATATAAGGATAGGGCGGGCTGTAGGGTGGGCTGGAGAAACAGCAGAGATAGGGGGAGGTTTAGAGGTTAGGTGTGCCGGTAGATGAAATAAGGCGGGAAGGAAGCGAAGAGCGGTGAGAGGTAAGTGGCGACACAGTGCGGGAGAGGAGAAAAATAAAACAGAGGATCGAAAAGGCGGGAAACTCAAGTGGGGGATAAGGCGAGATAAGGCGCGAGGTAGGAAGGAAAAGAAGGTGAGAATAGAGAGAAGAAAACAAAGAGGGTGAAAAGGAGTAATAGGCCAGGGGAAGGGAGTGAACAGGCACAGGAAGGATGGAAGAGGGAAAGGAGGGTGAGAAAGGGAAGGGGGGATTACGAGGTGAGGATAAAAAGAGGAGGGACAGTACAAGTAGTGTAGGGAGCAGTGTGGGGAGTTTAGAAAACTATTATGGAAAAAAGAGGGAGAGGGAGGAGGGGATAGAGGATGAGATGGAGGGGAAGGGAGGGTTTAAGAGGAGCGGGAAGACAAGGAGGTCGCCGGAGAAAGGCGAAAAGCGGGGGGGGGGGGAAGAAGGAGAGGAGGGGGGGGGGGAGGAATAGTAGAGATGATGAGGGAAATGATGCTAGAGATCAGGAGGATGAGAGAGGATATGAAAAGGGACAGAGAGGAAAGGAAAGAGCTTAGGGAGGAAATAAGAAAGGATAGGGAGGAAATGGAAATGGAGAGGGAGGAGAGAAGACGGAGGGAAGAAGAGTGGAGAGGAGAGAGGAGGAGGTGGGAGGAGGAGATGAGGGAGGAGAGGGGAAGGAGGGAAGGTTTGGTAGAAATGTTGGGAAAGATGGAAGAGAGAGAGAGAAAAGGATGGATGAGGTGATAGAGAAGGTGGAGAGATGGGAAAAAGAACGGAAGGGGGAGGGGGGGGATGTAGAGATATCTGGGAATGAGGGGGTGTGGGGACTGAGAGTGAGAAAGATAGAGGTGATACAGGACAAGAAGGAAAGAGAGAGGAGAAAAAATAACGTGATGGTAAGGGGGTTGGGGGGGGGAAGGAAGCGAGGTGAAGGTGGAAGTGGGGAGGCTTTGGGAAAGGATGGGGCTGGGGGTGGAGGGAATACAGGAGGTGAAGAGAGTAGGTAAGACAGGAAGGGAAGGAGGGGGAATGGCGCTAGTGAATCTGAAGGGAAGAGAAGAAAAGAGGAAAGTAATCGAGGCAAAAAACAAATTGAGAGGAAGAAGAGAAAGGGTGGAGGACGACCTCACAGAGGAAGAAAGGAGGGCGAAGTGGAAGATTGAGAGGGAGGCTCAGAGGGAGAGAGAGAAGGGTAGGAGAGTGCAGCTGGGATATATGAAAATGTGGGTGGATGGGAAGGTAAGGAGGTGGGACGAAATAAGGGAGAAATGGTATGAGGACCAGGGAAACGAGTGAAGTCGGAAGGGGGAGGGGAGATGGGAAAGGAGGAGAAAAAGAAAAAGGGGAAGGAAAAGGGGGGGATCTGGAAGGTGGCCTTCTGGAATGTGGCGGGAGTGAGGAGGAAGGATGAAGATTTTTGGAGGGGATTGATGGAATGGGACGTTATGATGTTAAGTGAGACCTGGGTCGAAGAGAAAGATTGGGAGCAAGTGAAAAGAAGGCTACCAAGGGGATATACATGGGAGAAACAATGGGCCAGGAGGGAAAACAAGAGGGGGAGAGCGATAGGGGGTATGTTAATGGGTGTGAGAAAGGGGCTGGAATTGGATGAAGGGGGAGGAGGAGGAAGGGAGGGGATAATGGCTAAGAAGGTGAAAATAGGTGGGGGCTGGTGGAAGGTGGTAGGGGTCTATGTTAATGGAGACCTGAAGGAGAAATTAGAGGAGCTAGGAGAATGGATGGAGGAAAGGGAAGGGGGGGTGAGGGTAGTTATAGGGGGGGATTTTAACGCGCGTACAGGGGAGGAAGGGGGAGAAGCATGGGGAGGGGAGGGGGGAAGTAGGAGATCTAAGGATAAGGAGGTAAATGGGGAAGGGAGGATATTGTGCAAGCATCTAGGGGAAATGGGCTGGGGAATAATGAATGGCAATATAGAGGGGGATGAGGAGGGGGAGTGGACCTTCACAGGGGGGCGGGGGAACACGGTGATAGATTATGTGATAGGAAATGAGGCTACAAGGGAAAAGGTGGAGAGGATGGAGGTAGGCGATAGGATAGAATCGGATCACCATCCGGTGGTGGTGTGGCTGAGAGGGGAGGGGAGGGAGGAGGGGGGAGGGGGAAAAAGGGGGGAGACAGAGGAAATTGGACAGAAGAAGGAAGGATGGATTTTATGAGGAAGTTCGGAAAAAGGGGCGAAGGGGAGAGAGAAGTGGAGGAGGAATGGAGTGAGCTGCGGGGAAGGATAAAAGGAGCAATAAAAGTATTAAAATATGTTCTCGGCGCACAGTTTCGGTCAGTGAAAATTCCGGCTTCATGCAAATTGTTAAATCTACAAAATAGATATTCGAAAAAACTGTTAAATATTGCTATCAAGGACACACATAATGTTCAAAATTCTATTTCAAACAGAATATCACAACTGTGCGCCGAGAACATATTTTAATACTTTTAAAAATCTTACGGTCGAAATTATAATTCTTTATTTAAAAGGAGCAATGGCTCAGATGAGTAAAGAGGGGAAGAAGGAAAAGGGGGGAGGGTGGTGGGATTCGGAGTGTAGAGAGGGGAAAAGGAAGGTGAGGAGAGAACTGAGAAAATGGAGGAGGGAAGGAGGGGATGGAAGAAAATACAAGGAGTTGAAGAGGGAGTATGGGAGGCTATGCGAGGAAAAACGGAGAAAGGAGGTGGAGAGGTGGATGAAGGAGGTGGAAGGGGTGAGAACGGAGGGGGAGGTGTGGAAGGTGGTTAATAGGGGAAGGAAGAGGAGGGGAAGGGTAAATGAAGAAATAGCAATAGGAGATTGGGACGAATATTTTAAAGGTTTGCTAGGGGGAGTAGAATGGAGAGTGAGAAGGGGTGGAGGGAAGAGGAGGTGGGAGGACGGAGAGGCAGAGATAGGAAGGGAAGAGATAAGAAAGGTGATAAGGAATTTAAAGAACGGGAAGGCGGGAGGAGGGGACGGGATCCCGAACGAGGTATGGAAGTACGGTGGGGCAGAAGTAGAGGAATGGTTATGGGTGATGTGCAATAGGGTGTGGAGGGGGGAAGGATGGCCGGAAGGATGGAAGGAGGGAGTGATAGTCCCGGTGATAAAAAAGGGGGGAGGCGGAAAGGTGGAGGACTATAGAGGTATAACCCTAACACAGACGGCATACAAGGTGTATGCGTCTGTGTTAGCGGAAAGGCTGAGGGTGGAGGTAGAGGAGAAAGGATTGCTGCCACCGAGTCAAACGGGGTTTAGGCGGGGGGTGGGGTGTATTGATAACGTATATGTTTTAAATTACCTGATTAACAGGCAGGTGGGGAGAAAGGGGAAAAATATGGTAGTTCTGTTTATAGATATGAAGGCCGCGTTTGACTCGGTGGACAGGGAGGTATTAGTGGGGGCAATGAGGGGGAGGGGAGTGAGAGAGCAGCTAGTGGTGAGGTGTGAGGAGGTTTTAAGGGAAACAATATGTAGGGTGCGGGTGGGGGGACAGGAAGGAGAGAGGTTTTGGACTGCGAGAGGGGTGAGGCAAGGGTGCCCTTTGAGCCCGAGCCTATTCACACTTTTAATCGCGGACCTGGACGAGGAATTGGAAAAGGGAAGATGGGGAGGGGTAAAATTGGGGGAGGGAAAAGTGTACGCATCAGCGTACGCGGATGACGTGGCGGTGATAGCTGAGGACGAGGAAGGAATGAAAGGATTGATGGGGAAGTTGGAAAAATATGTGGATGGGAAGGGGTTACAAGTGAATGTGGGAAAAACAAAGGTCATGAGGTGCAGGAGGGGGGGGGGGGGAGGTGGAAGAAGGTGACTTGGAGGTGGAAGGGTGAGGAGCTGGAAGAGGTGAGGAGTTTTAGGTACCTGGGGTACACGTTGACGGGGAATGGGGGGCAGGAGGGACACGTGGGGGAAAGAGTGAAGAAGGGGGCCGCGGTGATGGGAAAGGTATGGGGGATTGGAAAAAGGCTATTTGAAAAAGACTGGGAAAAAAAGATTATGGCTATTCGACAGACTAGTATGGCCGGTGGTGGGGTACGGGGCGGAGGTGTGGGGATGGAGGGAAAGGGAAAAAATAGAGAGGATACAGGAAAGGTTCCTGAAGTGGGTGCTGGGGGTAGAAAGGAGTACACCGGGGTATCTGGTGAGGGAGGAGACGCAGAGGGGAATGATGAAGGGCAGGGCAGGGATGAGGGCGTGGGCTTTCGAGAGGAAGCTGGAGGAAGGACAGGGGGGAGAGCTAGCAAGGAGGTGCTGGGAGGAGGTGAAGGGGAGGATCAGGAGGGGAAAGGTGCTAGAAGGGTGGGAAACGGAAAGGAAGGAGTTTTTTGAGGGGAGGGGATGGACGCTGGAGGAGATAGAGAGGATGAGGGAGGATGGGGGACTAAGAGGAGAAGAACTGGTGAGCAGGGAATGGAAAGTACAGAAGGAGGAGAGGTGGGAAAGGATAGGGAGTGCCAGATACAATGCATGGTACGGAAGGGTGAAGGGAGAAGGGTTACCGGGGTATTTAAAGAAGGGGTGGGGGGAAAGTAGGTGGAAAAGAGTGGCGAGGTTCAGGCTGGGTAGTGAAATGAGGGGGGGGGGCAGATACTGGGAGGAGGGAGAGAAGAGGAGGTACAGGGTTTGTGGCAGGGGGGGTAGGAGACATGGGAGCATGTGTGGGAGGAGTGCATGGGGTGGGGGGAAGAAAAGGGGTGGCAGGAAATGGCAGGGGAAGTTCTAGGAGATGAAGGAGAGGGAGAGAAGTGGATGAGGAAGTTGGAAGAGAGGAGACGAGTGTGTGGGGGAACGGGGGAATGAATGAGGGATTGGAGTGGACGGAGAGACGAGCGGAAGCGGAGGTCCGGGGAGGGAGCGTGCGAGCGGGCGAGCGAGAGGAGCGAGCGTTAGCAAAGGAGCGGGGCATGCTGTAAATATTATGTAAATATTGTAAATAGTATAAGTATAATTATAAGTATGTAAATAGATAGGTAGGGTAAAAGTAAGATAAGTAGGATAAGTTAAGGTTAAGTAAGGATAAGATAGGTTAAGGAAAGTGTAAGGATCGAGGAGAGGATAAGGGAGATTGTAACCCTGAGGGGAACAATAATAAAACTACTACTACTACTATAATTAATAAATATATTTTGATTTAATATTTGAACAAATAATTGCGTATACAAAACCCTACCTGCAAATTTGTGCGTATATAGTCTGACGTAGATCACACTGTATCACATTCTGCTTCGATTATCTGTAAATAATAAAATAAATATATAAAATAAAAAATCTGTAAATATATATAATAGGGTGAAGCTACCAGTAGTCGATCATGTATCAGTAGTCGACCACTTTCAGAAAACATGAAAAAATAAGGTTTTTAGAAGTGACAATCTTTTGAACAGAGTGTAGCTAGAGTGCCTAGTAGCTAGAGATCTAAAAGCCTTATTTTTCATGTTTTTCTGAAAGCGGTCGACTACTGATACATGGTCGACTACTGGTGGCTTCACCCTATATATATATTTTTTTTATTAAATGTGGATATATATTAAAATTAAATATATAAATCCACATTTTTAAGTTACAACTTAACGTAAAACTTATTATATAGTACATAGAAATAGAGTGATCCTGTGCTATGGTAAGTGTAGAGACTACAAAATATCCGAAGAAGGTGAGAGCATATGGCAAAAAGTCTTGTTGCAGGAAATTTAAATGGTAATGAACGAACGGAAAAGGAACGAAGAGATCCAATATTTTTAACGCACAACTTATGGGTATTGGAACAAAATTAATTTAGTATGTTTATTGGAAAACTGAAATCTTGTTAATAGAAAACTAATAAAATTAATGAATAGCGTGGCAACTACTATGGATTTTAAAGTATTACGAATGTCTTTCACAAAAGATTGAATTGAAAAGTATCAAAGGAGATGTGTCGTCAGCGTACTTTGTTCACTAATGTGACTTGCTGCACATTGCTAAATTTAAACTAAATTTTGTTCATTTACCTTATTTGAGAAATTTCCAGAAGCTTGTGCGAAAGAAGATGCTTTTCTGTCTATCTAAAATAAAATAATAACTGTCTCTGGACAACCTCCAAGCTTGTGCGTCCCCTTCATTTCTATCCAAGCCTCTGCATCCCCTTCATTTTTATCCAAGCCTCTGCGTCCCTTTCATTTCTATCCAAGCCTGTGCGTCCCCTTCATTTCTATAAGCTTTACATAAAAACTCTATATTATATATATTATATATATTACATATATATCTGACAATTTAAATGCAATTTGTTACAATATAATTATTTTGTACATGCATTATACAAATTTTCAGAAACATATGCGAAAGAAGGTGCTTCTCTGTCGAATCGAACCTTCTGCGGACAACTTCCAAGTATGCGATTCTATATAAAATTTTCAGAAACGTATGCAAAAGAACATGCTTCTTTGTCGAATCGAACCTTCTACGGACAACTTCCAAGTCTGCGACTCTACATAAAAACTCTCAAAGAAGATGCTTTTCTGTCGAATTGAACCTTCTCTGGACAACTTCTACGTCTGCAACTTTACATAAAGAGTCTATATTATTATTATTTATTTTTTAGTCCCTGCATGGTACAAATTTTCAGAAACTTATGCGAAAGAAAATACTTATCTGTTGAATTGAACCTTGTCGGGACAACTTCCAAGTCTGCGACTCTACATGAAAAGTCTATATTATTATTATTTTGTCTATGCATGGTACAAATTTTAAAAAACTTATGTGAAAGACGATGCTTCTCTGTCGAATCGAATATTTTCCGGGCAACTTCCAAGTCTGCGACTCTACATAAAAATTTTAAAAGAAGATGCTTCTCTGTCGAATCGAACCTCCTCCGGACAACTTCCACGTCTGCGACTCTATATAAAAAGTCTATATTATTATTACTTTTTCCATGCATGGTACAAATTTTAAAAAACTTATGTGAAAGAAGATGCTTCTCTGTCGAATTGAACCTTCTCCGGACAACTTCCAAGTCTGCGACTCTACATAAAAAGTTTAAAAGAAGATGCTTCTCTGTCAAATCGAACCTTCTCCGGACAACTTCCAAGTCTGTGCCTCTAAATAAAAAGTCTATACTACATTATTATTATTTTGTCCATGCATGGTACAAATTTTAAGAAACTTATGTGAAAGAAGATGCTCCTCTGTCGAATCGAACTTTCTCCTATTAAAAAATTTTGGCAACTTACCTTGTTAATTGAGACAATAATTCAGTGTCCTAATATGGTGTAAAAACTCGTGATATTTCAAATTTCGATTTGGACAACTTACCTTATTTAATACTTCGCCGGTTATGAGTGACTAACGCTTGGCAGGTTATAATTTGGCGACTTACCTTGTTAGTTGAGACAATAATTCTGTCTCCTATTTAGCGTAAAAATAACTCGTGTCATTTCTAATTCGGATATTTAGCGTAAAAAAAACTCGTGACATTTCTAATAATTCGGATAGCTTACTTTATTTGACACTTAGCACTTTAGGTTATGCATGTATGTACAATGACGGACGACGATCCCTGCCGAATGATCCCGAGAGTCTACGAACGACGAACGAAACATGTGTTAGTCCCTCTTTTGGGTGAAGGTGTGCGTATAATGCGTATACGTATTATGTTGACGAAAATTTTCTTGACGACGGAGAAGAAAACGGAAAAAACGGACCGTTTCTGACAGATCCATGAGACGATATTACGATATCTCTGACATGCGTGGACCGATTTGATTCATTATGGTCTTATTCGAAAGCTGATATGCGGTTTACATAAGAAAAATGCTTTTAAATTTAGAAAATATTGCAAGCGTGAAGAGATATTAATGAAATAAAATGTCAGGTTAGGTTGGAATAGCCGCACGTCGCGTAAAGGTACACGGCAGCGACAGTCGGCATATTCATGTACTTGGCGTCGAGACGCTACCGCGTCTCTAGATTTCATATCTCTTGAATTTCATTTCTAACCATGTGTAGTCTTGAGGGTCATAGTGTACCATATGGTTGAATTTGTCTTGACAGTCGCTTGCATATTGGATAATCAAATATATAGCATTCCATTTAAAAAACTGAGGGTCACCTTCGTTTCGCGGGAAATATTGCGAACACCAAAAATTGAGTTACCGTATTATGTTGTGTATAAAAAACAGTAAAAGTTGTCTTTCTTCAGTTTTTTACAAATACTTACCATATTCGAGAACATTGTATAAGAATAGCAGATATATCCGCTTGGCCGCTGCGAGTACCGCACGGCTCAGGCAGTTGAGCCGGTGTGATTTGACGCAGCGTCAACTTTCGGCAATTTTTACAGGGCCAATTTTAAAATGTCCATATTTTTGACAATTAGACCATGAAGGGGAAGGATAGGGCTATATTCTGATTTTTTTTCAGATTTTTAAAATCGCGCCCCATGTTAAAAAAATGCATTTGTTTATAATAATTGCACAGAAATGGTTCAAATTTTTTTTTTTAAAAATTGAAATAAATTTTCCTTAAAACTTCAATGTCTTCTCTACAAATCCCCGTAAAGCTCATCTCCATCCGTTTACAACTTCCATAGTTATAATTTATTGAAAAAAAGTTAGCACTTACCTTCAAACAGCTGTAAAATCTATATTTTTCAAAATTTTCAAAAATCCTTCTACACATGTTTATGCATCCCTAAAGACTACAACATATTCAAATTTGAGCCACTTCCGAAATGTTACTCCAAAAAGTGTCCGAGTTCGCGTGGAATGTCCCCTCCGTCAAATTCCCACAATCCCGATATGGTGTAATCAGGTATTTTTTTAATGGATATGCCGTACCATCTAAGATATGCCACTCATCTGCACATATTTGTGGCAATAAATTGCTTATAAATGATAAGCGGAATATCCGGGCATCGTGAACTTTGCTCGGAGGTCCAGTGAAAATGTCCAAAAACCTTTGTTCGGCATCGCATATTGCCTGTACTGTTATTGACGTCATGTCATGTCGATTGACGTATGTCGACTTAATTTTGTTTGCAGGAGTCCTTACTGGAATATATGTTCCATCAATGCATCCAATGATTCCAGGGAAACCATTTATACTTTCAAATTTTCTGGAAACTTGCAATTTTTCTTCAGGTGATACAGGAAATTTTATAACCGATTTCGCTAACTGGTTAAAAAAACCCATAATTTTATCAGCATTGCTGTGGAATGTTGACTCTGCCATATTAAATCTACTTGCTACTTTACGGACACAAGTTTTGTTAGATGCAAACCTTATATATATATAATAATATGTATAATATATAAGGCTGTATTATAATTGCTTAACCTTTAGAGGGCCGGGCTGGCCACTATAGTGGCCACTGGAAATTTTAAAAATTGAACTTATTTTTAAAGGTTTTTGATATCGCTAATCACGATTCCGTGGTCAGAGTATTGAAATTTTACGCAGAAACAGTGTTGCCAACCTAAACAAGCCGAAATGAATAACAGCAGTTACATTCATATATTATTCTTTCCTTTGGCGTTACCCAGGGCTAACGTCGTGTACGTAGAAAGTTTTGTGTTACTTTTGTATTTTTTTTTTGTATTTTCTAATTGTACTATTTATTATACGAGCTGCACTCGTGCAACGCATGCATTATACAAAACGAATAATGAATATGTATGTGTTTGTTGCGATTTTTATCTGTTTGTTCATTTTTTCTTGTCCTTCCAAATGAAAAAAAAAATTTATGTCAGAAATTCGAATTTACGGTATTGATTGTTTCGTATGGAAATTCTCAAAACAGGGTGTTATGCACAATGCAGTGTCACATGTAGAGCATATATAAAGAGTTCGACGTCTAGTTTGTCGTAATGAACACAAATTGCATCGTCGGTTTTTATCCAGTAATTTTGGAAAATGACGACCTATTAGTCGAGAGGGTTTGGGCAGATCAGAAATGGAGTCATTCGGATCAAGATTCAGTAAAGCCCTAATCACTTGTAAACGAAATGAAGGAAAGGATACACGTTCATTATTTATTTTGTATAATGCCTGCGTTGCACGAGTGCAGCTCGTATAATAAATAGTAAAATCAGAAAAATAAAAAAACACATCCAAAAATAATACAAAAAACCCCAAAAACAAGAAAAGAGCTACAAAACTTTCTACGTCCATGTCGTTAGTCCTGGGTAACGCCAAAGGAAAGAATAATATATGAATGTAACTGCCGTTATTCATTTAGGCTTGTTTAGGATGACAACACTGTTTCTGCATCAAATTTTGGTAATCTGACTTGACAATCGTGATTAGCGATATCAAAAACCCTTAGAAACATTGCAAGTTCAAATTTTAAAAATTCTAATATATGCCATACCGTTCGGGGCCGGGCTGGCCACTATAGTGGCCACCTAGGAATTCGGATACTTTGCCGGCCATTTTGGTGCTATATATG
Source organism: Andrena minutula (assembly GCA_929113495.1). Classification (NCBI taxonomy): domain Eukaryota; kingdom Metazoa; phylum Arthropoda; class Insecta; order Hymenoptera; family Andrenidae; genus Andrena; species Andrena minutula. The sequence continues at coordinate 32,092,658 of OV815995.1, read as the reverse complement.
CATAAATTTTAAGTAAATAAAATTTACAATTTCAATGAAAAAATCCCGGCCCTCTAAAGGTTAATACTTTCGTACCATAAAAATGACAATAATGCCTGGTCAATAGAAATTGTATTTTCACAACTGCATGTACAACATTCTGAATTTTCATACAAATCTTTAATTTTGAGGTATGTGGTACGTTTTAGCCGAAAGTTTTTCTGAAACTAATGTATATCTAATTATTAACTAATTATTATATGTGTTATACTTATAATTATTATATTTCAATATAATTTATAATTATTATAGTGCATATTATTACAGATATAGCCAATATTCAGACTTATTCACATAAACATTCTTTGAATTATAAATTTTATAAAAGCAATTTATCAAATAAATGTATCTGAAATTTTTAAAGTACTTATCTGATTGTCGGAATATTTATTTACTATTTCGATATAATTTTTTATTTTGGGAATTTCTTCCTTCACATATAACAACACAAATTGATCTATTTCATCATCTTCACTACTACTGCTTTCTAATAATTCCATCAGGAATAATTGTTTGTCCATTTTACAAAAGTTGCATGCAAATAAAAATGAGACGGCAGCTGTAACTAATTTCATACATTTAAAACTCCCGCTACATTCACTTCAAATATGGCGCCCTCATAGTTCATGGTGGACTGACGGTAACACAACATGTTTAATAGTGCCGACATCTCCGAATACGATGATTGCACTGCACCAGGGCCAAAGAGGAGATATAGGCTGTGTTCTGATTCACGCATAATGCAGCATAATGCGCATGAAGTGCATAGGGTACGTGACATATCCTATGCAGTCTATGCGCAGTATGCGCATAGACCGCAGCGCAGACGCTGCGCGCATGAACCGCGTTCCGTTTCCAGCAGCGCATGAACCGCAGTAACGAAACGGAACGGGTTTCGGATGCGTCTGATGCTCGTGAGGTTACGCGGGAATGTTCAAACTTACTTACAAATAGCTATGCAGTTGGATGGATTACGGTTAATTTAATTCGTGACTTTTGGACGGTGGTTGAAGCACGCTTCCTAACAACATCGGTTACTTCGTCTTAAGGATCGGGGACCGACTCCTAACGAAATTTGATGGCTTAATTGGTTCCTGGATTTTCTCAACCCTAGTTTTTCTATTCTTCTTGAACAGCGATAATTATTGAAAGCGAAGATCATATTTTATGAGTTTTACAGGACGAACTGCTGCTTACCCAACGTAATTTGATAAACAGATGTGTAAAGGAAAAATGAAGTTATTTATTATCCGCGTTCGGGGTAAATTCAAGGTTTTGAAGGCTATTGAATTGAACCGCAGGCTCTCGTACGTCTTCTGGATTAGAGTACAGCTGTAAAGTTAGCATTATAAGAGCACCTTCGAAAAACTTAGCAGTAAAAGCCTTTAAGAAATAAATATGCACGCTACGTATTTGCTTCCTTCCTCATCTTTCTTTTCGACCCTGCCTAAAACCTTCTAGGGATGTGTTGTTCGCTTCGAAATTGAGTCCGTTACGTTGGTTGCAATTCATACAGCGAGTGCAGAGATGGCAGTACCAATTTCGTAGAATTCCCTAGAAACCTCCAATTTCTAGCTTATAATGCGTGCAGCAAGTGCAGAAAATAAAAGCATGGGCAGTCAATGCGCATATTACGCGCATGCGTATTTGTCGCTTTACGTGTGCTTCTGTATTCTGTTTTTTTATATGAATTGCTAGTTTGAAGTGTCTAATTAGTTTTTATTCTTATAACAGAGAAAGTAAAAATTTACGTTGTAACAAAGTTGGAAGCAATAACATAAAAATGTCCATTTGATTGGAATTACAGAATTAACGTGGGGTAATTCTGGCCATGATTTTTCTTTATAAAAGAAGTGGGAAAACTGTAAAATTAATAAAAAAAATATTATTTTTATGTTTTAAAATTAATTACTATATACATGAATCACAAATGTATTCTTCAGGGGTATTCCATCCTGAACATTCTTCATATTATTATATGCCCATAAAATTGAATTGTTTCATTTTGGGTTTTTATGTGGAAGCGTGTAAAGTAATATTCCTGGCTTCATTCTGCCTTATTCGTAATTCTTTTATGTCAGTTGCATTTAAGCCAGAAAAAAGTAATGTTAAAAGCTGGCTACGATTACCCCTCAATTTTGGCCGATCTTACCTCACAGCACATGTTGAAATAATATAGTAATACACTACATTGAATTTTCATATCAATGAAAACAATAATATTTTGGAAGGATGTTAAATTATAAAAAGGTGACAAATATAGCGTAAAAGAACGAAATATCCAATAAGCATTTATTGCCATGTAGCATATATGTAGGTTATATTTTCTGTCACTTCGAATAGCGGACCACATAATTTCGTGCATGTTTTTCAAAGCGTACGTAAAGCGACAAATACGCATGCGCGCATGAACTGCACGCTTCATGCGCTAGAAGTGGAGAATTCTAGAGAATGCTATGCGCCACCAACGCAACCAATGCACGCATAGACTGAAGCGGAACGGTTTTCTCTGCAGTCTATGCGCATAATGCGTGAATCGGAACACAGCCTTTATTTTCTGCACTTGCTGCACGCATTTTAAGCTAGAAATTGGAGGATTCTAGGGAATTCTACGAAATTGGTACTGCCATCTCTGCACTGTTGCGTTATCCGCTGGTGTTAATCCATATATTATATGAAGTTAGCTATAAGTCATAGAGACATCGAAGTTAGATGTAGAGCGGGATTCAAAATCCTTTTGAATTGAAGAATAGGAATAATATATAATATAGATTCGAAATGAACGAAGCATCTGAAAGGTCTTAAGCAATTATGAAACGGAGGACAAGGAAGAATTTATTGTAGAACGCGTTGTACATCTCGAGGGTTTTTTCCCTGCTATTGTTAAACGTGTCCATACATTGTTAGCAGCTGATGCCTGAACTCAGAAGGCGTACGAAAACCTAGGGGCGCATTCATTAGCTTTCAAGTTACCGTTAGACCAGGCGAGATAGTAAATAGCTTTACTTTTTCCTTTGCACATCTGCGTGCCAAATTTCGTCGAGCGGGCAGCGGCTCGTCTCGTAAAAGTACTTAAAATTCTGTCCTCCCTTTCAATAACTGTCGATGTCCTGTTAGGGTAAAAACTCCGGTCGAGGAAGGCTGAAAGTCATAAAGCCATAAACTTTCTCCGAGTGACGTCGTCTTGACCTCGAGGGTTGCGCTTACTTACCTGCGAGATATGTATATACTGTACGTAGCCTATGTACTACCCCTATGTAATCGGAAAGCATACCTCGATCACCAGAGGAGAGTGGGAGGAAGCATGAAGGAAGGGCAAAGGACAGCCCACTAACGAAGCTAGAGGGATGACACCGTCTTGATTGGGCGAAAGGATCCGGAGAGGGAGTCCGAGGAAGACTTCAAACTTAAAGGAGTAGGGACAGGGCCGGCGCGAGGATGGTTGGCGCCCTTATGCAAGATAATTTTTGGCGCCCTTATGCAAACAATTTTTGGCGCCCTTATGCAAGAAAATGTTTGGCCCCCCCCCCCAAATTTTTGCACCTGTTTTCTATTTAATACGTTTTGCCTTTACGAGATACATTTAAAAAAAAAGAATTATATTTACATTTTGTTTATATGGGAGTTGGGTTCCTTTATTATTAAGTCTGCGATATAGTTTTTAGCGCCTCCTTCGGCTGGCGCCCTTATGCGGCGCATTACTTGCATATTGGGTTCCGCCGGCCCTGAGTAGGGACTCGGAGGTGACAAGCGATGCGTTATTTTTGTAAAAGATGAGATCAAACTTGTCAGCAGACTTGAAACAGTTTACGTAGAAAATATACAAATAGTTTCTGAACATTTTACTTTGTGAAATCATTTGAAATACCCGCGCACTCCAACGAGCTGAATGCTTCAGCATTCCACGGGCACCAACCCGCGTTCCGTTCTGAGAATCACCGCCGGGACGCGCAACAGCACTCGCTGTATGAATTGCAACCAACGTAACGGACTCAATTTCGAAGCGAACAACACATCCCTAGAAGGTTTTAGGCAGGGTCGAAAAGAAAGATGAGGAAGGAAGCAAATACGTAGCGTGCATATTTATTTCTTAAAGGCTTTTACTGCTAAGTTTTTCGAAGGTGCTCTTATAATGCTAACTTTACAGCTGTACTCTAATCCAGAAGACGTACGAGAGCCTGCGGTTCTATTCAATAGCCTTCAAAACCTTGAATTTACCCCGGACGCGGATAATAAATAACTTTATTTTTCCTTTACACATCTGTTTACCAAATTACGTTGGGTAAGCAGCAGTTCGTCCTGTAAAACTCATAAAATATGATCTTCGCTTTCAATAATTATCGCTGTTCAAGAAGAATAGAAAAACTAGGGTTGAGAAAATCCAGGAACCAATTAAGTCATCAAATTTCGTTAGGAGTCGGTCCCCGATCCTTAAGACGAAGTAACCGATGTTGTTAGGAACCCTGCTGCAACAGCCTGTTAGAACCGAACTGAATTATGAACTGGATCTATATGGTTCAATGTGGCTCTATCTGGATTATCAGGCCCAGTTTTGTGGCAGTTGAAAAAAGGGTCCGGTTCAATGCGGATATTCGGATCGACAAATAAAACAGGATCTGCATGTAAAAAATAGGTCAGTTTCTATCAGGGATTGCCAGTTATATAAAACCGGAACGTTGGTATCTGGAACTGCAGACCAAAAACCTTACGGTTTCAATCTGGGTATCCAGAAACCCTGTCGAGTGCGTCGCAATGCGGATTGGCAGACCAAATAATGCGCGGGATGCACATGGGTATCACAGAGAGACAATTGGTTCGGTTTTCATTGGATTTGCGGATAGAAAACAAAAATGGTTCCATCTGGTTTTGCGAAACATGTCTTGAAAGAAATTTATTTGGTTTGATCTGGAATGACATAGAGAAAATAGAATTGTTTGTATCTAAGAATGCCACAAATTCAGTTGAATCCGTAGAAATCCGGATTGGCAGATCAAACAATTTACAGGATGCATCTGGGTTTCACAGAGAAACAATTTGGTTTGGTTTCCATTGGATTTTCGAATAGAAAATAAATGCGGTTTCATCTGGTTGCCTAACGACCGATTTCTTCACCTTCAGTAATCCTCCAGTTAAAGTTATGTTCCAGATAACTGCCAAATTATAGGATTCTACTGAGCATTTATATGCTCTAATTGGTCGTTCATTGACCGGAAGATTACTGAAGGTGAAGAAATCGGCCGTAAATGTATGGCATACGGCTTCTTTCTTCACCTTCAGTAGTCTTCCGGTCAATCTTCCATCCTAGTGTTTCACGCCAGGGTTTGGAGGGCTCCGGCGTGGTGCACACCTACAGGAGCGGTGGTAATGCGTGCATGAACTGACGCCAGCGCGAAACCAGCCAGGTGGCGACATCGCGAAACGAATGTGACTTCACAGGTAGACTCTTAGGCCGGTATTCATAGTCGCTACTTATTCTTAAGCAAATGCTTAAGTATGCGGCATCCTCTACTAACGTAGTAGCTAGTAAAGGATGCCGAATGCTTAAGCATTTGCTTAAGAATAAGTAGCGACTATGAATACCGGCCTAAGAGCCTACCTGTGAAGTCACATTCGTTTCGCGATGTCGCCACCTGGCTGGCTTCGCATTGGCGTCAATTCACGCACCATTACCACCACTCCTGTATATATCCCCCCCCCCCCCCGCAACATGTGGCAGAAAAAATGTTTCCTCGCATGCTTGGATCTTGGATCGTTTGTTCTGTTCACTTTTCTACGTTCGTTACTCCAGTATAGATCAGATAGAAGTTTTTATCGGCATCATGTTCGCATATGTGAAATTAAGGCAGTGCGGAAAATGTATTATAGTTTGTGGGAAACAAATCCGGCACTTCGATTCAAAAAACATAAAATTCCAAAAGTTTTACAAAGTTAAAGTGGGAAACGAATTTAAGGACGCGTCCATTATTTTTTGTAGAGGTAAGTTTTGCATTACATTCAGTTTATAATTGTTTATAATGTATTTATAAAAAAGTATATATATAAATATTTGCGTAATATAATAAATTGTTGCGTGGCCACGCATAGTCATATGTATGCGTCTTTCCGTGCCGCCTGTAAAAATCGCCATTGATCGGCATGGCGATCGCCGAAAACAACCGAATGCGGGTGTGAGTGTGCATAATGTCTGATGTCGGAGACGTCGGTCCGAACGGTCGCAGAACGCGTTTATCCTAAAGTTCAAGTCTCTCTTATAATAAAGTATTCAAATTCGTACATCTCAACATGGTTTGGAGGACTCCGGCGTGGCCGCACACCTATTGGAACGCACCTAAAAACCACCTAAAAAGTGCGCTTTGGCGGGCTCCGGCCTGGCTTTCAGGCAGGATCCACCGGCCACTGTTGCTATTGGTCAGATTCGTTTCGCGATGTCGCCACGTAGCTGGCTTGGCACTGGCGTCAATTCGCGCACACATTACCACCGCTCTTGTAGGTGTGCGGCCACGCCGAATGACGCCAAAGTCCTACAAACCCTGCATCTGAAGCCGTTTCATTTACGAATGTCTCCGGCAGAGAAGCGCAGCGTAACCCAGAGCAATTTCAATACGTCGGGTTTTCATTCATTTAAAAATCGACACTGCAAGAGTGACCGACTTTTTTACATAAATGTTAGTTTCATATTTATATTTTTTTATTTATTCAATATTTTTGTGTAAATTTTTTACACCACACGAAAATACAGGGTTTGTGTGAATGGAACGTTATTAGTCTTAACTTTTTTATTGTTTAAATATCAGCACAATTGGTATGTTCCATGTATTGCCTTTAAATATAAAAAATTTGTTGTATCAGTCCCATAACTGCAGACAAAATAATATAATTTATTGTTATCTGTATTAATTCGTTATGCTACATGCTTTCAGAATCTAAGGAAGAACTAGAGCAGTCAATTGCATCTAAACGAGCATCAGTACCCCCACTAAAACGCATGTACTCTACTTCTGATGTTAGTGAAGGAGATAGTACGAAGAAAGCACTGTTGGTAAATAACACTATGAATCATATTCTTATGTTTATTAATGACGTTACAAAAACACACATGCATATACCTTGCATATGCACATATCCCCCTGTAACTTTGATAAACATATGGGGAGTTACACAAGAGTTGCACAATTCCTGTGTCCATGGGAGCTGGCTTTCCATTAGATCTGTGCACCTTTAAGTTAGACTATTGTAGTATTGTTGATAATGCATATTGCACTTAGATTGCTAGTTTAAGTTTACATTTCTATAACATTTCTTGTATACTATTCTTAGGACAACGACAATGCCAGGACCCAAATTTTAAGCCAAAGGATGTTAGATTTGGAGAAAAAATTAACAAAATCAGAACTGGTAAGTGAATCGTCAACATTATCTCTTACATCTGGACATAGCTAACAATGTTATTTTTCTAAAACTTGTATGTTGCGTGCACATATGTTTCTTAAATGTGTACAATTCCACAATTTTTTAATGGGAACTTAATTCCATGTTGATGCTTTTACAATTGGTTACTATTTGCAGAAATAGTAGACAGTTTCAATTCGGAATTCAAAGAATATATGTATATATAGATTGTAAACGAATGTGTAGAAATTAATTTTGTCCATCATGTCAAATAAGGACGGACCTTCAACGAAAAAGGTTTACAAATCTTATTTAACTTCTACTTACAAGGAATCACATGTATGTGAAAAAACACATTTTCATTGGCAACGTATTGAACCAAATCGAAGTAAGCATGTTCGTTACACATTAATACCGATTAAAATATATGGTTTCTATATACGATTATTAATGAACAAAATTTGTAGCTGAAAATTCTGTATCAGTCCCACATATCAGGAAACCCATTCACCATAGTCAATGTGGCATGAAAAGGAACATTCATGAAATAAGTGATAATTCCTCCGATAATGAGAATTTATTACAAGAAGAACAAATCAATATTGAAAGTTCTTCATTTCAAAATAATAATGATGCTACTGATGATTCGGATAGTAGTGATGTTGACTATAATGCACATGAATTCAATAATGTTGAATACTCCAATGATAAATCCCATTCAAATTGTGATAATGAAGTTTTTGAAACTGACGATACAATAATGTTCCCTGAAGCTAAATTAACAAGAGGGGATATCCAATTAATGATAACTGGAATGGTGATACGTTTTAACATGACACGTGTTCAAAGTGCAGCGCTTGTCGAATTTACTAGAACGTTAGCTGGTCCACAGTTCGATGAATGGAATTTTAGTGATTATACCATGTCCAAACTGTATGGTACTCCCACGGATAAAATTACGTTGAATTTTTATTGTAAAAATTGTTATAATCCTCTAAGTCAAGTAAAACTAAAACCGAATTTTGAGAACAAGGAAGGAATATGCAACAATTGCAAGGAAGCATATAACTTAACATCAGTAAATTCGAATTACTTTTACTCTATTGATATAGAATATCAAATGCAATTACTGCTAAATCGAAAAACTATCCAGTCCCCTCTATTGGAGAATTTATCAAACATTAAAAACGGAACAGAAAATGACTTTACAATACGCGACGTGTATGATACCATTTTATATAAACAAGTTCAAAGAAATTCTTCTACAACTTTGACATGTAACTTCAACACCGACGGAGCACCCATATTTAAAAGCTCAAAAATTAGTTTCTGGCCACTGCAATTTATAATTAATGAGTTGCCACCATCTATCAGATTTAAAAATATCATTTTAGCTGCTATTTGGATCACAAATAAGGAACCATCACCAGCTATTATGAATTGTATGATGTCCTCCTTTGTGGAACAAGTATTAAAATTAAATAAGAAAGGTTTATTACTAAAACATTATGATACTAAACGCACTATGATCTTCCGATTGATACCTATTGCAGCATGTGTGGATTCCGTAGCTCGTCCACTTCTGCAAAACCGCCTACAATTCAATGGATATTATGGTTGTAGTTGGTGCTATATCTATGGCAAACATATGTGCGGCTCAGTCAGATATCCATTGTCTGAAAGAAGTGACGAGTTGCGAACACATGAAGCAAATATGCAAGACACAAACAACAGTGTGACGCTTCAGAAATGTATTCGGGGAGTTAAAGGTTTCTCCGAAATTGCCAGGTTACCGTTGTTCGATACAGTATGGGGTTATCCTGTCGAGTATATGCACGGAGTCACCTTGGGGGTTGCTAAGCAATTATGGGACTTTTGGAGTAGTGCCGATTGTCAATATCATCTGGATGCTGAAGAAAGAAATGAAATTAACTATCGTTTGACATTGATTCGCGTGCCACATGAGATTCATAGAACACCAAGATCTTTAGCAGAGAAAGCTAAATGGAAGGCGTCAGAATGGCGCTCATGGATCTTATTTTATAGTCCGGTGTGTTTGAATGGAATTTTGCATGAATGTGCCTACCAATCATTTCTTCTCTTCTGTCGAAGTGTATATACATTGCTGAAAGTGGAAATCACAGCAGATGAGTTGAAGCAATGCGAAAGGGACTTATTGAAGTTTGCAGGAGAATGTGAAATTCTGTATGGTGATCGTGCACCAACGTTTAATCTCCACAGTGTAATACATTTAGTGGATTCCGTTAGAAGGAGTGGACCATTATGGTCAACTTCTGCATTTCATTTTGAGAATGGAATTCGGGTGTGTAAAAGTTATATAAATGGTCCCAATAATGTAGGACATCAAATTGTCACAAAATGGTCAAGGACAATGTATTATCAATCTTCGGTTACACAAGTGTCTGCTAATAATAAGTGCATTGAATTCTGTAATAATCTATTCAGTTCACAAGTATTGAACAACGATTGCATTAGAAGAAGCACCGATGGTCAAACTGTACTAGTAGGTGCACCGAAAATATCAGAAAATATAACACAAAAACTTCGCACCTTTCTTACGAATGATAGAGCAATCGTAGAGATTTTCGATCGCTGCATTCACAAGAATATGGTTGTGTACAGTACAAAATATATGCGAGTTCAAAAGACCAAGGACACAGTTGTTCTGTTACACAACGGAAGCGTTGTAGAAATTGAATACATAGTCGTGATTGAGGGTAAATGCTATATATTGGCTGCGAAGTTGTCTACAAGTTCAATGAATACATCAATCAACTTAAATCATCTGAAAAAAATTATAAATAAAGATACAGTATTTTCAATTTTCGAGATATCACAGATAAAGAACAAAATGCTTGTTATGAATTTGGAACCTGTTGGAGATTATATTTGTTTCCTGCCAAATGTATGGGAAACACAGTAATAATTTCTGAAAAACGTAAGTTCGACGACTTGTGTGTTTTTTGTGTCTGCTTTGCTTCGGGTTAGGTAATAATTGAACATAAATGAATGTTTAACACTCATGACAAGATTCACCAGACTCTGGCAGAAACATTGATTAAGTATAGTATATTAACATTCTTGTCGTTAACAACGTTATACGATTAGAAAAGTCCACAAGGTCTGCTAGCCACCTGGCATTTCTGATCCGGATACCGTTGTGAAAAAATTAATCTTACAATTTGATTTCATAAATTCATAGATATGTTTAGATATTTTTAGAATATTACTGAACTTATCAGAGTTGGTTGTATAAGTTATGAGTACGCTTCCCCATGCATACTTCCCATTTTTTCATGTCCATTTCATAACTCACGATAAATATAATGTAGTATTGTGTCACTGGAAAATTTTCATATTCTCTTTATGTGGTGTGTGGAACGGGTATTGTAAAAAATTATGAGTTTGAGATACATGGCATGATTTGGCTAAGGAATATTCTTTAATATTAGCATGGGCTTTCGCAACTTTCATAAATACTAAATAATCTGCGCGCGTCACTTCTGACATCGTCAAATTATGTTTTAGGAAAAATCACATGAGGAAGTTGGAGGATGTAGTTCTGGAAGAAATGCAGAAACGCGTTCACTACATGCATCCGATAATGTAAGTGTTTATCATATATATTCATGAATATTATGAAAAGTTGTGTACTAAACTTTTTATTGCACAAAATTTTGTGGATTTAGAATAACAAAGGGAATGAAAAAAAACTTATAAAAAAAATATACAAGTCAAAAATTCAGATTGTATGGAAGAAAGCAGAAAGTTACCAATGATGTCCGAGTACCTCAATATGAAGTTACAACTAAAAGAATGCCAAAGTAAGTGCTTGGAAAAGGAAAAAAAATTACAAGCTAGCCAAGAAAAAATAAAATTCTTGACGAAGAAGAATCAGGAGCTGCAGGAAATGCTGACTGAAACTAGTAAACTAAACATGGATTTACAACGCCATGTAATAAACTATTTTGAGCAAAGTGAAGGTTTGTATAGTATATGGTTTCTCCAGTGATGAATTAATTAAAAATGTTGTTTCATATTTTATAAAATAACTTTTACACTTCCAATTATTGGTTTATAGATATTGAAGCGGCGAAACGCCAAACCCAGGAAAATTTATTACAAAACTTTCCCTCCGTAGGATTCTTAAGAAAATCTGACAACATGGTACGCATGATACATATATGTTATTTAGTTATTGAATTCCGCAGCATTGTATTTTCCGTATTTTGATAATTGTGAATCAATATTTCTAAAACACTTTTAATTTTGTATGTGTTTATAATAAGAAATTTTGTATACGTTTTAGATACACGTCAGACAAGGTATTTGGTTATCGAAGTGCACCTATGATGCCGTCGTGTACAACGCGAGAAAATCCAGACGGATTTTTGTTAAAAACATGGCACTGGCTTTGTTTGGGCGGGAAATTTTAAAGAGTAGCAGTGTGGAAGGAAGGGTATCGAACCGAAAAAAGAATAATAACCCTAAAACGCCACTCGACCCAATAAAATTAAGAGCAATTACAGGTAATTTTCCATTTTCAAATAAAAAAAATCATTCGGTTTCCCCTTCAACTGCTTTCAGTAACAATTGATATCATTATTGATATATTTATTTTAGATATATTCAAATATTATCTCGAGATGCTGAAATGCAACGAAATCGAAATAGATTTATGGTTGCGCCGAGTTGGGAGTATTATAAGCTCAAAAATATCCGATTTGAATCGTCCACCACGCTGCAAAAAAAGTGGCAACATATCGGAAGACGATGATGAGCAGCAGGAGAACTATGTCCAAGAAAACCATCAACAGGACAGCTACGAACAACAGGAGTATGAACAGGAGAACAATCAACAGGACAGCTATGAACAACAAGAGTGTGAACAGGAGTACAATCAACAGGACAGCTATGAACAACAGGAGTGTGCACAGGACAGCTATGAACAGGAGTATGAACAGGAGAACAATGAACGCGAACAAAATGACAAAGAAAACGACGAAGACAACGATTTTGTTTATGAATTTTTGGACTCAAATTCACGAAATTAAAATATTGTATTGTTTTTCTATTTGTTAGATAAGTGTTTTTCATTTTATATTTTGTGTGTTTATATTATGTAAATGTAATACCATGTTAAAATTATTAAAATTTTATCAATAGCTCTCCAAATTCTACTATTTCATACTGATCCCAAAATTGCATCTAATTACTTATAGATTCAATGAAAATTTGTACCTGCATTTCCAAATTAAATTCTGAACAAAATAAATGGCATATTACGTATCGTTACAGCATCGTAAATGTTATGCCAATGCAAATATAACCAGGTAGTAAAATAGCTTGGTAAAGATGATGATTACCATCCGATTTTTAATCTGTACTTCCAGTTAGAAACATATACAAATTTGAGTTAATATCATTTGAAAATCCGTGCCTTTCCATACGTATTTATGATGTGCAAAACTGGATAAAAACAGGTAGAAAAATAAGTTGAAAAGACCATTAGATTCCGTAATGGTTTGGATCTGGATTTCGAAATTCAACCAGCTTATAAAATGAACGTGTAGATACGACTAGAATCGACGACAAATTGTGCTAGGAAATACAGATAGATACCATCGAGGTTTTACATGCATATCCGGATTGAAACTGATAGAAAATATTTTTCGTCCGGTTCAATCCGTATTTTACGGGAAGAAAACCGACCTAAACCGGATTGAAAAATTTTCAATGCGGTTTTAACTGGCAGTTGCAGCAGGGAAGCGTGCTTCGACCACCGTCCAAAAGTCTCGAATTAAATTAACCGTAATCCATCCAAGTGCATAGCTATTTGTAAGTAAGTTTGAACATTCCCGCGTAACCTCACGAGCATCAGACGCATCCGAAACCCGTTCCGTTCAGTGATACCAGATCGAGGACGGGTGCCCTCGAGAATTTCCCCCACCTCGCGCACACTACGCCCGAGCAGCGTGTCCGTGAGCTCGGCGCTTCGGAGTCCACCTCACGGACGCGCTGCTCCAGCGTAGTGTGCGCGAGGTGGGGGAAATTCTCGAGGGCACCCGTCCTCGATCTGGCATCACTGGTTCCGTTTCGTTACTGCGGTTCATGCGCTGCTGGAAACGGAACGCGGTTCATGCGCGCAGCGTCTGCGCTGCGGTCTATGCGCATAATGCGTGAATCGGAACACAGCCAATGATCGGTAAACTTCGGCAATAATCAGCCAATTACGGTAAGGTACATTTAGTTGATTTGAATATCCCGCTCGAATATACAACCAATTTAAATGCCAAGGTCAAGTAAGGACTTCAAAGGTTCCGCCCGGAGTGACGCCTCTTATTATACCTACTCTTTGCCAGGGCAGTGAACATCCCCCGAATACGCGGCACCGAAAAAGTTCGCACTCAGTGCGCTCCAGTGCGACCGTCCGAATGCGCCATTATTATACCTACTCTTTGGTGGTATTTCAGAACGTGACACGAAAGTCCATGCGGAGTCAGGTCTATCCTACACTTCGTCAGTGGCCATGTTACTACCTTGATATCTCTTAAAATCCAGAAGAAACTTTCGTTTCAATAAGTTTAAATGATTTCCCCGATTTCTTGTATGAAGCTGCCAAAATTCCTTTACAAGCCATTATAGGTGTACTGTGATGTGTGTGTGGCCGCCGTTAGACTTGGCGTCTCTGAGAATGGCGGCAGTAGCGCCACGGATTAATCGAACTGATCAGCAGACTAGGTATGCATAGTGTCTTTATAATTGGCTAAATATTTCTCCCAGACGAGGATTTTTGTGTCTGCAGTAGTAGCGCGCACGCACCGGTAGAGGTTCTTCAAGGACGACAAGGACAATCTGTGATTCCGTGAGAGAAATAGGAGCAATTGACTTGTGTAGAAAAACGTAGTATAGTGTCTCGCAGGGGATGGTTCAATGGCTGCTGCAACCTCCGGCACCGGTGCAGGTAGCCTCGCTTTTTATTTAAAATTCGATTTCAATGCACTCGACTCTCGTGGCTCGAATTTTGGGTGGGTGAACTTCAAAACCAATGTTTACGGGATATTCGGTCGATTGCCGAGTGAAGAATGGTATGTACATGCTCGTGTATTACGGGTAAACAGAAGTAATGTCATTTCCAAGTTTCACACGAAATCACTGATGGATTTTAATTTCAATTTCATGGCATCGTTGGGAATACAGTTCGAACTTCTTGTAACAATTGATCGGATGAATGAAGATAAATAGTGAATCTGACTTAACACTGTGTTTCGACATGTGATGCTTCACAAGTCCACTACACGAGTGTTAAAGCGATGAACGAAATTAGTCATTGATTTAAGGAGTTTGTGGAAGATGCCTCTTACTTCTGGAAGTTCAAAAGTGTGCGATTATTAAAGTTGATGTAATAAAGGGTATAGCCAAATAAGATTGTTAAATGTGCCCCTTAAACAAATTTGACTTGCGTTGAGCCAGTCGGAAGCTTATTAAAAAAAACAACAATTTGTGCCATGTTTCAACATTCTATCTCGACTTGGGATGTAGTAACGGGCAAATCTTGAAAACGACGTTTTTCCCATTTATTCTCTAGTATAGCATGAAAATTTTTGGAAAAATCAGGCATTTCTATTATTGAGACACATAGTATCAACGATTTTTTCAGACTGTTAAATTAAAAATCTAAGTTGTAAAATATAAAAAAACAAAAATGTTGAAAGATGTTGGTTATGTATTGAAGCTGTTGCAGAAGTGGATATATATTTTTACTGTAAGTAGGTACATATTATTGTTACTATTATCCAGAATTTTATCAGATTTGTTGATTTCGTGTACCATGGTCAAAATAATTGGGACCCGTTTTTTCATCTCTCTTTACATGTCACAGTGACTTATACGTCGAACTTTTGTACATCCCTTATTAAATGAGTGTTTTATGCGATCTTCAAGGTTTTTGCATACAGCAAAACATCATAGGAATTAAAGAAACTAAATAAACTCAACCAAATGAAATTATGTCAAACGCGGTACGTACATTCTAAAGTATCTTTACCATATCTTTAACAGCGTCAATGCCGCAACGGAAATATTTCGAAGGTGAAATCGTTGCTTACTTATTGCACGTAGGTTCGAGTCCCTATTAGGCTCATTTTTTACATTAATTAATTATTTTTTCAGTTACTAACTATATGACAATGATCAATACCTATTTATAAATGTTTTAAGAATTTTCTAAACATGTTTTAACCTGAAATATACATAAAAATGACTTCAGAGCGCTTTTTATGTCATCGTTTCTCTGGTCAAGTATCATGTTAATTACGGTATTGTTTAACATTTCCTACACTAACTTAATATATGAAGTTCATGTTCAAATGTCTTATATTTAACAACTGTGGATGAAGTGTAGGAAAAATATGTCTATTTAGTTCTGCTGCAGCTTTAAAACACAACCGGCATTTTTCAACTTAGATTTTCAATTGAACTATTATGATAAATTTCCTAATATGTGCTTCAGTAGCAGAAATGAGTCTGATTTCTTTAAAAAAAATTTCATGCAATAGTATAGGAGAAATTCGACAAAAACCTAATTTTCAATTTTCGTCTTTTTACGACAAATCCACTGCCCAAATCTATTTCTAAAACATACATTTCTTCTTAAGAAAATAAGAAAGCGATGCGATGCTTCGTCGTTTTTTTATTAAGGTTTAACTAACTTTAATAATAATAACCGAATTTTATGAATTATCGTTCGCTATATCATATTTATATTCATTTTCATAAAGACATCGTAAAGACATCAATCGGGTACAAGAAAAGGAATGTCTAGACTCTAGATACATATTTACTCGTTTCGTCCCACATGCGTACACAATTTTATAAATTTTGCTTAAAATCGCAAATTATCGCAGCTGGAGTTTGGATTTTCTAAACTGTTTAGTGATTATATGGGTATAAAAAATTTTCTGGACAATTTTGGACATTTTTAAATCGACAAAAACAATTTTTTTTTGACAGGTTGAAAAACATAAATAAAATCATTAAATTTTGGGTTTTTTGTTATGAACAACTTCTTTACAGTCAACCCCAATGTGTTGTATGATTGTAGAAATTTTTTTCGTTATACTAATACTAATTATTTACATTCATATGACAGCCGTCTCCAAAAGTGAACGTATTTACTGTTAAAAAGTCGGGATTTAAAATGTTTAAAAAGTTTCTTTTTTCATAATTTCGTATCCATTAGTACTCAAGGATAATGCCCATATAATTATATCAATAAAAAAAGGTACTTCATATTTTTGCCAATGTCCGGGAATTTGTACGCGTCGTTCCACTGTGCGGCGGCGCGCAATCCACTACTGCTCAGCGTAAAGGCACGATTAAACATGTGCAATGCACGCTACAGAACACCATTGCAAGCAGTGATGCCAGAATCGTGGGACGCGGGACCAACCGCTTACCCCCACTATGACCCACCGTCGTCCCCCATTTTCTTCCCATCGCACTGCACACAAGCATATCCCTACCCCTGTCCGTGTGCTCGGCAGCCCAACAGGCAGCTCACACGGACAGGAGTAAAAATATGCTTGTGTGCAGTACGGTGGGAAGAAAGTGGGGGACGCCGGTAGGTCATAGTGGGGGTAAACGTTTGGTCCCGCGTCCCACGACTCTGGCATCACTGATTACAAGGGTCGATTTTTTGGTTCAGCGCGCAACGTTGGACTTCGTACCGTAGAAAATTTTGAGTGTTCGGCGCGCAATGCGCGCTGTTGCACATGCTTAACTTTACCTTAATACAATCGCTTAACACGCGTGACTCCCACTGTCGGCACCGCGAGTTTTGCCAAACTATTTCGCTTCTGTATTGAAAACAAAACGTAACTTACCACTTCTGTTGATGCTTTCCGAAGGAAAAATGTCTGCAGCATCGCGTGGAATGGTCAGATTTTCTCCTAGATCCTTATTGAAAATAAATTGAAAGATATCTTCAAACATGGGTGCATTTCGGGTGTCATTTTCCCTTTGATCGTTGTTTAAACATATTTAAATGTTCATAATGCAATAATAACTTATACCGTTGTATTCTGGAGGGTTCATAGAATAATTTGACGCAAAGAGCAACCGAATAACTATTACCGTTTCGACACAAAAGATGTTAAATTTGAAAATTTGCATTTTCTTTAAAAATCGATTTTCTTAAAAACTGAAGGTGATAGAGCAATTCTGCTTGCGGATTTGTGTTCGCGGCGGAAAACTCTATAAGAATCACCCAGCGGATATTGCAGACCAAACATCGTGTTGGGCAGTGTAATCATAACTTCGAAATGAATTCATAAATTGCAACCATTCAAAAGCTGCTTTGTAGGTAAAAGTCAATATTTTTACTGTACATAAAAGAGAAACATAACCAAGGTTAATTAACAACCACAGAAATCGATAAATTAACGATGCAGATATTAACGAAAATGTGTTTAGAATTGTACTTATTCTATCTTACTTGTAAAACACAACGTAATTGCGTTCGAACGCGAAGAAGAATTATTATATAATTATTTAAGAATTATATGTACAGTATTGCCTCGTTAGCGGCTCGGTTTGGTGTACACGATGTGGACTTTGCACTATCCCCACCACTTCTGTCTCACTCTTATTCGACGAAGGCGAGAGCGAGATGGAACGAGAGCTCGCGAGAGCCATTGAAAGTGAGCGAGGACGGTACGAGACAGACGCGTCAATGTGTTGTTTCGCTCCGTCTTACAGGCGCCGTAACACTCCGTCCTTTGTGTGCGTGACGGGCGTGCGCGATGGTCGCATGCACTTAGGGTGAGTACGGCAACCGCTTCCCAAAATCTTGACGCAGGCCCGGCTCAAGTCTTTTTTGCGCCCTAGGCGAACTTTTTAAATTACACCCTTTATTATAATACATTTATTTGAGATTATTTATGACTTTACTCTGCAAAATTAGGCAACTGCTAGAGCGTAAGGTTGACAAGAGGTGCAAAATGGTCTTTTCACTGTTGGCATTGTTGAAAATAAATTTTTAAATAAAATACTACACATTGTACTACAACGGTTTTCAACTACGAGTAAAAATTGAGAGTAAGGACATCAATAAACTCAAATAAATGTATTATAATAAAGGGCTCAATTGGATAAGTTCGCCTAGGGCGCAAAAAAGACTCGTGCTGTGAAACGGTCCGTCTCGCTGCCCCTTCGGCTAGAAAGAAGCGAGAAACGAACACTCTGAATTAGGGATCTGTTCACGATAGGAGCTCCACGCCGGTCCCGATCAGCGAGCACATATGGAGACAATACTGTACATCGTGCTCTGTTTATCTGCCGGATTGAAGAAGTCATTTTGGTGTTTCTTTTAAGATATCGGAATGAAATTTGTGGCAAAAAATAGGATAAACCTATTTTCCTTTCTAGTGATGTATAATTTAATATTTGTAGGGTCACGGAAAAAAGGGAAGTCGCCTCACCGGGACTCGAACTCGCGATCTCTAGATTTGCGCGCTGGCCAGCCCGCCTTAGCCACCTCGGCTACCGCCGACTCCCCCCGATCATCGCTATTCCGTGCCCTGCTTATGGTATGGGGGTTCCTGATTCTACATATTTTTTAAATCTATTAATTTATTTTTTCTATTTTTTAACTCAATCGTGATAAAAAATTGAAAACTGTTTTTTGGTACTTTATTAGTGGTTTAAGTCGCACGTTGGGGAAACGTTCGGTTTTCAAGTTATAAGGAAAAGTCGAAAAATAAGGGAAGTAGCCGAATATCGTTTTGTTTAAATTAATAATCAGTCATTTGCGATAAAAATCATATTTTATTAGTAATTCATTATCCGTCGGAGACCACAGTGAGTTACGCTAATCCAGTCTGCTCGGAAAACACCTGGCATTTCTGAACGGTAAAGTATGGAGAGTTAGGGCTTTCGGGGAAAAAAGTCTGATACCTTTGCTACACCCCCCCCCCCCCCCCAGAAATTTTCTAGTATTCCAGAAGCAGGAGAGTAAACTTATTGGAAAGGTAGTCTGTAGGCTACATTTACTCAGTGTGACTGTAACGTTAGGAATATATTTTTTTCTGTTTAAATTTATTATATGTACAGTATTCGTGAGTTACCAAAAGGGAAATACATGCTTTTTGAAAAGTAGAAACGTAGATATAAATAAATAATTGCATACATTTTGTCAACTTTAATACATTTATGAAATAAATTATTGTTTCAATCATGTCATCGTATTATTTTGGATTTTTGTACAAAATGTTCATTAGATACATGGAATTTTGCGGAGATGTTTCATTTCAGCTGTTTGGGACCGCCATTTTTGATTGCCCATTTTAGATTTTCAATGCCATCAATTAAATTTTTTTAATACTTTACTTGATGCCAGTAGCAGTTTATGTAGTAGCAAATTATAATATTTAACAGTAATGCGGTACGTTTTCGCGTTACGCCAGACGAAATAGAACAGTTATCAATTGCAACGCGTTTTCGTACACCATATAATTCCATATATAAGATGGATTTACAAGAGCAATTGATTTGTGACGTTCAAAATAATCCTATTATATACGATATAAAAATAGCCGGTGACAAAAGTGGTAACGCACTTTAAAACTTTACGCTTTAAAAATCAGAACATAATATAAATATATACATAAATCAAATACTAAAACATTATTTTATTGTGGCTTCATATTGCCAAGGAACTTCTCCAGCAGACGAAATGAATCAGCCTGCAAATTCATTGCAAATGTCCATAACTTGTTTATTCGGTCTTACAAAATGGACCAACAATTTATAAGAAGAAGGAGTAAAAAATGAGTACTTTTTAATATATAACAATTGATATATTACGAATCTGATTGCGTGACTGTATTCGTTATAAAAAAAGTACATCAGTTTCGCCAAACAGATTATTCTACATGGTGTATATTTTCCGAGATATTGGGGCAAATGTGTTTTTCACCTCCAGATATGAATGATTGCCGATAAAAGAAAATTCGTGTCAAATATTTAATGCTTCAATCATTTGTGGAATTGCCTTTTGATGTGATAGTAGTTAGACCCGTCTTGGTATGGAATTTACTTGGTTGTATATTATAGCAGGTTGTATTTTGCTAAGGTAGTTGACCCAGTCGTCGATCGGTACCCAGTCGTCGATCATTTGAAGTAATATTGAGATTTTATAAGGTTTTTGAACAATATTGTGTATAGGACAAAATTGCAAGTTAATATTTAAGAGTCTTTACCTACATATATCATCACAATATTGTTCAAAAACCTTATAAAATCTCAATATTTAAGTGATCGACGACTAGGCCTAAACCGATCGGCGACTGGGTCAACTACCTTATACTACGACACAGATAGAGTATTTCAAGTGCTCCAAACCAAGTGGGATCCCGAGCGCTGCGCAGCTGGTGTCCGGCCGCCGCCGATCGCGGCTAGGAAATTCGACCTAGACGCTTCCGCGCGAGGCTGTTTCGCAAAGTGATCATGATCGCGGTATGCAATTTCCAGACATCCAACTCCGCGAGGAGTGCCTCGCGAGGAATCCTCGCAAAGTCGATACGCACCTTATGGTCCACCTTTTCTAGTACCCAATACGTGAACGCGTGCTTCTGCTTTGATATTGCAACGCGTGCTTCTGTTTTGATATTGCAACGCGTATTTATACTCGAGAGATAAGTGATCATCAGGTCGACGCATACGTTCGATCGCTTTATTGATACAAATTGTTTATTACAAATATAAGAGAGTTCCTATTCTTTAGAAATATGGCGTCAGACCGTTTGCTGTATCTAAATTCTCTCATCATTCAAACAAGCAATCCTTTGAAAAGTTTCCAAATATTTCTATATTACATAAAAAGGCGAATTGAATAACAATAACAGAATTTTATTTTATTTATTTTTCGTCTTTATATCACCAATTGGTACACACGATGGTGAAAAGGCGAGGCTCAGCTAAAGCTGTTATTACGCCTAACCTCGAATGTATCATTTGAAGTATCTGACGTTAAAATAATTTTAAATGTATTCATTGACGTACCGTATTAAAACACAAATTAAAAGAAATGAATGTGTTTCCAAAACATGGTTTGTTATAATAATTGGAAATATATGTATATTTTTAAAGAACTCTTTGTATCAATATATTTATACAAGGTTTGTTATAACTGGCAAAATTACCAGTTCATCTAGGTGCCAGAAAAGTGGCAAAAAAATATAAATATTGAAGAAAAATGTTTTCATTTCAAGGCTGACGTTCCAATGTGTGGCCGGCGACGGTCCCACTTGTGCAAGGGAGAAGTATGCATCTGTTTCTCCCTTGCACTAGTGGGACCGTCGCCGGCCGCACATTGGAACGCCAGCCTTGAAAAGGATGAAATATATTTATATTTGTAATAAACACTTTCTATCAATAAAGCGATCGAACGTATGCACGGACCTAATAATACCTATTTTATATGATTAGTAGAGCCTATTGGAATACGCTATTGGTACTAACTCAATTTCGAAAAGAATGTGGTCTAGTCCGTTGTTTGCTCTCATTGCCTCGATTAACGATATTACGTATAAAATTAATTTGCAGCACTGAAAACCCGTTTCGTTAAAAGTAGTGGGATTTAAATATTTGTTTGCCAATTTAATCGAGAGAATGCAAAGGAATCCATTGGTGTCATTTTCATATTGATACGATGAAAAATAAAGAAATTCCGTTTCTGTATACATAAAATGATATTATATTGCAATCAGAATATTTTGAGCTTACAATCTTTTCTATATTTATTAAAATCTTTATTTCTGACTTCTTGGGTCGCTTCACCCAATTAGCCGATTGGAAGGTTGCCCAAATATTGTATAATATCGTAAGAATGTATTAACACTTTGTGGACAGTACCTCTTTTTACATTGGTACCAGAATAACATGGATACAGGTTTGCAGATATTTCTGCACTTTCCATTATAGTATGTATAATTATCAAATTTTTTAGTTTTATTGAAATTGTTGCCGTTATTTTTTTAGATAACGTCAAACTTTGTTATGAGTTGTGCATTAACTGAAATTTTTATGAACTTGCTTAATAATATTCAGCATTTTCAACGCGAAAAATGGATTGTTGCATTTTCCCCTATTTCTTGGGATTCAGGTCCACTGTACGGTATGGAATACAGGTGATTACTCCATTATTGGCAAATATTGTTAAATCTTGTTTTCGCAGTTGCAAAGACAAATATATGTTGATTATACAAGCTCGCGGAAGGTAACTAAAAAGCCGAATATTACTGATATTTTTTCAATGGGTTTCTTATAGAAAAATAAATGTATATAACGAATTATTTGCTATTACTTTGCAGAATCGATACTAATCATTTGTGACCCCTTTAACTTTACTTTAACAAACTTTAAAAGACACGATTTAAAATTCTGCACAAAACAAAATATTTAACATGTGTTTACACGCAGATCAGATGTAGTTTGATTAGTTTACAAGAAATATATAAAAAAAAAACATAAGTCCATAAGTTATGAATTCTGACTTCTTTCCTTATTTCTATTTTCTGGATAATCTGTCCGAATGTGACGATGGATCGCAGAGCAGCTAGAGTCGCATAGCGGCTAGAGTCGCTAGACTGCTTCTGGAGGAGTAGAGCGGCAACCGCAGTGTCATTAGGAAATTCTGCCGTTATGGCGGAAAACAGACACTCATGGCATTGTGTTGTGTCTCGAGTAGCCTAGGCTGCTCATGAACCCGACGCGCATAGGCTGTAGCAATCCTGGCGCGGCCGCAGCAGTCGCAGAATCGTGGGACGCGAGACCGAGCGCTTATCTCCACTATAACCTACCGGCGTCCCTCACTTTCTTCCCACTTCACTGCACACAAGCGTATCCCTACTCCTGTCCGTGTGCGCTGCCTGTTCGGGTCCCGCCGGCAGCAATCCACGTTGGCGAAACCCCAGACCAGCGCCTCGACCGCAATTAACCCCTCAACGACCATCGCCGTATCTCGTACGGACCCTCCGTTTTCTACTGGTCGCCTGCCTCCGTATCTCATACGGACCCTAAAGTTTTCCATTGGTCGCCCGCCTCCGTATTTCGTACGGACCCTGCCTTTCAAGCGGCTACTGCGTCAATACCAGATACACTAGAGGTTGTCTGTACAGTGATGTTTCAGTGCGGAGGCCTCAGGTAGCAAAGTGACGTTTGTCGTTTAAGGGGTCGGTCGTTGAGGGGTTAAGATGTGCGAGTGTTCAAATCCCGGGGCGGCGGTTCTACTTTATCTTTTACATATAGGCTAGGTAAGTACCGCGGACAGCGCTGCCTCGCGATCACTTTTTTGAAAAGTGGGATGATTAACCTTTAGAGGGCCGGGATTTTTTCATTGAAATTGTAAATTTTATTTACTTAAAATTTATGCATATATAGCACCAAAATGGCCGGCAAAGTATCCGAATTCCTAGGTGGCCACTATAGTGGCCAGCCCGGCCCCGAACGGTATGGCATATATTAGAATTTTTAAAATTTGAACTTGCAATGTTTCTAAGGGTTTTTGATATCGCTAATCACGATTGTCAAGTCAGATTATCAAAATTTGATGCAGAAACAGTGTTGTCATCCTAAACAAGCCTAAATGAATAACGGCAGTTACATTCATATATTATTCTTTCCTTTGGCGTTACCCAGGACTAACGACATGGACGTAGAAAGTTTTGTAGCTCTTTTCTTGTTTTTGGGGTTTTTTGTATTATTTTTGGATGTGTTTTTTTATTTTTCTGATTTTACTATGTATTATACGAGCTGCACTCGTGCAACGCAGGCATTATACAAAATAAATAATGAACGTGTATCCTTTCCTTCATTTCGTTTACAAGTGATTAGGGCTTTACTGAATCTTGATCCGAATGACTCCATTTCTGATCTGCCCAAACCCTCTCGACTAATAGGTCGTCATTTTCCAAAATTACTGGATAAAAACCGACGATGCAATTTGTGTTCATTACGACAAACTAGACGTCGAACTCTTTATATATGCTCTACATGTGACACTGCATTGTGCATAACACCCTGTTTTGAGAATTTCCATACGAAACAATCAATACCGTAAATTCGAATTTCTGACATAAATTTTTTTTTTCATTTGGAAGGACAAGAAAAAATGAACAAACAGATAAAAATCGCAACAAACACATACATATTCATTATTCGTTTTGTATAATGCATGCGTTGCACGAGTGCAGCTCGTATAATAAATAGTACAATTAGAAAATACAAAAAAAAAATACAAAAGTAACACAAAACTTTCTACGTACACGACGTTAGCCCTGGGTAACGCCAAAGGAAAGAATAATATATGAATGTAACTGCTGTTATTCATTTCGGCTTGTTTAGGTTGGCAACACTGTTTCTGCGTAAAATTTCAATACTCTGACCACGGAATCGTGATTAGCGATATCAAAAACCTTTAAAAATAAGTTCAATTTTTAAAATTTCCAGTGGCCACTATAGTGGCCAGCCCGGCCCTCTAAAGGTTAATCAAATGTGGTTGAATATAGTAGGGAAAGAAATGAGGGTGAAATTAGCGGAAGTTTTAAATGTTTGAAATTAGTTAAAGGACAAACTCTGTACCAAAATCACTGGACGGCCAGGCAACACGCATAACCTGCGTAACATTAAAACATGAATTCTGCAGAACGCATTGCATTATTTGTGAAAAATACTAATCGTGCACGTCGTATATGTTGCGTGGTTGGTTGTGCAAATATGGAGCATAAAAATCCAGAGCTCCAATTTTATAGATTTCCTTCTCGGTCTTGGGAAGAAGAAAGAAAAAAGAAATGGATTGCTGCTGTGCGTTGTGTGACGTAAGTGTGGGATCAGGAACCCCCTTGTCATAAGAAGGGTGCCTACGAAGGTACCACGGGGAGTTGGCGTAGCCGTAGTGGTTAACGCTGCCGATCAGCACGAGGGATGGCTCGGGTTCGATTCGCGGCACCCCCCGTGGCTCTCTTTTTCCGAGATTCCCGCAAACGTTAGGAATATTACCAATTCCTACATAAGTAAAAAATATATGTATTTATTATTTACATGGAAAATAAAATTCATTAATAATTTCACTTGTCGAATAGTAACAATAAATCCTGGAAACCAACCAAAAATTCCCGAATTTGTAGTGCACATTTTAGAGGACGAGAAAAATCTAATAATCCGAGGAACATTTCTTACAATCCAACAATTTTCCCCGATATATATATAAAAAATCAAATCAAATTGATTCACCAAGAACTGAAAGGCTACACACTGGAATAGAAAACCATAAAAAACTTCAAAAAAGTAAAAAATACGCCAAGTACATGAAAACATGAAAATCACAAAAAATAGAAGATAATAATAATTACAAAATTAAAAAAAGATGTGAAATCAGAATGAGCTGCTAGTACATAAAGATGCTTTCCAACTGCGCTTTAGATGACACAACTACATATGCACAGCTAAAATTCCATTACTCATAATGGCTATTTATACAAAGAAAAAATGTATTAAATAATAATATGCAGATATATTTTTATACAAATAAATATTTTAATACGAATAAATATTTGATTCAAAATACTTGGCGCTGCGCAACCGAAAAAATGTTAATTGCCTTAGTATTATGAATCAAATATTTATTCGTATTAAAATATTTATTTGTATAAAAATATATCTGCATATTATTATTTAATACATTTTTTCTTTGTATTAACTAAGGCAATTAACATTTTTTCGGTTGCGCAGCGCCAAGTATTTTGAATCAAATATTTATTCGTATTAAAATATTTATTTGTATAAAAATATATCTGCATATTATTATTTAATACATTTTTTCTTTGTATAAATAGCCATTATGAGTAATGGAATTTTAGCTGTGCATATGTAGTTGTGTCATCTAAAGCGCAGTTGGAAAGCATCTTTATGTACTAGCAGCTCATTTTGATTTCACATCTTTTTTTAATTTTGTAATTATTATTATCTTCTATTTTTTGTGATTTTCATGTACTTGGCGTATTTTTTACTTTTTTGAAGTTTTTTATGGGGATCTCACTTCTTTTTACAAAGATATTATTATCTTCTATTTTTTGTGATTATTATTACTTTCTATATTTTGTGATTTATTTGTATCATGTACTTGACGTAATTTTTTTACTTTTTTGATACAATTACAGCATAATAATTATCAGCTGTTGAAATTTACAATTCCATGAATCTGAAAGCACGTACAATTCCTTGAATCTGAAAGCACGTACAATTCCATGAAACTGAAAGCACGCACAATTTAATGAATTGTTTTATCAAATCGAGAAATGTTTTTCGTGGTTAGAAAATTAAAATTTCCATTCATAACGTCATTTTCTGAGTATATTTCATGGAATAGTATTTTTTAAATTAATTTGTTTATGTTTACCAAATTCATGCGTTATATTAGACTCTAATTGATTTTAGTATCATTTTCATTTTCATGTTTACAGATTTCTGTGCTTAAAGAGGTTATCGCTAGATTTAGCACGAATTTTCGTGTTTTCAGATTCATGGAATTGTACGTGTTTCCAGATTCATGGAATTGTATGTGAGACTGCATTTTGATTCCAATTCAATGGTACAACGATAATATATATTTGTAAAAACACGTGGCATCTCAAATTTTGTATATAACCTGACTGTAAGCTGTCAAAATTTGGAGTAAATTGCACATAGTGAAGATAGGAATTGATGAACGAAACATGTATTAGTTCGTTTTGGCTGAAGGTGTGCGTATAATAACGCGTATACGTATTATGTCGACAAAAATTTGAGATTGAAGAAGAATAAGAAGAAAAATCTACCGTTTTCGACAGATCCCTGAGACGATATTACGATATCTCTGTCATGCGTGGACCGATTTTATTGAAATTGGTCTTATTCGAAAGCCGATATGCGGTTTACATAAGAAAAATGCCTTTAAATTTAGAAAATATTGCAGGCGTGATGAGATATAATGTAATAAATGTCAGAATTAGGTTAGAGTGTCCCCGGGACGAGTAAAGGTACACGGCAGCGACATCGACATATATATATATATAGGGTGTTCTTTTTTCATGTACTTGGCGTCGAGACGCTACCGCGTCTCTAGATAGAATCGTGGAATGTATTCCAGCTATTGATGAAATCATCGACAGAGCTTTGGATATAGATAGTACAAAATCGGAAATTGGCACTCAAACCGATGCAGATTTTGATGTCAACTACACAGAAAATATGACTATTTTATTTTGTTCGATCGATGGCCACGAAGTTTCTACCCAGACAATGCTTAGTATAAATACTCATCCAGCAAAGTCGAAAATATTATTAAGTACAGAAAACATTAAAAAATCTTTAAATGAAATTCAGAAGGATACAAAAAGTACGGCTTCAGGTCCTGGTATAGAAATGCAAGAAGCTTTTGCAGGCTTTGATAGTATAACGTGTGACAAAGCCATGAAAACTTTAGGAGGAGTGTCACTTTTGCTTTTTCATGTTTTACTCAAATTTATAGTACCAAGTAAGGATGGATAACCAAACTTTTTAAAAAACTATCAAGGCATAACAGACTATTACTATTGTTAATGAAATTAAAACTTCGATTAAGTTTTGCGGTATTGGGTTGTATATTTCAAATATCAGGACAAACAGCCTCAAACACTTTTTTTAGTGTTTTAAAAACATTGACTATAAATACCAAATAATGGTTATTTTGGCCATCCAGACAGGCTATTAATGATACAATGCCAGATACTTTTAATAATTATCCAAACTGTCGAGCAATAATAAATTGTACTGAAATTATGTGTGATACACCTCCTAAAGTTGAGCAACGAGTATTGATGTACTCTATACTCGAAGTCATGTAAGAAGGATCTTTTTCGCGCATGTAGAATAATCTCTTCAACTGTCGCGAGGTCTCTGTTCCCCCACTTTACCACCCAGGTACCATGCACCGGGTAACCAAATAAAACGTGTATTCTATTAAATTTGCAGTAAAAAAGAGACAATCAAATCCGACAAAAAGTCGAAACACGCGGTATATACAAAAGTGGCACCACACCAATGCTTTCGGCGCAGCACGCATGCGCAGCCGAAGGACCATTGGTGGTGACATAGCCAATGAGCGCCAACATGCGCAGAACCGGTCAAAACTCGTCGGTCGCCACAATCCTTCTTACATGACTTCGAGTATAATTACAAAGGTGGCTTTACAATAAAATTTTTATTAGCTATAAGTCCTTCAGGATTAATAACTTTTGTGTCCAAGGGATATGGTGGACGAGCTACAAACAATTTTATAACTAACGATTCAGGATTTTTAAATCTGTTAGAACCAGGAGATGAAGTTATTGCCGATAAAGGGTTTCCACAAATAAAAACAGAACTTTTACAACGTCAATGTACTCTTGTTATGCCACCATTTGCATTAGAGCCCCAATTCACTCGTGAGGAAGTGCTTGAAGGTTATTCCATTGCATCAGTACCAATTCATGTAGAAAGAGCAATACAAAGAGTAAAAATTTTCCAAATTTTACAACACGTCAATGTTGAACTTTTTGAATATATAAATGACATTATGCATATGATTTGCATACTCGCAAATAATAAAGAACCTTTGTTTAAGAACAAATAATAATAATAATAATAATAATATCGTGAAAAATAAACTTTTGCACTGTAATTTATTTATATTTTTAATAAATTTTTATAAAAAATAAAACAGTTCTTATGTATTATATTTAATTTATATTGCTTTCCAGAACTTCAGGTGATGGCAATAACTTTATAAAATATTCGTAATAAAATTTTTCAATTTTAGGTAAAACGTCCACTAAGAACTCTTCATTTCTGTGTATCAGTATGTGCACAGAGTCCTAATTGGAGTAAACAAAAAAGTCGCATAGTTTTATTCCTAAAATATACATCGAAACTTGTACCTGCGTATAATACTTATGACTTGTTTTGAGAATCACATTGTCCTTATGAAATGTTAAGTAAGGTACTTTAGATATTTTACTGTTTATATTTAAAATTGTTTCATTTTTACAAGTACTAGGGCATTTAATATCCAAAAGCTCTGCACAACCATTATTTATAATTATGCCATCAGGACTACAAGCCAAGAATGGTTGCGCAATAGAAACAACTAAGCCAACTGGATAAATTTTTGCTCCAGTCTGTATTTCAAACGCAGATCTAGCAACTGGTTCCATTTTGATTCCATACAGCATATTTTTATTTAATGTGCCTTGGTATTTTTCTTTTCTGAATCTTGCTGCCAATTTTTCGAAGTTTTTTCGACGAGTTTTAATATCATGAGCTTTACAACTGCAAGTTATTCTAATATATCTTTGTCTAAACCACGAAGAAGATTCTGATTGTCCAACTGATTTTAAACAAATATTTATCCATTTTTGTTTGCCAACTTCAATGAGAGAATACTGTGCAGAATATTCATCAGGACAATGCATTCTTTGCAACGTTAATCCATTTTCTGATGACGTCAAAATTTTATAAGCGTTCTAAATTTTAAAATTGGTTCCTTCTTGCGAATTGTACAGAAAATCTAATAAGTTTCGTAGAATACGTTCCTTTTCAATTTTTTCTTTTTTATTTTTTTCTATTTCGGCTGCACACTTTTTTTCAGCTTTAATCATTTCAGTTAGTGGGCTCTCATTGGATATATGTTTCTCCGTTAATACTGGTGCACTGCAATAAATGTCAGAAATGATTGATTTTTTCTCTGTTGCAAATAATGTTTCTATCCCGCATCCTTTTTGATATTTTTGTAGTTGTTTTTCAGGTGGTTTGTTCCATATCATAGGCTCATTTGTCTTCGAATAACTGTTCTCAACATTAACGAAAATGCAAATAGAGGCAGCATGCTTGCAAAAGCCCTCACCACCTTTACAATTACAAGTTGTATTTTTTACGGATCTATTTAGATTTAACTGAAATAATAGGGTTTATTATAGCTAGCACATAATAAAACAATTGTACTGAAATTG
Organism: Andrena minutula; assembly: GCA_929113495.1. Classification (NCBI taxonomy): domain Eukaryota; kingdom Metazoa; phylum Arthropoda; class Insecta; order Hymenoptera; family Andrenidae; genus Andrena; species Andrena minutula. The sequence continues at coordinate 32,062,146 of OV815995.1, read as the reverse complement.
GAAAATCCTATGTAATGTTTACAGTGTACTTATTTATAACCCTGATAACCATCTGACACCAATCTGACATCAGATTGGTAGCAGAGTCTGGCATGAGAGCGCAGAATCTGACGTCAGATCCGTAGTCGTCTGTGTCCGCATTTGGCTGCGTTCTGAGGTACAGAATCTGATGTCAGACTCTGATGTCAGATCGGCAGCAGATGGACAGCAGATTCTGCCGTCTGCTGGGCACAGCTAACAGCGCCATCTGAGGGTCAGGATTAGCAAACTAACGTGTGGTAAGAAAAAAAAAATACCAACAAATACGAAAGTTGTAATTCCCAAGCGGTCACCCATCCAAGTACTAACCGCGCCCAATACCGCTTTAACTTCAGTGATCGGACGAGAACTTGTGTTTTTTCTGACACGAAATGATCGTTGGAAAAATTTGGCTCTTATTAATACTTATTTTTAAACAATCTTCATACTATTATATTCTAAGAACTTATTATATAACGTTTAAGTCGAAAAGAGTCGTTGTTCTGTGGCATAAGTACCTGTTTAAACTACAATTTTACATTTTCTGTGTACTTTACTGACGTGGTAGTAGAATTGGACACAGTTTAAATGTATTCTACAGGAATTAAAGGTTAAATTGTGAAAATAAGTTAATTTATTATATAATTGTGAAAATAAGTTAATTTATATAATAAATTCATAACATTAACCTTTAATTCCTGTAGAATACATTTAAACTCTGTCCAATTCTACTACCATGTCAGTAAAGTCCACAGAAAATGTATAAAAATGAAATACAACAGGTAAAAAGAATTGCGTTAGGTAAGTTATTTAATATTGATATCATTTGTAATTTAAACAGGTACTTATGCCACAGAACAACGACTCTTTTCGACTTAAACGTTATATAATAAGTTCTTAGAATATAATAGTATGAAGATTGTTTAAAAATAAGTATTAATAAGAGCCAAATTTTTCCAACGATCATTTCGTGTCAGAAAAAACACAAGTTCTCGTCCGATCACTGAAGTTAAAGCGGTATTGGGCGCGGTTAGTACTTGGATGGGTGGGTGACCGCTTGGGAATTACAACTTTCGTATTTGTTGGTATTTTTTTTTCTTACCACACGTTAGTTTGCTAATCCTGACCCTCAGATGGCGCTGTTAGCTGTGCCCAGCAGACGGCAGAATCTGCTGTCCATCTGCTGCCGATCTGACATCAGAATCTGACATCAGATTCTGTACCTCAGAACGCAGCCAAATGCGGACACAGACGACTACGGATCTGACGTCAGATTCTGCTGCCAGATCTGGTTATCAGGGAATAGTTTGGAATTTTAAACAGCCCCGGGTGTTTCTCTTAAAACGTGGCCAATTACATGATGATTCTTATTTTCATCAATTTCCTCTCGAACTTCACTTACATGAAAACTTTGTAATTATTTTAGGTCTTCTGTCAAACTTTTTTGTCGAAATACATTGGTATTTACTGCTTGAAATCCAGCTTTTATTATTAAGACCATTATTTTACTGTATTTTAATGTTATTGTAACCACGTACAACCCGTTAAACAATAAGGTACAAAACGCATATTTCACGTTTGAATCTTAAACAGTTGCCGCTCGTATACTCCCATAATTGAAAAAAAATCCGAGAGACGGCGCGAGCGCTCCGCGCCGGAGATACTTACTTAGCCTATAGACTGTCATTGTAAGAATTTACTCTGATATTATTGCATAGTTTTTGTATTTATTGGCGAAAAGTATAAGTTTTTCTATTTATTTATTATTCTTTAATATGTTGAATTGAAGAAAAAGGGCTGATTTTTGTATCGTATAAATAACAATTTCAACTCTATGGCAAATTTTTTGGCTGTATTATTTCACAAGGTTTATTCGTTATTTTATATGAAACAGCTTAGGGCGATAGTAGTTGAATATGTGACAAAAATGGGTCCTTTACCTATTCTCTAATTTCATTTTCTAACTTCTCAATAGAATAAAAACTTGAAAATTATTAATTTGGGATGCATTTTCAATGTCGGATTTTATTGTTAATGATACAATTCGCGTTATCGAAAACCGCTGCAGCTGGTTGACGTACGATGTTAGTCTTTCGCCCTTCTACATATATGTACATATATAAACAGAAATAAACACATAATTTAAATAATAATTTAAGGGCAAGGGGAAAAGACGGGAAATGTCTCAAAATAGCGTATTCGAGAAAATTAAGTTTTAATACTTTACTCCATTAGTAAAGAAACAAGGTTCGATGACTTTAATTTTCTTATATAATTTTCTTCTTAAATAATTTCTTGTTTTACCTTAATGATAGAAGCTTATGCTTAGACAAAGAGTGGGGACATTGCGTATTTTGTTCCAGTGCAGAGTGGACATTTCCTGTTTTTAACCAGTATACCAAATCTTTACTTTGTAACCCGTCTAGAAACCGTGGGGGGGGGGGGGGGGAACACTTCGGAATTGTTTGACGGTATTGTCGTTACCAAAAGCTTTTGTCATAGCAATGGCACAAGTTTTAATAAATTTTTCATCTATAAAATATTTCGTTGCTTTGCTGATTTCCCACGCAACCGGATATAAAATAGTCAATTTCCCAACTAGGGTTAAAAATTCGTTAAAAACTATTAACTTGAACGTTGGACATTATGGATCAAACAGAGAACTGAAAACCCAGACAGGACACAGACATCTTAAAGATATCTTAAAGACGTCTGTGAACGTCGTTTTCACGTCTTTAAGACGTCTGTGAACGTCATTTTCACGTCTTATACAAGTCTTCTGCACGTCTTATGTCACGAATCAAGACGTCTTAAAGATGTTTTTAAGATATCTTACGGACATCTTTAAGATGTCTTTTTCCAGACGTCTTAAAGACGTCTTTATCAAATCCAGTTTCGGAAAAAAAAATTGATAGTGACGAGAGGAATAGAACCCAGGACTTTCCGTTTACGAAGCAAGCGTTATTCGCACCTACCCAACATACTTCATTATAAGCACTTTCAAATTCTAGATATATGTATACAGTATTAATTGTTTATAAAAAACGCGCATTACTGGGAAATATTCTACAGAATATTATTATTATATGACTTTATTGGACTGCTGACAATTACGATATAACAATAATTGTGAATAGGCGAGGTCCAGCATAAGTGCTGCTCTATAACCTAACTTAATATATCATCATTCCATGGACAGAGTTCCTTGGGCAGTATAGAAACACTTTGATCCTAAAGCGCCACCTTTATAGAATGTATATTTTTTAAAGGAAAAATAAAACCAAACCAAACCAATATCATCATTCGACCTCTAGACTCATTTCACACACTGTCATATAATTGTATTGAAGAAAAATTAACGAAACAAATGTACGATAATATCTTACTATATGTTTAATATTCCATGCAAATGGTGTTAAAATTTGTAAATCCTAGCGCTGGTCCTGCCTTAAGATTGCTTTTTACGGACGTCTTTAAGATGGCTTTTTACGGACGTCTTTGAGATGTCTTTTGACAGACATCTTTATAATGTCTTATGGGCGTGTTAAAAACGTCTTGGAGACGTCTTGTGGATGTCGTAAAGACATCTTAAAGACGTCTTTACACGTCCGCATGACATCTTAAAGACATCTTTGTTACGAATCAGGACATTCAGATGTTCAGACGTAAAACAGACGTAAAATGGACGTCTTGAAGACGTCGTGTGCTGTCTGGGAATATATACACGGCAAGCAGAATAGTATGGCACAAATATAACGTCATTTACTAAATATGAGTAATAAATATTTTATAATAAATTGTCACTAAATCTACCACGACCGGTCATTAGACCGGTTGAACCATTTATATCTTGTAATCTAGAGACGCGGTAGCGTCTCGACGCCAAGTACATGAATCGACACCCTGTATATATGATATGCTCTAAGCTGTCGCTACCGCTATCATTCACTCGTCCCCGGGCTATTCCAACCTAACTTAAACCTTATTTTCATTAATTATCTGACAAATTTGTTTATATGTTTGGGTTGAAACAAACTTAGGAACTTTGATTAATAGAAAGTATATATATTTAACGTAACACGAAATAATAAACATAAGACAGATAAAGAAAACTCTAATACATTCAGCCACGTGCACTATGCTCTACTAACATGATAGGACTGACTGTCTGTTCGTTTCCGCTTAAGCCACTTTGGCTACGCCAGGTGTCGCCACATATGGAATACAAATGTACATATATCTTAACACACCTTTACATTTGATTTCTATTTTGACTTAATCTAGTTTACAATAATTATTCTTTAATATTTACCAATTTCCTGAACTTTATAAATTTTGGTCTGCCCAAAGATTTTGTAAGTATATCGGCAATGTTTTCTTCGGAATCTATTTCAACGATATCGACAATTCCTTTTTCATAATTATCGTTTACAAAATGATAATGCGTTTCTATGTGCCTCGAGTTCTTTGTCATGTTACCGTACTTCGCAATAGTTACAGCGCCCGAATTATCTTCATAGACTTTTATACGTTTCTTTATCTCGACCTTAAACAATTTAAGAGTTGCACGTATAAGATTTAATTCTGTTATTCCCTCGGACAACGCAACATATTCAGCAAACGTGGATGAATTAGTTACAGATCCCTGATTGCGTGATCTCCAGAATATTACATTGTTAAATAATCTTATAACAAGACCTGATATAGACTTCCTATCTATAATATCACCGGCCCAATCGGCGTGTACGAAACAGTCCATAATTTCTACATTTTCATTTTTTGTGTACGTTAACTTTAAGTTTCTTGTTAGGTACAAATATTTCAGTACTCTCGTTGCATAGTTAAAGTGTTCTTTATCATAACAGTTCTGAAATCTGCTTAGGTAATACACACTGAAGGCGATATCAGGTCGTGTTCCTGTGCTAATATATAAAAGTGCTCCGATCAAATTTCTATATTTTATATTCGTACTTAACTCCTCTGCAGGTTTTAATTTTAAGTCTTTCTCCATTGGAGTGTTACCCTGATAACCATCTGACGCCAATCTGACATCAGATTGGTAGCAGGGTCTGGCATGAGAGCGCAGAATCTGACGTCAGAACCGTAGTCGTCTGTGTCTGCATTTGACTGCGTTCTGAGGTGCAGATTCTGATGTCAGATCCTGATGTCAGATCGGCAGCAGATTGACAGCAGATCCTGATGTCAGATCGGCAGCAGATGGACAGCAGATCCTGATGTCTGCTTAGCACAGCTAACAGCGCCATCTGAGGGTCAGAATTAGCAAACTAACGTGTGGTAAGAAAAAAAAAAATACCAACAAATATACCAACGTTGTATTCCCAAGCGGTCACCCATCCAAGTACTAACCGCGCCCAATACCGCTTTAACTTCAGTGATCGGACGAGAACTTATGTTTTTTTCTGGCACAGAATGATCGTTGGTAAAAATTTCTCTCGGAAAAGTCGATACGGCGCTCGTCAGTTTCCACGCAGAAGTTATAATAATTCGGTCCAATTGTCATACCCAAGTTCTGCATGAGCCTCATGACAGTTGATAAGCCGTTATTATAAATGCCTGCTCTAATATAAACTGCCGTGTTGAGAACATGTTTGCCGCTGGAAGTCGATTTCGGAGCCATTGACCAGACTGTAGCGTTAAGCTCTCGTTGCTATTTTGCGTAAAGCCGTCGATGCAACGAGAAAGCTGTTCGTCACGGCTTAAATCGTCATAAATGGAAGAAATCGCTTCGTACAATTCTTGAGATAGATGTGGTTTATGCATGTGGTCTGATCTAGTAGCTTGATTACTTCGAAAGGTAAAAGTAGTACAAAAGCGAGGAATCACAACGCGCCGCGTGACTGCTCAGCGCGCGCTCTGAGGCGCTGCGGCAAAATCGGTAATTGAATCTTTTAACATTTGTTTTCCACTATAAATAAAATAGCATAGTGTTTTTATGACCCTAAACTATTGTTTAAGCAAAAAAAAAATCGAATTTTTTAAAATCCTAGAGTGGTGTTATGTGTCTCTTAATGTCATAAGATTTATGCTTTGATCGTATCCAGTATCTATTCCGATATAGTTTTTAACTCTACCCATGTCTTTCATTTTAAACTTCTGTGATAATTTATTTTTAACCTCACAAATCTCGTGTTTACTTTCCCTGATAACCAGGTCTGCCGGCAGATCCGGCGCAGTTTATGTCCGCATTCAACTACGGTTCTGCCGGCAGACCCTGATAAGGCAGAATCTGCTGCGGATCTGCAATTCATCTGCCGGCAGATCCGCAGCAGATCCTGCTGCCCGTCGGACACATCGAATAGCGCCATCTGAAGGCAGGGTCTGCTGCGGATCTGCCGTCCATCTGCCGGCAGACCCTGCCTTGTCAGACCCTGCCGTCCATCTGCTGACACACTGCAGGCAGGGTTGTTATCAGGGTTTGCTGCAAAGTAACAAGTCATCAACGAAAAGTAGTATATATATTGACTCATTTTTGTCATCTTTGACATAGAGACAATAATCATGTTCGCTTTTATAGAAACCTAACTTAAATATATAGTCGTTAAAGCAATCATACCATGAACAAGGACTTTCCCTTAAACCATACAATGCCTTATACAGGGGGTCCCAGCTAAGACTGGACAGCAGGATATCTCCTAACGTATTGGATATAAAAATTGAAAAAAATATGGCATGGCATGGTTCGAGGGGGCCAATTTATTAGCGTGAACGAATTTTTTTTCGATTATTATTTTAAAAGATACGATGGTCGAGTTTGGTTTTTCAAATGGAACTATTTTTTTTTTGAAGACCTGAATTGATAGTGCGTTCCAAGACAAATTCAATAAGCTTTAATGTATACATTTTATTTGCACTGGTTTTTGAGATATTGCGTCTGCAAATTTACTGATTTTCCCTGGAAAAAAGCCCGCTGGAATAGCAAGAACCGGGGACGGTCTTACTGGCGCTATGGGTGGAACTGCTTGTTGAAACTGATACCTACCTGCTAAAGGTCGACGCCGAGACTGGCAGGCCCAAAGGCTGGACAATTCTTTTCCGTCAGAAATGCCACTTAGGTAGGTACATCTGCGGTATCGAGAAGCGCAACGTTAGTTTTATTTCGCACTTGCTTCTACGCTCGGATGGCCGGTTCTTTTGGGAGGGATGCAAGTTGGATTGGTTAGGTTAGGAGGGGTGAAAGTTGCTAGACTAAATTTTAACCATAGGGAGCAGATTGTATTAGAATCAATCGGATTTGCCTCCGTCACAAACGGCTGCTCTCTTGAAGAGGCCCTCCTCACAGCAATACCGACCTTCGCTCGCACGGAATACATTAACGCATGCTATTGTTTTGATATTGAAGCTCGTGGTTATACTCGAGAGTAGAGCTGTTGATTCCCGGGAGATCGGGTACCCGTAAGATATCCGGGAAGAAAAAAATTTCCCGGGTGGGCGCTACCCGGCTAAACTACCCGAGATACTCGAGATATCCGAGATCTCACTTCTTAATGTTATTCCAACCCAAAGCCAGAAAATTCGGCGAGGTACCGCAGGGGGTTGACGTCGCCACGGGGTGCCAGGCGGCATCTCTCTGACAGTCGTCGCTCCAGAATCACCCTCTGTACTCTGTAAGTTCTCGGGTATTTCGAGTATCTCAGGTAGTTTTCCCGGGTAGCGTCTACCCGGGAATTTTCCTCGTCCCGGGTGTCTCACGGGTACCCGGGTATCTCGAGTACCCGGTCCACAGCTATAGCTCTACTCGAGAGGACCACGCGTCAACAGCGGGCTACCCCTTTTTTCCTGTGTCTCTTTACGAGGCCTATTGATGGTGGCTTCGAGGAGCCTAGATGTCTGGATGCCAGTTATTGAATTCATGAGACGATAGAAACACTTTATTACAAACCACACATGTACTATAATTGATGTAAATCGTATTCCTCTCGGCCAGGAGTACTCGTAATGATCGAACTTGCGCCCCACTTCGCGCAGACCGATTCCACGGAGGGTAATTGGGTTACACACTGCACAAATCAGACAGGGTAATTCTGGAGTAACGCCCGTCAAGGAGATGCGGCCTGGTACCCCGTGGCGAGGATAGCCCTTCGCAGTGCATCACCCAATTTTTATGGCTTTTCCGGAGAAAGGTATGAATCCTGGGCCGAACGTAGCGCATTGAGGTCGAGCCCCAGCCAGTCGAGGGTTCAATGTCCATTACAGCGTATTAAGAAATTCTTTTCTTGGTCGTATCGAGAGGGAAGTGACGTCAATGGATTCCCTATGTTTTTCCAATGAAGTTCATGTCAAATATCGTGCAAACCGGACAACTTTTAGGAAATACAAATAACTTGCATGGTAGGGTAGGTTCGGCCCAGGATTCGTACCTTTTTCCGGAAAAGCCATAAAAATCGGGTGATGCACTGCGAAGGGCTATCCTCGCCACGGGGTACCAGGCCGCATCTCCTTGACGGGCGTTACTCCAGAATTACCCTGTCTCATTTGTGCAGTGTGTAACCCAATTACCCTCCGTGGAATCGGTCTGCGCGAAATGGGGCGCAAGTTCGATCATTACGAGTACTCCTGCCCGAGAGGAATACGATTTACATCAATTATAGTACATGTGTGGTTTGTAATAAAGTGTTTCTATCGTCTCATGAATTCAATAACTGGCATCCAGATATCTAGGCTCCTCGAAGCCACCATCAATAGGCCTCGTAAAGAGACACAGGAAAAAAGGGGTAGCCCGCTGTTGACGCGTGGTCCTCTCGAGTATAACCACGAGCTTCAATATCAAAACAATAGCATGCGTTAACGTATTCCGTGCGAGAAAAGGTCGGCATTGCTGTGAGGAGGGCCTCTTCAAGAGAGCAGCCGTTTGTGACGGATGCAAATCTGATTGGTTCTAATACAATCTGCTCCCTATGGTTAAAATTTAGTCTAGCAACTTTCATACCTCCGAACCTAACCAATCCAGCTAGCATCCCTCCCAAAAGAACCGGCCATCCGAGCATAGAAGTAAGGGCGATATAAAATTAACGGTGCGCTTCTCGATACCGCAGATGTACCTACCTATACTCGAAGTCATGTAAGAAGGATTTTTTTCGCGCATGTAGAATGAGCTCTTCAACTGTCGCGAGGTCTCTGTTCCCCCACTTTACCACCCAGGCTTCCCTCTCTCCAAGCACCGATCCGATTCTCTTTCATATACCGGGTAACCAAATAAAACGTGTATTCTATTAAATTCATGGCATATTACGATTTTATTTATTATATAGTTGTATTATGCTGAAATGTTTACGGTATTAATATTATGAAATATAACAACAAAGTATGACATATACAAATAAATTTTATTATACAAAACAAATGTAAAGTACAATTTGTATATATTTAAAAAGCATTGGTATATTTGTATAAAACTGTGGACAAAGGAGGATTATTATAAATATTTGCAATGACAAGAAAGCTCAATTTGCGAATATGAAGTACCAGGAACTTATAAAACTCGTTGCAAATACAAGTCTAAGAGAATTTAAAAGGACGGGGACAGTAACATCACCTTCCAAGAAACGGGCAAAGCCAGATTTAATGCAGAAGATGTTGGAAGAGGACATTCAAGCAATAAGGAAACATGTGCACGCCTTTTGGGAACGAAGGGAACTACCGACAGTTCCGAGAGTTTTGGCGGCGATCCGAAGTGATGAAAATTTGCCAAAAATGTCGCAGAGTACGTTACAACGCCTCTTGAAGAAAATGAACTTCAAGTACGTACAGAGACAGCGCAATAGTGCTCTTATCGAGCGGGAAGACATAATTCGTTGGCGCCGAACGTTCATCACGAAAATTCGAGAATTCAGAGCGGCGGGAAGACCCATTTATTACTTGGACGAGACATGGGTAAATGCGGGCGACACACGGCAGCGAGTGTGGGTGGACAACACCATAGCTTCGGCATCGAACGCCAGAGAAAGGGGCCTGACGATTGGCCCATCTACTCCGACTGCGAAAGGAAAGCGCCTCATCGTACTTCACATTGGATCGGAGGATGGTTTTGTAGAAAATGGCTTGCTGTGCTTTGAATCAAAAACCAAGAGCGCTGATTATCACGACGAAATGAATGCGGTACACTTTTTCGAGTGGTTTAAGCGCACTATACCATATTTGAAACCAAACGCCGTTATTGTGATGGATAACGCGCCGTACCACTCTGCGAAACAGGAACGCTGTCCCGTCACGAGCTGGAACAAACCGCAGATAAGAGAGTGGCTTACCAGCAAGGGAATACAAATGCCAGATAACGCACTGAAGTGGCAGTTATTGGACGAAGTTCGCAGAATTAAGCGCAAATATGATAAATATGTCATCGATGAATACGCAAAAACAACGGGGAGAACAATTCTCCGACTACCGCCTTTCCATTGCGACTTGAAACCAATTGAGCTCGCGTGGTCGGTAGTAAAATGCGCAGCATCCTTCACCCGATGAAAGTGACCCAGACCACGAAGGTGCGCATTCGGAATTGGCTTCTCTGGCTGATCCGGGAACTCTGAGTGAAAGAAGTACAGAAGTACATAAATATTACATAAGAAAGAGATTGAAAGATTAGATTGGTCCCATGAAATGCAGCTTACCGGACTACTGTGTCTCAATCCGACTCCAATTCCAAATTTGGTTCTGGTTCCGGTTCAAAATACGGATCTGGCTCAAATTCTGGATGTGCACCTTCGCCGTGGTCTGGGTCGTCTTCATCGTCGCCATCCTGCATATCATCCATTATTTGATCGAGGTCGTACAATTTGTCCTCCACCTTCGTTGTGTGCCGGACAAAATTTGCCCACATTTCCGGTGTTGCCTTTTCCACCCCTTGTAATAATAATTGTTTTACTTCGGCAAGGTGGAAAGTGTTGTTGTTCGCTTTTATGTGGCCTTTTACTACCGACCACGCGAGCTCAATTGGATTTAAGTCGCAATGGTAAGGCGGTAGTCGGAGAATTGTTCTCCCCGTTGTTTTTGCGTATTCATCGATGACATATTTATCATATTTGCGCTTAATTCTGCGAACTTCGTCCAATAACTGCCACTTCAGTGCGTTATCTGGCATTTGTATTCCCTTGCTGGTAAGCCACTCTCTTATCTGCGGTTTGTTCCAGCTCGTGACGGGACAGCGTTCCTGTTTCGCAGAGTGGTACGGCGCGTTATCCATCACAATAACGGCGTTTGGTTTCAAATATGGTATAGTGCGCTTAAACCACTCGAAAAAGTGTACCGCATTCATTTCGTCGTGATAATCAGCGCTCTTGGTTTTTGATTCAAAGCACAGCAAGCCATTTTCTACAAAACCATCCTCCGATCCAATGTGAAGTACGATGAGGCGCTTTCCTTTCGCAGTCGGAGTAGATGGGCCAATCGTCAGGCCCCTTTCTCTGGCGTCCGATGCCGAAGCTATGGTGTTGTCCACCCACACTCGCTGCCGTGTGTCGCCCGCATTTACCCATGTCTCGTCCAAGTAGTAAATGGGTCTTCCCGCCGCTCTGAATTCTCGAATTTTCGTGATGAACGTTCGGCGCCAACGAATTATGTCTTCCCGCTCGATAAGAGCACTATTGCGCTGTCTCTGTACGTACTTGAAGTTCATTTTCTTCAAGAGGCGTTGTAACGTACTCTGCGACATTTTTGGCAAATTTTCATCACTTCGGATCGCCGCCAAAACTCTCGGAACTGTCGGTAGTTCCCTTCGTTCCCAAAAGGCGTGCACATGTTTCCTTATTGCTTGAATGTCCTCTTCCAACATCTTCTGCATTAAATCTGGCTTTGCCCGTTTCTTGGAAGGTGATGTTACTGTCCCCGTCCTTTTAAATTCCCTTAGACTTTCGACGACGGTACGATTTCCTACGCCGCATGTATTTGCAACGAGTTTTATGAGTTCCTGGTACTTCATATTCGGAAATTGAGATTTTTTATCATTGTAAATATTTATAATAATCCTCCTTTGTCCAGCGTTAACTATCTGTAAGAGAAACGTTTCCCATTAAATTAAAGTATACATTTTTCAAGCGTTTCAGGTTATTATTTATGCTTATAATATTGCAGTTGCTTATAATACTTCAGTTGCTTAAAATACTTCAGTTACTTATAATGTTTCAGTTGCTTACCTTGCCTTTTTTATTTATTTGATGTGGAAAATGGGTGTCCATGTCCATTTCTTTTTATTTTTATATACACGAAACATTTTCACTATGTTATTCATGTCATTTGCAGTAAAAAAAGAGACAATCAAATCCGACAAAAAGTCGAAACACGCGGTATATACAAAAGCGGCGCCACACCAATGCTTTCGGCGCAGCACGCATGCGCAGCCGAAAGACCATTGGTGGTGACATAGCCAATGAGCGCCAACATGCGCAGAACCGGTCTAAACTCGTCGGTCGCCACAATCCTTCTTACATGACTTCGAGTATAAGTGGGGTCATTTCACGCCAAAACGATCACTTTTTTCCCTCGATGCATCGGAATTTGTTCACACTTGAATATGTTGTACTCCTGGTGAAAGTAGGGGGGGGGGGGGGGGGGGTTAATTCATCATTTTGTCGATTTCGAGTTTAAAAATTATAGGACGTTGAAATTTGCGATTTTTGCCTATTTTCGTGAAAATGGGTTGTACTTATGAATTTTTAGCTCGAAAACTGTTTGTCGGATTTAGTTGATCTTGACATTATTACGCCACTATTGTGGCTTTCACACGCAGGTGGCGAAAAATCAAGCCAACCCTGTCGTGGCTAAAATTAGTGAAATTGAGAAGGGTACGAGACCAGTCGACACATTGTTTTCAAACCTCGTTACAGCGATCTGGGGTGCGAGAGGTAAACCAATCGGCCATAAAAGCGGAGCGCGCGGCTCGCTTACCTGAGCCGGGAAATTCCCAATACCTAGGCTCTTTGCGACGTTACTTTGAAAGTGACCATCTTAAAATTTTCGAAGCATCACCGCTGTTTACCGGTCGCTGGCAGCTCTGAACGCCGAGCCGGTGCGAGAAATGGCTTCGAGAAGTGTGCCTCCGTTTGAAAGTCGAACTTCGGTCACACTCGGGCCTCGTGGCGGGCAAACACCCGTTGCCTGGTTCGTTCGCGCTCGGTGTTCGGCCACGTTCGCAACGCGTCGCGTCACCGATCGTCGGGGGACGTTCCAGCGCGAACGTCTTCAATAATAACATGAATAGAGCGTGGAAGTGGGAACTGATTCTTGCATAATTGTTTTGGGGAAAAAATTTAACATGTGAGCCACACGATTTGCCACATAGCCACCGTTTTTGTTCAAATGCTTTGTTCATGTTCTTGACGTGCTTTTTTATGATTTTATCCTTAACGTAAATATGCGTACATCGGACGTAAGGAGTAACTGAGAAAATGTCCCTTTGTTTGTAGCGGTCTTTGAATTTCATTCTACAATTTTTGTGCCTGAATGTTTTAATCTTTTAGCTACGTAAAGGTGGGATCTCCTACACGCGATTGGTCGCTGCGATTGATCGCAGCGACTGGTCGCAGTATACTGGTGCAATGGGAAAGCATGTATCTGTTCTCCTACATGCGACTGCGATTGTCGGGTATGCGCCAGACGTAGGCGCCTGACGCGAGTCTGTTTGAGTACCAGCCTAGGCTACTCGAGAGTCAACACAATGCGAGGAGGGTCTGTTTCCCATTATACCTGGTCGCAGGCTCGGCACTGCGACTACCGATCGCTAGACTCCTCCGGGAGGGAGTCTAGCGACCAGTCGCACTGCGACCCATTGCCCCAGTGCGACAAAATCTCAAGAAATAAGGAAAGAAGTCAGAATTCAAAAGATATGTATTTTTATGTTACCTGTAGACTACTAATATGAGCACCTAAAAACGGTTAAAATATCATGACGCCTACTTCTGATCTGTGTACAAACACGTGTCTGTGATTGTATGTATTTTTCGTGCAGAATTTTAAATCGAGTCTTTTAATTTTTGGTGATATAAAAGAAAACAATTTTTGGAGCCCCAAAATAAGTAGTGTCGATTCTGTTAAGTAATAGCAAATAATTAGTTACTTCGCGAATATTTTGCAGTTATGGATTAAATACGTGTATTCTATGTCGCACAGTGGGGGTAAATCCCCAAAAATGGGAAAAATGTGACATCCTGTATTTTGCAATTTAAAAATGCCGCATATTATTAAGGAAATTGATACTAAAAGTGTTAATATATAAGTTTGACGTTATTTAAGAAAATAACGTCAATTCGTCATGAATTAGCGTCAATAGTTCCAATAAAACTACAAGAATTTGATAAATATGCCATGGAAAGTGCAGTATTCCTATCGACACACGCGCGAAGTTCCATGATGTAGCGTGATGAGTGATGCCCTAAACGGATTATTAGCGGGCCACGGTTTACTAATGCCTAAAGTTCTTAAAGACCCCACCACGTGGTTGTTTGCCATTTAGAAATGTGGCAAACGGATATTGTAGAAACGTTCTTAGGAAAATATGAATATTACCGCTTGTAAACAACGAATGAATTGCATCTCGCTGTGAAAAATTCATCAGTGTGATCGGTTAGAGCCAGTGATGCCAGATCGAGGATGGGTTCCCTCGCGAATTTCCCCCACCTCGCGTACACTACGCCGGAGCAGCGTGTTCGTGAGCTCGGCACTTCGGAGTCCAACTCACGGACATGCTGCTCTGGCGTAGTGTGCGCGAGGTAGGGGAAATTCTCGAGGGAACTCTCCTCGATCTGGTATCATTGGTCAGAGAGTCTCGCCAGGGTCGCGGTTATGGTCCCGCGAGCCGGTGGTAGACAACGGTACGTGCCGGTCCCAAGTCCCTGTGTAGCACCAAGTAACAGAGCAATCAACGGATTAACTCAGGGCGAAGAAAGTTCAAACCCCTGCAAAAAAACGGAACGGTGTCGATTGTCCCTGTTCGACACCAGGTACACAAATTCTTCCCGACGAACGCTTCGAAAACAAGCAATTATTGCCTATCGTAAACGAATGAAGAAATTTCGCTTCGAAAAATTCTAAATTACCGGTTGTAAAAAATAATTGGAATTTCCGCCTCGCTCTAAGCCCATTTTTGTCCTACAAGGCAAAACATGCAGAAATATTTGTAAACCTGTATCCATGTTATCCTATATACCAAACACTGTTCACAAAGTGTTGATACATTCCTGCCAAAATATATTATATTTTGGCAACCTTGCAATCGGCCAATTAGGTGGAGAGACCCAAGATGAAGTCAGAAATAAAGATTTTAAAAATTATAGAACAAATTATAGGTCAAAAGATTCCGCCTGGAATACAGAAGAAGGTGTTTTGAACTTTTTATGCATTTCTGTAGATCCAGTAATAGTTTTCTATCTTTGCCGAAAGAAAATCAAACACCTTTTTTATAAAGTAGCTTAATATGATTCGGCATTTTTTTATCTTTGCATACAGAAAGGAATATTTCCTGGATGTTTCATAGTAACAACAATATGCCGGAAGGCGAATATTTTATTATTTCAAATTAACGTGTAAGAAACATAATTTTTCTATGGTCTCAGGTAATAATTTTGATCTATTACTGGTAACGAAATCGTCCGATCGCGTCCGAGTTTTGCCGAGTCGACCTGAAATCAAATTGCCCGGTTATGGCGACTATGCTTGTAGCCCGAATCGAGTCTCGGGACCCTGCCCGATCCCGCCCGAAAGTTTCCGGCCCGTCCCGAGCACACCCCTGGTCGCAGGCGAGGGGAATCAGCCTAGGGCCAGTCGCTGGGTCAAATCGCTACGACCAATCGCAGCGACCAATCGCGTGTAGGAGATCCCACCTTAAGCGAGCCGCGCGTTCCGCTACTACGGTCGCCTAACCATACCCCTCGCACCCTTTATTACCTCAATCAGGTCTAACAACGGTAGAAACAATAACGACAGATCACGTATCCATCACGAGGGTGTCATTTATACCTGCAGAAGAATTTTATTAACCCGCTCTTGGCATATGCTACTTTTTTAATAATAATCAGATTTGTAAGTACCAGCTTGACTGTTCGTTGATTATTTGTTGAAAAAGTGCCATTGCTCGATGGAAAACATGAGAAGGTGGTGGGTTCTTTCCATCAGGAGTGGATAAGGATGGATTACGAAGGTTGGCATGGATATGATCACTTCAAATGGCGAGGTTAAGGGATGCAAGTAAGAAAACGGTCGAAACTATTTCATTGTGCTGAACACAGTGCCAGCTTCATCATACGAGCAAGTTTTGCATAAAATTTTTTTGTCTGAGATTGGCGTGTAGCTATGGAAACTTCTAGTGCCAGTGAACTGTCACTATTGTTAGGTTCTGCCTGCATACGCGACAATCCAGATGGCCCGG
Source organism: Andrena minutula (assembly GCA_929113495.1). NCBI lineage: Eukaryota > Metazoa > Arthropoda > Insecta > Hymenoptera > Andrenidae > Andrena > Andrena minutula. Next base: position 32,045,756 of record OV815995.1, on the reverse strand, counting down.
GTTCTGCTATTGCAGTTTCAGGCTGTTCCTTCTTTTCCTTATATAATTTCACGCGACAATTATTGCAAATGAACGTCTTTTCAGTAAGAAATGGATATGAACGACACATTTCCAATGTTACTCTTCGAAGTGTATATGTATATCGTGTATGTCCTTTTTGTTGAAGGGATTGCAACACCACTGACTCACCATTTTCGGAAAATCACAAACAGATATTGAGACAGTAGACGCGCACGATACGAAAGTTGTCTGAAGACTGAAAACTTCAAAGGACGATGTCTAAGCAGAAATGTGTAGCGATATACAGGGTGTTACTCTACCTATAGTCAATACTTTGGGGGGTGATTCTACAGGCATATATAAGTCGAAAATCAAGAGTGACGAAATTGCGGTAAATGCTTGGTTTATTAATTATCGATGGTTAAAGATTGACGTCTGGATCGCCTGAATCAGCCTGAATGACGGCAACTCGACGGACAGCGGGCCGCGCGAGGCAGGCCAGCCAAGGGGCGTGCAGTGGCGGCGGATGCGTGACGGATTTGCTATGTTGAGCGCATACTTACATACCTACCTCGCCGAAACTGTGACATACGATACTTGCGATAATTTATGAAAAGACGCAAATGTTGTTCGGCATTAAACCTGCCTACTCGTAAAAATCCACAAGGGCATATCAAATCCCGCCCAACGGGATTCTCAAGTAGAGAGGGTGAATGCCATTGCCTTTGAAAATATTGCCCTCAAAAATCACCCACACGGCCATCAAAAGCACCGCGGTTGTCCCGTCCGCAATTGTTCACTTAATTACACACACGCACCACGATTAATTTTCTCGCGAGTGTACATGTCTTCGCGCACTGCCATTGTCCCGTCCGCGATTGTTCACTTAATTACACACACGCACCACGATTAATTTTCTCGCGAGTGTACATGTCTTCGCGCACTGCGATTGTCCCGTCCGCGATTGTTCACTTAATTACACACACGCACCACGATTAATTTTCTCGCGAGTGTACATGTCTTCACGCACCGCGATTGTTCACTTAATTACACACAGGCACCACGATTAGTTTTCTCGCGAATGTCCATGTCTTCACGCACCGCGATTGCAGTCTGTGCTCGCGTTGACGACAGTCGTCAAACTGAGGAGACCTTGGCCAAATCCCTGCGCGATGGAAACGAAAAATGTTACGAATAAACAACCTACATACAATGTATCGCTACACCTTCGCCGAGTGGCTCAAGCGATGATACACAGCTTATGGAATAAATTAAATTCTTTATTCTTCATGGAATCGATAGGTATGGCAGTGACACCAATGGATTCTCTATGTTTTTCCATAAGGAATCGATCGACGCCACTTCCGCAAAGTTCTGAGGAGAAATGCAGAATAATTTCAGATTCGTCGCTTTCTAGTGCGCAACATTGTATGGCCCCCTGATCTCGAGCGTCGCTGTCGGAGGCCACGAAACTCAGCGCGGAACGGTCTCGTCGGGGGCATTGACTAGCCGTGCGAAACAGCTGTGATTCTCTAGCACAGGCACACGCGGGCCTCATGTAAAATTAGCTTCGTTAAAAGTAATCCGATTTACATTACATTTGGTATGATTTTCATCGGAAAAGCATAGGGAATCCATTGGTGTCACTGCCATACCTATCGATTCCATGAAGAATAAAGAATTTAATTTATCGCATAAGCTGTCTATCATCGCCCGAGCGACTCGGAGAAAGTGTAGCGATACATTGTATGTAGGTTGTTTATTCGTAACGTTGTTCGTGTCTTTCGCGCAGGGATTTGGCCAAAGTCTCCTCAGTTTGACGACTGTCGTCAACGCGAGCACAGACTGCAATCGCGGTGCGTGAAGACATGGACATTCGCGAGAAAACTAATCGTGGTGCGTGTGTGTAATTAAGTGAACAATCGCGGTGCGTGAAAACATGTACACTTGCGAGAAAATTAATCGTGGTGCGTGTGTGTAATTAAGTGAACAATTGCGGACGGGACAATCGCGGTGCTTTGAATGGCCGTGTGGGTGATTTTTGAGGGCAATATTTTCAAAGGCAATGGCATTCACCCTCTCTACTTGAGAATCCCGTTGGGCGGGTTTTGATATGCCCTTGTGGATTTTTACGAGTAGGCAGGTTTAATGCCGAACAACATTTGCGTCTTTTCATAAATTATCGCAAGTATCGTATGTCACAGTTTCGGCGAGGTAGGTATGTAAGTATGCGCTCAACATAGCAAATCCGTCACGCATCCGCCGCCACTGCACGCCCCTTGGCTGGCCTGCCTCGCGCGGCCCGCTGTCCGTCGAGTTGCCGTCATTCAGGCTGATTCAGGCGATCCAGACGTCAATCTTTAACCATCGATAATTAATAAACCAAGCATTTACCGCAATTTCGTCACTCTTGATTTTCGACTTATATATGCCTGTAGAATCACCCCCCAAAGTATTGACTATAGGTAGAGTAACACCCTGTATATCGCTACACATTTCTGCTTAGGCATCGTCCTTTGAAGTTATCAGTCTTCAGACAACTTTCGTATCGTGCGCGTCTACTGTCTCAATATCTGTTTGTGATTTTCCGAAAATGGTGAGTCAGTGGTGTTGCAATCCCTTCAACAAAAAGGACATACACGATATACATATACACTTCGAAGAGTAACATTGGAAATGTGTCGTTCATATCCATTTCTTACTGAAAAGACGTTCATTTGCAATAATTGTCGCGTGAAATTATATAAGGAAAAGAAGGAACAGCCTGAAACTGCAATAGCAGAACCCGGGCCATCTGGATTGTCGCGTATGCAGGCAGAACCTAACAATAGTGACAGTTCACTGGCACTAGAAGTTTCCATAGCTACACGCCAATCTCAGACAAAAAAATTTTATGCAAAACTTGCTCGTATGATGAAGCTGGCACTGTGTTCAGCACAATGAAATAGTTTCGACCGTTTTCTTACTTGCATCCCTTAACCTCGCCATTTGAAGTGATCATATCCATGCCAACCTTCGTAATCCATCCTTATCCACTCCTGATGGAAAGAACCCACCACCTTCTCATGTTTTCCATCGAGCAATGGCACTTTTTCAACAAATAATCAACGAACAGTCAAGCTGGTACTTACAAATCTGATTATTATTAAAAAAGTAGCATATGCCAAGAGTGGGTTAATAAAATTCTTCTGCAGGTATGAATGACACCCTCGTGATGGATACGTGATCTGTCGTTATTGTTTCTACCGTTGTTAGACCTGATTGAAGTAATAAAGGGTGCGAGGGGTACGGTCACGCGACCGTAGTAGCGGAACGCGCGGCTCGCTTACCTGGAACGGTGCGCGCCGCTGTCTTTAACAGCTTTCTGGGACGTTGAATATGCAAATTACTAACAAGAGTTTAGCTGATTTTATAGAAAATTCTTCAGCGAATATGGTGGTATTTTTTTCGGATTTTTAAAATCGCGACCTTGAGCCTTAATTTGCAAAATAAAACTTTATTTATAATTTTCATTATTGTAAAAATAATTTTTTAACCGGGAACAAAAATATTTAGAAAGGCCGATCCTTCTAGGTTAAAATAATGTCAAGATCAACTAAATCCGACAAATAGTTTTCGAGCTAAAAATTCATAAGTACAACCCATTTTCACGAAAATAGGAAAAAGGTGCAAAATTCAACGCCCTATAATTTTTAAACAAACTCGAAATCGACAAAATGATGAATTAACCCCCCCCCCCCCCCCCCTACTTTCACCTGGACTACAACATATTCAAGTGTGAACAAAATCCGAGGCATCGAGGGAAAAAAGTGATCGATTTGGCGTGGAATGACCCAGTGGCATTTCTGACGGAAAAGAATTTTCCAGCCTTTGGCCCTGCCAGTCTCGGCGTCGACCTTTGGCAGGTAGGTATCAGTTTCAACAAGCAGTTCCACCCATAGCACCAGTATGACCGTCCCCGGTTCTTGCTATTCCAGCGCGCTTTTTTTCCAGGGAAAATCAGTAAATTTGCAAACGCAATATTTCACAAACCAGTGGAAATAAAATGTATACATTAAAGCTTATTGAATTTGTGTTGGAACGCACTATCAACTCAGGTCTTCGAAAAAGAATAGTTCCATTTGAAAAACCGAACTTGACCATCGTATCTTTTAAAATAATAATCGAAAAAAAAAATTCTTTCGCGCTAATAAATTGGCCCCCTCGAACCATGCCATGCCATATTTTTTTCATTTTTTTATCTCCAATACGTTAGAAGATATCCCGCTGTCCAGTCTTAGCTGGGACACCCTGTATAATTTGTAAACCTTACCACTTCAGTTTTCATAACCCAACGGTTGTTTCACATGGACTTCCGAATTTACATTTCCATTTAAAAACGCAGTTTCAACATCCATTTGATCTATGTACAAGCTATTAATAATTAACTTGTTTATAAACAACATAAGCTTGTTAATAAACAAGCAAATAATAATTTTAAAGTGGGTATCTTTGCTACAGGTGAGTAAGTATTTTCTATTTGTTCCACTTGCTGGAAACCTCTTACCACCAATCTTGCCTTGAATACATTTATGGACTTCTTCTTAAATACCCATTTCACGTCCAAGACTCGTTTGTTCTGTAGTTTGGGTACTAATTTCCAAGTATTATTCATCTCTATGCTCTTCATTTCACGGTCCATTGCTTCTTTCCAATGATCGGCTTCTTCGCTCGTTATCGCTTCTTCAAACGTATTTGGAACATCTGCATTACAATAGTTTACATAAATATACCCTGATAACCACCCTGCCTGCAGTCTGTCAGCAGATGGACAGCAGGGTCTGACAAGGCAGGGTCTGCCGGCAGATGGACGGCAGATCCGCAGCAGACCCTGCCTTCAGATGGCGCTATTGGATGTGTCGGACGGGCAGCAGGATCTGCTGCGGATCTGCCGGCAGATGAACGGCAGATCCGCAGCAGATTCTGCCTTGTCAGGGTCTGCCGGCAGATCCGTAGTTGAATGCGGACATAAACTGCGCCGGATCTGCCGGCAGACCTGGTTATCAGGGTATTGACAACTATACTCATCTGGATAACGAGTAGGAGGATTCCTTTCTCTTGTTGATCTTCCCAATTCTACTTCTTTGGTTTCTGTTTCGTGTTTATCTTCCGATTTTTCATTTATTTCTTCTAAGTTACTTTCTGTATCTGATTTATATTGGCTTTCATTTTCTTCCTTTTCTTGAAAACCAATGCATTTTTATATCTTCTTCAGTTATATCAATATGCCTTGCTACTATTATTTTCTTATTTATTAAGACTCTGTACCCAACATGTGTGTAGCCAAGGAAGACTCCCAATTTAGCTTTTTTATCCCATTTTGATTTCCTCTTTGCCTCAGGGACTCGAACAAGTACCCTGCTTCCATATAAACGTAAGTTTTTAACACATGGCTTCTCGCCAAAGAATATCTCAAATTGTGTCTTTTTTCTATTGTGTTAGCTAGTGATCTATTTTTTAGATAGGCAGTTGCCTTAACGATTTCTGGCCAAAAACTTCTTTTGGCTTTAGCTTCAGCTAGATACTACTACCTATAGTCGAATGAGGTCCATTTAAATCTGTGTGGACGATTTCTAATATTTCTTGTACTTTTCTTCGGTTATTTTCAAACGGTAAATTGTGCATTTTATTTTCTACACTTAATGTTCCCTTAATGCTTTTCATCTTTTGTGAAAGACATTCGTAATACTTTAATTAATAAAATCCACAGTAGTTGCCATGCTATTCATTAATTTTATAGATTCCCATTATTTCAATTCACCAATAAACATACTAAATTAGTTTTATTCCAACACCAATAAATTGTGCGTTAAAAATATTGGATTTCTTCGTTCATTTTCGCTGAATTATTACCATTAGCATTTAAATTTCCTGCAACAAGTCTTCCAGCCATGCGCTCTCACCTGCTTCGGATACATTATGTAGTCTCTACACTCACTATAGCAAAAGGCCACTCTATTTCTATAAATAATAAGTTCTACGTTAAGTTGTATATAATTAAAATGTGGCTTTATATATTTACAGATAACCAAAGCAGAAGATGATGCAGTGTTATTTATGTCGGACTATGTACGCATAAATTTTCAGGTAGGGTTTTGCATACGCAATTATTCATTCAATGATTCAATGATCTTGACATATGAGCATGTGTGATAATCTACTTTAATAAAATCCACAGTAGTTGCCACGCTATTCATTAATTCATTAATTTTTTAGATTCCCATTAACAATATTTTAATTCTCCACTAAACATACTAAATTAATTTTATTCCAACACCAATAAATTGTGCGTTAAAAATATTGGATCTCTTCGTTCATTTTCGCTGAATTATTACCATTAGCATTTAAATATCTGGCAACAAGACTTTCTGCCATACACTCTCACCTCCTTCGGACACATTTTGTAGTCCCTACACTTACTATACCAAAATGCCACTCTATTTCTATATAAGTTCTACGTTAAGTTGTATAAGTTCTATGTTAAGTTGTAACTAAAATAACTAAAATGTGGATTTTATATATTTACAGATAATCGAAGCAGAAGATGATGTAGTATGATCTACGTCAGAGAAAAAAAATTTATTGAAACATAGCATTATTATTATTATACTAATTAAATGCCCTGATAACCAGATCTGGCAGCAGAATCTGACGTCAGAACCGTAGTCGTCTGTGTCCGCATTTGGCTGCGTTCTGAGGTGCAGATTCTGATGTCAGATCCTGATGTCAGATCGGCAGCAGATGGACAGCAGATTCTGCCGTCTGCTTGGCACAGCTAACAGCGCCATCTGAGGGTCAGAATTAGCAAACTAACGTGTGGTAAGAAAAAAAAAATACCAACAAATACAACGTTGTATTCCCAAGCGGTCATCCATCCAAGTACTAACCGCGCACAATACCGCTTTAACTTCAGTGATCGGACGAGAACTTGTGTTTTTTCTGGCACAGAATGATCGTTGGTAAAAATTTGGCTCTTATTAATACTTCTTGTGTACAAATCTTCATACTATTATATTCTAAGAACTTATTATATAGCGTTTAAGTCGAAAAGAGTCGTTGTTCTGTGGTATAAGTACCTGTTTAAATTACAAATGATATCAATATTAAATAACTTACCTAACGCAATTCTTTTTACCTGTTGTATTTAATTTTTATACATTTTCTGTGTACTTCACTGACATGATAGTAGAATTGGACAGAGTTTAAATGTATTCTACAGGAATTAAAGGTTAATGTTATGAATTTATTATATAAATTAACTTATTTTCACAATTATATAATAAATTAACTTATTTTCACAATTTAACCTTTAATTTCTGTAGAATCTAGAGACGCGGTAGCGTCTCGACGCCAAGTACATGAAAGACACCCTATATATATATGTCGACTGTCGCTGCCGTGTACCTTTACTCGTCGCGGAGACACTCTAACCTAATTCTGACATTTATACATTAATATCTCATCACGCCTGCAATATTTTGTAAATTTAAAGTCATTTTTCTCATGTAAACCGCATATCGGCTTTCGAACAAGACCAATTTCAATAGAATCGGTCCACACATAACAGAGATATCATAATATCGTTTCATGGACCTGCCAGAATTTTAAATTTTTTTCCTTCTTCTCCAAGAAATTTTTCGTCAACATAATACGTATATACGCGTTACACACACACCTTCAGCCAACACATGTTCGTTCTTCGTTCGTCGACTCTCGGGAATACGTATATACGCGTTACACACACACCTTCAGCCAACACATGTTTGTTCTTCGTTCGTCGACTCTCGGGAATACGTACATACGCGTTACACACACACCTTCAGCCAACACATGTTCGTTCTTCGGTCGTCGACTCTCGGAAATACGTATATACGCGTTACACACACACCTTCAGCCAACACATGTTCGTTCTTCTTTCGTCGACTCTCGGGATACATACATATTATATCAAAAAAGTAAAAAAAATACGCCAAGTACATGAAAAATCAGATAAATCACAAAAAATAGAAGACAATAATAATCACAAAAAATAGAAAAAGTATATCAGATAAATCACAAAAAATAGAAGACAATAATAATCACATAAAATAGAAAAAGTATACAATACAAAAAAGATGTGAAATCAAAATGAGCTGCCAGTACATAAAGATGCTTTCCAACTGCGCTTTAGATGACACATCTATCTACATACAGTTACTCACAAAATTAAGCGTACACCTCGGTCAGTAACGAAAATTGGCGGAAAAATGAATACAAACACACATATTCAAAAATGAAAATACAATATATATTTTATTCGTATATTTTGCCAAATAATACGTAAAAGAAATTCTATATAAAATGGACTATTGGTGTATATTTAACAGAAATGGTAAAAGTACAGGTATTTTAGTGACACAAAATTGAGCGTACACCTTGTTAAAATACTATTTACAAACTTATACTATGTCGTTTGATTTATTAATACTTCGTCGCATATCCCCTGGCATCAATTTACAGCTTGTAAGCGACGTGACATAGAATATATTATGTTTTCTATTAAAGAAGGAGTGTTTTCACATTCTTCTCTCAACTTTCGTTTGAACTCTTCTATATTCTTATAATTGTTATTTGCTATCCTGGATTTTATTTCTTCCCAGAAATTCTCGATGGGATTGAGATCAGGTGACTGGGGAGGCGTTTTTAGCATCTTTGGGATATTATACAGCAACCATAATTGAACTATCTATGATGAATGCTTTGGGTCATTATCTTGTTGAAAGTAATACACCTGCGGCATTTTTAATTTTTCTGCTGAATCTTTTAGATTCTTTTTTAAGATATTTAAGTATTTAATTTTGTCCATTATGCCATGTATGTATTCGATACTTCCGGTACCATTTGCACCTATACATCCCCATATCCTAACGGATCCTCCTCCGTGTTTAACCGTTGGACATGTATTTCTATGGTGGTGCCCAGTATTTCGCTGTCGCCATACGATTTGCTTCCTTCCATCCAGTCCAAAAACATTGAAAATAGTCTCGTCAGAGAATATAACATTTTCCCAAAAACTTTCGTCAAAATTTACAAACGTTTTTGCAAATTCTATGCGTTTCTGTCTATTTGCTTCGGAGATATACGGTTTCTTTCGTGCGACTCGACCATTATATCCCTCTTTTCTTAATGTTCTCCGAACTGTTTCAACCAAGATGTCTTTATTTATATGTGAGGAAACATCTAACGTTAACTTCTGCACACTTGTACTCGGATTTATATTAATTTGTCGACAAATGAATCGTTCATCAGTGTTCGACAATATTTTCTTTCTTCCTCGGCCAGTTATATTTCGGACTGTTCCATCGTACCGAAATTTGTTTATAATTTTTTGTACGGCAGAATGTATTCTGCCGACTATTTGTTCTACTTGACGAAAGGATTTACCTTGCGAATATAATTTTACAATAGGACTTCGTATTGAAATGTCAGTCTGCTTCCTTTTATTAGCGATGTTACTATTATAATCGTTTATCTACGGATAACAGATAGTTTTTTGTTTCTGCTTCCTGAGCAACCGAACTTTGAATGACATTTCGCGAGACATCCTCTTCAATAGTACCAACATTTAACTAATACAGACCTGCGTAATGTGAAAATTCCTACGTGTACGCTCAATTTTGTGTCACTAAAATACCTGTACTTTTACAATTTCTATTAAATATAGACCAATAGTCCATTTTATTTAAAAATGTTTTTACGAATTATTTAGTAAAATATACGAATAAAATATATATTGTGTTTTCATTTTTGCATGTGTGTTTGTATTCATTTTTTCTTTCAATTTTCATTACCAACCTAGGTGTACGCTTAATTTTGTGAGTAACTGTATGCACAGCTAAAATTCCATTACTCATAATGGCTATTTATACAAAGAAAAAATGTATTAAATAATAATATGCAGATATATTTTTATACAAATAAATATTTTAATACGAATAAATATTTGATTCAAAATACTTGGCGCTGCGCCCCGAATTGGTGTTGCTAACCTCAATAAATATGTATAAATTGCATTAATCCTTTTCTTTCTTTCTTGTACGTGCATGCGTGGGTGCGTGCGTGTGCATATGCCACGTATGGCATTAGAATTAAATATATGTAGAATAGATCTGACTGCGTTTCTAGTATCTGTATGTATATGTTTTTTATATTGTAATGGAGTTGTAAATTATTAATGATAAGGCAATTAACATTTTTTCGGTTGCGCAGCGCCAAGTATTTTGAATCAAATATTTATTCGTATTAAAATATTTATTTGTATAAAAATATATCTGCATATTATTATTTAATACATTTTTTCTTTGTATATACATTTAAACTGTGTCCAATCTACTACCACGCCAGTAAAGTACACAGAAAATGTAAAATTGTAGTTTAAACAGGTACTTATGCCACAGAACGACTCTTTTCAATTTAAACGTTATATAATAAGTTCTTAGAGGCGGAACCACGTGACGTGCGCGAGAGAATAACGTGTGTCCGTAGGCAGGCGAAAGAAATAGAGGAAAAGTGCGCAGAAAATTACGAGGTCGGTTGGAAAACGAGGGGAGTAGACAAGGTTCCGGTGGACAGTATAATCGACAGATAATAAAGAGTCTAAGGGAGAGATAAACGGTGAAGAAGAGAAGGTGTGAAACGAGTGTACGAAGTATAAGATACGTGGCAAGGATAAGTGACATCTACGGGAGTGGAAGAAGCAAGAAGACAAAGCGGAGACAGCAGTTAGTAAAGAAGAGTGGTGACTAATGAACCGAGCAGACGAAGGCGGGGAAGTGCAAAAGGAAACGAGAAGAAGGGGAAGACCATCGTTGGCAGAACAGCTGGGAAGAAGAAGAGCGGATAGCGAAAGTTCGATACTGGATTCATTCAAGAGGAAACCAGAGGACGAGGAGGAGCAGGAGAGGTTAAGGGCCGAAAAGGAAATAGAGAAAGAATTCTAAAAGCGAGGAAAGTAGGGAGGTCGCCTCCGACGAAGAAAACCGAGGTAGTAATACGAACTGTAGAAACGCCAGACAGTCAGAAGACAGAGCAGGAAAAAGAAATGGAGGTAAAAATAGACAAATTGATGGAAGTTGTGCTGGCAGTTAAAAAAGACATGGAAGAGTTGAGGAAAGATAATAGAGATCTGAGGCAGGGATTGCAGGATCTGAGGGACGAGTGGAAGAGTAGGGATGAGATATGGGAAAAGGAAAGGAAGGAAATGAGAGGAAGGATAGAAGTACTGGAAGCCAAGAAGGATCAGGCAGAGGGGCTCACAGGAAGACTGGAGGGGCTAGAAAGAAAGGAAGAGGCTAGAGACAAAAGAGAGAGAAGAAATAATATTTCCCTAAGAGGAGAGGGCATAGAAGAGGAGGACGAACGCAGGAACGGAACATATCCAAGAGAGGAGAATCAGAATACAGAATGAAAAATGGAGAGTAGTAACAGTGTACAGCAGAGATATGAAGGATGCGAAACAAGAGCTGGACCATTTAATAGAAGAGAGGGAAGTGGAGAAACTGATAATCGGAGGAGATTTCAATGCGAGAATTGGACAGGAAGGGGGCGATTTTAGAATAGAAGAAAAGCATGACGTAAGGAGATCAAAAGACAAAGTCAAAAACACAGAAGGAAAGTTGTTATTAGAGATGGTGGAGGAAAGAGGATGGAATATTCTGAACGGGAATATGGAGGGAGATGATAAAGGAGAGTATACATACACGGGGCCGAGAGGCAGCACGGTAATTGATTATATAATAACAAATGTCGAGGCGAAAAAAGATATCAAGAAATTCACAGTGGAAGAAAGGGTTGAGTCAGACCATATGCCTCTGATAGCAGAACTATATGGGGGAAATAAAAGAAAAGAGCGAGGGGGAAATCAGGAAGAGGGGTGGAGAGAAAGAAGAGTCTGGACAGAGGAAGGGAAAAGAGAGTTTCAAAAGGAATTAAACAAAATAAGCTTCAATACGACAAAGGTGAATGAAATAGTAGAAGAAATGGTAGGAAAAATAAATAATGCAGTACGGAAAGAAGAAGTAAAAACAAAGAAATGGAAATTGCGCAGCTTTAAGTGGTGGAATTCGAACTGTACCAAAAAAAAAGAGAAGCCAGAAGAGCACTGAGGAACTGGAGAAGGGGCAAAGGAGACAAAGAAGACTATCAGAAGGAAAGAAGGGAGTACAAAAAAGTGTGCGAAGAAAGGAGAAGGGAATTACAAGAAAATATAGAAAATGAAATAATGCAATTAAAGGGAGAAAATCAAATATGGGAATATATAAATAAACAAAGAAAGAAAAGGTTAGGGATCTCCAATAACATAGACTTAAAAGAATGGAAGGATCATTTTAAAACATTACTAGAAGGCGTCGGCTGTAAAAAAGAAGTAGGAGAGTTGGAAGAAATGGACAACACGGAAGGAGAAGTGGAGGAGGAAATAACAGAAGCAGAAATAAAAGAACAAATCAGGATATTAAAAAAGAAGAAAGCAGCAGGGGAAGACAAAATAGAAAATGAAGCCTGGATTTACGGCAACGTGAAAATAGTAAAAAGGATCACAGAAATTTTCAATAAAGCGTGGAAGGGAGGATTCCCGGAGAGGTGGAAAGAAGGGGTGATTTCACCAATATTCAAAAAAGGAGATAGAGAAAAGGTAAGCAACTACAGGGGGATAACGATCCTAAACACAGCGTACAAAATATATGCTATGGTCCTAGAAAAAAGATTAAAAGAGGAATTGGAAAAGAACCACATAATACCAGAAACGCAAGCAGGATTCAGGAGCGGTAGGTCGACAACAGATAACATTTTTATTCTGAACTATGTAGCTAACAGAGAAATACAGAAAAAAGGGGGGAAGCTGTATACGTTTTTCGCGGACCTAAGCGCGGCATTTGACAAGGTGGATAGAGTAAAACTTCAGAAAATCATGAAGATTAAGGACATAAGTAAACGCTTGAGGACGAGAATCGGAGAAATTTACAAGGAAACAAGAAATACCATAAAAGCAAACAAGTAAGACAGGGATGCCCACTGAGTCCAACGTTATTTACAATATATGTAGCGGACTTGGAGGAAACAATGAGGCAAAATCAAGCAGGAGGAGTCAGAGTAGGAAAAGAAAAAATCTGGACTCTAGCATATGCGGACGATATAGCGTTACTAGCAAATGAACCAAAGGATCTTAAGGACATGATACGAAGATTTGGAAAATACCTTGAAAGGAAAGGGTTGCAACTGAACGCAGAGAAATCTAAGGTGCTGATTTTCCATAAAGGAAGAGGAAAGAAGAAGAGAGAAGAATGGGGCTGGCAGGGGCATAGTCTGAAAGAAGTAAAGGAGTTTAAATACTTAGGGTATAATTTCCAGAAAAATGGGGGCAGAGAGATGCATATAAGGGAAGTCACAAAGAAAGCTAGAATAGCAATGGCGCAGATATGGGGAATAGGACAAAGAATGTTCAAGAACAATTTTGAGAGAAGAATGAGAATATTCAGAAGCATAGTGAAAAGTATCTTGCTGTACGCGTCAGAAATTTGGGGATGGATGGAAGCAGAAAAAATAGAGAAAATACAGGAGAAATACATAAGGTGGACTTGAGGACTTCCGTTTCCGGTCGCGAGCGTGGCAGTGCTGGGTGAAAGTGAGCGGGTGACTGTGGGACGGAAAGGCGAGTGAGGTGGTGAGGAAGGGCTGGAGAGTGGATGCGAGAGAGAGTTGGGGTAGTGAGGAAGAGCGAGGGATATAAGGATAGGGCGGGCTGTAGGGTGGGCTGGAGAAACAGCAGAGATAGGGGGAGGTTTAGAGGTTAGGTGTCCCGGTAGATGAAATAAGGCGGGAAGGAAGCGAAGAGCGGTGAGAGGTAAGTGGCGACACAGTTGGGAGAGGAGAAAAATAAAACAGAGGATCGAAAAGGCGGGAAACTCAAGTGGGGGGTAAGGCGAGATAAGGCGCGAGGTAGGAAGGAAAAGAAGGTGAGAATAGAGAGAAGAAAACAAAGAGGGTGAAAAGGGGTAATAGGCCAGGGGAAGGGAGTGAACAGGCACAGGAAGGATGGAAGAGGGAAAGGAGGGTGAGAAAGGGAAGGGGGGATTACGAGGTGAGGATAAAAAGAGGAGGGACAGTACAAGTAGTGTAGGGAGCAGTGTGGGGAGTTTAGAAAACTATTATGGAAAAAAGAGGGAGAGGGAGGAGGGGATAGAGGATGAGATGGAGGGGAAGGGAGGGTTTAAGAGGAGCGGGAAGACAAGGAGGTCGCCGGAGAAAAGCGAAAAGCGGGGGGGGGGGGGAAGAAGGAGAGGGGGGGGGGAAGGAATAGTAGAGATGATGAGGGAAATGATGCTAGAGATCAGGAGGATGGGAGAGGATATGAAAAGGGACAGAGAGGAAAGGAAAGAGCTTAGGGAGGAAATAAGAAAGGATAGGGAGGAAATGGAAATGGAGAGGGAGGAGAGAAGACGGAGGGAAGAAGAGTGGAGAGGAGAGAGGAGGAGGTGGGAGGAGGAGATGAGGGAGGAGAGGGGAAGGAGGGAAGGTTTGGTAGAAATGTTGGGAAAGATGGAAGAGAGAGAGAGAAAAGGATGGATGAGGTGATAGAGAAGGTGGAGAGATGGGAAAAAGAACGGAAGGGGGAGGGGGGGGGATATAGAGATATCTGGGAATGAGGGGGTGTGGGGACTGAGAGTGAGAAAGATAGAGGTGTTACAGGACAAGAAGGAAAGAGAGAGGAGAAGAAATAACGTGATGGTAAGGGGGCTGGGGGGGGGGGAAGGAAGCGAGGTGAAGGTGGAAGTGGGGAGGCTTTGGGAAAGGATGGGGCTGGGGGTGGAGGGAATACAGGAGGTGAAGAGAGTAGGTAAGACAGGAAGGGAAGGAGGGGGAATGGCGCTAGTGAATCTGAAGGGAAGAGAAGAAAAGAGGAAAGTAATGGAGGCAAAAAACAAATTGAGAGGAAGAAGAGAAAGGGTGGAGGACGACCTCACAGAGGAAGAAGGGAGGGCGAAGTGGAAGATTGAGAGGGAGGCTCAGAGGGAGAGAGAGAAGGGTAGGAGAGTGCAGGTGGGATATATGAAAATGTGGGTGGATGGGAAGGTAAGGAGGTGGGACGAAATAAGGGAGAAATGGTATGAGGACCAGGGAAACGAGTGAAGTCGGAAGGGGGAGGGGAGGTGGGAAAGGAGGAGAAAAAGAAAAAGGGGAAGGAAGGGGGGGATCTGGAAGGTGGCCTTCTGGAATGTGGCGGGAGTGAGGAGGTAGGATGAAGATTTTTGGAGGGGATTGATGGAATGGGACGTTATGATGTTAAGTGAGACCTGGGTCGAAGAGAAAGATTGGGAGCAAGTGGAAAGAAGGCTACCCAGGGGATATACATGGGAGAAACAATTGGCCAGGAGGGAAAACAAGAGGGGGGAGCGATAGGGGGTATGTTAATGAGTGTGAGAAAGGGGCTGGAATTGGGTGAAGGGGGAGGAGGAGGAAGGGAGGGGATAATGGCTAAGAAGGTGAAAATAGGTGGGGGCTGGTGGAAGGTGGTAGGGGTCTATGTTAATGGAGACCTGAAGGAGAAATTAGAGGAGCTAGGAGAATGGATGGAGGAAAGGGAAGGGGGGGTGAGGGTAGTTATAGGGGGGGATTTTAACGCGCGTACAGGGTGGAAGGGGGAGAAGCATGGGGAGGGGAGGAGGAGGAGGGGAAGGGGGAGGGAAGTAGGAGATCTAAGGATAAGGAGGTAAATGGGGAAGGGAGGATATTGTGCAAGCATCTAGGGGAAATGGGCTGGGGAATAATGAATGGGAATATAGAGGGGGATGAGGAGGGGGAGTGGACCTTCACAGGGGGGCGGGGGAACACGGTGATAGATTATGTGATAGGAAATGAGGCTACAAGGGAAAAGGTGGAGAGGATGGAGGTAGGCGATAGGATAGAATCGGATCACCATCCGGTGGTGGTGTGGCTGAGAGGGGAGGGGAGGGAGGAGGGGGAGGGGGGGAAAAAGGGGGGAGACAGAGGAAATTGGACAGAAAAAGGAAGGATGGATTTTATGAGGAAGTTCGGAAAAAGGGGCGAAGGGGAGAGAGAAGTGGAGGAGGAATGGTGTGAGCTGCGGGGAAGGATAAAAGGAGCAATGGCTCAGATGAGTAAAGAGGGGAAGAAGGAAAAGGGGGGAGGGTGGTGGGATTCGGAGTGTAGAGAGGGGAAAAGGAAGGTGAGGAGAGAACTGAGAAAATGGAGGAGGGAAGGAGGGGATGGAAGAAAATACAAGGAGTTGAAGAGGGAGTATGGGAGGTTACGCGAGGAAAAAAGGAGAAAGGAGGTGGAGAGGTGGATGAAGGAGGTGGAAGGGGTGAGAACGGAGGGGGAGGTGTGGAAGGTGGTTAATAGGGGAAGGAAGAGGAGGGGAAGGGTAAATGAAGAAATAGCAATAGGAGATTGGGACGAATATTTTAAAGGTTTGCTAGGGGGAGTAGAATGGAGAGTGAGAAGGGGTGGAGAGAAGAGGAGGTGGGAGGACGGAGAGGCAGAGATAGGAAGGGAAGAGATAGGAAAGGTGATAAGGAATTTAAAGGACGGGAAGGCGGGAGGAGGGGACGGGATCCCGAACGAGGTATGGAAGTACGGTGGGGCAGAAGTAGAGGAATGGCTATGGGTGATGTGCAATAGGGTGTGGAGGGGGGAAGGATGGAAGGAGGGAGTGATAGTCCCGGTGATAAAAAAGGGGGGAGGCGGAAAGGTGGAGGACTATAGAGGTATAACCCTAACACAGACGGCATACAAGGTGTATGCGTCTGTGTTAGCGGAAAGGCTGAGGGTGGAGGTAGAGGAGAAAGGATTGCTGCCACCGAGTCAAACGGGGTTTAGGCGGGGGGTGGGGTGTATTGATAACGTATATGTTTTAAATTACCTGATAAACAGGCAGGTGGGGAGAAAGGGGAAAAATATGGTAGTTTTGTTTATAGATATGAAGGCCGCGTTTGACTCGGTGGACAGGGAGGTATTAGTGGGGGCAATGAGGGGGAGGGGAGTGAGAGAGCAGCTAGTGGTGAGGTGTGAGGAGGTTTTAAGGGAAACAATATGTAGGGTGCGGGTGGGGGACAGGAGGGAGAGAGGTTTTGGACTGCGAGAGGGGTGAGGCAAGGGTGCCCGTTGAGCCCGAGCCTATTCACACTTTTAATCGCGGACCTGGACGAGGAATTGGAAAAGGGAAGATGGGGAGGGGTAAAATTGATGGGGAAGTTGGAAAAATATGTGGATGGGAAGGGGTTACAAGTGAATGTGGGAAAAACAAAGGTCATGAGGTGCAGGAGGGGGGGGGGGTGGAAGAAGGTGACTTGGAGGTGGAAGGGTGAGGAGCTGGAAGAGGTGAGGAGTTTTAGGTACCTGGGGTACACGTTGACGGGGAATGGGGGGCAGGAGGGACACGTGGGGGAAAGGTATGGGGGATTGGAAAAAGGCTATTTGAAAAAGATTGGGAAAAAAGATTATGGCTATTCGACAGACTAGTATGGCCGGTGGTGGGGTACGGGGCGGAGGTGTGGGGATGGAGGGAAAGGGAAAAAATAGAGAGGATACAGGAAAGGTTCCTGAAGTGGGTGCTGGGGGTAGAAAGGAGTACACCGGGGTATCTGGTGAGGGAGGAGACGCAGAGGGGAATGATGAAGGGCAGGGCAGGGATGAGGGCGTGGGCTTTCGAGAGGAAGCTGGAGGAAGGACAGGGGGGAGAGCTAGCAAGGAGGTGCTGGGAGGAGATGAAGGGGAGGATCAGGAGGGGAAAGGTGCTAGAAGGGTGGGAAACGGAAAGGAAGGAGTTTTTTGAGGGGAGGGGATGGACGCTGGAGGAGATAGAGAGGATGAGGGAGGATGGGGGACTAAGAGGAGAAGAACTGGTGAGCAGGGAATGGAAAGTACAGAAGGAGGAGAGGTGGGAAAGGATAGGGAGTGCCAGATACAACGCATGGTACGGAAGGGTGAAGGGAGAAGGGTTACCGGGGTATTTAAAGAAGGGGTGGGGGGAAAGTAGGTGGAAAAGAGTGGCGGGGTTCAGGCTGGGTAGTGAAATGAGGGGGGGGGGGCAGATACTGGGAGGAGGGAGAGAAGAGGAGGTGCAGGGTTTGTGGGAGGGGGGAGGAGACATGGGAGCATGTGTGGGAGGAGTGCATGGGGTGGGGGGAAGAAAAGGGGTGGCAGGAGATGGCAGGGGAAGTTCTAGGAGATGAAGGAGAGGGAGAGAAGTGGATGAGGAAGTTGGAAGAGAGGAGACGAGTGTGTGGGGGAACGGGGGAATGAATGAGGGATTGGAGTGGACGGAGAGACGAGCGGAAGCGGATCGTTAGTAAAGGAGCGGGGCATGCTGTAAATATTATGTAAATATTGTGAATAGTATAAGTATTTTGTAAATAGTATAAGTATAATTATAAGTATGTAAATAGATAGATAGGGTAAAAGTAAGATAAGTAGGATAAGTTAAGGTTAAGTAAGGATAAGATAGGTTAAGGAAAGTGTAAGGATCGAGGAGAGGATAAGGGAGATTGTAACCCTGAGGGGAACAATAATAAAACTACTACTACGAAACGAAAGCACAATCTTGAATTAACAGTCCCAGAAACACACACATAACACATGTAACCCCATTTTGAGGCCGAAAGGCGAAAAATAAACCTAATTACTACTAATAAGTTCTTAGAATATAATAGTATGAAGATTTTTTAACAATAAGTATTAATAAGAACCAAATTTTTACCAACGATCATTTTGTGCCAAAAAAAACACAAGTTCTCGTCCGATCACTGAAGTTAAAGCGGTATTGTGCGCGGTTAGTACTTGGATGGGTGACCGCTTGGGAATACAACGTTGTATTTGTTGGTATTTTTTTTTTCATACCACACGTTAGTTTGCTAATTCTGACCCTCAGATGGCGTTGTTAGCTATGCCAAGCAGACGGCAGAATCTGCTGTCCATCTGCTGCCGATCTGACATCAGGGTCTGCTGTCAATCTGCTGCCGATCTGATATCACAATCTGCACCTCAGAACGCAGCCAAATGTGGACACAGACGAGTACGGTTCTGACGTCAGATTCTGCGCTCTCATGCCAGACCCTGCTACCAATCTGATGTCAGGTTGGCGTCAGATGGTTATCAGAGTGAGTTTATTCAGCTTCGATCCTCTGTTTCTTTCTTGTATGCTTGCTTTATATCTGAAAATTCAAGTGTAAATAAACCAATTCCATCAATCCCAATTATCCGAAGTGTATTTTGTTGTAGTTTTATTTTTATTTTACATATTAAGAAACACAATCACAAAAAGTAGAAGATAATAATAATAAGAGCAAAAAATAGTGTTACGTGAGGGCGTTAATTCTAAAGGAGACCGAACGTTGAATGTATTCTCTTCACGCAACGCTTAACGACTTTAAAAGGTAATTATAAATTTTAAATGATTAGATTATTATTAAATGAATCAGGAATAAATTTGAGGGCGGACTTTGTCCACAACCCATACAGGTTGTCCAATCGGGATGTGGTATTTTGGTGGAACTGGTTCGAAACAAAATGAGAGGGATTTAAATAGAACATTACCATGTATAACAAATAATGGCAAAGCAAATCAAGGTGATACAAAAATGGGGAAATTACATGTGTTTCGAAAACCGCGAAGTGAACAGTATTGATCCGAATCATACGTAATATTTTACGGACGACCATTGACGGAGGGGAAACCCCACTCATTAAATAAGTTGGATCTATGATCACGCAGTGTCCTAATATTTCGATATGCACGGTTCAAGAAATCATCGCAATATCTAGAGACGCGGTAGCGTCTCGACGCCAAGTACATGAAAAAAGAACACCCTATATGTCGATGTCGCTACCGTGTACCTTTACTCGTCCCGGAGACACTCTAACCTAATTCTGACATTTATTACATTAATATCTCATGACGCCTGCAATATTTTGTAAATTTAAAGATATTTTTCTTATGTGAACCGCATATCAGCTTTCGAATAAGACCAAAATCAATATAATCGGTCCACGCATATCAGAGATATCATAATATCGTCTCATGGATTAGTCGAAAACGGTAAGGTTTAAGATTTTTCTTCTGATTCTTCTTCAATCTCAAATTTTTGTCAACATAATACGTATACACGCGTTACACACACACCTTCAGCCAACACATGTATCGTTCTTCGTTCGTCGTCCGCCATTGTACGTACATATATATATACTATTTTGAATTTTATAACCTAAAGGTGGCCGTTCCAATAAGCGGCTACAGCCGCCAGCGACTGCGACCGGCGGCTACAGCCGCCAGCAACTCCAACTGGCGTCGTCGCAAATGGTATTTCCTATATCTAAGCGTCGACGCCATGGCCCCCACCAGTGCAACGACGCGCCGCACAGGCCCTTTTCGAGCACTTGAAAAGAGGGTCTATTGTTGTATGAGGTCTCGAGGACCGTCGAAGATAGTGAAAGACTAACCATTTTTCTTATATGTACATCGTATTCTGTTTATCTATCGGATTGAAGAAGTCAATGACATTTGGGTGCTTCTTTTAAAATATCGGAATTCAAATTGTGGCAAAAAATAGGATAAACCTATTCCTTTCTAGTGATGTATAAGTTAAAAAATATTTTTTACATCTATTAATTTGTTTTTTCTATTTTTTAACTCAATCGTGATAAAAAATTGGAAACTGTTTTTTGGTACTTTATTAGTGGTTTAAGGGGTTAGGCCACCTTGGAAATTCGAAAAAATAGAATTTTTTTTTTCGTCTTAAATTATCCTTTATAGTCTTAAGAATAAGATACAATTAGTTTCAATACGAAATTGAAGTTTTAAAATGAGTTTAGAGCCGGTTTATCGAAGCGCGCCCGGGCTCGTTGGTGCGGCTTGCGCTACCGCGGCCGCCTGACTTCGTCAGGAATGAAAAGCGGCTTTACCTGACGAATAAAAGTTTCAGTGTATAAATATAGAAGGTAGTAACAATAGTTTAGACCATGGCAGCTATTAAATGCCATACCATTACCGTCGAGGCATAGTAGGAACAGGGTTGTAAATTTTATTAGGGCAGCCAATACTGGAGATCTGAGCCAAATTTTTTTCTCATTTTATGAGGGTACTCAATGGGGTATGCAAGTTTTGGAAAACCCATGTTTGGACCCAATATGGGTCACTGTTTACCACAAAATTTCAACGGATGCAAATCCGCAGCACGACAGATGCCCGGTTGGCGAGACTTCGTGGTGTACGTGGCAGAAAGCAAAAGCTTCTAATAAACTAGCCACATATGTGCATAAACCGCCAATGAGTAAAATGGTTTTCGATCATATAAAGCCAGTATATGAAGAACTGAGCAGAAACGATTTATTGCACCGTTGTTTAGGAGGCTATAATTCAAAACAACAACGAATCGTTCAACTCAGTCGTGTGGTCGATAGCACCCAAAACTACTTCTAGCGGCAAACTACTGGTCGATGTTGCAGCAGATATAGCAGTTTGTACATTTAATGACGGCTTCATAAGTTTAATGGAAATTATGGAGATATTGCAAATGACAGTTGGAGCAAATTGCTACAATTTTTGCATGGAGGCAGACGCGAGTCGCATCAAGGCTGCTGAGCGCGCTATGTCGGACGCGACAAAAGAGGCTCGAAAAAGTTCAAAATCTTTTAGAAAAGAGTCTGAACAGGCTGACGTCAATTTGGAAGGGCAGTTATATGGCGCAGGAATTGCCGAGTAAAGATAAAGTTGCATTTTTTCACTTAATTCGTAAAAAATGTGAAGTAAAACTTTCAACGCGTTTTTCTCGAAATGACATTTTCAAAACGGTGTTTCGCATAACTTCCACAATTTTCATCCGATTGATTTGAAATTTGGAGACACTCTTCTCTTATGAATAATCTATGGAAGTACGTAGGAGTTTTGCGATATCTTGAATATGTTCTTGGCAATTGACAATTTTATAAAAAAAAAATTCATTTTTTTCTCCCCATGGTCGCCATTTCGAGACAAATTAATGTTTCTGGATTTTCCTACGTACTTCCATAGGTTTAGGCATGCAGAATATAAATCTCTTTGGTTTTGTGTTCTAGGTCAAACGGTATAGCCGTGAGATTGAACACCGTTTAAAACGTCGCTTCTCAAGATCTTGCGTATCACGACTCTACCGCCGCCATTTTGTAAGAATAAAAAATACGATTTTTTCTAGCGAGAGTTGTATAATAACAGAGTACATATTAAACTTCTTGTTTATTTCATTATCTTCCTAAAAAAAAATGCCGAAAATGACTGCAATTTTGCTCCGTCCAAGGTGGCCTAACCCCTTAAGTCACACGCTGGGGAAACGTTCGGTTTTCAAGTTATTATTTCTGCACTTTCCATAGTATGTATTTATCAATTTTTTTAGTTTTATTGAAATTGTTGACGTTATTTTTTTAAATAACCTCAGACTTTGTTATGAGTTGTATATTAACTCAAATTTTTATGAACTTACTTAACAATATTCAGCATTTTCAACGCGAAAAATGGATTGTTGCATTTTCCCCTATTTCTTGGGATTCAGGTCCACTGTACGATATGGAATACAGGTGATTACTCCATTATTGGCAAATATTGTTAAATCTTGTTTTCGCAGTTGCAAGGACAAATATATATTGTTTATACAAGTTCGTGGAAGGTAACTTAAAAGTCGAAAAATACTGATATTTTTTCAATGGGTTTCTTATAGAAAAATAAATGTATATAACGAATTATTTGCTATTATTTTGAAGCATCGATACTATTTCTGACCCCTTTAACTTTACTTTAACAAACTTTGAAAGAAATCACTTAAAATTTTGCATAAAACAACAAATTTGACATGTGTTTACACGCAGATCAGATGTAGCCGTCATGATATTTTACATTTTTTTACAAGAGCTCATATTATTAGTTTACAAGAAATATATATATAAAAAAAAAACAATTCCATAAGTTATGAATTCTGACTTCTTTCCTTATTTCTGGATAATCTGTCCGAATGTGAGATGGATCGCAGAGCGGCTAGAGTCGCTAGACTGCTTCTGGAGCAGTAGAGCGGCAGCCGCTGCGCGACTTGGCGATTCTGCTGTTACGGCGGAACACAGACACTCGTGGCATTGTGTAGTGTCTCGAGTAGCCTAGGCTGCTCATGAACCAAACGCGCATAGGCTATAGCAATCCTGGCGCGGCCGCAGCAGTCGCAGCCGCCCATAGGAGTTGGGATGAATGCTTTTCCATTGTACCAGTCATCGCGACAGCGGCTGTAGCCGCCGGTCGCAGTCGCTGGCGGCTGTAGCCGCTTATTGGAACGGCCACCTTAAGTGCTAAGTGTCAAATAAAGTAAGTTGTCTCAATTTGAAATGTGCCGAGTTTTTACACTACATAGGAGACTGAATTATTGCCACAATTAATAAGATAAGTCGCCAAAATTTTTTAAATAGATTTCTTATGTAGAGTCGCAGACTTGGAAGTTGTCCGGAGATGGTTGGACTGAGAAGCATCTCCTTTCGCACAAGTTTCTGGAAATTTGTACCATGCATGTACAAAATAATATATATATTGTAGTAAAAAAATTGCACTGCATTTAAATTGCCAGATATTTGTATTTGTATACCAGTAATTTAGAGTTTTTATGTATATTATAGAAATGAAGGGGACGCACAGGATTCCGATAAAAATGAAGGAGATGCACAGGCTTGGATAGTATAGAATTGAAGGGGACACACAGGCTTCGATGGATAGAAATGAAGGGAATGCACAAGCGCGGAGGTTGTCCAGAGAAGACTAGATAGATAGACCGAGCATCTTGCACCACACAAGTTTCTAGAAAGTCAAATAAGGTAAATCGACAAAATTTGTTTAAAGACATAGCGTTAAGAATTATGAAGAAAATAGATTATGGTGGACTGGTTGCGATGTAAAGCAAGTCGCATTAGTGAAGAAAGTACGTTGAAAACTGATCTCCCTTGATGCTTTTCAATCTTTTGTGAAAGACATTCGTAATATTTTAATTAATAAAATCCACAGTAGTTGCCACGCTATTTGTTAATTTTTTAGATTCCCATTATTTTAATTCACCAATAAACATACTAAATTAGTTTTATTCCAACACCAATATATTGTGTGTTAAAAATATTGGATCTCCTTGTTCATTTTCGCTGAATTATTACCATTAGCATTTAAATTTCCGGTCTACGCTTACAATAGCAAAATGCCACTCTACTTCTATATAAGTTCTGTGTTAAGTTATATATAACTAAAATGTGGCTTTATATGTATTCGCGCACCATGTATTGTACACAAAGTACTATACATATAATATAATACCTATAGATTGGCAATCCGGTGCATATGGTTTCTCCCTGATAACCAGGTCTGCCGGCAGATCCGGCGCAGTTTATGTCCGCATTCAACTACGGATCTACCGGCAGACCCTGACAAGGCAGGAATTGCTGCGGATCTGCCGTTCATCTGCCGGCAGATCCGCAGCAGATCCTGCGGCCCGTCCGACACATCCAATAGCGCCATCTGAAGGCAGGGTCTGCTGCGGATCTGCCGTCGATATGCCGGCAGACCCTGCCTTGTCAGACCCTGCTGTCCATCTACTGACAGACTGCAGGCAGGGTGGTTATCAGGGCTGTTCGTAGTTGTTAAACTTACGTAGAATATAGAATTTATACTTAATTCTGTCGCGTGATAATTTGTAATTTATAATATTAAAAATTATCTAAAGTCAGTCCCTATGCAAATTATCTTTGTAAAAAGAAGTGAGATCCCCATAAATAACTTCAAAAAAGTAAAAAAATACGCCAAGTACATGAAAAATCAAATAAATCACAAAAAATAGATGACAATAATAATCACAAATATTGAAGATACTAATAATAAAATAAAAAAAAAAGTGAAATCGAAATGAGCTGCCAGTACATAAAGGTGCTTTCCAACTGCGTCTAAGATGATACAACTATATATAATAACATATACACAGCTAAAATGCTGTGTTCATACATTGCATTACTCATATAGCGGACATTTCAATTAATCCATAAAAAGAATTCCATTTAAAACCATTGTCTTAAATTAATAGATTTATTACAAAATTAATGATATACAACAATTGCGCCAATTATAACAATGGCTATTTATACAAAGAAAAAATATATTAGATAATATTAAACAGATATATTTTTATAGAAATCAATATTTTAATACGAATAAATATTTTATTCAAAATACTTGGCGCTGCACAACCGAAAAAAGTGTTAATTGTCTTAGTATTATTAAGTAACAATAACTCCCTTACAATTTAAAATACATAAACAAATACATACACATATTAAAAACGCAGTCAGATTTATTCTACATATATTCTAATATCATACGTAGCATATGCACATGCACACATACAGACGAACGCACTAGAAAGTTTGTTATAATGTAGGTACATGTTTATTCAGTATAGCAACACCAATTCGGGGCGCAGCGCCAAGTATTTTGAATAAAATATTTATTCGTATTAAAATATTGATTTCTATAAAAATATATCTGTTTAATATTATTTAATATATTTTTTCTTTGTATAAATAGCCATTGTTATAATTGGCGCAATTGTTGTATATCATTAATTTTGTAATAAATCTATTAATTTAAGACAATGGTTTTAAATGGGATTCTTTTTATGGATTAATTGAAATGTCCGCTATATGAGTAATGGAATGTATGAACACAGCATTTTAGCTGTGTATATGTTATTATATATAGTTGTATCATCTTAGGCGCAGTTGGAAAGCACCTTTATGTACTGGCAGCTCATTTCGATTTCACTTTTTTTTTTATTTTATTATTAGTATCTCCAATTTTTGTGATTATTATTGTCATCTATTTTTTTGTGATTTATTTGATTTTTCATGTACTTGGCGTATTTTTGTACTTTTTTGAAGTTTTTTATGGGGATATAATTATACAAAGAATAAACGGAATTCGTAAAACGCGATACAGGAACGTAGTAAAGAGGACTTACCGATTCAGCGCAGAGATCGATATATTACATCGGCCTCTCCCTCTCCCTCTCCCTCTCCCTCTCCCTCTCCCTCTCCCTCTCCCTCTCCCTCTCCCTCTCCCTCTCCCTCTCCCTCTCCCTCTCCCTCTCCCTCTCCCTCTCCCTCTCCCTCTCCCTCTCCCTCTCCCTCTCCCTCTCCCTCTCCCTCTCCCTCTCCCTCTCCCTCTCCCTCTCCCTCTCCCTCTCCCTCTCCCTCTCCCTCTCCCTCTCCCTCTCCCTCTCCCTCTCCCTCTCCCTCTCCCTCTCCCTCTCCCTCTCCCTCTCCCTCTCCCTCTCCCTCTCCCTCTCCCTCTCCCTCTCCCTCTCCCTCTCCCTCTCCCTCTCCCTCTCCCTCTCCCTCTCCCTCTCCCTCTCCCTCTCCCTCTCCCTCTCCCTCTCCCTCTCCCTCTCCCTCTCCCTCTCCCTCTCCCTCTCCCTCTCCCTCTCCCTCTCCCTCTCCCTCTCCCTCTCCCTCTCCCTCTCCCTCTCCCTCTCCCTCTCCCTCTCCCTCTCCCTCTCCCTCTCCCTCTCCCTCTCCCTCTCCCTCTCCCTCTCCCTCTCCCTCTCCCTCTCCCTCTCCCTCTCTCCCTCTATGTACGGCCTGGAGGATCCCGCGAACGGGATCATGAAGCGCAGGAGCGTCGCACAACACACCAATGTCGAAAAAGGTTCACAATGTTTTATAGTTAAACGCGATAATCAGTTAATGCTTTAAATTAACCCTTAAAAATAAGGGTTTAAAATGTTTAAAACACATAAAGTATATGTATATAATGACGGGGACTGAGTTTTTCCACGATCACTAAGACGCACTGGAACTCTGTCTCAAATACTATTTCGATGAATAGTTATGTCCCTAGGACAGGTCAACCGCGCACTATGCGACTTGACGGTAGTCTGCCTTAAACGGTAAATTTAGAATAAAATGATAAGTATTTATATAGTAACTACAAGGGAACTGAGTCTTTCCACGTTATTATTGCACGATGGAACCCTAGCTCAAGCGCTTATTAATAATAATAGCGATGTCCCTCGGACAGATCAACTGGGTACTACGCGACCTGCTACCTGACTGCACCGAGCGAACGCAGGGTAGACCCGAGCACTTGGGATTTTGAACATGGAGCGCCAAAATTGCTGACTCCGCACCTCGTGCACACGGGCCCAACCGTCGTCGCTCCGGACCGTTCCCAGCCTCGCAGTGCTTAGGTTTTCGAAATGTTATCGCATCGAGCGTTCTAAGAATGTCTCACGGCGTCGGAAGATTCTCGTCGACAATTTTGCATGGGAATATGCCGTGGCGTCACAGGCTTGAAGCTGGATCAAATTATAACTATTGAGAATTTTCACAGATAATCGACTATTGATCAAGGGAAATTCCCATAACACACAATGGTTGGATCAATAGACATCTGCGAATTGGTTGCAGCAAAAATGAATTTTGAAAAAGTAACCGGCACGTAACAATACAAGCCAATCATAATAACAAAATAAGAAAAATGTGAAATCAAAATGAGCTTGCAAGTACATAAATGTGCCCTCCAACTGCGCCTATGATGACACAATTACATATACACAGCTAAAATGCTTTGTTCATACATTCCATTATTCATATCGCGGACATTTTTTTAATTAACCCGTAAAAAAGAATCCCATTTAAAAACATTGTCTTAAATTAGTAGCTTTACAAAATTAATGATAAGTAGTAATACAAGGCGGTTTCCAACCCAGGTGTGCTGAGGGGATCGCGGGGACGGGGGGAAAGTGATGACGCGCGGGGGAGCGCGGTGAAGGGAAATCACGGGATTTGAGGTACCCGGCGGACGCTCGGATTGGTCATACATTTTGGCAGTACATTAGACTACGCTACGGATTGGCTGTGCCGTATTGCCGACATTCGTGATTGGTCGGGACTGTACTTCTTAGTTCGCGTTTGTTTCGAATTCTCGTTCATTCTAAGGTGGCAGTCGTGGACAGCAATACCGAGGAATTCTGAGAGATATATTTCTTATCCTAAAGCGAATCCGAGACATCCAGAAGGCGTAAATAGTTACAGAATTTAATAATTACAAATTGTCTATGTCGCGGAAATCGATACAAGCATTATCGGCGTGACAAAAAAGGAGGGTTATGCGCGAGATGCGAAATAACTTACGCGTGAGATACCGTTCCGGCTTGAATACGGTCAATAGAGTAGCGGATAATACTTCTACCGTGCACGATGCTGCTAGCACATCTGCAGGTTGTAGTTCGTCCGTTCCTGTTAATATAATCCCCAATAGATTCGGTGTTAGGCGCGATATAAATGTAGAACACGCCGGTCCTTCTACTTCCACGTCACGCGTTTCTTCTATCGACGATACAGTTTTATTGTCCTGTAGTACTGTCTCCGAGCCATCTTTTCGCCAACGTTTAGCATCTTGTTTCGTAGACAGCAATTTAACACACGTTCAAGGAAATAATATATTATTTCTCCTTCGGACGCATTCCTGTTTTTCCCAGTTGCCTCAGGACGTTAGAACACTTCTCGATACGCCACGTAATCCTGCTGTTACATTCGTCGTGGAATCAGGAGAATACATTCATTTCGATCTGGAAACAGAAATTGTTAAAAGTCTCCCAAATACTTTGTCCGTATCTTCTGTTCGAGAGTTAGAATTAGATTTTCATACCGACGGATGTCGTGTGGACAAAGGTTCCATTCAGTTCTGGCCCATTCAATGCAGGATTTCAAATATTCCCCGTATAAAGCCAATCGTGGTAGGAATCAATAAAGGTCGCTATAAACCACGCGATCCCAATATTTTTTTTTTGAGAAATTTATTGCAAACGTCGAAGCCATCATGTCCAACGGAGGTATAAATTTTCATGCCAGTAAGTTGCCCATGCGCCTGAGATGTTTCATAGCTGACACACCAGCTCGAGTATTCGTGTTGAATCATTTTTGGCATATGTCTCAATATCCCTGTTCCAAATGTATAATTTTTGGTACCCTGAACGGTAAGCATTATGCCGTCGATCGTATAGATCATTCTCCTCGTACCGATGAGGAATACCCTAAACGGTTACACGAGAACCATCACACAGAAGGTCCAAACCCATTGGCATCGCTACCGATAGGAATGGTTTCGCAAGTTCCGTTCGAGAATATGCATCTTGTATGCTTGGGCGTAATGAAGAAACTTTTGTCCGCGTGGGTATCTGGAAGCTTTACATTTTTGTTAAAATTGCCCGCACTGAACATTTCTGTGATATCTACGAGACTCAACAGTCTGGCAAAATATTGTCCCTTGGACTTTGCCAGACGTCCTAAACCTATTGAGGAATATTGTAAATATTATGCGACCGAGTTTCTTCAGTTCCTTCTATATATAGGGCCAGTTGTATTGTATGGTGTACTCAACGATGAAATATACAAGCACTTCTTAATTTTACATGCGGCCATAAGGATTTTGGTTGCAGAATCTCCATCGAGCCCCCACTTGAGATTCGCAGAGTCAGCTTTGCAGAAATTTGTTCTTCGTAACGAAGAACTATATGGCCCAACTTTTAATAGTTATAATGTTCATGGTCTTCTTCACTTAACCAACGATGTCAGACGTTTTGGTAATTTACATTCATGTTCTGCTTTTCCCTACGAAAACAACATGTCCATTTTTAAAAAATTTCTTAATAGCCATCTCTTCCTATCCAACAATTTTCCAACAGGATGAGGGAGATACAATCACATGGCACAAACATTCATCGTAATGTCGATTTTTCTATTCGCGTATCTAGACCCCTTACGAACGACACCAATTGTTCTGAGTACCGTACGATAGAATTAGATTTAATAACATATCTCTAGGCACAAATGTACACGATAATTTTTGCATCTCAGACGATGGCTCGACCTGCATAATTTTCACTATTGGCATGGACAATGACTCGTATCGATTGGGTATCAAAAAATGTTTAGAAGTCGATAATTTGTATGATGTCGGCATAGAGTCTTTGGCTCTTGGCATATATAAATGCGCCACATTGAGCCCTGAAATTTCATATATCTCCCCCGATCAGGTTCGTGGCAAATGTTATTATTATTATTATTATTAATTTTACGGGGAAACCCCATGGTTTTCACAACAAAACAGTTTCATAATAACAGAGTCTGAATACATAAATGTTTTAGCCGAATAAAGTGCACAGGTAGGTTAATTGAACAAACATAATCGCCAGCACCGTGTTAGGTGCT
The DNA here is from genome assembly GCA_929113495.1 of Andrena minutula. Classification (NCBI taxonomy): domain Eukaryota; kingdom Metazoa; phylum Arthropoda; class Insecta; order Hymenoptera; family Andrenidae; genus Andrena; species Andrena minutula. The sequence continues at coordinate 32,015,411 of OV815995.1, read as the reverse complement.
TCCGTGAGAATTGGTAACAATTTTATAAAGTGATGACCTTACTGAAGTCAGGGATCCTTGAAAAAGATCAAGGCAATTGAATAATATATATTTTATATATATATTATTATAGGCAATTGCATAATACCGATATTTCGGAAGGGTCACAACGAAGAGAGGCCTAGACTGTGTATTTCTCACCGGAGCATTTAACGAGACTAAGGCTAGCAAGTCTGGACGACTTATGTGGTCATTAATAACTTTATATAGAAAAATCGCGTCTGCGACTTGCCTACGCCTCTCTAAGGTGACCAACTTAAACGATGCGAGTGCCGGACCATAATCGTGATCGGTTCTGTCCATGGGATTGCCCAGGATCCGAGTGGCAAACCTCAGAAATTTGTGCTGCACTCTCTCGATCGATTTTACATACTCTATATGCCTAGGACTCCAAATTACTGAGGCATATTCTACATGAGGCCTGACAAGGGCCACATATAGTAACTTCAGGGATTCTTTGTCCCTGAAGTGCCTGGCGAATCTAGAGATAAAGCCCAGAGCCCTCAGTGCAATGCCAGTACTGCGCGCATAATGGGGTCTAAAATCGAAACAGGGTATTATGCAAACCCCAAGGTCGATGACTTCGGTTACGTCCCTTAGCTCGACATCATTCAGCTTGTATGGATGATTCAATTGTGTTCTAGCACGGGAGGCCCTGAGCACAACACACTTTCCGATGTGCAATCGCAATCTATTAGCAGTGCTCCACCGCTCTAGGCTCAGCAGATCATTCTGCATGCTATGGGTATCCTCGATACCTCGGATAACTCTGAACAACTTCAGATCATCGGCATACAACAGGAAGTTGGTATTAGAAAGAACCGCCGCAATATCATTTATGAAAACGTTGAACAGCAGGGGGCCTAGGTGTGACCCTTGGGGAACACCCGAGGTGACACAGATTGGGGAGGAGAAGCAGTTCGACACCTTGACAATCTGCACCCGTTCAGAAAGGTAGCTCTCAAGCCAGGTTAGAAGGGGTCCGCCGAATCCCCACGACGCTAGTTTGCGGACCAGCAAGGGATGGTCAACGGTATCGAACGCTTTTTGGAAGTCGGTGTAGACTGTGTCAACCTGCAGGTCGTTATCAAGGGCAGCCGAGACAAAGCTATGGTACACCGCAAGATTGGTAGTAGTGGACCGCTTCGGAACGAACCCATGCTGTTCGGTACATAGGAGGCTTGTCAACTGGGGGGAGAGCATGTCAGTGACGATCTCTTCGAATACCTTAGGCAACACTGATAATTTGCAAATGGGCCGGTAGTTTCGCACGTCGGAACGGTCACCGGCCTTGAAGATAGGAGTAACAAGGCTGGACTTCCACAGTGAGGGGAACTCCCCATTTGTTAGTGAGGTATTAAAAATGTACCAGAGAGGCCTGGAGAGAATAAAGCAACACTGCTTGAAGAAAAGAGGTGGAATGCCGTCTGCTCCCGGGCCCTTACTTGTGTTGAGGACACTTAGCTTGGCGAAAATGTCCCCAATAGAGATAGTAAGGTCATTCAGCGTTATTTTGGAATGGGAAGAAGGATTCACATTCAAGGTCGAAGCATGCCCGGCAGAAGGTGTGTAAACCGAGCCAAAAAAGGTTGCGAAGAGATCGGCAATAGCAGAATCCGACGAGGCAGTATTACCATCGCGATGCATGGAGCTAGGGAGACCGCAGATACCACGTTTGGCCTTAACGAAGGACCAGAAACTCTTTGGGTTGCTACGTACCGAGTTTTCGACGACATCAATATACGGACGGTAATCACTTTTAGTAAGTGCTTTGCACTGAGAGCGGAGATCTGAGAACAATAAATAATCGATGTAAGAGTTAGAGGTTTTGTACTTTTTGTGCGCTTTTTTCTTATTTCGAATCAGAGACTTCAGGCGTGCCGAAAACCACCGAGGAAATTGAGATTGATGATACACCTTAACGGGCACAAAGGAGGAAATGACGTCATTGAGATGGGAGTAAAGACGATCAACCGCGGTTTCTTGGTTAATCTCTTTAAACTCGGAGTCCCAGTCAATAGAATTAAGGTGGCTAATGATGCTGGGGTAATCGGCATGCTTGAAGTCAAGATAGGTATTTTCCCGATTCTGGTCGGCCTGTGTGACTGAACAGTTTAGGGTCACACTCAGTGGAGGATGATACTGGTCCGGAAGGATAAGGACATCCTCGGCACCATTAACAACGACGTCAAGTTCCTTCACAAAAATTAGGTCCAATAGGCATTGCCAGGCGTTGACAACTCTGTTCACCTGAGTCAGGTCGCAGTAGCCGAAGCCCTCGCTCAGAATATCAATAGCCGACGACTCTTGGGATGTGATACCTCGAAAAAGGACTAGTGAGAGGGGATCTGTCTGACCGAAAGACATTGAATTCCGTAAGACCTAACTCACATGTTATAGAATGCCTTTTCGCTGTAGTATGTCCACTGACACAAACCTCTCAGAACCCCGTAGGTATATCGTTGCTGTTATTACGTACAGCGAGAAGCCATAAGACCCATAGTATTTAAATTCTTTCACCTTTATTTTCGCTAGATGTTTCTCGCTGCCAGTCCCTCTCCCTTGTGTAGCTTCTCGCGTCAGGCGGTCACCATGGATGGTTTTAGTGGGTGCAAGTCCCACATAATCTCACCCCTGCCATGGGGGGTGAGGTATCCGTTAGGGATTTCCACCATGTAAAAAAAATCTCTTCTCTTTCTAGCCTCGTCTCTTATTTTTGGTAAGTTACGACTATTTTCTAGCGAATGGCATGCTTTATAATATTTACATTTTCTTCTTTTGTACTATACTTTCCTTTTGTATTGCTCTTCATAAGTAATATTATATTTACACGTATCCTTGTTAATCTCTGTTGATGAGTTATTTTATCGTTTGGATCAAATATTTCTTCATGGGTCACTTTTTCACGTTTTCTACTGTTATAGCCTTTGTCCAGTTACACTCGAATTATTAAGTAATACATTACCTGGGTTCGTCTTGAGGTTTGGGTTCGGTTAATATTGCATGTATGCATGTAAAATAGGAAAAACAACCAACTCGCCTTTGCTAAGAATTGTAATATGTACTTTTACTCACAGGTTGACATGTCGCAGCGAGAGAAGCGTGTGGTCGCCAAACCAGCGAGGTTTCAAACGATTTCTTCGAAGCAGGAAGCTCCAAAAAAGAAGAGGTCAACCGGGCCGAAGCAATCCATCGATCGGGACATCCAGAATTTGAAGACAATCCTGCAGGAATCCAATGATTTAACAACGTCAAAGGATTTTTCTACGACTAATCCAAGTAATGTTCTTATGTTACAGAACAGTCCTGCTGCTGCCAGTCCTCCTGCGCTCGCAACATTAAGGGATCATCACGATTCAGAGACATCGTCTATACGCGCCACAATCATTCGGAATGAGCCGTTGCAGCACCATACAGTGCACGTACAACCTTCTGATAATGGGTAAATTTACATGTTTTTTTTTTGTTATAAAAATATTGATAACGTGAAGTTTTCAATTATAAATGTTCATGTTCGCAGGAGTCTGGAAGATCACACGGCGCGCGTCGAGACGGAGCTAAGGTAAGTATTGCATGTTATCGTGTTTATTAATACGTTACGTGTCCATCCGTTCTGCTTGCAGAATAATGAATACTCTGTTGGAGAATGTTCTCCAATGTGTGCAACCCACCCGTAACGGTCCACCAAGAAAATCAGCGATCATTCCTCTCTCGTCACCGGAGGAGGGGGACTGTTTCGAGACCATCGACGACGAAACGTATTCCAATGTTGTAAGTGAAAGCGAAATTATGCTTTTATTTACTTTTATATAATACATACTTACATAAATATTTACTTATATTGTTTAGGTCCAATATTTATAATTACGTGGGTGGGTTCAGCCTGAAGGCCACGGTCCATTTTTGTGTGAAGGAGGCCCTCGTCGACGACGTGACAACGGCCTTCACGTGGTTTGGCCGAACGGGACAACGGCCGTTGTACAATAGGGTGGGCCGAAAAACCCAAATTTTCGAAACTCGAAACGTCATTGTGCGGAAAAGTTTCCGTTGGGGAAGACAAATCGGGGCCGAAAAGATATTTTTAAATCGATCCATTTGACGCTCGTGCATCGCCGTCAAAGATTTTAAATTTTTATCGAGTTTGGCGACTTCTGTATGTTTTCTTAAAAATGTCTATATTTCACTGTTTAACATCACAAAATATTATTTCAGCACAGAAATACATAGAATTCATTAGCTGTGCTGCTCTTGGCTTGAGTTAAATACCTAACACGACTCAGAACTCACCACGGAAAGGTGGCTGCACTTCGAGTACCACCTACGCCATTCCCAACCAACCAACGATATAGGTCATACATACTGTTTATTGTTGATATCTTTCACGACTTTTACTTCTTCACGTTGAATTGTGCCTTGTTTGTGAAGGAAGGCATGATTTCCCTGGACATTAACGTGGTCCGGATAAAACCATCTCTGTTTTTATACCCAACAACTGTTCCTGCTGCTACCGTCACTAACTTAACCCAGCGCTCAAGTGTTTGGGTATGGCCAGGAAAGTTCCTAGTATCCCAGTCTGGAGTGATGTAATGTGTTCAGTAGGGTGGACCTTATTTTTCGACCATCAGATTTTTTTGGTCCCGTACCCCAGAAATGTGACACTTGTTGGGAAAATGATCTAGAAAAAATTTCAGCTCGATTGGACCACGGGAAAAGGACGCGCAACGGATTTGAAATTATTAAACATTTTAAACCTTGACATAAATATACATTATGATACATCGTTGAATGTGTATTTTTTCTGTTTAAGAATGCATACACAGCATATACCATTGTTAACAAAAAAACGTCCGTAACCTTGAAAACTCGAAAGAGTGACCTTGAAAAAAAAAAATTTCCCCATTATATTCGCCTCTTTATATATAGGAACTTTTGTCTGAAGAGTTTTTTCATATATCCAAAAACGATGGAGATATTAAACATTCTCATCATCGACAAAAGGTCTGAAAACTCATAGTTGGGCCATTACGTTCTGAGCGTTCAGCGAGGTAACAGTAAAATATCGTAGTGAAAGTGAAAGTGAAATGGAAGGCACAAGGAAAAAATTAAATTTACTCGATCAGGACGAAAGTCAAATTATCGGTGCAAAATTGCCATCCAACAGGCAAGTCTTAAGAGTCCTATTTGAATCTTAAGTCTAGTCCTTCTTTAGTTATTAAGGAAGTTGAAATATTTCGGGAGAAAGCGCCGATTCCAACGAAAAGACCACAGCATTGCATTGACAAGCTAGATGCATTGTATGAGGAATGGGCGAGTTTGCATAAAAGTTGCAACCACAGTACTGAAACCCAAAAAATTCGGGAGAAGGAGTTTGTAGATAAGCTAGATAACCTTTTTGATATTGCATCCGCCGATGCGTTAAAAACTATTAAAGTAGAGGAAGACAAACTTTTTCTATTAAATCAACGAAAAAAGAACGTCCTGGTTCTATGATTGGAAGCGATCATATATTATACCGGAAAGAACAGAAAAAAACGTTCCGGAAGGAGCAAGAAAATCAAGGCAAGTAGATAGGCTATGCCGATTCTGGACAAAATTTTGGCTACGGGTGAGGGGGGGGGGTTACCGCGCGAGGGGGGAGGCGGGGAGGGGGTACCGCCGCGCTCTTCCGCGCGATGGGCGAGGGGCAAGGAGGGTAGGGGGTACGGAGTTCGTGGGCGAGGGGGATGACGTCACAGGGAAGGGGGATTTCAAAATGGTGTCGACCGAGTTCGTCGGCAAGGGGGATGACGTCACAGGGGAGGGGGATTTTCAAAATGGCGTCGCGCGCGCAGATCAAGTTCGTGGGCTAGGGGGCTGACGTTACAGGGGAGGGGGTGGATTTTTCAAAATTTCAAAATGGCGTCGCACGCATTTCGTATTGGCGCCACCTACTGGATGTTTAAGGTACTTTGGGTTCGCGTCGGTATTTGGGCCCGCCTTGGTAAATTTTCCAGGTTTTCCAGACATTTCGTATTGACGCCACCTGTTGGATGTTTAAGGTACTTTGGGCGCGCGTCGCCGCCGCGCAATCTCCGTACGCGTGCGGGGATCGGTGCGCAGGCGCGACCGCGACCGATTTGTGGAAAATCAAATCGCGTCCTCGATGATGATTTCTAAGAAAGAGGGTGTACCAATGATTTCTGAGAAAAGATAAGGGATCGACAGGATTGAACGCGTTTTGTACATCTACGTGCACGCGCTTCCTGCAGTGTGTATATATTTGAATCGTGGGACCGTTACAGCCCACGTACAATGATGTATACATATAGCGATAATTATTGTAAATCAATCGTCGCGATAACCCATGGAATTAATACGTCGTTGCATTCGATGGGGATTTCTGAGAAAGGGGTGGTATATGATTTCTGAAAAATCATAGTGCGAACCGCGCCGTACCGTATGTTTATATCTGAGCAGGATTGAACGCGTTTTGGTGCCTACGTGCACGCTCTTCGTGTCGTGTGTATATATTTGAATCGTGGGACCGATAGGGCCGCGCAAGCAACCATCGTAAACATACAGCGATAATTATTCGGGGTAGAGTTCCGAGCATTTTCACGATCGAGGAGGCTGTAAGTCAATCGTCGTGGTAGCCCATAGAGCAGGCCTGGGATTTAAGTGAACGCAACGGCCGATTTTCAGAAGCAACGCCTCCTTTCTCCCGCCGCACATCTTGACCCCCGCGGGGGCCAAGAAGCTCGGAACGCCTCAGGCCCGTACCATATGAACCGCGCGTGGCGCGTTGACAAAACAAAAACGCATCGACAATCGTGCTCTCTGGGACGACGTGGAAACCTATTGATACAATGTCACCCTAATACGCCACGCACGGTTCACGTGGTACGGGCCTGAGACGCTCTTAGCTACTGGGCCGCTGCGGGGGCCAAGATGTGCGGCGGGAGAAAGGAGGCGTTGCCTCTGAAAATCAGCCGCTGCGTTCACTTAAATCCCAGGCCTGCCATAGAGTAAACATGACGTTGCACCGCGCGATACCGTATGTTTATATCTGAGTCGTGGGAGTAGTAGCGACCGTGTAAGAGTTAAAAGAGTTCGATGTAGACCCATGGGTATCTGATTTACAGTATACCAATGTCAGTACCCTGCGATGTCACAGTTGTACCACCAAACGCTTACGATCGAGAAGCATAAGATCCGCGACGTGTTAAGCCCACCGTTATTATTCGAGACTTCGTGGAGTAGTATCATTCAATACGGATTTATGCAATTGTCACATCACCATCGTCAATTGCTACGCCATATTGCGCGATATAGTACTGCGAGTAAATGCACATTTGTATTGCATCGTTGGTGATAAGCACGTGCATCGCAAGCAAGTGAAGTACACTACCGCGATCGTGTGTACGCCTTTAACGCTTCTGCATGACATTGAGAATGGCACGGTCGAAGTGTACAAAGTGTTATACCCTCGAACATTTAGTATTAGCGTGGACTCCTTTTTGTGTCGTGAATTAGTGAGATTTTTGGATGAGCACCCGACACCGATTGTGCGACTACACTCGAAGCGCATCATTTTGCCGTTAGGTTACCGATTTCCGAATACGGACCGCATCACCTGGAAAAGTCGTATCACCCATTCGGCGCTATTCGTGCGTGTCTGGTAGACAAAATCCATTGTGATTAAGCGAATATGGAGGGGTTCGTGGACATGTACAAAGTTTTGTCTCGGATGTCTAAGCTTTTACGCTGTATTGCGGAATTCCGAGACTGGGTGGATCAATGCGACACGTACCTGCAACTCATCCACGAGTACCAGAGCAGCGGAAGGGTGACAGTGGCCGCGAAACAACGCCTAGTGTCCTTGATCGTGCGAATAAAGACATTGCGCGCGATCGTGCGGGAAAAGTTTTCGCGAGTCGGTTGCGGGGTTTCGGGCCGATCGACAGCACCCAAAGTCCTATGGGAAGACGTGGAATCCGCGTTTATAAACCGTATTTCAACCGGTGCGGTCATCAACGTGGGGCACGGTGATCCGCGTCGATTTTTAGAGGATGCTCGATGCATTGTGATTTCGCGTGTCACGAACGCTATCACGACGCATAAGAGCGTGGCTGTTAATACAAATTTAAACGCGGAGTTTATGTTGGGTGAAACTACAGACGTGAAAAGTTTCGGTACGCGAAATCATGTACTGTTGATGACTTCGAACGTGCGCGAGTGGTACTCGAAACATGTAGTCGCTCCCACGTTAGTGGCGATCGAGGAGTTTCAAGGTCGTGACAGTGGATGGACCCTAAGGGCTGTGCTAAATATTCTAGTGAATATTAATAAGCATAATCCACTTCGAGCCGGTTGCGACGTACCGCTGCCGCGCGCCGTTGTCCTGAAGAAAGCGGTGGTGAACATAAAGAACAGAGACAATGCGTGCTTCTTGTGGCCAGTCATCGCGAGTTTGTACCCTGTTGCTACGCATGCGGATAGGATCGCGTCGTATCAACACTACTCGGAGTTGCTTCGCACGGACGATATAACTCTTCCCGTGACGTTGGACCAGCTGACGAAGTTCGAGAGAATGAACGACGTGTCGGTGAACGTGTACGCCTGGTCCGACGGAAGCTGCTCTCCTCTGCGTTTGACCGAGGACAAGCAAGAGAGACACGCAAACCTGCTGCTGGTGCAGGCACCCAACGAGCCCCAACAATATCATTTCGCGTGCATTCGAAGCATGTCGAGACTGATTTCGAAGCATCTCGGCAATCACGGACATCAAGTATTCGTTTGCGAAAGGTAAGTCAAATACGGAATACTTCGATCGATGTATTATTTATTATTATATTTTATTATTATTATTAATCCTATTATCGTTGCAGATGTCTGAATTACTTCTATTCGTCCGAGTAATTAACGAAACATACCGTGGACTGCCAACGTATGAACGAGTGTGCAGTCGAATCGCCGTCCGTGGAGGATAAATGGTTGCAGTTCAAGAATTTCAAAAATAAGGAACGAGCACCATTCATCATTTACGCGGACTTGGAATGCATGCTGGAGGACATTGAGCCTGCGGAGCGGCGACGGACGTACACGTACCAGCAGCATAGAGTGTACAGCGTGGAATACTATGAGATTGGAAGCGGGGGTTGAAGTTCCGATTCATCGATTCGTTGAAGTTCTTAGCAGCCAGTCTGGAGAAACTCGCTTCGGACCTTGGCAAGGAACGACTAGCGATTCTTCGACGCGAATTTCAAAACCTGCCCGACCATCAATTCGATCTTCTAACCAGGAAGGGCGTCTTCCCGTACGACTACGTGACGTCATACGCCAAGCTGGACGATGCGTGTTTACCGTCCCGCGAAGCGTTCTACAACCGGTTGAACGATATCACCGCGTCGGAGCCTGATTACGCGCACGCCGTGAATGTGTGGAATACTTTTCGTGTACAGACATTGGACGAGTACAGTGATTTGTATTTGAAAACAGATGTGCTGTTACTCGCAGACGTATTCGAGGGTTTCCGCACAGACTGTATCGTGAGTTACGATCTTGACCCCGCGCATTATTTTACATTACCAAGTTTCACGTGGGACGCAATGCTCAAGTACACCGGCGTACGATTAGAGCTTCTAACGGACGTGGATATGTTACTGTTCATGGAGCGTAGCATACGCGGCGGTCTGAGTCAGTGCTCGCACAGGTACGCGCGTGCCAACAACAAGCACCTGCCTGCAGAGATGTACGACGAGTCGAAGGCGTCGACGTATCTGATGTACTTCGACGTCAACAACTTGTACGGATGGGCGATATCGCAGGCTATGCCGCATGGAGGGTTTCAATGGTTGGACGATGCGGCAGTGGCCGCGCTCGACGTGTCATCCCTGCCCAACGGTGAGGACTCCGGCGACGAGGAAACCGAGGGATACCTGCTGCAGGTTGACATCGAATATCCCAAGGAGATCCACGATGCCCACGCTGACCTGCCATTCTGCCCGGTGCGCGAGCACGCGCCGCACGGTAAACAGACCAAGCTGCTTGCCACGCTCGACGATAAGGAGCGATACGTAATCCATTATCGCTACCTAAAACAGTGCATTCGACACGGTTTACGCGTGACGCGAATTCATCGGGTGTTGCGATTCGATCAGTCGCATTGGTTGCGCAACTACATCCGATTGAACACCGATTTGAGGACGCGCGCCACTAGTGAATTTCAGAAGACTCTATATAAATTAATGAACAATGCGGTGTACGGGAAAACAATGGAGAATGTGCGGAATCGCGTAGACGTGCGACTGTTGACGCGGTGGGACGGTTGTTACGGCGCGGAGGCGCTGATCGCGAAATCGACATTTCATAGTCGTACGATCTTCTCCGAGCGGTTGGTGGCCATCGAAATGCGTAAATTGAAAGTGAAGTTCGATAAGCCGATATACGTGGGGATGAGTGTGCTGGACGTATCGAAAGAATGCTTGTACGAATTTCATTATTCGTATATGCGTGCGAGGTTCGGTGATCGGTGCAAGGTTCTGTACACCGACACCGATAGTTTAATGTATAGTGTGGAATGCGAAGATGTATACGAAAGGATGAAGTGCGACATCGCGCGGTTCGACACTAGTGATTACGCGGTGGACAATCCATACGGTATGCCCCGCGTAAATAAAAAGGTGCCGGGAATTATGAAGGATGAGAATAATGGCACCTTGATGACCGAGTTCGTCGGACTGCGATGCAAGATGTACGCGACTAGAACATTTAACGCGGCACTAGGGTCTACGAGTGAGACTAAAAAAGTGAAGGGTGTGCGGAGACACGTGGTCAAGAATCATGTACAATTCGATAATTACATTCGTTGTCTCCGCGATCTCACCGAGAAATCGGTTCGACAGAACAATATACGGTCGAAAGTGCACGAGGTGTATTCCGTGAGCGAGGAAAAGAACGCTCTCAGTCCGTTCGATGATAAGCGGTGTATTTTAGCCGATCGGATCAGTACTAGGGTTGATCGAAAAAACATTTTTTTTTTATATCGAATTCTAATAGTGCGGAAAAGTTGCCCACCACTATCAGTATTACGGGTGTGAAAGCACAATTGAATCAAGTAATATCTTCTGTTCTGCACTTGACCTTGAAATTTCGATATTTTAACGAAAATAAATTCTGAAGTAGGTACTAGGTAAGCTTCATAATGATATCTATTATTTGAGTCCGAGAGGAAACTTTTTTGGTCCTTGATTCGGAGGTAGAATGAATTAGAAGTACATTTTGATGTCATATAGAACGTACATCCCATTGCATGCAGCTCCTCGCTCACTTCCTCATTAGTTACAAGTGACCCAGAGCCCACCACGTGGAGGTGGCTGCATTACGGGCTCCTCCCAAGCCCTACCCAACCAACCAACCATAATATTATGCAGGACTTTCCATAAGTTTCTTAATCAGAATAATCACCACTCAGGATACTTAAATACTGGGATTTACAATCGAATCTCGGCAACACTTGTCTGGATAGTAACGTTGACCGAATTTTGCGATCTCGTGCGTCCGTACCACATACTGTGGCTGAAGCCTCAGTTACAAGTTTAACAGTGCGCTCTACTGCCACTGTGTGGCACGGAAACTTACTGAAGTTCCATTCTGGCACAAGTTCAGTGTTAGACAGCTTTGCTACCAGTTCCTCATTTGTAACGTTTCTGATGACTGGTGGCACAGTAACTGAAATCTCTGATGACGACCAATTAATAATTTTGGTATAATCATTTGCTTTAAAATTTATTTCAGGCACAAGGTTATTCCTTAGTAAGGGAATTTCATTATTTTGTGCTTCCTCTTTAGCTTTAAGTATTTTATTCAGTGCCTCTTTACGAACGGCTGGTCTGTGGTCAGTCATCATGCTAAGCAATATGTTTTCTGGCATAGCGAAGTATGCATTACGTGCAATAGAATTATCAACTGTGCGATATTTCAATGGCAGACATCTAGATCTCCGGATTGTCTCAAAAAGATGGCGCGTACCATCTACTATGGAATGATTCTTTCTGATTGAGAACCACATTGGAACATACACACTAAGTAAATATCTGACGAGCTCTCGCATTTTCGCACAAGGAGTTTTAGTAGAAATGTATAATCGTAAAATTCTGTTTGCGGTTGTCAATCACCGTGCCTTATGGATACGGTCTGGATTTCGTAAGCGAAGCTCATCAGAACATGTGCCAGAACGAATGGCTTTCGATATGTCTAATAGGTATCTTTGGTCTTTACTGAGATCTGAAGAGACAAGCTTAGATATGTCACAGTCCATTGCTTTATATTTTACAATGGGAAGTTTCTCACATCCAGGAAATTTTGAGCCTATGGGTCCTGTGTATGTGTGTGGGCCTGAAGTTGGCCCATTAATGAACTCAAAGAGACTACGAAACGGTAATTCGTTGAAGTGAATAAGACACACAATCCACTGCATTGACATCCCTAACTTTTCCTCCAGCTTCCGTACAACTCCTCCCTTCCAACCGGTATTGACATTAGTACCGTCACAGCCCAAAACTAAGAGCTCATTCAGACCACCAGAGAGTTCATTTAGGGAAAATTCATAAATGGCATTACACTCATCGGTAGCATTTCCTAAGAGAGTGGTCACATGGCCTATATATCTTGAGCAAGGCTCGACAACCAGAGAAATATGCTCCTCTTTGATTATGCCGCTTGGCGTCATGGTATCATCTTTACGGCTATCGAAGTACAAGCCAAGAATAGGATCATTATCCTGTGATTTCTCCTTGAGAATATTGCCCACTTTAAGTTTTTGACGTCTGATTTTGTTCCTATCTGTAACTAAGACAGGTTAGCTTGAAGATACAAGTCCAACATCTTTAAGTATAGAAGAGGCAATATGTTCTGTTGCCCTGTCGCTGACACCATATCGTTGTGAGACAAGCGCAGTTTCTGTCAAATTAATTCGCATTTGAGTTGAAGACTTTTTTCTCTTCCTTTGTGGTTCGTAGAGAACAAATTCATCGTCTACACTTTCGTCGTTTGAATCGCACTCATTAAACGAAGATGAACTATGAGCTGAGGAGCAGGAGTGCCCGGTATCGAGAACATTAGCGTGCTCAAGCTTATTTATCTTCGCATTTCGATATCTTCTCACGTTGAGTTTCATCGTTTCAACCAGATCTACTCCACCAATGCGACCAATTCTAGGACCCCTTTGGTCAAGAAGGAAACTCTGTTCAATAAGAGGTACCTTCTTCTCTTTTGTACAACTACAAGTCGAAAAATCAGGGCACTTACATGCGGCGATGTGGAACAAATTACACGCGGCCATTTTAAACGCATCTACCTTTGACTGCAATGCCGGGCACCTATCGATATTTCTGTAGTCACTCTTTATTTTTATATATTGGGAGTGATATGTTTTAATTTTTTGTAAAACTCGTGACTGCGAAACTGTAGGTATAGAAGCTTTTATATATATTTCCTTTAATTTCTTCGCAACCGAATCTGCAATGGTAGAAAAAGGCGGCTCCCTATTTCCACCACTTTCTTGTCCAAGCAATCGTTTCAGATCTAAACAGCATCTTATGACATCCTCATAAGTAGGAAGCTGGAAACCCGTAAAATCTTCGGGAGTACCAAAGATGGGACAAACGACCGAATGCCGGGAAGAAAATTTCGAATGTGACATTGTGATTTCAGAAGACAACTCTGTATGGTGTGCTATACAAGACACGCTGAATGATATACTGTTGCGAGCTGGAAAGTAGTCGGACTAGCAACAAACTGAAATGTCACAGGGGCAAGGGGAATCCTCCACTTGCTTCTCCTAATCCTTTCCAAGAAATTCCACGTTTAGGTTCTTAGCGGCTGTCCGTATCCGCGGCCTGTCGCGATTGGTTTCGTTCGCGTTCTTCGTCACGCGACGAACTGTGTTCGAGGGGATAGGTTGAAGCGAGTGGACGATTCCCCTTGCCCCTGTGACAGTCCAGCTTTTGAACGAAGTGAATTTGCCATTACAAGAGATACAGAATAAAATAATAGAAATGTTTCTGACTACAAGAAGTCAGTATTAAAACAGAATTTTTGTATTTTTGACAAAATATCGAAATTTCAAGCTCAAGTGCAGAACAGAAGATATTACTTGATTCAATTGTGCTTTCACACCCGTAATACTGATAGTGGTGGGCAACTTTTCCGCACTATTAGAATTCGATATAAAAAAAAATGTTTTTTCGATCCACCCTAGTGTTCACGTGATCGTTATACACGCGACGCAAGTTCGTGCCGTCTTGTTTGAACAGCATGAGAAAATTCGCGTTGTCCCTGATCAAATGTTTAGGTATTTTAGCGTACGACTGACACAAATAAAAGCAATCCACGTTCGAGTGACGGCCCATGGAGAAGTATTCGCGTATCGCGTTCTGTTCGTCGCAAGCCACGTCATCGAATAAGAAGATTGAATCGGGCCGAGCATCTCTAGGTAGAACGATTTCAGCGTTGTCCGAGTAGGGAAAGTATTCGATTCCGTCGACGAGCGACAACACCTGTTCGAGATATCGATACTTTGGCTGATGCAACGATTTCGAGTACACGTACACGTTCTCGAAACGCAAACCGTTCGGACTCTCTAGCATACTTAGAAGCACGTTAGTTTTTCCACATCTGGACGGTCCGCAAATCACACCTCACACGCTGTTCAGCAGCAACGGGTCGTGTCTGTTCGATCGATTCGAATCCATATCATCCTCGAGCATCCTGTTCGCGGTCACGCGAATGACGTCCGACTGTTTCACGAATCGCATATTCGCGCGCACGTCTATGACAATGGACTACTATTTATATTCGTGGCACGCGTCGCGCAGGTCACTACCACAGTGATCGGTGGAGCGTGCGTATGCGTTTATTATTGTAGTAGCTATCGCGACTATTCTAACGTATATGGGTGCATCAGCGATTGTGACGTCTCACGGGCTAGGTAACAATCAAAAGAGTAAGAAGAAGAATAAGAAGAAGAATCTGAAAAAGAATAGGAAGACTGGATCTGGTTTGGTTAACGATATCATAAACCGTCTGCCGTTCGAACTACACGTTCCGGGCTATCAGTTCTGCGGACCGGGAACGCGATTGCTCAAGCGATTGGCTCGTGGCGACGAAGGTGTAAATCCCCTAGACGCAGCGTGCCGCGATCACGATATCGCGTACTCTCGTCGAAAGGATTTAGAGGGGAGAATCGAGGCAGATCGTGTGTTAGCCGAACGAGCGCGAGAACGGGTGTTCGCAAACGACGCGACATTCGGCGAAAGAGCTGCAGCCACTGGAGTGTGGGCAATGATGAAGGCTAAGACTAAACTCGGCATGGGTATGAGAAGGACGAAACGAAAACATAGAAAATCTGGAAGGAAAAATCCGCAACGGCGACGACAACATCGTAATCTACGAGTGGCGAAACGTGGTGGCTTTCTTCCATTTCTTCCGTTAGTGTTACCCGCTTTATCGGCTATCGGAGCATTGGCCGGTGGAGCGGCTGGTATAACCAAAGCGGTCAACGATTCGAGGACCTCTCGAAAACAGCTGGAAGAGACGTTGCGTCATCATCGGGCGATGGAGGGGCGAGGGATGCATCTGACACCGTACAATCGAGGCGCGGGCTTGAACCCGAGACGGCGGCGTCAACGACGAGTGGAAACGAAAAAAAAAACGTCGATCGCGTAAGCGCGTGGCGGCGATTATTCAACAACCTATGACGAACCTGCAATTAGAGCGCGAGTGCGCAAACATCCCATTCTTTCGAGAGGTGTTTATGCGCGATACGCTTCCCACGCGCGTACGAACCAACGAATGCGGTATCGCGAATCTGGACGAGAATCGAGGCGCCGGTACGCACTGGGTCGCGTATGCGAAACGCGGACCACGAGTATAATAGTTTGATAGTTTTGGGAATCTGCGACCTCCCGCGGAATTGATCTACTATTTCGGACGCGGTACAACGATCACGTATAATCACGATCGTTTTCAACGTTTCGACGAGATGAATTGTGGTCACTTATGCATGCAATTTTTACAGCAAAAGTCTATGAAATTATGGCCTATGTACTAATAATAATAATAATAATAATAACGGTGTGTACTAAGATTATGTTACAATGTATTTATGCGCAATGGCGAACCATATCTTCTATAATAAAGACATATAATATCGATAAATTGCCGAGAATTCTTACGCGTGCGTCACTTTCCCTCCCACAGTCTCGCGAGTGTAATCTATGATATGTCGTTCACGCTTACGTTAACAGGACGCAGCAGCGTGCTCACGGTAAACTATTTTCCACCGATAGATTTGAGCGATGGTCAATACGAATTAGGACTCGCGGACTTGGAGACATTTCACACAATACCGAACATCGACTCGAGCAACGATAAATTCTATTTCATCGTGAACTATAACAGTGAAAACAGCACCCGCGCTGACGCTACTAATGATTACATAACGATACCTCACGGCTCCTATGAATTAGACGGTATCGCCGAGTACCTGAAACAGCAATTACTTGATCGATATCCTCGAAAACGCGGTAACAGTGAGAACGATGATGACGACAAGTACCCTCTAATGCTACGAGCTAATAACAACACCATGAAAAGTGAGCTGCACTGTTCGTTCTATGTGGACTTTACGAAACCGAACAATGTGGGCTCGTTGCTAGGATTTTCCCCGAATCGCGTCTTATTACCGAGAATCTGGCACGAGTCCGACGTACCGGTGGATATTATAAACGTTAACGTGATCAGAGTAACGTGCAACGTCACTATCGGCGCGTACAGCAACGATAAACCAGTACACACGATCCATGAATTTTCGCCTCGCGTGCCGCCGGGATATAAGATATCGGAAACTCCGCGACACGTCATTTACCTGCCGATCGTGGCCCGAACAATACAAGATCTAACGTTGTGCGTCGTCGATCAACACGATCGTCCTATAGATTTCCGTGGAGAAGAAATAACGATTCGTTTGCACGTTCAACGACGTCCGCACGATAGATAGCGTGTACGGTCACGTGTATGCGTGCGTGTAGTATGTTAGTGTTAGATCACACGTTTGACTCATCAATCGCCGTTGCTACTCCTGCCGTCTCTGTCTCGCGTCATCTGCGCGACCCTTTATCGACCGACGAAAGTATAAAGGTGGCCGTTCCAATAAGCGGCTACAGCCGCCAGCGACTGCGACCGGCGGCTACAGCCGCCAGCAACTCCAACTGGCGTCGTCGCAAATGGTATTTCCTATATCTAAGCGTCGACGCCATGGCCCCCACCAGTGCAACGACGCGCCGCACAGGCCCTTTTCGAGCACTTGAAAAGAGGGTCTATTGTTGTATGAGGTCTCGAGGACCGTCGAAGATAGTGAAAGACTAACCATTTTTCTTATATGTACATCGTATTCTGTTTATCTGTCGGATTGAAGAAGTCAATGACATTTGGGTGCTTCTTTTAAAATATCGGAATTCAAATTGTGGCAAAAAATAGGATAAACCTATTCCTTTCTAGTGATGTATAAGTTAAAAAATATTTTTTACATCTATTAATTTGTTTTTTCTATTTTTTAACTCAATCGTGATAAATAATTGGAAACTGTTTTTTGGTACTTTATTAGTGGTTTAAGTCACACGCTGGGGAAACGTTCGGTTTTCAAGTTATTATTTCTGCACTTTCCATAGTATGTATTTATCAATTTTTTTAGTTTTATTGAAATTGTTGACGTTATTTTTTTAAATAACCTCAGACTTTGTTATGAGTTGTATATTAACTCAAATTTTTATGAACTTACTTAACAATATTCAGCATTTTCAACGCGAAAAATGGAATGTTGCATTTTCCCCTATTTCTTGGGATTCAGGTCCACTGTACGATATGGAATACAGGTGATTACTCCATTATTGGCAAATATTGTTAAATCTTGTTTTCGCAGTTGCAAGGACAAATATATATTGTTTATACAAGTTCGTGGAAGGTAACTTAAAAGTCGAAAAATACTGATATTTTTTCAATGGGTTTCTTATAGAAAAATAAATGTATATAACGAATTATTTGCTATTATTTTGCAGCATCGATACTATTTCTGACCCCTTTAACTTTACTTTAACAAACTTTGAAAGAAATCACTTAAAATTTTGCATAAAACAACAAATTTGACATGTGTTTACACGCAGATCAGATGTAGCCGTCATGATATTTTACATTTTTTTACAAGAGCTCATATTATTAGTTTACAAGAAATATATATATAAAAAAAAAACAATTCCATAAGTTATGAATTCTGACTTCTTTCCTTATTTCTGGATAATCTGTCCGAATGTGAGATGGATCGCAGAGCGGCTAGAGTCGCAGAGCGGCTAGAGTCGCTAGACTGCTTCTGGAGCAGTAGAGCGGCAGCCGCTGCGCGACTTGGCGATTCTGCTGTTACGGCGGAACACAGACACTCGTGGCATTGTGTAGTGTCTCGAGTAGCCTAGGCTGCTCATGAACCAAACGCGCATAGGCTATAGCAATCCTGGCGCGGCCGCAGCAGTCGCAGCCGCCCATAGGAGTTGGGATGAATGCTTTTCCATTGTACCAGTCATCGCGACAGCGGCTGTAGCCGCCGGTCGCAGTCGCTGGCGGCTGTAGCCGCTTATTGGAACGGCCACCTTAAGAAGAATAAAGACGGGAGGAGCGATAAGAGGAGTACCGGTAAGAAGCATAAGAAAGCCGTTCACTCGTCGAAACGCACGGTTCCTACGATCGTTAGGCTTCATCGTAACCTATTAGACACGCAACCGCGATGTCGAATATTTTGGACGTAACGAATACGCCAACCTTCGACAATCATATTACGAAGATCGAGTTACACACGTATAATCCATACGCCAACACGTCGTTTGACAATATTGACGAGATAAGGATACCTATACAGCAGCAAGATCTGTACACGCTTCCATGCGAAAGTTTTCTATACATCGAAGGTCGCGGCACGTTGACGGCGAAGGACGCGAAAGGTCCGGCAACGTCCACGACCGCTGTTCTCGATAATAATTGCGTCGCGTTCATGTTCGATGAGATTCGATACGAATTGAACGGTTTTGAGGTCGATCGTTACCGAAATTCAAGAATGACTACCACGTTGAAAAATTTTGTTTCGTTGTCACCCGAGAGAAGCAGAGTGCTCGCGAATGCTGGTTGGAATTATGAAATCGATTACGAAAACGACACTTTTCATTCGGGCTCTTTCAATTTCTGCGTACCCCTGAATATGTTATTAGGATTTTGCGAGGATTACAAACGCATCGTGATGAATATGCGGCATGAACTGATTCTTATACGAGCACGAGACGATTCGAACGCGATGCACTGCACCTCCGCCACTGCGATTCCAAAACTTGAGATACGCAAGGTGCAGTGGCGTATGCCTCACGTTGTTTTGGATGAAGTGAATAAACTATCGATGCTGCGTATCTTGGAAAGTGGTCGACCGATCGCGATGAGTTTCCAATCGTGGAGCCTGCACGAGTATCCGTTATTGCAAGCGACAACGAAACATACGTGGACCGTGAAAACTACGTCGCAAATTGAGAAGCCTCGATACGTGTTTTTCGGTGTGCAAACCAATCGAAAGAATCATGTCGAAACCCCTGCGTGGATGCTCGACCGGAATGCTCTCACGAACGTTCGACTCTACCTAAATTCCGAGATGTATCCGTACGACGAAATGCAAATAGATTTTAATAAGTATAAATTCGCGGTCCTGTACGATATGTATACGAAATTTGCCCGATCGTACTACGGTCAGAGCGCGAACGAATTCTATAAATACGCGCCTATCGTGGTCATAGATTTTTCTAGGCAAAACGAGTCGTTGAAGAGTGGTACGGTAGACGTGCGAATAGATTTCGAATGCAAAGAAAATGTCCCTGCTAATACTTCCGCTGTCTGTTTATTCATACACGATTGTATAGTCGAATACAGCCCTTTATCCAACATGGTACGCAAACTAATATAGCGTGCGTGCGTGAACTATTACTACTACTACTACTAATACTACTACTACTACTGCGGATACTGCTACTGTTTTAAAAAAACGTCGATGTCGAAGAGCTCAGTTACTGTTCTGACACCGTCGCAGACGGTACTACCTAAACGAAAAATAATGTTCGCCATTGTCGATCTGCAAGGCTTCAATATCGAACGCGAGTTCGTCGCCAAAGAGATCGCGATTCGTGCAAGCAGTATCAAGAATAAAACAACGACGATCAGCCATTGGATCTTCGAACCACCATACTTCTGGGAACATCTGAATTCGTGGGAACACCATCAAGCGTCCTGGCTCGCGAAGCATCATCACGGGATTCCATGGTCTGACGGTCACGTTCCATACTCCAAACTCCCGGGACTCCTAACCAGCGCACTCGCAAACATTGACTTTGTCCTCGTAAAAGGTGTGGAAAAGAAAACGTGGATGCTGAAACTACCACCTAACATAATCGTTGTGGATGTATGTGATTTATATGAACTGACGATGCAAAAGATTAACAACACTAACAACAGCAATAGCAACAACAGCAACAGCGACAACAGCAACAGCAACAACATCAACGCGCGAACTGTCAAAGATGACGGGGGCTACGACGTTGACGATGATTATTGCGGAATCATGCATGTCACCGCGGACCCTGACGTTCCTAACCTAAAATCTATGTCTTCAACGGATGTTATTCGATGTGCATTTCATAACAACTGCGGTGTTTGCGCGCTGGAAAATGTCTATAAAATATGGAATTATATACGTAGCGTCGCCTAATGTAAGTACTACACACACGTTGCATCTACTTTACGCGTCATATGCAGAGAAACGAATATCTATGTAAGAATTATTTTTGTTTCTATAGTGAACACGACGGCGGCGGCGGTGATAAGATCGATGACAACGGCGCCTACTTCCTCTAGCTACGAGTATGAATATCCCTCCCATACAAACGTTATTTTTTTCTTCGCAAATACTGATTTTATCATTTAAGTATGCATGCGTGGATGTGCATTAATAAAACACACTGTTTTGAATAAAAATATTTATTTAAAATTGTTGTATATTTATTATTAAACATATATATGTACGTACTATAGTGGTACGCGGTTCACATCACGCAGCATGGATTGCAATCCTAACGCTAACAATTCACAATCAATCAATGAATGCTTTTCAAAGTGCTCGCTTTCGGAAATTAATTTCACATAATTCGTTGGTACGGAAGCGGTATGTAAAACTTCCACGAAGGTTGCATATTTACTGCTTACAGAGTACATGTTTTCTGTTAGCCAGGTGTACATATGTTCAATGCACTGGTTGTACGCGAATAGTTTACGCATCGTGACTTCAGTCATATATATGACAACGCGATTATCAGTAATTTTAATAAGTTGATTATCATGTATACGCGTGAAGTCTAGTCGTAAATTATCAATTACGATTTGAGTTTGGGGTGCTGTTGCGTTGCTGCGTAATCGTTGGAGGATGTCCACCTCGTTTTGTAGCATGAGCTTCCACGTAGATATTGAAAAGCTCGACTCGTTGCCTTTGTTGTCGATTATGGTGATCTCGACGTGACACGAATCAATGCCAATACGAATTCCAATAGTTAGATGTTTATAAGCTGTTGCGGTCAGTGGATAATCACGCCCCAGGATCCGTACGACTGATGGTTTTGGTGTTTTCACCATTTTTGGCGTTACGGATACAGAACTGTAAGAAATATATACACGGAATTAATGCTTCGTTCGTTTGCGTTTACAGTGAATGAAGTAAGTGAATGAAGTATGTGTAAAGTGTATAGTAACGTATACATACCTCATGTTGGATTGTTGGTGATGTTGTTGGTGTTTATTTGGAAAGCCCCCATCGTTGTCGGATGCGCATGATGAATCGTTTAAACTGCGTTTGTACATTTTGATATACACTACGAATGATTTTCATCGACGGCTAAAGAATGACGCGAACGATACTTGTTAGGACTCAAGCGTACGTGGTGTAATGAAGTCCGCAGGACTGGCCCACCTTATTTTATACTGATTCACGCACACGTACACGGTAATGTGTGAATGTGTATTGCACAGGGATGGCGATGATCATAGTTGTGTTGTGAGACACAAATACGTGTGTACCGTAGAAGAACTAAAGAGATAGAGTGAGCGGGAGAGAGAGAGAGAGAGTATGCTGTAAATTCAAACCAAATACAACTGACTTACAGCCTCCTCGATCGTGAAAATGCTCGGAACTCTACCCCGAATAATTATCGCTGTATGTTTACGATGGTTGCTTGCGCGGCCCTATCGGTCCCACGATTCAAATATATACACACTAGGGTGAACCTTAGCTACTCTTGACGAAAATTATTTTGCGAGATTTTTTTGGTCCCGTACCCCAGAAATGTGACACTTGTTGGGAAAATGATCCGGAAAAAATTTAAGCTCGATTGGACCACGGGAAAAAGACGCGCAGCGAATTTGGAAATTTTGAACTTTTTAAACCTTGACATAATAGTATATTGCGTGACAAGGGAGAGAAGTAAGCGATTCCGACGAGCGTGAATTTTGCTGCCCGAGCGCAGCGAGGGCAGCAATTTATGCGAGGCGAAATCGCTTACTTCTCTCCCTTGTCACGCATTATATTTTTTTCAACACCTGCATGAAAGGTGTGTTTTTGAAAGCCTGCTCAGCGATTCGCAAAAAAAATGCATGTTCGATTGCTTTGTTATTCTGTCAAAATTAATAAATACGTGTATTTATTTTCCAACAAATTGATAACGATTAGTCGAACAACTGCATCTTCATACCATAGGGTAACGTCAAACTCCAGTTTCTTTGGGAGGAAAGTAAGAAATTGCGAATACGCATGCGCGTAAAGTCTTTTTCGCTTGGGAGATAGACTTTACGCGAATACGTCTGAAATTAGTCATTTTGCTCCCGCTCAGCAGGCGTAAAAAAACACACATTTTCATGCAGGTGTTGAAAAATATACATTCCCATACAGCACACTCCATTGCTCGAAGCTTGCAGGAAGGTTCCATAGGGGTTGCCGTGGAAAGTTCCCTCGGGAAGGACATAGGAACCTTCCTGGAACATTCCAGCAATGTTCCGGCGGAACATTGCCACTTGGAACCTTCCTGCAAGCTTCAGGGAACGTTCCAGCCATTCTCTGGCACTGCTCACGGAACATTCCGGCCATTCTCTGGCAATGCTCACGGAGCGTTCCAGACATTCTCTGGCAATGTTCATGCAACTTTTCGGACATTTTACAACAAAGGTTCCAGAATTGATTCTTGTATCGACTTTTCCCTAATTGCTATCAATAATAATTATTGTAGGTGCAGATTACTGTATATGTACATATTTTTTTACAAAATCCTTATGGAAAAAGGAGAAATATTTATACACACCATTGATTTGATAATTAAATCAGTTACACATTTTTTACATTCACACACACTATATTATTCAGAGTAGGAAGTTCAAAGTTTCTCCTGTACATTAGGTCACGCTTTGTGTAGACGATGTAAGGTCAATTGTTGTATGCTTTATGTAAACTATGGGAATATTCCCGTTTATAATAATAATAATAATAATAATAATACTACTACTAATAATAATAGAGTAAACCAACCAGTAATTGACCGCATAGCAGTGAATGACCATTAGGCAAAGAAATGTAAATTATAAATTTAAAAAATACTATATGTTTATAAATGGAGTGCAGTTGTACTTTTAATATTCCATATTTTTAGTTATGCGTATTAAACAAACATTAATAAATACTTAATAAAAGTATGCGGTCATTTGCTGGGCTTCTCATTCAACAATTCGGTTATTCACTGGTTGGTTTACCCTAATAATAATGTCAAAACGAGCCTTCATTTTTTAATAATTTGAGTTAAAGTTATGCACAATATGTATTTAAGTTAGAATACATAAGCAATTTTCTCAATCAAAGGTGGTAGCTGCAGCGGTAAAGTGTTCGTCTACGGTGCTCGAGGTCGTGGGTTCGAATCTTACTGGGGTGTAAAGGAATTTTTTATATTTTTTATTAATTTTATATTTTTTAAAAACACACGGACGTTATAGTACTACGATTCCGCACATATTATACTACACTATATTGATATTTTTATTTTTGGCTTTACTGTTCGGAACGTTCTGTGAGCATTGCCAGAGACTGACCGGAACGTTCCGTGAGCATTGCCAGAGAATGACCGGAACGTTCCGTGAGCATTGCCAGAGAATGGCCGGAACGGTCCGTGGAATGTTCCCAAAGGGCGGACATAGGATCTGTCAGGGAACGTTCCTGCTACATTGATGGGACCTTCCTGCAATGGAGTGTGCTGTATGGATTATGATACATCGTTGAATTTATATTTTTTTCTGTTTAAGAATACATACACAGCATATACGATTGTTAGCAAAAAAACGTCCGTGACCTTGAAAACTCGAAAGAGTGACCTTGAAAAAAAAATTTCCCATTATATTCGCCTCGTTATATACTAGAACTTTTGTCTGAAGAGTTTCTTCATATATCCATAAACTGTATGGTTTGCCATAAAGAAGAATTAGCCCAAGAGCCAGTGAACATTTTACCTACGTCATTTTTTAATGGAAATAATTCTTATTTTATGAAATCATGTATAGAGACGATAACGGAAACCATCGTCTGGCAGTCGGGCGTTAGAACAACGACGCGTGGGCGGACGTTGAAAGTGCGAAAAAAACAGTAAAATTACGTCATTTTTTAATGGCTGATTTTTGGTGTGGTAATTAATAAAATAATGGTAAGTTATAAAAAAATGTTGCCAGACGTTTTTATTAGAACTTAAGGGGTGCCAGACGTTCATAAAATTGCATTTTTACAATGATCATTTACGTCATAGATAAATGGCTGTTTCTTTTTTTGAACTTTAAGTTAGAACCCCTGTAACACTAATATACAATTGCCAGACAAAAATTGCGGAACTAACACCTTGCCAGACGTGAGCAAAGTCTCGCCCGACGCGCACAAAACACCTCGACGTTACACTTAATCCATTATTGTAATACTTCCTCAACAATTATATACCTGATTTTGGGTGTGGTAATTAATAACATAATGGTAAGTTATACAAAAATATTGCCAGACGAAAATCGTTAGTTCCGATATATATGTCTGGAAAACGTATATTATTATTGAGGAAGTAATACAGTAACACAATCCAACAAAATGAAACGTTTTTTCTGTTCCACAATATCCACTGGGTGATTCCGGTAGAGTTTTTCACCCTAAACACGAATCCGCAAACCGTTTGTCACCATTACCCTCAGTTTTTGAAAAACTCGATTTTGACAAAAACTGCAAATATTCGACTTTGAACATCTTTTGCGTCGAAACGATAATACGTATTTGGAAGCTCTCTGCGTCAAATTATTCTATGAACCCTCCCGAATACAACGGTGTAAGTTATTATTACATTATGAACATTTAAATATGTTTAAACAACGATCAAAGGGAAAATGACACCCAAAATGCACCCATTCTTGAAGATATCTTTCAATTTATTTCCAAAATTAAGGGTCTAGGAGAAAATCTGACCATTCCACGCGATGCAGCAGACATTTTTCCTTCGAATATCATCAACAAAAGTGGTAAGTCACGTTTTGTTTTCAATTCAGAAGCGAAATAGTTTGGCAAAACACGCGGTGTCGACAGTGGTAGTCAACGGCGGCGCGCGATCCACTGCCGCTCAGCGTAATACAATCGCTTAACGCGCGTGACTACCACTGTCGACACCGCACGTTTTGCAAAACTATTTCGCTTCTGTATTGAAAACAAAACAAGACTTACCACCTCTGTTGATGCTTTCCGAAGGAAAAAAGGCCGGCTACATCGCGTGGAATTATCAGATTTTCTCCTAGACCCTTAGTTTTGGAAATAAATTGAAAGATATCTTCAAAAATGGGTGCATTTCGGGTGTCATTTTCCCTTTGATCGTTGTTTAAACATATTTAAATGTTTATAATGCCATAATAACTTATATTGTTGAATTCGGGAAGGTTCATAGAATAATTTGACGTAAAGAGTAGTCGAATAACTATTACCGTTTCGACAAAAAAGATGCTCAAAGTTGAAAATTTGCAGTTTTTTTCTAAATCGATTTTCTCAAAAACTGAAGGTGATAGTGCAATTTTGCTTGCGGATTTGTGTTCAGGGCGAAAAACTCTACAAGAGTCATCCAGCGGTTAGTGCAGACCAAAAATCGTGATGGACAGTGTAACAGATTAAGCGTAGCGTCGAGGTGTCGACGTGCGCGTCGGCCGAGACTTTACTCACGTCTGGCAAAGTGTTAGTTCCGCGATTTTCGTCTGGCAATTGTATATTAGTGTTACAGGGGTTTTAACTTAAAGTTCAAAAAAAGAAACAGCCATTTATCTATGACGTTAATGATCATTGTAAACATGCAATTTTATGAACGTCTGGCACCCCTTAAGTTCTAATAAAAACGTCTGGCAACATTTTTTATAACTTACCATTATATTATTAATTATCACACCAAAAATCAGGTATATAATTGTTGAGGAAATATTACAGTAATGGATTAAGTATAGCGTCGAGGTGTCGACGTGCGCGTCGGGCGAGACTTTGCTCACGTCTGGCAAGGTGTTAGTTCCGCGATTTTCGTCTGGCAATTTTATATTAGTGTCACAGGGGTTCTAACTTAATGTTCAAAAAAAGAAACAGCCATTTATCTATGACGTAAATGATCATTGTAAAAATGCAATTTTATGAACGTCTGGCACCCCTTAAGGGGTTAGGCCACCTTGGACGGAGCAAAATTGCAGTCATTTTCGGTATTTTTTTTTAGGAAGATAATGAAATAAACAAGAAGTTTAATATGTACTCTGTTATTATACAACTCTCGCCAGAAAAAATCGTATTTTTTATTCTTACAAAATGGCGGCGGTAGAGTCGTGATACGCAAGATATTGAGAAGCGACGTTTTAAACGGTGTTCAATCTCACGGCTATACCGTTTGACCTAGAACACAAAACCAAAGAGATTTATATTCTGCATGCCTAAACCTATGGAAGTACGTAGGAAAATCCAGAAACATTAATTTGTCTCGAAATGGCGACCATGGGGAGAAAAAAATGCATTTTTTTTTATAAAATTGTCAATTGCCAAGAACATATTCAAGATATCGCAAAACTCCTACGTACTTCCATAGATTATTCATAAGAGAAGAGTGTCTCCAAATTTCAAATCAATTGGATGAAAATTGTGGAAATTATGCGAAACACCGTTTTGAAAATGTCATTTCGAGAAAAACGCGTTGAAAGTTTTACTTCACATTTTTTACGAATAAAGTGAAAAAATGCAACTTTATCTTTACTCGGCGATTCCTGCGCCATATAACTGCCCTTCCAAATTGACGTCAGCCTGTTCAGACTCTTTTCTAAAAGATTTTGAACTTTTTCGAGCCTCTTTTGTCGCGTCCGACATAGCGCGCTCAGCAGCCTTGATGCGACTCGCGTCTGCCTCCATGCAAAAATTGTAGCAATTTGCTCCAACTGTCATTTGCAATATCTCCATAATTTCCATTAAACTTATGAAGCCGTCATTAAATGTGCAAACTGCTATATCTGCTGCAACATCGACCAGTAGTTTGCCGCTAGAAGTAGTTTTGGGTGCTATCGACCACAGGACTGAGTTGAACGATTCGTTGTTGTTTTGAGTATAGCCTCCTAAACAACGATGCAATAAATCGTTTCTGCTCAGTTCTTCATATACTGGCTTTATATGATCGAAAACCATTTTACTCATTGGCGGTTTATGCACATATGTGGCTAGTTTATTAGAAGCTTTTGCTTTCTGCCACGTACACCACGAAGTCTCGCCAACCGGGCATCTGTCGTGCTGCGGATTTGCATCCGTTGAAATTTTGTGGTAAACAGTGACCCATATTGGGCCCAAACATGGGTTTTCCAAAACTTGCATACCCCATTGAGTACCCTCATAAAATGAGAAAAAAATTTGGCCCAGATCTCCAGTATTGGCTGCCCTAATAAAATTTACAACCCTGTTCCTACTATGCCTCGACGGTAATGGTATGGCATTTAATAGCTGCCATGGTCTAAACTATTGTTACTACCTTCTATATTTATACACTGAAACTTTTATTCGTCAGGTAAAGCCGCTTTTCATTCCTGACGAAGTCAGGCGGCCGCGGTAGCGCAAGCCGCGTCAACGAGCCCGGGCGCGCTTCGATAAACCGGCTCTAAACTCATTTTAAAACTTCAATTTCGTATTGAAACTAATTGTATCTTATTCTTAAGACTATAAAGGATAATTTAAGACGAAAAAAAAAAATTCTATTTTTTCGAATTTCCAAGGTGGCCTAATCCCTTAAGTTTTAATAAAAACGTCTGGCAACATTTTTTTATAACTTACCATTATGTTATTAATTACCACACCAAAAATCAGCCATTAAAAAATGACGTAATTTTACTGTTTTTTTCGCACTTTCAACGTCCGCCCACGCGTCGTTGTTCTAACGCCCGACTGCCAGACGATGGTTTCCGTTATCGTCTCTATACATGATTTCATAAAATAAGAATTATTCACTGGCTCTTGGGCTAAATAGTTCCATCATAGACGGTCCCGAACATGTGTTCAAGGTTATTGAAACATTAAGATACTTAGCTGAAAAACTCCTCTAAATTTTGCATCCTGTCATCCAACGCAACGGGTTCTTGACATATTCTGACAACTTGCTCTTGACAATGGCGATGAATGATGGATGAAATATTAGAGGACTTGGCCTAAAAAGAATCATCGAGGCAAGAAAATCACCTCTAAAGCAAAAAAAGCCGGTTCGTGACTTCTTCATTTCAAAAATCAACTTTGCTGCGATAGATTATTCAGACATTATTGACTGGAGCTCCATTAACTCTTCACCTCTTTTACGTCATATCTCAACTGAACACATTACATCACTGCCAGAATCGGGATTTACTCCAGACTGTAATACTAGGAACTTTCCTTGCCATACCCAAACATTTGAGCGCTGTGTCAAGTTAGAGACGGAAGCAGCAGGAACAGTTGTTAGGTATAAAACAGGCATGATTTTATCCGGACCACGTTGATGTCCAAAGAAATCATGTCTTCCCATTGAGCTATAAGAATACCTGGAGAGGGAACAGCAGGGGGAAGAAGTAGAGGCGACAGCGATTTTAGGGAAATAGGAGATCACGGGTGAACCTATCCTTTTTCCTATTATCCCTCTCACTCTGTACTGTGTGTGTTATGTATGTTGTGTGTGCGCAGATAACTTCACTCACATGCACTATACATTCATAGCCTGTTGTAAGACAGAGATAGGTTCACCCATTTTCTTCCCTCTTTCTCGGACCGGCCGCCATTGCTCTGTTCCCTCTCCAGATATTCTTACAGCTCAATGTGTCTTCCTCCACAAACACGGCACAATTCAACGTGAAGAAGTAAAAGTCGTGAAAGATATCGACAATGAGTAGTATGTATGCCCTATGTGGTTGGTTGGTTGGGAATGGCGTGGGTGGTACTCGAAGTGCAGCCACCTTTCCGTGGTGAGTTCTGAGTCGTGTTAGGTATTTAATTCGAGCTAAGAGCTGCAAAGCTAATGAATTCTATGTATTTATGTGTTGAAATAATATTTTGTGATGTTCAACAGTGAAATATAAACATTTTTAGGAAAACATACGGAAGTCACCAAACTCGGTCAAAAATTAAAAACTTTGACGGCGATGCACGAGGGTCAAATATGGATCGATTTCAAAATTCTTTTTTGGCCTCGATTTATCTTCCCCAACAGCAACTTTTTCGCACCACGCCGTTTCGAGTTTCGAAAATGTAGGTTTTTCGGCCCACCCTATTGTACAACGCCCGTATTACTATGGCGATTTACGGTACGAAGCAATAAGCATCTTCATGTTTTTATAAATAATTATACTAATGTACTTTGCGTGCATTACTTTTTCAGAAGCGGTGTCTGGGAACCCGCATTTCAACAAGCCCCTCCGATCGGACTTTCAACTATATATGCAGCGGGCACTGCGGACCGCGAAAGAAAGAGTACGCAGCAGGAGGTGTGGTCCACGGGCGACGGCAGCCCCCCTAAGTGTCTTGCAAAGGTGCCGCGAGTTTTGGAGCGACCAGCAGCCCGAAGAAGAAGCTGATGACGTCTGAAGAACTGTGGCAGATGTTTTATTTGAAGAAATATGCCCATTAAAAGTTGAGATGTGTCTCCTTTTACAGTCGCGAAGAGACCAAACGGTACTTTTCAGTGCCCATTTTAATCGAGTCCAACGGGAACAACCTCTCGACGTTCACAAGGAACAATCATCGGCACTTTTCAGCGACAGTCTTTCAAAACGTACCAAACCAAATAGTACTTTTCAGTACTCATTTTATTTCTTCATCACTGAAATAAAGTACTTAACGTTTAACAAAATATTCATCGATACATTCCCAGTATCGTTTCAATTTTATACTAATGTTGTATTTGTTTTCAGAGTTAACACAAGCAGGGATATGGTGATTCTATGCAAAAACAAGTCGAAAATCTATATATATAAAAATGTAATATAGAATAAAAGTTCGTTCTCGAGAAAATTGGCTTATGTTTGCATCTAGAATCACCATTTCTAAATGTAAATATTAAATATTAATATATGTGCCACTTATATTTTGTACTTGTAATATTAATGAATAAACGCATACCTTTACAAAAAAATAGAGAACTTATTTTATAAACTGCGGCTTGCATAACCTGCAAGAAAAATCTTAGAATCTGCTCCAAAACTTCTCTACGCGCAGTAGAAAGGGTGGGAATACACCTAGTGTGACATCACGCGTAGGGCGGCCATGTGACGTTACAGATAGGGAATTGTTTGAAAATTCTGGCCCTCAGATGACGCTGTTGGCTGTGCCTAGCAGACGGCAGAATCTGCTGTCCATCTGCTGCCGATCTGACATCAGAGTCTACAGCTCAGAACGCAGCCAAATTGCGGACACAGACGACTACGGTTCTGACGTCAGATTTTGCTCCCCAGATCTGGCTATCAGGGATAGTAATATGTCCCAATTTTTTTTCTTCTGTAAAATATTCATTTTTCCACATTCATAAAAAAATTCTATTTTGTACATACATATTTCTTAAAACTGTAAAATAAAATTATACATCAGCGCTGGCCAGTGCAGGGGCCCCTCAGACGCCTGCTTCCCCTTCCAATCTTTCTTTCGCATAGTGTGCCTTCCGTCGTCAAGGAGACCGCGCGACGCTAAGAAGACTGCCACGTCCGGCGAGCCGTCTGTCACTTGGATATGGGTCATTTCAGATTAATTCGTTGACTTTCGTACCTATGTGTCAGGCTTATTTATGATATTTCTAGTTTCAGAATTGTTTGAAAAGTACAAGTCACCAAGACTGACAACTTATACCGGGAAGTAGTAGCATTGGCTGGCTGCGACGCCGCGTGTCACTAATCACATGTCGTATCGGGCATCCGAGCTCGCTCGCCGACGGACACGCTGGTCTGTCATGGTCGCCTCTTTAGCGTCGTGTGGTATCCCTGACATCGCGGACGAGAGTGGGAGAACCCCAATCTCCCGCGGGAGCGACCTTGAACAGCACTGTTATACATGAAAATGCATTTGTTCGTGCAGCAGGTTTATTTTCTCTTTTTCTTTTGCTTTGATTATCTGTAAATATATAAAAACCAAATTTTAGTTACAACTTAACGTAGAACTTATAGAAAAAGAGTAGTCTTTTGCTGTAGTAACTGTAGACACTACATAATGTGTCCAAAGAAGGTGATAGCGTATGACAGATGGTCTTGTTGTAGGAACTTTAACTGCTAAAGGTAGTTCAGCGAAAATGAACGAAGAGATCCAATATATTTTTAACGCACATTGGCTATAATAAAATTAGTTGAGTATGTTTATTGGTGTATTGAAATAAATGTATTGTTAATGGGAAACTAATAACATTAATGAATAACGTGGGAACTACTGTGGATTTGAAAATATTATTACGAATATCTTTCACAAAAGTTTGAAAAGTATCAAAGGAGATGTATTTTCAGCGTACTTTATTCACTAATGTGACTTGCTCCACATTACAAGCAATCTGCCATAATTTTCTTAATTCTGAATGCTATGTCTTATGACAAAGGGTCTAGCTGGATAAAATGGTCAAAAGTGCCCTTGAACCGATTTTATCTGGCAATGCACCTTTCAATAGTGTAGCACAGGAAAACATTGTACACCAAGTTTCAACCCCCTATCTCAACCAGGAGGATAGTTATAGGGTAAATTCGAATTTTCCGTTTTTGCCATATTTTCCCTATTTAATGGTCAGCAAAAATTCTAAAAAGATCTGAAATATTGTAGACATGATTGTGTATGATTGCGAATTTTTTCAGATTTTTTCGTTGCAACTGCTAAGTGTAAGAAGTAAAAAACGCAAAAAAAATGTCGAAAAATGCAGATTTCGTGTTGAAGTTTTTGAGCGACTAGATTTTTAATTTTACAGTAGTTAGATATTGACATGACTATTATCTACAATTTTTTCAGATTTTTGGGTAAGGTGCGCCATAGTTAAAAAAATCAGAAAACGATATTTTCGTGATATTTCGCGTGAAAACGTGATAAGTACTTTCAATTTTTGCATTTCCGTCATACAGTGAATGCAGTATATGATTTTTAATATCTCTACATTCGACAGAGTAATATGTAAACTAAGGGAATCAAGTTAATATGATGAATTGGAAGTGTATACGCACCATATATCATATGGTACGAAAGCATTATTCTGCACCGCAGTTAGCGGAGTGGTTAGAGTGTTAAGGCTCGTATAGACTGGGCGATAATCGCCGGCAACTTTGTCGCCAGCGACTCCAGCGGGTCGCCTGGCGACTCGCTGGGATGCATCGGCTTGTCTCCAGCGACTTTTACCGAGCGGCTGGTATCCAGCGACTTGTGTCTGGCGACTCGGCAACTTGTGTCCCCCACCTTATGACCAAGACCCTTCGGCATCCATTCCAAACTCTATTTAGTAGCCATGAATCCGTCAATAGCTAAAATATCTGGTTGCCAGATTTTCAAAGGGCAATTAAGATCGTACCTTCGCAGTCTTTAAGAATTTATAGATTATTCGCTGTGAAAAAAATGCGACTTTTCGTTAATACGCAGGTATCCACGGGAACAGTAAACAGCTGGATGGTTCCCAACGTATTGGAAATACAAAAAATTGTTTATATTCAACTGCATGCTTCGGGGGGGGGGGGGGGGGGATAAAATTATTAGCGCATACGATACTTTTCTTCGATTATTATTTTAACAGATAGGATGGTCAAGTTCGGGTTTTTAAATGGAACTATTTTCTTTTTAGAGATCACTTGATAATAAGTTTCTAAACAAATTCAATAACCTATAATGTCTACACTTCATTTTAACTGATTTTTTAGATATTGCGCTTGCAAATTTACTGATTTCCACTGGAAGAAAACTGCTCGAATAGAAAACACCGGGCGTGGTCGTGTTTGCGCCACGGGTGGCTCGCAGTAGCCACTGCCTCTTGAAACAGATACCTACCAATGGTTTACGCCAGCAGTTGCAGCCTCAAAGGCTGGATAATTATTACCGTCACAAATGCTACGTACATCAGCGGTATCGAGAAGCGTACCGTTTATGACCGTATTGTCCCGTGAGTCAGCGGTTGACAACGCTACCTGCGCGTCTGAATTCAGTTATATTTTACAGCTGGCAATTTAGTAATTTTGAAGCGAAATTTCTTCATTTCTTTACGACTAGGCAATAGCTTGTTTTCGAATTGTTCGTTGGGAAACATTTGTCTACCAGATGTCGATAATGGGTGGTATACATGGTGACTTCGGACGCGCAGGTAGCGTTGTCAACCGCTGACTCACTAAGTTCAAACTCGTTGTTAGCAGTCAGCAAAACCCATGGAAGTAATTATCTAAATTATCGGAATGACATAAAAGTCCATACATCGAAGCGTATGGGCTGACGCGTTAATGAATTTTTACTTCTTTCACCTCCCATATCTCACAAACTAATTGTTACCTCAATTTGAAAATTTGTTGTGATTTAT
Organism: Andrena minutula; assembly: GCA_929113495.1. NCBI lineage: Eukaryota > Metazoa > Arthropoda > Insecta > Hymenoptera > Andrenidae > Andrena > Andrena minutula. The sequence goes on along the minus strand of OV815995.1, from coordinate 31,981,182 downwards.
GTCTCATCATAAGCTATCATTTGGCACAAAATTCAGTTCGAAAATAAAAAAGACTAAAAAAGGTCTCACTTTCGGGTCACTCTTTATTCGATATGTTTGATATTGTAGCAAAAATAATATGGAAAGAACAATTCAGAATCAAATCTATTTATTATCATTTCTATAACAGTATTTTATTTAAATGTCCCAGTGTTCCTTTTGTAGACGTAGTAAAAGTAATAGTTTGTTGAATCGTTTACCGTCCAATCCATTTCTTTGCTGGAGGTTAAACGATTGAGCAAACTATTACTGTTACTATGCCTACAGAAAGAACCCTGGGACATTTAAATAAAATACTGGTATTGTAATGATAATAAATGGGTATTATTCTAAATTATTCTTTTCGTTTTTTTATTTTATTTCACTACTTATGGCCTGTTAATTAATTCAAAACGCAGAAGTATTCGATGTTAAAGAAAACATCGATGCGTAGTTGCGATGCATTACATCGAGAAAAAAGTTAGTGAAATTGTACAGATTAAGAACAATACGGGGCGTGTTGAAGAAAAAAAAAAGAAGAAATTGATAATTAACTGTAAAGTATTGAAGTACATCGTATAGTAAATATTTAACGTATACATCTACTATATGATGTAGAGTAATTCTGGGAGAGATGGCTCGATCACGCTCCTTTTGCAAATATATTTTTGTCCTTTATAAAACCACTAAATTTACGGTGTGCTGATTTTTTAAAAAAGTGGGCCATCTCTCCCCGACTTACCCTATATACATATATATGTGTGGTGTGTTGCCACAGAGTCGGCGATGTTTCCCATTCGGAACGGGAAACAGAATACAGACACTAGACACTCGGGCGATGTTGCTCACCGACCACTTGAATACACTTTTTCGGGAACATGTGGCCAACAGTCATTTCTAGAAGGCCGTGTAAGGCAAGGGTCGAGTTGCTGTATCCCACAGCGATTGTTGCAAGTCGCCGGCAACTTGTATCCGGCGACTTTCCCAGGTATATTCGTATCTCTTAACCTTTAAAGGACGAGTCGCCAGACACAACTTGTCGGACACAAGTCGCCGAATAAAAGTCGCCGGAGACAAGTCGCTGGAGACAAGTCGGTTATCCCACCGACTCGCCAGCGACTCCGGCGACAAAGTCGCCGGCGATTATCGCCCAGTCTATACGAGCCTTTAGACTCCAAAACCGCTGCATACTCTCTTTTGTCGTAGGTTCGCACCCCACCAAGGTCCAATTTTTTTTTCATGATATAAAATTTTTTCATCGTATACACGATATTCATTTAAAAATGTTTCTAGAATATTTTAAAAATATTTTATCATAAGGTTTTCATAAAAATAATTTAAATGCACCGCCGCGCCGGTTTTCTGCCTATGTATTTTTCTAGCTCCAGATAGTTTATAATATTTTGTCAATAGAATAGATGTGTGGTATTGGCTTACGATACGTATTCTGAATCCACTGGTTGGATTCGCCATTCTTTTATCAACGTACACCATCCTCATTCAATTCTGATCACAGTGCGTCCGATTAATGGGTAATTTAAAAAAATGAACGTAAAAATATTGCCATAAGCTAGCTGTAGTGTACAGCTGTTATTATGCTTTATTACATTATAATATATTATATTATATTGCATTGCATTGCATTTTTGTTATATTTTTGTTGTTATGTTCATGATTATGGTCGCAGTCCGTTCAATTAGTGTCTGAATCCCTGATCAATAAAATAATACAGGGTGTAAACAGTATACGTAGCAATATTTTAGGGGGTGGTAGGGGAGGTCCAATGGAGCATAAAAGTCCTATGACATAATGTCCGATCTGTCTCCATTTTACAGTAATAATGCCCTAAAGTTTGCACCATGCGTTTGAAACGGGTAGTAGCTCGCGCATATTGGTGAGACCAACACATTGAAACAGGGTGTTGACTTCTGATCTTTCATGTAATTCCCAAAGTGGTGTGTTTTTCGGAAGGAAAGACTCTTAAGAGTGATCCTCCAGCGACTCGACTCAAGGAGATGCCGCATCATATCCCGTGGCGAAGACAACACACCATGATGCTTCACCGCAAGTTTATGGCTTCCGACCCTTGAAAGGGTTTGAATACCTATTACGAACCAAACTCTTTCAGCTCCGCATTTCTCATCAGATCTCTGCGAAAACGACGGCAATCGATACCTTCCGTCATCGTTTGGTTGTCATTTAAAGTGAGTTACGAGTAAAAGATAAATCGAGGAAAATCATATCAAACGTAAAAAAGTGAATACACATTTTTTTTTAAAACAGAATCGAAAATAATAATTATTTGAAGTGAGAGGACAAGAAATACGTAGATTTCGTTTTCAAATATCGCTTAAATGAAAAAGTAATGTAACAGGAAATAAACAAAACGTGATCGTAGTTCGTTATTGTGATAAGAATCCGTAGTTTAATAACGGCCAACACTGTTGCTGATGATGAATAAGTCTGTTTAAAAGCCCCGAAGACAAAATTTAGGTACGGAAATTTAGATAAATATCGCCGGAAATAAGCCATAGCCTGCGTTAAATTTAATAACTAATAATCACCAATAAAGTAACTAAAACTCACTCTTTCGGAAATTCACCTGCAGCTTGAAAATCTGTGTCACAGGGTCACCGAACCGATCCTGGTCATCGATGGACGTGCTCCGTGCACAGCTGGTCCCAGGTATCCTTACATTCCCACTACCCAAAGTTAAGGGTCGCAATGTCAGGTGCGTCCAGGTAAACGTACCGAATATTCACTTCACTGCACAGCTACTAACACTGATCACTTTATTTATCCTGAAGTATTCTTGGGCCGTGTACATTTCTGCGACGCGATTGCTAGCTGACTGACAGAATTTTTTCCAAGCAACTTCCGCTACCCCCAAGTAGCTTCTCTGGTTCCATTATGAGTTAACTCCCACCAGGGCAAGAGGCTTTAGGTAAAAAGAAGACAACACATTTTCGGAACACGTGTTTTGCAGAAGTGCAACGAACACTTTCACAAAAGCCCGCGCTCCGTCCTTCTACTGCCAATGTACCCATTGCTTCGAGATAGAAAACAGACACCACGTGTATCGGTTCGAAAGGGTACGAAAGGAAGAGACAGTCTTCGAGTTGCTATAAAGAAGAAAATGCATACCATTCCTGTTTCCCCTTTCCGATACCCTGAGTTCACGACTGCTACGAGGCGGAACCAATTAAGTCATAAATTATCCGAAACTGTAGGAAACCGTTCTCTACCGCCGACTCGCTGGACAATAAACCGCGACCCTGGCGAAATGCTCTGGCTGATCAGCCTGATTAATTTTGAAGAACTAGAAATTACAGAGTATTATCCAACATCAATACGCCTCGCGGAAAGACACAGGAAGAGAAGAGGTAGTCCGCTGACTGCGCGTAGTCCCGCCTGCGTCGTCCTTCTATCAAATTAAACACGAATCCCTTATCTCTCGAGTATAAACACGCGTTCGATTTTCAAAACAAAAGCACGCGTTGCCCTATTCCGTGCGAGAAAATGTGGGCCTCGGCGAGGAGATAAAGCTGTGAAGAGGGCCTCTTCAAGACACCGGCCGTTTGGGAGGGATGCAGGGCAGATTGGTTAGATTAGGGCCAATCAGACTTCAAGCCCACCGTCTCTCGCACGGAATACGTCGACGCGTGCTTCTGTTTTGGAATTCGAGCGTGTGTTTATACTCGAGAGATAAAGGATCCGTCTCCAATTTGAAGGAAAGACGGCGTAGGTGGAGTCATGTGCTGTGACTACCCTTTTTCTTCCTGTGTCCCTGCACAAAACGTATTGCCCCTCCCCCTCCCCAACTGTAACGAAAAAAGATAGACAAATTATTCACTAAAATAGAGATTTAAAGTCTATCCTATGGTAAATGGCCTCTCTAATTTCATACTGACTACAAGAGGATCCCTGATTCAAAGTATTTTGTTCAGCGCTGCGTTTAATTGTGAATCAGTATTTCCGTCAACCAGGAAATGTACTAATAACAGTATTTCATTCCCCCTTGTAAACCACCTCAGAAGTCCGCACATCTGCATTGCATGGCCAAGCCGACCTGTAATCGGCTTCGAATGAGGTAAGTCATAAGATCATAAAGACCTGACCGTTTTAAGGGACTCTAAGGTCGGGTACGCGACTTTGGCCGCTCGTGCTGAACGGTCTAGGGGGTCGCAAGACTACCAGCCCTTTATGTGCAATGTCCGTGTTTTTCGCCTGACAGAAAAAAATACTTCCGCTAGCAGGTATCCGCCGCCGCACTGCCAATCAGGGTTCACACGAAGTCCTTCGTCAACCCTGATTGGCTATGCAAATCACTGCCTCTGCGACCAACTTCCACGTTGGTGTTTTCTTTGACCATGGAAAACGCAGAAAACTCAGTCAAGACACAACAGTCACCACACTCGGTCTCCGAAACCTAACAAGACGTTTCCATTTTGGTGACACCATCCGTGCGAAATCGCTGATCGTGCGACACGTGCTCGCGAACTCCTTTTAAGTGTATAAAGTGTGGAAGTGATTTTGTCAAGCATGGAGACCAATGCGGGGTATTCGTGCAATGAAATGTTTAACATGATTATCCTGTATGGGGAGGCTGACTGCAGCGCATTACGTGCGAAGCAATTATACGCGGAACGGTATCCTCATCTGCGACAACCATCCCGGCAGTTTATCGTCAATTTGTGTCAAACATTGCACACTACGGGTTCCTTTTTCCCTCGCATCGAAGGAAGAGGGCCAAGAAGGAATATCGACAGGGAAGATGAAATCCTTCAACATATTGATAATAACTCTGCCCGCAGTACGAGGAGTATTGCTCAAGAAATGGGAGTCTCCCATACGTATGTCCATCGCACATTGCGTGATGAAGGTTTGTAGGAGTTTAGTTGTATAAAATGACATTTCTTTATAAATTTACCTATTCTTACTTTAAATTCACATTTCATTGTAGCTGTAAATTCTTCACTAAATGTATCGCAACATTTTTATTAAATGCACCTCCGGTGAAAACAATCCATTTTTTTGCATATTTTCATTCCATAACATCTCAAGAATTATCAGGTAAAATTTTAGAACGAAATTCCTAACGGCAAAGATTTTACATGCAGTTCAGGGGGATTAACAGTGTGACGCCCTTAAAATAGGTGTTTGTTTGTGCGTGTGCGTGTGTGCGTGAGCGGCGTGCGTTGTTTTAAACGAATAAACGCATGGAAAATGGGGCGCTCACTCAATAGGATTCTATTCGTACTTACATTGGCTTCCGTGCTACCCTCTGTTGCGAATTTTCATACAGTCAATCTTTTTTAAGAAACATTTTTGTGTGAGAAAACCCCATGTTTCGGGGATTCTACCGTGTAACCATTTAGCCATCATCGTCCAGTTGTTTCTTAACACTCCCAGAAGATAACGCGATAACCACACATGTGTAATTAAGGAATATCTTTGTTTTTTTTTAATTTGGATGATTCAATTACAAGTGTAATTACTTTCATTACAATTACAGAGTAATTCCGATTAAAAAGTAATAGCAATTAGATGTAATTGTCCTGCACACTTACAATTACAATTACGATGTAATTGTCCTGCACACTTACAATTACAATTACGATGTAATTGTCCCGCACACTTACAATTACAATTACGATGTAATTGTCCTGCACACTTACAATTACAATTACGATGTAATTGTCCTGCACACTTACAATTACAATTACGATGTAATTGTCCTGCACACTTACAATTACAATCTCAATTAACTAAATTAACGATTACAGAAAGTAATGTGTAATTGAATTACACAATTATATTTCAATCGTAATTTGTAATCACATTACATTTTGCCCAACTCTGATTTGTAGCAGAATGAAGTGAAAAAGTTTTAGACTCATACATTGTATACCATTATCTACAAAATATCATAAAAGTCACCTATGTTTTCGCGCGATTTAAGGGGGGACGCCTACCTAGAGCGGGCGAAACAATGTTCTTTGGGATTTTTTTCTAGAAAAACCGTTACACTTTTATTAATAACTATTAGTCTATTGTTAAGAGTACATCTAAAGAACAGTTCAGTATTTTTTGTGTTAAAGAATATTAAAAGATTGGGGAGTTATAGGCGATGACCGGGATGTTGTTCTTTTTTTAAGCGTTTTGCGGTGACCATCGTAGCTCGTAGCAGAATCAAGTGAAATGAAAAATTCGAATAGTTTTAGATAGAGCATGAAATTATCTAGGCGCTATCGGGCCCGATTTTGGAAAAATTATTTTGAGACAAAACGGCGGCGTTGCAAAGTTGAACCATCGATTTTCAACTAAAGGTCGTTCCTTTCTTGGCGTGTAAAAAAGAAACTAAGAAGGATAAAAAAAAATCCCTCCGATAGCGCCTAGATAATTTCATACTCTATCTAAAACCATTCGAATTTTTAATTTGAGATGATTCTGCTACGAGCTACGATGGTCACCGCAAAACGCTTAAAAAAGAACAACATCCCGGTCATCGCCTATAACTCCCAAATCTTTTAATATTCTTTAACACAAAAAATACTGAACTGTTCTTTAGATGTACTCTTAACAATAGACTAATAGTTATTAATAAAAGTGTAACGGTTTTTCTAGAAAAAAATCCCAAAGAAGCGCAATGTTTCGACCGCTCTAGGTAGGCGTCCCCCCTTAACCGGGGGATGCCTTTAATATCTGAGTCACTGACATTATCCTGGCTATCGACTAATGATTAGATACTTATTATTTTATCTTTTTTTCGCATATTTCATTAATAATACGAACTACCACTAATTAAAGAATTATTAATCCAAAATCCCACAGGCTTATACCCTTACCACTCACAACGAGTGCAAAATTTATTGCCAGAGGATTTTGCGAGACGGCGGACTTTCTGCCGGTGGTTCCTCGATAGTGTGGAAGAGGATGACCAGTTTCCGACGATCGTACTCGCAGCAGATGAGTCAACGTTCACACGTTCTGGAATATTTAATTTCCACAAATCCCACGCGTGGGAACCAATGAATCCCCACAACGTTGTAACGGGGCACTTCCAGCACGAGCTGAGGCTAAACATATGGGCTGGGGTAGTAGGCGATCATCTCCTCGGACCGCATATTTTGCCGGCGCGTCTATATAGCGCAAAATATGCTAGATTTCTTCGAAGGGATTTGCCACTTCTGCTAGAAGATATTTGCCAGGCCACCCGAAGAAATATGTGGCTTCTTCATGACGGCGCCCCAGCCCATATGGGAAGAGCTATACCAGCTATGGAACGAATATGGGGGGACTGTATAATTGCACGGAATGGTACGGTTGCGTGGCCGCCAAGAAGCCCAGATTTAAATCCACTGGATTTTTACGTATGGGGCCACATGAAATCATTAGTATACACCGACACCGAATTTGAAACCTTAGAGGAATTGGAAGGTAGAGTATTTCATGCTGGTAACGTTATACGCGAGCAGCCTGGAATATTCGCCCGCGTTCGCGACAATTGGTTGCGTCGGTGTCAGGCGTGTCTGGATGCAAACGGCAACCATTTCGAGCATCTTTTGTAAATAAATGTAGGTAGCGAAATTTGTATTTCTTTACTACAAATTCAGGTCAGAGTAGCCACGCATTGACAGTAGCTTGTTGCGTGACAGTTTAGTCACACTATAAGGAAAGAAACAGTTTTATCACTTTCTGAAAAAAACAACACGTTTTGCAGTCACGTCGTCAAAGGAATTTACTTCCATGTAAATCAATGCATTTTTTCATGAGCATCAAAACTGTCATGCAACAAATTGCCACCACTGCACGCCTGGCCTAAGAACACGTGTAGAGTTTTCGTTCACTTGTTTCTTATTTTCTAGCTGACGACCCTAAGCGCCTCCACTCCAAACAGATCCTCAATGGGACCGCTACTGTAAGGGGCCCATAGTTACTTGCTTACTGGGTCATCTTGAACAGCTCACAACGGGCGGTCTTTGTGCTACGGCTCATCTGTGTGCGTGTAGCGACGATCTTTTCCACAAACATCTCCGATGTTTAAACCTTTATAACAGCGAAACTATACGAGATACAACAAAATGTATTCAGACCATTTTACTTTACTGGTGGTCTCCAATGTATATGCAAAATTATGGAATCTTGCGACTATTAGTTAAGCATACAGACATGTTAACTTTGAGGCATTATTACTGTAAAATGGAGACAGATCGGACATTATGTCATAGGACTTTTATGTTCCATTGGACATCCCCTACCACCCCCTAAAATATTGCTACGTATACTGTTTACACCCTGTATAATATAATGTAACATAATATAACAATAGTATAACATAACAACAAAAATATAACAAAAATGCAATGCAATGCAATGCAATATAATATAATATATTATAATGTAATAAAGCATAATAACAGCTGTACACTACAGCTAGCTTATGGCAATATTTTTACGTTCATTTTTTTAAATCAACCATTAATCGGACGCACTGCGACCACAATCGAATGAGGACGGTGTACGTTGATAAAAGAATGGCGAATCCAACCAGTGGATTCAGAATACGTATCGTAAGCCAATACCACACATCTATTCCATTGACAAAATATTATAAACTATCCGGAGCTAGAAAAATACATAGGCAGAAAACCGGCGCGGCGGTGCATTTGAATTCTTTTTATGGAAACCTTATGATAAAATATTTTTAAAATATTCTAGAAATATTTTTAAATGAATATCGTGTATTGTCATGTAATCAACGATGAAAAAATTTTATATCATGAAAAAAAAATTGGACCTTGGTGGGGTGCGAACCTACGACAAAAGAGAGTATGCAGCGGTTTTGGAGTCTAACACTCTAACCACTCCGCTAACTGCGGCGCTGAATAATTCTTTTGTACCATATGATATATGGTGCGTATACCCTTCCAATTAATCATATTAACTTGATTCCCTCCGTTTACATATTACTCTGTCGAATGTAGAGATATTAAAAATCACATACTGCACTCACTGTATGACGGAAATGCAAAAATTGAAAGTACACGTTTTCACGCGAAATATCACGAAAATATCGTTTTCTGATTTTTTTTAACTATGGCGCACCTTCCCATACAGCACACTCCGTTGCTCGAAGCTTGCAGGAAGGTTCCATGGGGGTTGCCGTGGAATGTTCCCTCGGTGCGGACATAGGAACCTTCCTGGAACATTCCAGCAATGTTCCGGTGGAACATTGCCACTTGGAACCTTCCTGCAACCTTCAGGGAACGTTCCGGCCATTCTCTGCCAATGGTCACGGAACCTTTCGGTCATTCTCTGGCAATGGTCACGGAACGTTCCGGTCATTCTCTGGCAATGCTCACGGAGCGTTCCGGCCATTCTCAGGCAATGCTCACGGAGCGTTCCGGTCATTCTCTGGCAATGTTCACGCCAGTTTTCGGACATTTTACAACAAAGATTCCAGAATTGATTCTTGTATCGACTTTTCCCTAATTGCTATCAATAATAATTATTGTAGGTGCAGATTACTGTATATGTACATATTTTTTTTACAAAATCCTTATGGAAAAAGGAGAAATATTTATACACACCATTGATTTGATAAATAAATCAGTTACACATTTTTTACATTCACACACACTATATTATTCAGAGTAGGAAGTTCAAAGTTTCTCCTGTATATTAGGTCACGCTTTGTGTAGACGATGTAAGGTCAATTGTTGTATGCTTTATGTAAACTATGGGAATATTCCCGTTTATAATAATAATAATAATAATAATACTACTACTAATAATAATAGAGTAAACCAACCAGTAATTGACCGCATACCAGTGAATGACCATTAGACAAAGAAATGTAAATTATAAATTTAAAAAATACTATATGTTTATAAATGGAGTGCAGTTGTACTTTTAATATTCCATATTTTTAGTTATGCGTATTAAACAAACATTAATAAATACTTAATAAAAGTATGCGGTCATTTGCTGGGCTTCTCATTCAACAATTCGGTTATTCAATGGTTGGTTTACCCTAATAATAATGTCAAAACGAGCCTTCATTTTTTAATAATTTGAGTTAAAGTTATGCACAATATGTATTTAAGTTCGAATACGTAAGCAACCTTTTCAATCAACGGTTGTAGCTGCAGCGGTAAAGTGTTCGTCTACGGTGCTCGAGGTCGTGGGTTCGAGGCTTACTGGAGTGTAAAGGAATTTTTTTTATTAATTTTATATTTTTTAAAAACACACGGACGGTATACTAGTACGATTCTGCACACATTATACTACACTATATTGATATTTTTATTTTTGGCTTTACTGTTCGGAACGCTCCGTGAGTATTGCCAGTGAATGACCGGAACGTTCCGTGAGCATTGCTAGAGAATGACCGGAACGTTCCGTGAGCATTGCCAGAGAATGCCCGGAACGTTCCGTGGAATGTTCCCAAAGGGCGGACATAGGATCCTTCATGGAACATTCCATCAATTGGAGTGTGCTGTATGGGTTACCGAAAAATCTGAAAAAATTGTAGATAATAGTCATGTCAATATCTAACTACTGTAAAATTAAAAATCTAGTCGCTCAAAAACTTCAACACGAAATCTGCATTTTTCGACATTTTTTTTGCGTTTTTTACTTCTTACACTTAGCAGTTGCAACGAAAAAATCTGAAAAAATTCGCAATCATACACAATCATGTCTACAATATTTCAGATCTTTTTAGAATTTTTGCTGACCATTAAATAGGGAAAATATGGCAAAAACGGAAAATTCGAATTTACCCTATAACTATCCTCCTGGTTGAGATAGGGGGTTGAAACTTGGTGTACAATGTTTTCCTGTGCTACACTATTGAAAGGTGCATTGCCAGATAAAATCGGTTCAAGAGCACTTTTGACCATTTTATCCAGCTAGACCCTTTTGCCGGTTTATCTTATGACAAATTTCCAGAAACTTGTGCGAAAGAAGATGCTTCTCTGTCGAACCTTCTCCGGACAAGTTCCAAGTCTGTGCACCGAGTTGGGCATTAGTCGAATCCATTTTTATTCGACTAAATTTTTATTCGAACGAACTCGAATACAAATTTCGAATAAAGTTTGGTTACTCGAGATTAACGAATACAAATTTCGAATAAAGTGTAGTTATTCGAGAATAACGAATACATTTTTAGTCGACTAAATTCTTAGTCGAATAAATTTTTAGTCGTTATTCGTTGTTCAAAGGACCCCCATGGCGACTAAGCGACACGAATAAGCATGGGTCAAAAGTCAGAACTTGAGGCCCTCGGCCACTGCCGGAGGCTCTCGACTTTTGCCGGAGGCACTCGGCCTCCGCCGGAAACCCCGCGGTCGGGCCGAGGGCCACGGGACTCGAGCCGAAGCGGCTTATTTGTGACAACAGTCGCCACGGAGGTCCTACGAATAACGACTAAAAATTTATTCGACTAAGAACTTATTCGTTATTCTCGAATAACTTCACTTCATTCGAAATTTGTATTCGAGTTCATCCAATAAAAACTTACAAGTAAACATTCACTTATAAGGAATGGAGTTTCCCGATTTGGAATATATATCTTTAAAGTACTTATAGTAACTAAGAAATCCTGAAAATTATATCTGCAATGGACCTATTTTACTCATGTTATCAATAACATTCAATGTAGCCTCAAGGCGTATGCGAAAAACGGCAAAATCCTCTTATTTAAGAATAATTGGCTAAAACCTAGCATCTGTATGTTTTTTGTGGTGTTGAATCTGAATTTGACATTATTGTTTGCGCAAAACAAAATCCTAAGGTAGTTCTCTTAATAAAAAATCGTTTTTTTGGAGATAACTGAAAAAGAAAAGGCTGGGGAATTTTTTAAATAGACGACTTCAAAGTTAACATGGTGAAACATGATGAAAATAATTACAATTTTATTCCAACACGATAGAGCAGTCAATGTGAAGATCGTCGAACAATGCATGACTCATACATATACTCATCTCACAGTGAGCACACTTCACAAACGCCAGATTGCCGCACTTGAAACACTTGTCGTTAACAATGGAGTCGAAACAGAAGTTGTAGGGGCTGATCCAAGTTTCAGGCTTCATATCCAAATATCGAGACTTGTAGAAGGCAAAACGGATCATGTTCCGGAATCGGGGTGCACTGAACTGGAAGATGGCGAAGGACTGCAGATCCAGGAATCTGTCCCGATGCCAGATGTTCACGTCGCCGTCTTGAATCGCAGTGTCAGTAATGAACCGCACGAATGATTTGTATGGTCTGAAGAAGTACACGTCTAACGGCTGGATCATGCCAGTGCAGCCTCCAGGAATGAGCTGTTTGATAAGCTCGACATCGTTTGGTTTTACCTGATCCGAAAGGGCATCATCTTTGTTAGAAGTCCACGAATCCAGCAGAAGCAGGATCTTCCGCTTCTCCGGAATACTTGGCCAGAAGACGTCAGTGTAGAATGTACGCAGGTCGTCTTTGGTCATGTTAGCCGTGCGCCCGGCATAGGACTTTATGTTTGGCGGATCGTCCTTCTTTGATTTCGGGAAGACGCCTTTAGCTTCGGCTATGAGCACGTACATTGGTCGCATGATTTCGCCATCCATGGTAACGACTGGCATTACCATGTATGAATGAGTCGTTGCGGCAACAGATCCAACTGATGCTCTAATTGCAAACGCTCCTCTTTCACGCAAGGTGCGATAGGAATGGAGCTCTTTCTCGAAGCGACTCTGATCGAAATTCAAAACGTTACAAGGAAGGATGTTATCGTTAATAATGAGCTGACGAATCGTAAGTACGAACTGGTCAGCCTTTTCCATGAGAACCGCTTCTTTAGTCTTCGAGTTTTTGCCTACCCGGTGTGTGATTGCACGGCTCACGATCTGGTTCCGGTACTTGAAGCGATACACCCACGACGGCGAAGCCTTGAAGGAAAGGGTATTCACCGGGTCTATTTCTGCAGCAATTTGAAGTGCCCACAGGCGCAGTGTCCGGTCGTGTATGATTGCGCACCGTTCGACCATCTCCCTAAACTTGACCAAAACTGCCAGATTGATGGCACGAATGGTCGGCTTATTCCGGGTCTTCTCGTAATCGTAAAGGATTTGTATTTTCGTGATGAGCCTGTACCGCGTCAAGACGGTATTCGCAGCTTTCCGTTTCTTCAGGAGTTCTCCGGTCGCACCATTCGTTGTCCAGAACAAATACGCTTTCTCCTTGTACTCGTTACTCAAACTGGTGCGCGGCTTTTTCGTCGGTGACGGCTGGTATTCGGAAGCGCTTGTGGACGACTGCGAAGATGGCGGCTGCTGCGAAGACGATGGCGTGCTAAAATCCATTTCATCATCCCCGAAATCCATGTCGTCTCCCTGATCGTCTCTCTGTCCGATCGCAAAACCCAATGTCTGGATTTCTTCCACTACTTCCATATCACTCTTTAGGAGAGAACAGATGTGTGAAAACATTCACTTCTTCCCGATTCATCTGCCGTTCGTTTGTCCCAAACTCGGCTACCAAAGCTCCAACAATGACTTTCGGATCCATCTGCTGTCGATATGTGAACCACTAAATTTGTTGTGAGCTATTGCGTCGCCTGTTTTTGGAGGTCGTAAATCTCCGACGGCGCAACGTCACTCTCTCTGTGGTGTCTTACGACCACAAGAGTTCACTGGAGAGGGTGTGATTAAAGGATGATCTTGAATAAATTGAGGCACCGCACATTAAACAATAACAATGAAAACTGTATTTAACTGAACTAAACTTGAACAAAGGTGATTATGGCAATTAACAAAGAGTTGTAGCAGTCCCTATGTTACCCGTGTGGGTCTTGGTTTTAGACTAACTCTTCGACACTTTCGCTGGCGACAAGGTTACGTCGAAGATTCCCTTTAGGGGTGGAGTTTTACAAAGCAGTGGTAGGAAACGTTGTCTATTGGCAGAAATGATTTGGTTGTAGGTGGTAACGAACTATAGGAAAGGGACAACTGATCAAAGTGTTGGTGAATCCGTGTGCTGGTTGTCACGAGGCCGTCTATTTTCTATCACGGCGATCCTGGGACACTTGGCCATGACTTGGGCTGATCGCCTGCGTTTCCGTTGGTAAATTTATGTGTTTATAACGGTTCCAGGTCTACGAGGCGCGGACTGACAGACCAAGTGTCTGCCAGATGAGGTGTGGGAAATACAAGGCGCCCTTGTGCGTCCTTGATGGCCCGGCAACGAGCTAACGCTCAACAAAATTTACAAATTTAAAACTCATGTAGAGATGGAAAATATAATGTTTATTAAAAAAAGGAATAAAGGTATATAAAGTTTGTACAAGTAACAGTGAGATACGCGTTTGTCGTCGCTTCGCTATCCGTTCGCCTTAAGGCTGCCGGTAAGTGGATTTAGGTAGAAGGGTTTGGTATTAGACATGCAGTGGTCATTTCTCGTGTTCAGGAAAATTATTATTATTATTAAGTGTCTTTATTGCGCAACACAAGTATATAAGCAAGAAAAGGAAGAAAGAAAACAGGGAAACCCAAAGGCGAGGTTCAGTCACAGACTGTTTTTCAACCTAACCTAAACTGGTTATGAATTGGTATCTTGCCCTATGGGCCCAGATGTAACCGCTGGGAGTTAAAAACTGGTTAAAATGGATTTTGAAGCAAATTGGTACGAGTAATCCGAAAAAAATATTTAAAAAATTCTCCGGCCTTTCCTTTTTGAATTATCTATAAAAAAAACGATTTTTTATTAAGAGAACTACCTTAGGATTTTGTTTTGCACAAACAATAACGTCATATTCGAATTCAGCACCACAAAAAACATACAGATGCAAAGTTTTAATATGACCAAATATGCTCAACAATGGAGGGGGAAAAACACCGACACGAGGTAGTGGTAATGGTGCGTGAACTGAAGCCAGCGTTCAGTCCACGCACACATTACTACTACCCCCCGTCGGTGTTTTTCCCCCTTCATTGTTGAGCATAATTGATCCGCACGCTGCCTTTCCCCCACCATACCCAGCGAGGGCCACGCAACTCCAACTGACAAATCAGCGATCGTCAGATGGTGGTGGCTGATTTCTCCTCGATCGCTGCTCGCGAAACCGAATTCACCGGCCAATATATTTGATACCGACCTTAGTGCAGAGATTGCTCACCCCAAAGCATTTTGCTTTTAAATGATTAGTTCACCTGGGACTACGTACACCGATTAGAGCTGCGCGCTACGCGTGACCATCTTTAGCGTCAAATAACTTGAATAATTTTCAACCTTCTGACAATTTTTTTATTTTATATTACTTGTAAAAGTGTACATGAAAAACTGTAAAAAGTGCCGGTATGAAGATTATTTAGTATCTAAGCAATCCAACCGTCAAGAAATCGTCGATTTTAGTCATTCAATAGTCCTATACCTCCTTAAGTAAAACGATAAATGGGTTAAAAAAGATAATTATTCGCTTAATTCTGTTAAAACGCCGGAACTATGTCTAACATAAGATAATATGGCCAAAATAGCTGCGGGGTCCGACCCATTTCGCTAACATTCGTGTATAGAGACATGGTCGCTCATTGTCAGTGTTCTAGGGGTAGAGGGGGAAGGGGAATTAACTTCCAGACGCGACCGCGTCTGTTGATATATTTCTATTTATAAATGAATGATAATCATTCTGTGCGATATATATTTGAAAAAATCACTGAAATCAACCAAAATCAAAGTACATTTACCAACCTTTATCAGCAACATATATCCAAATCATTTTCACTAGATATTCAATGCGTTCATTTACATATGTCATTAAGTATCACCTTAAACGATAACACGTTTAGAAAAAGAGGATCATCATTACCAGTACACTTGTGAAAAGTGGTCGTGCAGGAGTTGGTGGGACGCTATCGTATCAACTATCAAATCGCGCAAAACATGAGCAAGAGAACTGTGGGCCCACTTTCTAAAGTAGTACGCATTCACGGCTCAATATTGTCGATCTCATCTCTTCCCAGTTCATTCCACAGATGAGAGTTATAAAAAGAGGCGTGCATGAACTAAGTACCGTTTGACAGACTTAATCGCCTGCGGCCGTTGAAAGTCTAGCTGGTTCCGTTCTAAACCCTCGCCTTCGATGTTCGTCCGCCGCGCGCACGATCTTCGTTCCGTTTTTCAATTTCTCTGGTTTCCATCCTACTTCCTCACGGCGTTCTCGATCGCTCTATCTCTGTATCGTCGTTGGATCGTGGAATGAGTTTAACGAGATTCGATCGTGGGAGAAAGTTTCGTTCCGTGCTCTTTCTTATCATCTTTCGCGGCACAAAAATTGGAGCAAGGGAATAAAAGCGGACCTTTGTGAACTTTTACGCATTCCCCTTCACTCGCCACAGTCATAAACTGTTAATAGCTAATTTCGGGTAAGGAATAAGAACGAGGCAAACGTTTTACGGATCTTTTTTGACAGCTGTGATTCGAGATCATTTTTACGCTTCGCCTGAGTCAAGTGCACGTTCATGAGATCGATGTCATCTCGATATTTTCGGATACTCTAGGTCAGTGGTCGGCAAACTCATTAGTCAACAGAGCCAAATATGAACAGTACAACGATTGAAATTTCTTTTGAGAGCGAAATTTCTTAAACTTAAACTATACAGGTAGGTACACTGTTTATTAACGCAATAAACTTTAATTATATTTTTAAGTCTTAATTAAACTATAGGTACACTCAATAAAACTTGATATCATACTTAATAATCATCTTATTTATTGATAAAAATTAAATTGTAATCATTTGTGGCAGAGCCGCATTCAAGGGGCCAAAGAGCCGCATGCGGCTCGCGAGCCGCGGTTTGCCGACCACTGCTCTAGGTTGCTTCATTATTGCGTGTCGAAGTTATTTAAATGCTAGGTCTGATTGTGAGTTAGCTTCAAATAAGGTACCTTATAAAATTGGTATCTTTGAATTCTTCCTCAGGTTAGTGCTTAGAATCATTTTGAAGTTAGACCTCAATTATTAAGCTCGAATTACATACCCTGTGGAATTAATAAGCTAATTCTTTGGTATCATTTTGGTGCTGAAGCTGGACTAGATTTGTGTAAAATATTTTGTATAATGGATTTTCGAATAGTTTATAACAGTTATATTATAGTGATACTGTTTTGGCGCTAACCCTAAGTTAAATTTCAATTTGATATTTTGTGCGCTTAATATTTCGATATCTGAAAGTATTTTACGATTTTTCTATTTACGCTAAGAATAGTTTAAATCCCCATCAAAAACTTTAAAAAAGTAAAAAAATACGCCAAGTACATGAAAATCACAAAAAATAGAGGATAATAATAATTACAAAATTAGAAAAAGATGTGAAATCAAAATGAGCTGCCAGTACATAAAGATGCTTTCCAACTGCACTTTAGATGACACAACTACATATGCACCGCTAAAATTCCATTACTCATAATGGCTATTTATACAAAGAAAAAATGTATTAAATAATAATATGCAGATATATTTTTATACAAATAAATATTTTAATACGAATAAATATTTGATTCAAAATACTTGGCGCTGCGCCCCGAATTGGTGTTGCTAAACTCAATAAATATGTATAAATTGCATTAATCCTTTTCTTTCTTTCTTGGAGTTACCTTCACTTCACCGACAATCATTTCATCGACAATCATTTCACCGACAAGATTTCATCGACACCGCATTTCGCCGACAGTATTTTCTCACCGACACGTTTAGATCACCGACAATCATTTCATCGACAAACATTTCACCGACAATCATTTCACCGACAAGGGCCGTCTTAACAAATTTGAGCGCCCTGGGCTATAAAATTTGGTGCCTCAACACCTCAAGTAAACTGCAGTTTCTTCCCAATCGGTGCATGGCGGTACATCGTATAGATTTAATGGTTGCCGTGAAAAAAGAATTTCAACATACTCCATTCTTAACCGCCCTTGAATCTCCAGCGACCCTGGGTTAAACCCCATTTAGCCCACTGAATAAGGAGGCCCTGTCACCGACAAAGTTTAGTTACTTATCGATGTCAACTTCTAGTGCGTGTTACGAGCCAAGGCTGAGGGCAATGAGAATGGCGGCTGCGAGGCCGAGGATTGAATTTGGTTGTTTGAGTTTGTTAGTAGCGGACGAACCGGGGTCTGGTATTCCCGGGAGCCGCTATAAGGAGGTTGGATGTCGTGGACGAACCGGGGTCTGGTATTCCCGGGAGCCACTAGGAAGGTAAGTTTCACGGACGAACCGGGGTCTGGTATCCCCGGGAGCCGTTAGGAAGGTGGAATTCGTGGACGAACCGGGGTCTGGTATCCCCGGGAGCCACTAGGAAGGTGGAAGTCGTGGACGAACCGGGGTCTGGTATCCCCGGGAGCCACTAGGAATGTTATTTTAGCCTCGTAACTTTATAATGTGATACACCTTGAGCGGTAAAGGAGTATCTATGTGGGTTTATCTCGAAGAGGAAATTCAGATAGTGATTGATTCAAATAAAAGAACTCTGTTTAAGAAATAACAAATTATATTCAATAAGCTTGGTTCTTACAATTGTTTAAGAGTTTAGTTGTCGCGGTACCTAAGTCCACCTCTCGGTTTTGACGCACTGAGAAATGCGGGGGTCTCAAAGAGTTTAATAATTACAACACCTATCAGCAACACTACGAGCTGTATGGCTTAAGTTGAATTAATACTTGAAGAAGAATGTTTCTTGATCTTACAAGCCTCTTTAGTCTAAACGTGCTAGATTTGAAATGAGCCCCCGAGTGTGGATTCGTAGCCCTTTTTATACAGTGAAATTCGGCTAGAAAGTAGTGGGGGCATGAGTGCCTTCATTGAATATTAGGTTTTCGGGGAAAACTCGGTTGCATCACGCCCCTGCAGGAAACGGTGACCCCGTCGGGTCACGCGACGTAATCGGATCACGTAACATGCGTATAATGATTGTTATTGCAAACCATAAGTTATTGTTACGTATTCATCATTTTTCATAATTAATATTATTAATAACAAACTATAATAACACAAATGAATCCATAACATAAATTATTATATAAATTAACATTACATTAGTTGTTACCTTAACTGATTAAATAAATTAGTACATAAGTTAAAACTGATCTTTATTATTGATTAATGTCAGAAAGTTTAACAACATAGTGTTTTCCTTGATTAATACATCATAATAAATAACATAAATTATTATTATAACTTCGATGAAAACATAAACATTAATTATTGTATTTTTACAGATACAAGTTATGCGCTAAGGCGCTCACAAAATCTATTTTTGTGTACGTTTCCCGATTTTCTATGATACGCTGCACTCTTTCTTCTCTAAGCTCATCTTTCTTTTTCTTTTTTGCTGGGGGTTCACCACGTACTACTCGCTCAAGTGTATTTTCTACTATGACCTGTTCTTTTTTTATTTCAATTATAATTTTAAATAGTGAAATCTTATGGCGATCAACTACACAGTGCCAACGCCGATGCCATGATTCAATACAGTTTTGTGTTCGTTGAAAACCATTAATTTCATTGTCATGGACCGACCATATATCGGGTGGAAAAAGTGGGAGCTGCATTACTACTCTCCCATTAGGTCTTTCTTTCAAACTACTATTTACATAACATTTATTAAACCAATTGAGGATAACTTCTGCTTCGGGAGGGAGTAAAGTTTTTAAATTATTGAATGTATTAGGAATGTCTGTATCTGGTAAGAATGCCAGACATGGAATGCATCGAATGAGTGTACTGAATGATTCATCTGTGCCGTACTTTGCTACTAACCCGTTCTTCTGTATCTTCCTATATACACTTTGACACAGATGAAAGAAACAACCTTTTACTTTTGACGATGGAAAAATGGATTTTACTGCATTTATCATTGCAATTTCGAAATCTATAAGAATGAATTCAGGGCGCAATACTATGTCTAATTTAGAAGCGAAAGTTGAAATTTCCTTCAATAATAATTTATAGATTTCCTGCCTTTTTGATGATAGTAGTGCGTAAATTAAAGGAACAGTTGGGCCTTCCTTATTATTAATATTGCCATGTATTGTGTACAATTGTTTAAAGAGAGTTGGAACCATTTTAAAAGTTCCATCCATGAACCATGTCTTCATTTTTGCCAAACTTTTAATATTGTCGTTTGTAGTAAATAATATTATACATTCTGATTCTTCTCTTATTATTGTAACAAATGGTTTTCCATCTAAAGTTTTAGACAGATCGTCGGGCAAATTAATTTCATCTATACTTTGAGGCTCGGTAGGCTTATTAATTCTTCGTTTACGTAGAATTTGCTGTTTCAGGGCATTGTTGGAAGGAAGATGTGGCTGAATGGATCTTTCTGTATCTATGATTACATTCCTAACTATTTTACATGGCTTCTCCTCCGTAAGTTCAGCTAATCCTTTCACCGTATTACTACATTTCATTATTTGAAATCGCGATGCCTCCGGAGCATGATTGTGCTTTAAAATATCGTGGGACCGAATTATGTGCTTTCCATCAACATACATTGTATTCGCTGTTCCATTACAGCTAGTGCCTTCCCTGCCTTTTTTTTCGCACACCCAGTAGAATAGATTATTCCTGTTTCTGCATTTCGTGTATACAAATCCTTTAATACAAATTTTTGGTTTCCCGCGAATAGAGGAAATAATTTGGACTATTTCGTCCACAGTATTCTCACTCGGTCCAGATGAATTCATACCGTTCAATATGTAGAAGAGAGTCGGACAGACCGGCCACTTTCAGTTTTTGTACTAATTGTAACTTTACCGCTCAAGGTGTATCACATTATAAACTTACGAGGCTAAAATAACATTCCTAGTGGCTCCCGGGGATACCAGACCCCGGTTCGTCCACGAATTCCACCTTCCTAACGGCTCCCGGGGATACCAGACCCCGGTTCGTCCGCTACTAACAAACTCAAACAACCAAATTCAATCCTCGGCCTCGCAGCCGCCATTCTCATTGCCCTCAGCCTTGGCTCGTAACACGCACTAGAAGTTGACATCGATAAGTAACTAAACTTTGTCGGTGACAGGGCCTCCTTATTCAGTGGGCTAAATGGGGTTTAACCCAGGGTCGCTGGAGATTCAAGGGCGGTTAAGAATGGAGTATGTTGAAATTCTTTTTTCACGGCAACCATTAAATCTATACGATGTACCGCCATGCACCGATTGGGAAGAAACTGCAGTTTACTTGAGGTGTTGAGGCACCAAATTTTATAGCCCAGGGCGCTCAAATTTGTTAAGACGGCCCTTGTCGGTGAAATGATTGTCGGTGAAATGTTTGTCGATGAAATGATTGTCGGTGATCTAAACGTGTCGGTGAGAAAATACTGTCGGCGAAATGCGGTGTCGATGAAATCTTGTCGGTGAAATGATTGTCGATGAAATGATTGTCGGTGAAGTGAAGGTAACTCCTTTCTTGTACGTGTATGCGTGTGTGCGTGCGTGTGCATATGCTACGTATGGCATTAGAATTAAATATATGTAGAATAAATCTGACTGCGTTTCTAATATGTGTATGTATATGTTTTTTATATTGTAATGGAGTTGTAAATTATTAATACTAAGGTAATTAACATTTTTTCGGTTGCGCAGCGCCAACTATTTTGAATCAAATATTTATTCGTATTAAAATATTTATTTGTATAAAATATATCTGCATATTATTATTTAATACAGTTTTTCTTTGTATAAATAGCCATTATGAGTAATGGAATTTTAGCTGTGCATACCCTGATAACCAGATCTGGCAGCAGAATCTGACGTCAGATCCGTAGTCGTCTGTGTCCGCATTTGGCTGCGTTCTGAGGTACAGAATCTGATGTCAGATTCTGATGTCAGATCGGCAGCAGATGGACAGCAGATTCTGCCGTCTGCTAGGCACAGCCAACAGCGCCATCTGAGGTCCAGAATTAACATACACATTCCCTACGCGTGACGTCACATGGCCGCCCCTACGCGTGACGTCACACTAGGTGTATCCCCACCCTTTCTACTGCTCGTAGAGAAGTTTTGGAGCAGATTCTAAGATTCTGCTCGCAGGTTATATGAGCCGCAGTTTATTAAATAAGTTATTTATTTTTTTATAAAGGTATGTGTTTATTCTTTAATATTTCAAGTACAAAATATATATAAGTGGCACATATATTAACATTTAATATTTACATTTGGAAATGGTGATTCTAGATGCAAACATAAGCCAATTTTCCCCAGAACGAACTTTTATTCTACATTACATTTTTATTTATATAGATTTTCGACTTATTGTTTTTGCATAGAATCACCATATCCCTGCTTGTGTTAACTCTGAAAAGAAATACAACATTAGTATAAAATTGAAACGATACTGGGAATGTACCGATGAATATTTTATTAAACGTTAAGTACTTTATTTCCGTGATGCTAAAGTAAAGTGAGCACTGAAAAGTACTGTTTGGTTTAGTACGTTTTAAAAGACTGGCGCTGAAAAGTGCCGATTATTGTTCCTTGTGAACGTCGAGAGGTTGCTCCCGTTGGACTCGATTAAAATGGGCACTGAAAAGTACCGTTTGGTCTCTTCGCGACTGTAAAAGGAGACACATCTCAACTTTTAATGTGCATATTTCTTCAAATAAAACATCTGCCACAGTTCTTCAGACGTCATCAGCTTCTTCTTCGGGCTGCTGGTCGCTCCAAAACTCGCGGCACCTTTGCAAGGCACTTAGGGGGGCTGCCGTCGCCCGTGGACCACACCTCCTGCTGCGTACTCTTTCTTTCGCGGTCCGCAGTGCCCGCTGCATATATAGTTGAAAGTCCGATCGGAGGGGCTTGTTGAAATGCGGGTTCCCAGACACCGCTTCTGAAAAAGTAATGCACGCAAAGTACATTAGTATAATTATTTATAAAAACATGAAGATGCTTATTGCTTCGTACCGTAAATCGCCATAGTAATACGGGCGTTGTACAACGGCCGTTGTCCCATTCGGCCGAACCACGTGAAGGCCGTTGTCACGTCGTCGACAAAGGCCTCCTTCAAACAAAAATCGACCGCGGCCTTCAGGCTGAACCCACCCACGTATTTTAAATATTGGACCTAAACAAAGTAAGTAAATATTGATGTAAGTATGTATTATATAAAAGTAAATAAAAGCATAATTTCGCTTTCACTTACAACATTGGAATATGTTTGGTCGTCGATGGTCTCGAAACAGTCAACCTCCTCCGGTGACGAGAGAGGAATGACTGCTGGTTTTGTTGGCGGACCATTACGGGTGGGCTGCACGCGTTGAAGAAGACTCTCCAACAGAGTATTCATTCTTCTGCAAGCAGAATCGATGGAGGCGTAACGTATTAATAAACACGATAACATGCAATACTTACCTTAGCTCCGTCTCGACGCTCGCCGTGCGGTCTTCCAGGCTCCTGCGAACATGAACATTTATAATAGAAAACGTCACACTATCAATATTTTTATAACAAAAAAAAGAAACATGTAAATTTACCTATTAGCAGGAGGTTGTATGTGCACTGTATGGTGCTGAAACGGCTCATTCTGAATGACCGTGGCGCGTGCAGAGGACGTCCCTGGATCGTGATGATCCCTTATTGTTGCGAGGACAGGAGCACTGGCAGCAGCAGGACTATTCTGCAACATAAGAACGTTACTCGGATTAGTCGTAGAAAAATCCTTTGACGTTGGTAGATAATTATTTGATTCCTGCAGGATTGTCCTCAAATCCTGGATATCCTGATCGATGCTTTGGTTCGGCATGCCTGACGTCTTCTTTCTTGGAGGTTCCTCCTCCGAAGAAGTCGTCTGATACCTCGCTGGTTTGGCGACCACACGGTTCTCTCGCTGCGACATGTTTGGTAAACCTGTGAGTAAAAGTACATATTACAATTCTTAGCAAAGGTGTTGGCTGTTTTTCCTATTTTACATGCATACATGCAATATTAACCGAACCCAGGTAATGTATTACTCAATAATTCGAGTGTAACTCGACAAAGGCTATAACAGTAGAAAATGTAAAAAACTGACCCATGAAGAAATATTCGAACCAAACGATAAAATAACTCATCAACAGAGATTAACAACGATACGTGTAAATATAATATTACTTATGAAGAGCAATACAAAAGGAAAGTATAATACAAAAGAAGAAAATGTAAATATTATAGAGCATGCCCCTCGCCAGAAAATAGTCGTAACTTACCAAAAACAAGAGACGAGGCTAGAAATGGAAGATTTTTTTTTTTTTTTTTACATGGTGGAAATCCCTAACGGATACCTCACCCCCCATGGCAGGGGTGAGATTATGTGGGGCGTGCACCCACTAAAACCACCATGGTGACCGCCTGACGCGAGGAGCTACACGAGGGAGTGGGACTGACAGCGAGATACATCCAGCGAAAATAAAAGTGGAAGAATTTAAATACTATGGATCCTACGGCTTCTCGCTGTGCGTAATAACAGCAACGATATACCTACGGGGTTCTAAGAGGTTTGTGTCAGTGGACATACTACAGCGAAAAGGCATTCTATAACATTTGCCACGAACCTGATCGGGGGAGATATATAAAATTTCATGGCTCAATGTGGCGCATTTATATATGCCAAGAGCCGAAGACTCTATGCCGACATCATAAAAATTATCGACTTCTAAAAATTTCCTGATACCCAAACGATACGAGTCATTGTCCATGCCAATATTGAAAATTATGCAGATCGAGCCATCGTCTGAGATGCAACAATTATCGCGTACATTTGTGCCTAGAGATATGTCATTAAATTCTATCTTACGGTACTGAGAACAATTGGTGTCCTTAGTAAGGGGTCTAGATACACGAATAGAAAAATCGACATTACAATGAATGTTTGTGCCATGTGATTGTATCTCCGTCATCCTGTTGGAAAATTGTTGGAGAGGAAGAGATGGCTTATTAAGAAGTTTTTTAAAAATGGACATGTTGTTTTCATAGGGAAAAGCAGAACATGAATCTAAATTACCAAAACGTCTGACATCGTTGGTTAAGTGAAGAAGACCATGGATGTTATAACTATTAAAAGTTGGGCCATATAGTTCTTGGTTACGAAGAACAAATTTCTGTAAAGCTGACTCTGCGAATATCAAGTGGAGGCTCGATGGAGATTCTGCAACCAAAATCCTTATGGCCGCATGTAAAATTAAGAAGTGCTTGTATATTTTATCGTTGAGTACACCATACAGTACAACTGGCCCTGTATATAGAAGGAACTGACGAAACTCGGTCGCCTTATATTTACAATATTCCTCAATAGCTCTGGGACGTCTGGCAAAGTCCAAGGGACAATATCTTGCGAGATTGTTGAGTCTCGTAGATATCACAGAAATATTCAGTGCGGGCAATTTTGACAAAAATGTAAAGCTTCCAGATACCCACGCGGACAAAAGTTTCTTCATTACGCCCAAGCATACAAGGTGCATATACTCGAACGGAACTTGGGAAACCATTCCTATCGGTAGCGATGCCAATGGGCTTGGACCTTCTTTGTGATGGTTCTCGTGTAACCGTTTAGGGTATTCCTCATCGGTACGAGGAGAATCATCTATACCATCGAAGGCATAATGCTTACCGTTCAGGGTACCAGAAACCATACATTTGGAACAGGAATATTGAGACATATGCCCAAAATGATTCAACACAAATGCTCGAGCTGGTGCGTCAGCTATGAAACATCTCAGACGTATGGGCAACTTACTGCCATGAAAATTTATACCTCCGTTGGACATGATGGCTTTGACGTTTGCAATAAATTTCTCAAAAAAAAATATTGGGATCGTGTGGTTTATGGCGACCTTTATAGATTCCTACCACTATTGGCTTTATACGGGGAATATTTGAAATCCTACATTGGATAGGCCAGCACTGAATGGAACCTTTGTCCACACGACATCCGTCTGTATGAAAATCTAATTCTAACTCTCTAACAAAAGATACGGACAAAGTATTCGGGAGACTTTTAACAATTTCTGTTTCCAGATCGAAATGAATGTATTCTCCTGGTTCCACGACGAATGTAACAGCAGGATTACGTGGCGTATCGAGAAGTGTTCTAACATCCTGAGGCGACTGGGAAAAACAGGAATGCGTTCGAAGGAGAGATAATATATTATTTCCTTGAACGTGTGTTAAATTGCTGTCTACGAAACAAGACGCTAAACGTTGGCGAAAAGATGGCTTGGAGAAAGTATCACAGGACAATGAAACTGTATCATGAATTGAAGAAACGCGTGACGTGGAAGTAGAAGGCCCGGCGTCTTCTACATTGATATCGCGCCTAACACTGAATCTATCCGGGATAAAATTAATAGGAACGGACGAACTATAACCTGCAGATGTGCTAGCAGCATCTCGCACGTTAGAAGTATTATCCGCTACTCTACGAACGGTGTTAAATTCAGGACGGTATCGCATGCTTAACTTTTCTCGCATCTCGCGTATAACCCTCCTTTTTTGCCTCGCCGACATGCGTGTCCGGGTTTCCGCGACGTAGACAACTTGAAACGATTAAATTCCATAATTACTTACGTCTTGTGGATGTCTCGGGATGATATTCGTACTCTTTTAATGCTCTTTAAATTCTTCGGATCTGCCGTCGATGACTGCCACCTCAGAATGAACGAGAATTCGAAACAAACGCGAACTGGGGAGTAGAGTCCCGACCAATCACGAATGACCGCAAGGCGGCGCAGCCAATCCGAGCGTAGTCCAGTGTACCGCCAAAATATTACCCCGTGGTACCCTTTATTCGACGTGGTACCCTTTGTGCTGGAAAAAAAGCGCTCGGATTGGCTGCGCCGCCTTGCGGTCATTCGTGATTGGTCGGGACTCTACTTCCCAGTTCGCGTTTGTTTCGAATTTAAGTTTCGAAAAGTTACGCGCGCGATACCGTCCTGAATTTAACACCGTTCGTAGAGTAGCGGATAATACTTCTAACGTGCGAGATGCTGCTAGCACATCTGCAGGTTATAGTTCGTCCGTTCCTATTAATTTTATCCCGGATAGATTCAGTGTTAGGCGCGATATCAATGTAGAAGACGCCGGGCCTTCTACTTCCACGTCACGCGTTTCTTCAATTCATGATACAGTTTCATTGTCCTGTGATACTTTCTCCAAGCCATCTTTTCGCCAACGTTTAGCGTCTTGTTTCGTAGACAGCAATTTAACACACGTTCAAGGAAATAATATATTATCTCTCCTTCGAACGCATTCCTGTTTTTCCCAGTCGCCTCAGGATGTTAGAACACTTCTCGATACGCCACGTAATCCTGCTGTTACATTCGTCGTGGAACCAGGAGAATACATTCATTTCGATCTGGAAACAGAAATTGTTAAAAGTCTCCCGAATACTTTGTCCGTATCTTTTGTTAGAGAGTTAGAATTAGATTTTCATACAGACGGATGTCGTGTGGACAAAGGTTCCATTCAGTGCTGGCCTATCCAATGTAGGATTTCAAATATTCCCCGTATAAAGCCAATAGTGGTAGGAATCTATAAAGGTCGCCATAAACCACACGATCCCAATATTTTTTTTTGAGAAATTTATTGCAAACGTCAAAGCCATCATGTCCAACGGAGGTATAAATTTTCATGGCAGTAAGTTGCCCATACGTCTGAGATGTTTCATAGCTGACGCACCAGCTCGAGCATTTGTGTTGAATCATTTTGGGCATATGTCTCAATATTCCTGTTCCAAATGTATGGTTTCTGGTACCCTGAACGGTAAGCATTATGCCTTCGATGGTATAGATGATTCTCCTCGTACCGATGAGGAATACCCTAAACGGTTACACGAGAACCATCACAAAGAAGGTCCAAGCCCATTGGCATCGCTACCGATAGGAATGGTTTCCCAAGTTCCGTTCGAGTATATGCACCTTGTATGCTTGGGCGTAATGAAGAAACTTTTGTCCGCGTGGGTATCTGGAAGCTTTACATTTTTGTCAAAATTGCCCGCACTGAATATTTCTGTGATATCTACGAGACTCAACAATCTCGCAAGATATTGTCCCTTGGACTTTGCCAGACGTCCCAGAGCTATTGAGGAATATTGTAAATATAAGGCGACCGAGTTTCGTCAGTTCCTTCTATATACAGGGCCAGTTGTACTGTATGGTGTACTCAACGATAAAATATACAAGCACTTCTTAATTTTACATGCGGCCATAAGGATTTTGGTTGCAGAATCTCCATCGAGCCTCCACTTGATATTCGCAGAGTCAGCTTTACAGAAATTTGTTCTTCGTAACCAAGAACTATATGGCCCAACTTTTAATAGTTATAACATCCATGGTCTTCTTCACTTAACCAACGATGTCAGACGTTTTGGTAATTTAGATTCATGTTCTGCTTTTCCCTATGAAAACAACATGTCCATTTTTAAAAAACTTCTTAATAAGCCATCTCTTCCTCTCCAACAATTTTCCAACAGGATGACGGAGATACAATCACATGGCACAAACATTCATTGTAATGTCGATTTTTCTATTCGTGTATCTAGACCCCTTACTAAGGACACCAATTGTTCTCAGTACCGTAAGATAGAATTTAATGACATATCTCTAGGCACAAATGTACGCGATAATTGTTGCATCTCAGACGATGGCTCGATCTGCATAATTTTCAATATTGGCATGGACAATGACTCGTATCGTTTGGGTATCAGGAAATTTTTAGAAGTCGATAATTTTTATGATGTCGGCATAGAGTCTTCGGCTCTTGGCATATATAAATGCGCCACATTGAGCCATGAAATTTTATATATCTCCCCCGATCAGGTTCGTGGCAAATGTTATAGAATGCCTTTTCGCTGTAGTATGTCCACTGACACAAACCTCTTAGAACCCCGTAGGTATATCGTTGCTGTTATTACGCACAGCGAGAAGCCGTAGGATCCATAGTATTTAAATTCTTCCACTTTTATTTTCGCTGGATGTATCTCGCTGTCAGTCCCACTCCCTCGTGTAGCTCCTCGCGTCAGGCGGTCACCATGGTGGTTTTAGTGGGTGCACGCCCCACATAATCTCACCCCTGCCATGGGGGGTGAGGTATCCGTTAGGGATTTCCACCATGTAGAAAAAAAAAAAAAATCTTCCATTTCTAGCCTCGTCTCTTGTTTTTGGTAAGTTACGACTATTTTCTGGCGAGGGGCATGCTCTATAATATTTACATTTTCTTCTTTTGTATTATACTTTCCTTTTGTATTGCTCTTCATAAGTAATATTATATTTACACGTATCGTTGTTAATCTCTGTTGATGAGTTATTTTATCGTTTGGTTCGAATATTTCTTCATGGGTCAGTTTTTTACATTTTCTACTGTTATAGCCTTTGTCGAGTTACACTCGAATTATTGAGTAATACATTACCTGGGTTCGGTTAATATTGCATGTATGCATGTAAAATAGGAAAAACAGCCAACACACCTTTGCTAAGAATTGTAATATGTACTTTTACTCACAGGTTTACCAAACATGTCGCAGCGAGAGAACCGTGTGGTCGCCAAACCAGCGAGGTATCAGACGACTTCTTCGGAGGAGGAACCTCCAAGAAAGAAGACGTCAGGCATGCCGAACCAAAGCATCGATCAGGATATCCAGGATTTGAGGACAATCCTGCAGGAATCAAATAATTATCTACCAACGTCAAAGGATTTTTCTACGACTAATCCGAGTAACGTTCTTATGTTGCAGAATAGTCCTGCTGCTGCCAGTGCTCCTGTCCTCGCAACAATAAGGGATCATCACGATCCAGGGACGTCCTCTGCACGCGCCACGGTCATTCAGAATGAGCCGTTTCAGCACCATACAGTGCACATACAACCTCCTGCTAATAGGTAAATTTACATGTTTCTTTTTTTTGTTATAAAAATATTGATAGTGTGACGTTTTCTATTATAAATGTTCATGTTCGCAGGAGCCTGGAAGACCGCACGGCGAGCGTCGAGACGGAGCTAAGGTAAGTATTGCATGTTATCGTGTTTATTAATACGTTACGCCTCCATCGATTCTGCTTGCAGAAGAATGAATACTCTGTTGGAGAGTCTTCTTCAACGCGTGCAGCCCACCCGTAATGGTCCGCCAACAAAACCAGCAGTCATTCCTCTCTCGTCACCGGAGGAGGTTGACTGTTTCGAGACCATCGACGACCAAACATATTCCAATGTTGTAAGTGAAAGCGAAATTATGCTTTTATTTACTTTTATATAATACATACTTACATCAATATTTACTTACTTTGTTTAGGTCCAATATTTAAAATACGTGGGTGGGTTCAGCCTGAAGGCCGCGGTCGATTTTTGTTTGAAGGAGGCCTTTGTCGACGACGTGACAACGGCCTTCACGTGGTTCGGCCGAATGGGACAACGGCCGTTGTACAACGCCCGTATTACTATGGCGATTTACGGTACGAAGCAATAAGCATCTTCATGTTTTTATAAATAATTATACTAATGTACTTTGCGAGCATTACTTTTTCAGAAGCGGTGTCTGGGAACCCGCATTTCAACAAGCCCCTCCGATCGGACTTTCAACTATATATGCAGCGGGCACTGCGGACCGCGAAAGAAAGAGTACGCAGCAGGAGGTGTGGTCCACGGGCGACGGCAGCCCCCCTAAGTGCCTTGCAAAGGTGCCGCGAGTTTTGGAGCGACCAGCAGCCCGAAGAAGAAGCTGATGACGTCTGAAGAACTGTGGCAGATGTTTTATTTGAAGAAATATGCACATTAAAAGTTGAGATGTGTCTCCTTTTACAGTCGCGAAGAGACCAAACGGTACTTTTCAGTGCCCATTTTAATCGAGTCCAACGGGAACAACCTCTCGACGTTCACAAGGAACAATAATCGGCACTTTTCAGCGCCAGTCTTTTAAAACGTACTAAACCAAACAGTACTTTTCAGTGCTCACTTTACTTTAGCATCACGGAAATAAAGTACTTAACGTTTAATAAAATATTCATCGGTACATTCCCAGTATCGTTTCAATTTTATACTAATGTTGTATTTCTTTTCAGAGTTAACACAAGCAGGGATATGGTGATTCTATGCAAAAACAATAAGTCGAAAATCTATATAAATAAAAATGTAATGTAGAATAAAAGTTCGTTCTGGGGAAAATTGGCTTATGTTTGCATCTAGAATCACCATTTCCAAATGTAAATATTAAATGTTAATATATGTGCCACTTATATATATTTTGTACTTGAAATATTAAAGAATAAACACATACCTTTATAAAAAAATAAATAACTTATTTAATAAACTGCGGCTCATATAACCTGCGAGCAGAATCTTAGAATCTGCTCCAAAACTTCTCTACGAGCAGTAGAAAGGGTGGGGATACACCTAGTGTGACGTCACGCGTAGGGGCGGCCATGTGACGTCACGCGTAGGGAATTGTATGTTAATTCTGGACCTCAGATGGCGCTGTTGGCTGTGCCTAGCAGACGGCAGAATCTGCTGTCCATCTGCTGCCGATCTGACATCAGAATCTGACATCAGATTCTGTACCTCAGAACGCAGCCAAATGCGGACACAGACGACTACGGATCTGACGTCAGATTCTGCTGCCAGATCTGGTTATCAGGGTATGCACAGCTAAAATTCCATTACTCATAATGGCTATTTATACAAAGAAAAAATGTATTAAATAATAATATGCAGATATATTTTATACAAATAAATATTTTAATACGAATAAATATTTGATTCAAAATACTTGGCGCTGCGCAACCGAAAAAATGTTAATTACCTTAGTATTAATAATTTACAACTCCATTACAATATAAAAAACATATACATACACATATTAGAAACGCAGTCAGATTTATTCTACATATATTTATACAACGTTTATTTCATTCATTAAAGTTACAAGTTTTGAGTTCCTTTTGTTCTTTTATTGTATTATCCTTTTATTTATTATCCGTTCTAATTACATTTATTTCTCGAACAATCCTCGTCCTAGGAGCAGAGTGCCTTAGCACTCCACGGGCATCGACACCTCGCCGAATTCCCTATGAGGGATCCAGGAGAACCAGCCGGCCACGCAACACCTAGCAGGCGGCAGAATCTGCTGTCCATCTGACATCAGATTCTGTACCTCAGAACGCAGCCAAATGCGGACACAGACGACTACGGATCTGACGTCAGATTCTGCGCTCTCATGCCAGACTCTGCTACCAATCTGATGTCAGATTGGCGTCAGATGGTTATCAGGGTATGTAGTTGTGTCATCTAAAGTGCAGTTGGAAAGCATCTTTATGTACTGGCAGCTCATTTTGATTTCACATCTTTTTCTAATTTTGTAATTATTATTATCCTCTATTTTTTGTGATTTTCATGTACTTGGCGTATTTTTTTACTTTTTTAAAGTTTTTGATGGTGATCTCACTTCTTTTTACAAAGATTATTATTATCTTCTATTTGTTGTGATTTATATGATTTCATGTACTTGGCGTATTTTTTTACTTTTTTGAAGTTTTTTTTTAAGTTACAACTTAACGTAGAACTTATATAGAAATAGAGTGGCATTTTGCTATAGTAAGTGTAGACTACAAAATGTGTCCGAACGAGGTGAGAGCGTATGGCAGCAAGTCTTGTTGCTGGAAATTTAAATGCTAATGGTAATAATTCAACAAACATAAACAAAGAGATCCAATATTTTCAACACACAATTGATTGGTTTTGGTATAAAATTAGTTTAGTATTAGTATAATTATTGGTGAATTGAAATATTGTTAATTAATGACTACCTAAAAAATTAATGAATTAATGAATGCATGGCAACTACTGTGGATGTTATATTAAATTATTACGAATGTCTTTCACAATAGATTGAAAAGCATCAAGGGAGATGTGTTTTCAGCGTACTTTCTTCACCAATGTGACTTGCTCTACATTGCAAGCAGTCCACCATAAATAATCTATTTTCTTAATAATTCTTAATGCTATGTCTTTTGACAACTTTTGTCGATTTACCTTATTTGACAAATATTCAGAAACTTGTGTGAAAGAAGATGCTCTGTCTATCTATCTATCTAATCTTCTCCGGACAATCTCCAGGCATGTGCATCCCCTTCATTTCTATCCATCCAAGCCTGTGCGTCCCCTTCATTTCTATCCAAGCCTGTGCGTTACCTTCATTTTTATCCAAGTCCTGTGCGTCCCCTTCATTTCTATAATATATAATATAAACGTTACATAAAAACTCTAAATTGCTGGTATAAAAATATTTAGCAATTTAAAAGCAATACAATTTGTTACAATATATATATTATTATGTGAACTTTACCTCTGGGAAACCTTTTTTTTTTATCTGAAATTGATATGGATCGAAAGCACGTATCAAATAACATGTAAAAATCACAATTTTGAGTTTAGGAATCTGTTGGTTGAAAAGTTATGTTGCGAAAAACTTGCGAAATTTTGACAGATTTTTTAACCTTATTGTGACAGTTACAGTGGTTGTCGCGTATGATTCGTTGTTTTAGGTTGGAGGGGTAGGAGTATGTAGTTTCTTTGTTTTTCGAAGTGTATTTATTGTATTCATTTTTGCAGAAATAAAGTATAAGTAAATATATTTAAGATGGTACCGTGGAATTTGTGTTCTTTACCTCAGTCTGAAGAGAGTGCTATTTTATGGTTGCGGGAGCACACAGCGATCAACTTTAGGTGATCGGTCATCTGGGGGATGTTTTTCATTATCCCTTCTAGACACCTCGGGGCGCGAAGCGCCCCGAGGTGGATAGCGTACGTCAAAATTTCACAGTCCCTTTGACTTAATCACTTAGCGTGTTTCTAAAATGGAGGATGTAAAGAGAGTGTATAGTATTTAGGTTGTCCAAGGTATTAGTATTGGTTTGGGCTAGAGTAGGGCGGGGGGTGCGCGCCCGCTTGCGGGCGGGTAAAGCATGGTAGCATTAGAGGTTAGAATATGTCAAAATTTCACAGTCCCTTTTACTTAATAACTTTTTATTGAATAGATTCCTAAACTCAAAATTGTGATTTTTGCATGTTATTTGATACGTGCTTTCGAGCCATATAAATTTCCCGTGAAAAAAAAAGGTTTCCCAGAGGTAAAGTTTACCCTTATTTTATACATGCATGGTACAAATTTCCAGAAACTTATGCGAAAGGAGATGCTTCTCAGTCGAACCATCTCCGGACAACTACCAAGTCTGCGACTCTACATAAGAAATCTATTAAAAAAATTTTGGCGACTTACCTTATTAATTGAGACAATAATTCAGTCTCCTATGTAGTGTAAAAACTCGTGACATTTCAAATTGGGACAACGTACTTTATTTGACACTTAGCACTTAGGTTATAAAATTCAAAATAGTATATATATATGTACGTACAATGGCGGACGACGAACGAAGAACGATACATGTGTTGTCTGAAGGTGTGTGTGTAACGCGTGTATACGTATTATGTGGACGAAAATTTGGCTTGGAGAATCAGGAGAAGAATCATAAGAAAAATCTTAAACCTATCGATTCTGACCGATCCATGAGACGATATTATGATATCTCTGTCATGCGTGGACCGATTTTATTGAAATTGGTCTTGTTCGAAAGCCGATATGCGGTTTACACAAGAAAAATGTCTTTAAATTTACAAAATATTGCAGGCGTGATGAGATATTAATGTATAAATGTCAGAATTAGGTTAGAGTGTCTCCGCGACGAGTAAAGGTACACGGTAGCGACATCGACATATACCGGGTGTTTTTCATGTACTTGGCGTCGAGACGCTACCGCGTCTCTAGATGAGGTCGAGTCTCGACTTATTTTCAGCAGGAAAATCTCGCCATTCCACACTGGTCTGGAACGCGGCATTTCGTAGCCATAACCTAATTTTTCAACTTTAATATTTTAGAATTTTCCTTATGTAAAGTGGCAACCATTTAAAGTATCAAAATTCAAATATATTACTCCTTTTAGATAAATCTGTGATCAAAGGTAGCGTTCTGAAGACCAAATTATGAAGCTGAAAGTGAACGTCTTCACGAAGTCTTTAAAGACGTCAATTTTACGTCTGTTTTTGGTCGGAACGTCTTAGACCATATTACGACGTCTGTAAGACGTCTGCGCGGAGACATTTCTAAGATGTCTGTCTACAGACGTTTTTAAGACGTGTTTAAGGTGTCTGTACCAGGAAGTCCTTTAAATGACTGAGTTATGACGTCTTCAAGACGTCTGTGCGGAGCCATTTCTAAGACGTCTGTCTACAGATATCTTTAAGACGTCTTTAAGGCGTCTGTACCAGGACGTCTTTGAAACGACTGTGTTAAGACGTTTTAAAGACGTCTATTAAACGACTGTGTTGAGACGTCTTTAAGACGTCTGTCCTGAGATGTTTCTAAGACGTCTATCCGAGCAAGTGTTTAGGACGTCTCTAAGACGTCCATGCCAAGACGTTACGCTATGCGCCAGACTGGCGCCGATAGACAAGGATCACCCCAACCTGTGACAAAGGACCACCATAACTTCTCGTCAGGTCCACTCGATACACCTTTCCCGATAGATCTTAGCGCCAGATCTCTCCGGACCTTCGCAATAGATCTTAGCGCCAGATATCTCCGGACCTTCGCGATAGATCTTAGCGCTAGATCTCCAAAGATCTTCCCGCCAAGTCCTTCTGCCAGACTTTCCCGCCAGATTTTTCCGCCAGACTTTCCCGCCAACAAGCAGAGGAAAGCGTCGTGCCCTCAAGGGGTATAAAGCCCCTGGACCTCCACCCGACGCGAGACACTCCAGTACGGACAACCGACCTATACTCATTGTACGTGTTCGTTACCTTAAGCACGGTTTTCATTCTTGTAAATAAAAGTCTATTCACAATAAACTCTAAAGTTACTGAGAAAGCACGAGTGCCTTCTCTACTTCGTAACAACAATTTCTGGTGGCAGCGGTGGCATAGACTACGATCGTCGAGACGATCCACAAGAAGAAAATTCGATCCGAGGATCCGTGCATTTGGGACGCATCAAGATCATCGAGGTAATCGACAGAAGACATAAGACATCGACTCCGAGGAATCCATGCGAGTACATCTTCTAGTTACCCTGTAAGTAATTGACAAATTATATCAGTATGTCGTTATTCAGTGGATATCATGAGCCAAGACCTGATGGCTTGACCGATAAATTCAATAACGAGATTGAACGTATTCGACCGGGTGCAAATGCCGCGTTCGTCCCGAGAATTGTCTGCGAAGCAAGCACTTCCAAAAAATCAAACAGTACCGCAAGAAATACTGCAGTTGAAG
This sequence comes from Andrena minutula, assembly GCA_929113495.1. Taxonomy (NCBI): domain Eukaryota; kingdom Metazoa; phylum Arthropoda; class Insecta; order Hymenoptera; family Andrenidae; genus Andrena; species Andrena minutula. Next base: position 31,944,846 of record OV815995.1, on the reverse strand, counting down.
TTAGATATATCCGACAAAGTTTAGAATTTGTAACGCCATTCGACGGAAAGAATATCACGGTGGAAACCTTCACTAACGAGATTCAAAATATCTTCGAGAGTACCTCCCCACCCGAGGATTTATACGTTCGATACGTTCTCACGCAAAAGGTGGTAAGCGATGCTCGTCGAGCCATCGACTGGGGTTATCCATCAACACTTGAATCTTTGTGTAAGATGCTACAACAGGAGTTTGGGGCCATTAAGAGATACGCACCCTCAGTGCAGGGAAGAATGTCCTTTCGGCAGAGTCGTGACCCGCCGCATAATAATGACATGGACTTCATTGGGCATCAATGCGAGATTAAAAGAAGCCATACAAAGCAAAGGTCATCGAAACAGAGCGAACGCCATCCAACACAAATTGCAAATAGTTTAGCAAATGACACTAGTATATCGAGTATGTACAAGAAACGTAACGATCCTCCCGCAGATTCTGACTTGACAGTCCTATACTGTGATAATAACCCAAGGTTGAAAGGAATACCATTGTCTAATTCAGAAGATAATATTTCGGACATTGGTTCACTTTTTGTTTGTGCATAAGAATACGAAAATACCTTGCAAAAACCTGAGATAGTAATCGATTCTATGCAAAACTGTAATAATGTTCAATGGAAAATGAAGTCGGAAGATAGTGTAGAAAAGTGTAAAACTCAAATCGTAGACCACAGTAAAATTGTTCGCGAAATTAAGGACAAGCAGAATCTTGTGGCCAACGCTTTGAGCCGTAACCCAGTGTGCTTTACCGAGGTACAACCACCAGGCTGGGGAAAAAATTTCGTATTTGTAAAGGAAGTCTCCGAGGATGCGCTTCCCCTCCAATTCGAAATGAGTAATAAGAATCAACTAAGCAAGATGCTCGAGGAAGATAACCTTTTACTGGTGGTAGCTACGTATGAAAGATTCGACAAAGCAACATGTCGAACTTTCCTAACCGAGGTGTTGCAAGACCTGATATCCGAAGGCATCAAGCGCATTTATATGGCCAAGTTTGAGAACTTGTACGAAGGAGATAAAAAGGAGCTGAAGACGATCTTGAGGGACATCTTCAACGACCCCGCAATTACCGTGGAATTAGGAGATGAGTTACTGAAGCAACCGGAAAACGGAGAAGAACGACGACAGGTTTTACAACGATTCCATGAATCTTTAGAATTTGGACACCAGGGAATAACCAAGACACTGAAAGTTCTCAGCGAATGCTATTACTGGCCCGGAATACACCAGGAAGTGCACGAATACATAGCGAGCTGTGCAGAGTGTCAAAGAGAGAAGATCCATAGACAGAGGGAAAGGGCACCTATGCAGATCACGGACACTGCGACCGAGTATAAGCAAAAGATAGCCTTGGACATCGTAGGACCACTCGAAACCACCGAACAAGACCATTCTTACATCCGTACGACCCAAGACAACCCGACTCCACAGTCTAACGGCAGTTTGGAACGAATGCATGCGAGCTTAAAGGTATACCTCAGCGCAAATCGAACGACAGAAATCGTAGTTGGCTCAGAAAATTCAATTAGTCCGGAAAACCGTATAAGTGTTTTGCAAAGTGTCGCTAACCATTCGATAGGGAAACCTTATAGTAAAAGCATCGATGATGATAAAGAAAAATTGTTTAGTCTAGAAACTTTCCGATGTAAATTAGAAGTCGTGAAACAAGATTTCACAGCCCAGCATTTGGTACCCGCGATTGATCAACCGCAACTAGGATTAAAATATATTCAATCGTCAATTACACATGTCGCGATGGATTATACTACGCATCCTTACATATCTACCTTTAATCGCGAACTTGACTCATGCAAGGAACTAGAGATAAAAATAATTTGTAAACGGTACGCTCCGCGTTACTTGATACATTTGCAGGACCCCTGCACTCGAATAGAAACGAAAAATTTGTATGACGATCCGTCAAAACATTGCCCAATGGCTTTAGCCAAGAGTTCTCACTCAATTTGCCATCAATTAGCGGAGACTAATGCTTGGATAGGGATCGTACTTTTCAACGATTATATGCAGATATCTTGTAAAAACGGGTTCCACGACACCATCTCTAAAATGGGAGTATTTGTATTAGAACTCAAGTCCGGTTGTACGATGACATCAACGGTAGCAATACTACGTGGAGCAAATGATGAAAGACCATCTCGCGCGTTGCTGGACCTAGGTTCTCCGCAAATAAATCATACGTTACCAGAAAATCTCACGATTACCTTTATTCCTGAAATCAAGGAGATTTCATTTGATTCGGATACATTACATAAGAAAATGAGGAGTTTAGATAACTTTCGCTTAGAAGCAGAATCGATGAAAAATCAAGTTCGAGTCTTATCTACGTCAGAGTCACGATGGGTTACAATAAAATTCGGTCTAATGATATTTTTTGCCTGCGTATTGATGTACGTAATATATCAATTTAAAAAACACAAGCTGGCGTTCTGTTTATGTAAGTCATATCACTGTGTAAATTGGTATAACACACACAATGACCGGGGCAATCGTGATGTAATATCTCAGTGCGAAACGTTATCGCGAGAAGTACCTGTATTGCGATATGTTTTCTTCTCGATGGAATCACAGGTACGTCCACGTACCTAGACAACAGCTACAACGACAACCATCACTCAAATCCCACATAAGGGAAAAGGAAAGGCCAGGCGACCGAAGCGTGCGCCATCATACGACTTGAAGTGAGGATCACCAGTACTTCGAAGTTCGAGGACGAACTTCAATCTAAGCGGGGAGGTGTTAAGGTAAAAGGCCCTATTATGGCACAGTGTCCCAAATTATGAAACACTGCAAGAAAAAATAAATAATATTATATATATGTATATATAATAATTTAAATAAAATTATATTTATACACATTACTATCTAAATATTTGTATGTGTATGCATATAAATGTTGCATCAATGCATTTAACATAAAAAAAATGTTTAAGTGTCCATGTCTCTAAGTTGGTACAAAATTAGCTGTTATTTGAGTTGAAATACAGATACACTTACTTCTTTGTTTCGAGCATATTAACAAATTTCAATGATTTTAAAAGATGTTTAATAACTTATTCGAAAGCTGAAAAGTCGTAGATTGTAATAAAGTTAAAAAAAATCGAATTCTGATGTGATTTTATTAATTATAAAGCTGTTTCACGAATATGTACATTGGCTTTCTAGAAGTCCGTACTTATGGGACGATAATTCGCTTGTCCCATGTTCCACGGACCTGTTGAATCGCGCCTAGTCCTGGTTTATGGCACAGCAAGGTTGAAGCGTAAATAGTGTGATATTTATTTAAAAAAGTCTTACTTCTAAGTTTATTTGGTTTTATCTTGAAGCAATTATCATATTTAACCTTTATTTTCATCAAACATACGTATAAGTAAGTGTATTACAAAATTTGGCTTAAAAATTGTAGAACTAAACTATAAAATATTGCATGCCTGAATAGAGTAGATTGAAATTTACTTTTATTTATAGAATAAGTTGTTTCAGGCAAAGCTTGTTAATATTAAAAAATGGTAGATACTAGGAAAAACAATAAAAACAATGCAGATATGGCGAAAAAATAAGAAAAATCCCAATATTGTGGTGAAGAGACGCGCAAACTCTCTTAAGTTTAAAAAGAAGCCTGCGGTCTTAGTCAATGAGGTATGCAATGCCAAAAAGAAGAAAATTAAGAGAATGAATTATTCTCCTGACGATCTCGAGAAAGCCATAAAGCTAATGGATACAGGCATTTCCCTCAGGAAAGCTGCCAAAACATATGGCGTTCCTGTAACTACCTTAGCTAGAAGGAAAAACAATCCTAACATAATAAAAAAGAAAACTGGACCACCAACCATTTTAACACCGGCCAAAGAACAAGAAATTATTAATTGGATTGTATTTAAAGCGGAAAGAGGTTTTCCAGTTACTAAAACTGAGTTAGTAGATTCTATACAGAAGTATATCACATCATTAAACAGGGATACTCCATTCATTGAAAACCGTTCAGGGCGGCATTGGTACGAAGGTTTTAGAAAACGCCATCCAAATTTGTCCATTAGAACAGTGCAACACTTAAGTTTAAGTAGAGCTGCTGTCACAAGAGACGATTTAAGAGAGTGGTTCAACGTGCAAGGAAGCTATTTGAAGAATAAAAATTTGCTGGACATTTCTCCAAATCGAATTTTTAATTGCGACGAAACAAATATTTTAATGTGTCCTGATTCTGAAAAAGTTTTAACAGAAAAAGGATGTCGCTCAGCATACAAAATTGCAGATGCTGGGAAAGAAAGTCTCACTGTTCTTTTCATGTACAGTGCAGCAGGTACTCGTGCCCCGCCAATGCTAATGTTTGCTTACATGAAAAGTGTACCCAAAAATATTATTTAAAATAGTCCAAAGGACTGGGGCATTGGCATATCAGAGAATGGATGGATGACAACAGAAACATTCTATGAATATATGACAAACGTCTTTTATCCATGGCTTTTAAGAGAAAATATAGAGTTCCCAATAATAATATATTTAGACAATCATGCTTCACACGTAACTGTACCATTAGTATCCTTCTGTCGAAACAAGCAGATTGAGATCATAGGACTTCATCCCAATTGTACCCACATCATGCAACCTCTGGACATAGCCTTCTTCCACCCTTTTAAGCAAATGTGGAAAAAACTGTTCCAAAGTGGAAAATTCAAAACAATTTAATGCGGTTGAAGAAAGAAGATTTTCCAAAAGTGTTGAAAACAACACTTGATAACATGAAAGAAGAAGAAAATATCATTAAAAGTGGCTTCAAAGCATCTGGACTAATGCCGTTTAATCCTAATGCTGTCGATTATGATGTTTTGCAGAAGAAAAAAAAGAGTACAATTGTTTCCACTCTTAAGGAGGAAACTGTAACAGTGCACCAAGTTTCCAATAATGGAAATGAGGATGTACTAAAACAGCATTTAAAAATATTTCAAAATACTATACCTCCTGAACTACTACTGAGCTTCAAGAATGCTCTGTCAAATGGATCATGGACTGGTGACACCGAAAAGAAAGCACTTTTTGAGTATTGGCTTCAAATTAGACAAACACCTTTCGGTATAAATACTCATGATATTTTCAAAATCAGAAATCATTAATTCCTTTTCTAAATATGCTTTTATATCTACTAAATAATCTTTTTACTTATAATCAATTTTTCTTAGTTTCAATCAATTAACTATTTTTTTAATATAATGTTGATTTATTTAAATGAAGTGTGTTTTTTATTTATACAATTTAGATGATAGTTTGAGAGTGAAACCTATCGCCCGTAGTGTGGAAAATCTAATTGATTTTAAATTTGAAGCATTAGGTCCAGAAACGATAGAAAATAGGAGAGGCTTGATTTTAGAAAATGATATAGGTAATTTTATACCAGAAAGGGTGTTGAAGGTAGACCATATAACAGGAAATAGTGCTGAGGAAAATGTTACTGAAGAATATATAGATACCAGTATTATTTTAAGTAATGGTATTGTTATGAGTAATGTCTTGGAGAAGGAGAATACTGGGGTGACTACTAATCAAAGTAAGTGGAATGATCTTAAAAAAATATAGATTATGATACACGTATCAATACATTTTTCATCCATAGAAGATAGCAACATTCCATCTTCGAAAAACGTTGCGGAGGCATTCACGTTGCCGACAAAATATTTGCCAAAAAAAAAAGAATCAAGGTCGAAGGTTCTGGCAAAGCGAAACGACCAGCGGCTGCAACTTCCGATGTATAGTGGCAAGACCCACACAGCACAACGTCTGGCAAAGTCTTAAAAACGTCCAAAAGGCGTCTCAAAGACGTCTTAAAGACGTCTTGTTACAAATCAGGACATTCAGACCGTCTGAACGTCTTGATTTGTAACAAGATGTCTTTAAGACGTCTTTGAGACGCCTTTTGGACGTCTTTAAGACTTTGCCAGACATTGTGCTGTGTGGGGACCAGCTCCAAAAGGAAGAAAAAGAAAAAAAAGCAGGAACAAATTTCAAAAAAGAAACATCTGCAGGAGGAAAAGAAAAAATTAGCGGAAGAGAAGAAAAACTTGAATGAAAAAATGAAAGAAATACAAAAAAGAATTAATCAAACAAGATAAATATATAATAAAATGTGATAAATAAAATAGTTTCACGTATAAAAAATATTTTTTTATGTTTGTTTAATATTTTGTCAACCCTGTATATATATGTATGTATGTATGTATGTATGTATGTATCTATGTATGTATGTACATTAGTATTAATATATATATATTATTTTTATAAAAAACAAGAAAACAAACTAAAATATGAGAAAGGATAGTGGTTTTTATGTTTTGATATATACCATAAATAGGGACATACAGTATGGAACACCAGGGACAGGGGCTTCAAAGCTGTGCCATAAATACGGACGTGTACATCACTCCTATTTTTCAATCATATAATTATTCTTTAACGTTATACTTACAGAACAACGATTATTTCTACTTCAGAAAACACGTAATAATTGAATAACGCACAAATTCGCAACATTTAGGTTCTTAATTATTTAAAATCATTGAAAATATCAGATCCCTCTCTAGCATCTGTGCCATAATAGGGCCTTTTACCTTAGTGGTAATGGTGCGTGAACTGAAGCCAGCGTTCAGTCCACGCACACATTACCACTACCACCTGTCGGTGTTTTTCCCCCTTCATTGTAGAGCATAATTGGTCCGCACGCTTATGTAGTGTAAAAACTCGTGACATTCCAAATTCGGACAACTTACTTTATTTGACACTTAGCACTTGGTAGGTTATAATATTCAAAATAGTATAAACCCTGATAACAACCCTGCCTGCAGTCTGTCAGCAGATGGACAGCAAGGTCTGACAAGGCAGGTTCTGCCGGCAGATGGATGGCAGATCTGCAGCAAACCCTGCCTCCAGATGGCGCTATTGGATGTGTCGAACGGGCAGCAGGATCTGCTGCGGATCTGCCCGCAGATCAAATGCAGATCTGAAGCAGATCCTGCCTTGTCAGGGTGTGCCGGCAGAACCGTCCCAGATAGCCACGTCCGTATTTGCAGATTTTGCTCAACGCCTGAGTACAAATGTTTGTAGCAGAAAGACTACAGATTTGATACAGTATTTGTTATATTCGATGATGAAAGCAGACTGACAGCAGAAAGCCGACAGATTGTGCTGCCTTAACCTGAGAGCAGATTGGCGGCAGGGTCTGCTGATACAATTTAATGGCAGGAATCGAGCAGACCCTGCGCAGCGCGATCTGATGGCAGATAGGCAGCAGAAATCGAGCAAATTCTGTTGACATAGCCTGCGGGCAGTTTGACGGCAGATACTGCGGCGAATCTGCTAATCCAATTTAATGTCAGAAATCGAGCAGACCCTGCGCTCCGCGATCTGACGTCAGATAGGCAGCAGAAATACAGCAGATTCTGCTTACACAGTCTGCGAGCAGTTTGGCGGCAGACACTGCAGAGAATCTGCTGGTACAATTTAATGGCAGAAATCGAGCAGACCCTGCGCTCCGCGATCTGACGTCAGATAGGCAGCAGAAATACAACAGATTCTGCTTACATAGCCTGCGAGCAGTTTGGCGGCAGAAAGTAAGGAAAGTCTGCTGATACAATTTAATGGCAGGAATCGAGCAGATCTTGCGCTCCGCGATCTGACGTCAGATAGGCAGCAGAAATACAGCAGATTCTGCTGACATAGTTCACGACACGACCCCGCCAGGGCGCGATTGGGCGAGCGTTTCTCGCTTGCGAAATAGCACCGTGGCGGGAATAAGTGGCCGAGGGCTTGATCATTCAGGGCTCTCGGGCAAATTCGATTCATATTTCACTCACATTCGCTAAGCTGCAGTTGTTGAGTACAGACCTACACTGCCATCTAGCTACGATACTAGTAATTTCCTTTTCATAAACATAACCCACTAGCGTGTCCTGTTTCGGCAAAACGTCTTGTGGGGAGTCGCGCGAGGCGGCGCATCCCGCCACAACATTCCGGTGTCCTGACTCAGTGAATGAGGCTTCAGGACTCATACTTCTGTCCCAAGAATCAAGCTCACAAGACGCAAGCTTCAAGAGGCAAGCTCAAGTAACAAGAGCACAAGACCCTAGAATACAAAAGAAGAGTCCAAAGCGGAATGTACTAGCTCAGGTTGCCCTCCAGCGATTAGATTGGGCTCCTAAGGTCCTCACACACCCCCCAAGGAGGGGCTTCAAAATTAAGCGCCCTGCAGGCGGGCGACTGGTCTGCTTTAGGGATGGCATCCCTTCCAGGGTGAGGAAGCAACCTGCTGGTTATCCGAGGGGACTGGCCTTGGGAAAGGAGGTGTTTGATGATCCGGTTTCTCCGGGTCCTACGAGTGATTGTCCTGGTGGCGAGCCATCACTAGAGGGGGGAGGAACACAAATCTTGGTAAGTGTTCCTAAAACCAGTCCTGTAAAATTCTCCGAGTTACTTGGCATAGCTGAAACTACCGAAATTATGTCCCCCCCCCCCCCCGCGAAATCTTCTCGAACAAGTGACCGGGGTTTGGCCTGTTCCTCCATTGGTCCTACAAACTCGGACTTGCCGAAGGGGAAAACTAAAACCATCCCGAGTTTAAAAAACGTCCCTGCTGCCATGCAGGGGTCCCCCACTAGTCAGGGTTGCTCGGTTACAACCGAGGCTGATAACGCCATGGACCTTGAATCATCCCCGAATGTCCTGGTGAAGAACAGGTTTGCTGTCCTTTCCTCCTTCTCAAGTGTTCCACTCCCTGACACTGATTATACCCCCGGGAGCAGTGGATCTGTTCCCCCGGTGCCTAAGACGAGTTATGGGGATCCAAATGTAAATACAATGGGCCAAGAGGCTTCTGGTGGTCCGTCGTCCTCCCTTGGGAATACTCAGACCCGACCTCCTCCTCTATACGTCCAGAACTTTGATGGAGATCTGCTTAAGCTCTCCAGGTCGCTTGAGGAGAACTATGGGAAGGAATTTAATTTAAAATTCCTGGGAAATAGGGTCAGAATACAAGTTTTTAAGGTCGATGACTTCAATGACCTTAAGAGTAGACTTTTATCGGGGAATCTGGCATTCCACACTTTTACCCTAAATTCCCAAAAGGTCCTGGCTGTTGTCTTGAAGGGTTTGTCTAGGGTCCCCACGGAGGACATTCTGAATGAGATTAAGGCTCATGGGTTGGTACCGTTGTCCTGTATCCCGTTGAATCCCGGTGGCAGAAGAAATTCTCTTTACTGCTCCTATAAGGTTGTGTTCCCTCAGGGTACGTCTCTTAATACTGTAAATAAAATTGGGCATATTTTCCATACGAGGATATACTGGGAGAAGTTTTTGTCCCAGAGGCCTTATACTCAGTGCTTTCGCTGCCAGTCCTTCGGACACTCCTCGGCTAACTGTAATCACCCGCCTAAATGTGTGAAATGTGCGGGTTCACACCAGTCGCGCGAATGTGTTAAAACAATAGAAGTCACCCCAACTTGTGCAAATTGCGCAGGACCGCACACGGCAAATTTCTCGAAATGCCCGTCCCTTGAGAGGTTCTTGAAATCTAGGAATAGACAGGTCGTCGCTCCAGTCGTATTCTCGCAGAAGGACCTAAATAACAATGGGCCTCCTACTCAGGACAAAGTAATTGCTACACCCATTACTCCTGGTTCCCAGGGGGCCAGATCTACCTATAGGGATGCCCTCCTGGGTGTTCCCGGTGGCCCTGACCGGCAGGGTATGCATGGGACAGTGCATAGATTCCAAGATGATACGACTACAGTTCTAGATACACTTAGTGTCTGCAGGGAAATTGGTAGGGTATGTGACCTAGCTCAGATTCAGGCAGCGGCAAATCGCCTGCTTATTAAGTTGAGGACTTGTTCAACTAAGGGGCAGCAGTTAGCTGCATTCCTAGAGGTCGCCCAGTCTTTGGATTAGATGGCGCCTTTCCCAAAAATTATTTTATGGAACGCGGGCTCGGTAGCCAAAAAGAGAAGCGAGCTCATAGTCGTATTACAAAAGTATGGCATCCATGTAGCTCTTATCACTGAGACATGGCTGTCGGGAGGGGTAGATTTTGCTGTCCCGGGGTATAAGGTGGTTAGGGCTGACCGTGCAGGGGGTAGGTGCGGTGGGGTGGCTGTCCTGGTTCACTCGTCGCTTAAATTTTCGGTTTTGCCTTTCGCTGCGGGAGCTGCGTATGAGGGCGCTTTCATCAGGTTGGCGAGTCCCGTGGTGTACATAGGGGCTATTTATAGTCCTCCGCAGAGCGTCTTGAGGGCGGCCGATTGGGATGTCATCATGGGGATTGGTAGTCCTCTGGTGGTGGGTGGTGACTTCAATGCAAAGCATACTGCATGGAAAAACTTCTCCAATAATGCTTCTGGGGTGTCGCTCTTCAGGCACTCACTCAGCAATTCCTACCGTATAGTGTCGCCGGATGACTTCACCTTTCAGGGTGTCCCTGGTAGAAACCCGTCGGTTCTGGACATCTTCCTGGTGGACAGTGGGTTGGGTTTCGAATGCAAAATCACGGACGATTTCGGTACAAGTCATAGACCAGTACTTCTAAGTGTTCTGGGTGACGCTATGCACCCCCCAGACTGGGTGCGCACTACTGATTGGGAGGAGTTTGGGAGGAGGACTGGGGGCCTCAAATTGAGGACCAGATTTGAGTCCGTTGAGGAGTTGGAGGAATCCATCGTGAACCTGAATGCCTTCCTGAGGACTAGTCTCCGTAAATCGTCCAGTTACGTTCCCCCCTCAAATCCAAATCATCTTCTCCAGGACTCGCTCCTCCAGGCGTACGTTCGGAGTAGGCGGAGGGTCCGTAAGAGCTGGCAGAGGACCGGGTCGGACTATTTCAGGCAGCTAGCCAAGCAGTTTACGTATGAGATAGATGTCCGGTTGAGGGGACTTCGTTGTCAGATTTGGCGAGACCGATTGCTTGCCCTTAACAAAACAGACCACACTTTCTGGCAGAACTACAAAAGATTAACTAGAGCGCCGTTGGTCATTCCCCCGCTGAAGGAGGGAAATGGTTTTCTGCTGGCTGATCAGGAAAAGGCTGAGGCTTTTGCTAGTACGTTCGCCGCGGTCCATGATGGAGTGGCGGGCAGGTTTTCCCCGTTCGACAGTCTAGTTCGAGACGGTATTCTCGAAATTGAGGGGTCTCCGGTCGTTGGGGGTCAAGCGTCCTCTCCCCCCCTTATTACCTTGGAGGAGGTGGTTGCTGCCATTGGGAGGCTTAGAAGTAATAAGGCTCCTGGGTGTGATGGGATTACTCCAATCATGCTCAAGGAGGCCTCGAGGAAGGTTTGGCTACAGATCTATTATTTCTTTAGATATTCGTTGTCGGTCTCCTACTTTCCTGAGTGCTGGAAGGTTGCAAGGGTCACTCCTGTCCCAAAGCCGGGCAAGCCTAGGGAAAGGGTGGATAGCTACAGGCCTATCAGTCTATTACCGGTATTGGGGAAGGTGTTTGAGCGATGTATCCATCAGCGGCTCCTGGGGTTTCTGGATGAGAATAAGATTATTATTGCCCATCAGTTTGGATTTAGGGCTGGCCACTCCACCATCCACCAGCTGGCTAGAGTCTCCCAGGGTATAGCTCATGAGCTCAATGTGAGGCGTTCGGCGGCAATGGTCTTGCTGGATCTGACTAGAGCGTTTGATTCGGTCTGGCATGATGCACTATTGTACAAGTTGTGGAAAATTGGCCTCCCGATAGGCCTGGTAAAGCTTGTCATATGCTACCTGGCGGATAGACATATCTTTGTCTCCATAGGTGGGGTGGAGTCTTCCAGATTCGTGGTGTCTGCGGGCGTCCCGCAGGGTTCAATTTTGGGGCCGGTCCTGTTTAACATATACATAAATGACATCCCGATTGTGGATAATTGTACTTTGGCCCTTTACGCAGATGACACCACGTTAATCGCCTCGTCGATGGTGTATCAAAACTCTGGTACTTAAGCTGCAGATTTACCTGGACCGGGTGCTCGATTTTTTCAATAGTTGGAAACTTATTGTTAACCCAACTAAAACTCAGGCTATATTCTTTAATCGTTATAAGCCCATACCCACAAAATACCTGTTGAGTGTTGGGGGTGTGGCGATCCCATGGTCACGGGAGGTGCGGTACCTCGGTCTAGTTTTCGATAAGGGATTTACTTGGTCCCCCGCGATTGAGGATAGGGTGAGGAAGATCAGAGCTGCGGCCGGGGCTCTGCATAAGTTTATTTCCCCCTCTTCCTACCTATGTAGGAGCTTGCGGATTGCCACATATAAGATTTGTCTGCGTCCGGTACTAACGTACGGGTCGCAGATATGGTCGTGTGCGGCTAAAACAACTTTATCGGCTGCCAGGGTATCTCAGAACAGGATATTAAAGATAATCACGGGCCACCCGAGAAGGTTTTCTTCGGAGCGGCTTCACCGTGAAACTGGTGTTGAGCCACTACTGGATCACATCAGAGGCCTAAGGGATAGGTACTGCGTGAAAGATCATGAAAATCCATTGGTCAGGGTCACTGGGACTTATGATATCAACAAAATACCGTATCGGGTCAAAGTGAGTTTCCCCTTAGTTCATGGAGGGGACTATTCCTAGGATTATGATGCCTGTTATCCGGGGTGCCCTTGGTCTCTGGTGGCATGAGGATTGTCCAGTGTATGCTTAGCGGTCTCTTATGGGACTTTGTCTCTGTCTCCGAGGAGACAGATTATGCATGACTCCAAAAAAAAAATGTGTCTGTTGCTCCTTTTTTTTTTTTTTTACTTGGTGGAAATCCCCTCGGATACCCTCCGCCCGCGGGGGCGGACGGAGGGTTATGTGGGACTCGAACCCACTAAAACCACCAAGATGGCCCCCTCAGGGGCGGTGTCGCGCGCCTGAGGGGGAGGACTTTCGCGAGATCAAACTAGCGATACTTTCGCTTGCCTCCCCCCAGTGCGCTTGTTGAGCGACACCGCCCGCCAGCCCCGGCGCGTTTGATGCGCCGGGGTCATCCCTGGGGGAGATGACTCCTCCCCCAGCTCCTTCTCGGCGACGCGCGACGGGCCATACGCCCGCGCCGCCATGTGGGGGCCGTTGCTGCTAGGGTGAGTGGTGCCCCCCGGCACCCTCACCCCACGGCCCCGCGATCGAACAGCCCGCCGCTCGGCCCAGAGATGTAGCGACGGGCCGAGGCGGTTCGGGGGCTAAGGTGTGTTTGGCCACGAGGGCCGTCAGAGAACACACACTGGGTGGCCCATCGGTGGCCCACCCGCCCCCGGGGCTGTCGATCGCTACCGAGGGGGCGACAACTGTTAGTCGCCCCCCTGGAGGGTCCATTCCTCGCAGGGACCCTCCGCACGTCTGCCCTTCGCCGCCGCCGTGGAGTTGACGCACTGCCACTGCGCGTCCACGGCGGCACTCGCGAGGAAGACCGTGGTGGCCCGACACTGGGGGGCCACCCTCCACCTCTCCCTCCCACGCTCCTCTCTCCCACAGAGGGCACCTTTGCCGGGGGTTACCTTCACTCCCCCCGGACTTCCCTCCCTTCCCCCTATCACTGTCGTGGGGGGGAATCAACGACGGCGCGCGGCAATAATGCCACCCCCCATGCTCACCCTTGTCGGTAAGGAGGCCTTTTTTTTTTTTTTTTTTTTTATACCACGCCATCCGCCCCTCCCCTGCATGAGACAAGGGCGACCAGGTTGCGTAATACGCTTCCTCTTCTGGCCGCCCCCCGGAGTGCAGGGGCCGCATTTTGATTAGGGTTAGGGATAGGTCGGGTCATTGCCCTCAAGCCTACTCACCCTTTACCCTTTACCTCCTACCGCACTCTTCTAGTGCGTCCTTCTTCTTCTTGCGCTATAGCGCGCATACTCCATCCTTGTTTCCCTTCGTTTTCGGGATTATGTCCCTCCATTCCTCAAGCCCAGGTCGCAATCGGCGGTCCCAGGGGGAGTACCTTCACTTGTCCAACAATTAAAACATAGTCACCACTAGCAAAAAACAAGTGCGTGTATATGTATATGTATACCGCACCCTAAAAATAGTATAAAAGCTGTGAGTGATAAAATAAAATGTATGATTTTTAAAATGTAAATATGTGAATATGTAAATATGTAAATGTGTCATGTAATTGTAAAAACTTATATATGTAAATATGTAAAATATGCGGAAATGTAAAACTTATATGTATAAGTATAAAATAAAGCACTATGTATAGCACACTTCCTGCGTGTCATTTAAAGGCCCTTTACGGCGCAATTTTCTCTCCCTGTGTCTCTCGTCCTCTTCTTTGCTTCTCATTACCGTAACGCAGAAGCAATTAAGCGCCGCCCATCCTCGTTTACTGGCGAGGGCCGCTTTCATGCATAGTTCGGGGGAGACCTCCTCTTCTTTAATCCCCATTTCCTCCGCCATTATTTCTCTCTCCTCGTACCAGTGTTCGCAGTTCACTAACGTGTGCTCCGGGTCATCTTTACATTCGCAGCCGTACCAGCAAATGTCATCGCCCTGCTTCCTGATTCTCAGGAGAAAGGAGCCGAAGACTCCGTGGCCGGTTAGCATCTGAGTAAGATGAAAGCCCAATTCCCCATGTTTTCTGTTCAGCCATGGTCCGGTTTCAGGTATCCACCTCCTTGTCCACTCATTTCCCCCCTCGCGCCACTCCTGGTCCCATTTCCTCAGGGTGTCCTCGCGTAATTCCTTCTTCTTAACCCGTAATTGCTCGCAGAAAGCTGCTATCTCCGTAGCCCTTGCATCAGGTCCAGGTTCTTCATCCTCCTTGAATTCGAAGAGGCAGGCTCTCTCCTCTATAACGTGCAACAAGCTGGGATACCCAGCAAGAACACACAACGTTTTCCAGGGGACCGTTCGATACGCCCTGACCACTCTAATAAGGCCTCTCTTCTGTAGGCGCCTAATGGCGGTCGCGTTAGACCCATCTGCCGATTTGCTGGCCCAAAAAGGGGCTCCGTATAGGACTATCGACTCGACGATTAGATAGTATAGTTTCCTTGCACTATTTCTCGCTCCGCCAATATTGGGTAAAACCCGGCTAAGTGCCGCCATGACCCTAGACGCCTTGCCGACCACCATATTTATGTGGGAGCGGTAAGTCCTCCTCCGGTCAACCATAACTCCTAGATATTTGACCTCTTTAGTGTGGTGTATCTCGAAACCTGGTCCCGATATCTTGAAGTCCGGGGGGATCCTCTTATTATTAAGCATCGTGAGAGTTGTCTTCTCATCAGCGAGCCTCAATCCTACTTCATGCAGCCACTCCTTAATGGCCAACACCTCCTGTTTCGCCCGACTTGTCAGGACATCTATGTTTGTAGCCATCACCAGTAGTGCGATGTCATCGGCATAACCGATGACCTCACAGCCCTGCCCAACCTTCCTCTTCAGCAGCTGGTCGTACACTAGGTTCCACAAGGTCGGGCCTATTACTGAACCCTGTGGGACACCCATCTCCATCCTGCGTTCGACCGCTTTCTCCTGTAAATGAAGGACTACCTGTCTGTTACTCAAGTAGCCCTTGAGGACTCTTTTAAGGTACCTTGGAGCATCCCTCCTCTCCATTTCCTCGTGTATCACATCCCACCTAAGGGAGTTAAAAGCATTTCTAACATCGAAAGTAATTATGGCCGTATACCTACCCCTCCCCCTTTCAGCGAATTCCTTCACCCTATACAGGGCTTGGGTAGTACTTCGCCCCTTGGCAAAACCAAACTGGTTTTTAGAAAAACAAGCCGGTGTCGGTAAGGAGGCCTACGCTCCCAGGGACGACAACAAAACTACTCAAAGTATATATCTAAAAAAAAAATAAAAAAAAACATTCAGGGCTCTCGAGTACGACTCGTATTTGCCGGCATTCCACTGCGGAGTATATATTTGGTATACCCGTCTGTAAGGGCGGTATTATCAGTCGTTGCTGAAGACGAAGATCGTGTTAAGCATCCGGCATCCTTTATTAATCTACTAGACTAGTAGAAGATGCCGCATGCCAAAAACTAAAAAACGATTGATGATAATACCGCCCTAAGACGACTGAATAAATAGTAGTTATCATTAATTCTTTTATATTTGGAAGAACTGTCTTTCAAAGTTTAAATCATTATTTTGAGCCGACCTGGCATTCAATTCACTAACAACTTGCTAAGTAAAACATTAAAAATGTTATAATACCCGTTTAAATACATGGTTTACCAACTGTTCTTTCTTCCATAAAATATGGTAGGAATCAGATCTTTCAAGTCGGTCTTATAAACGTGTTCTATATATTATTTACGCTAAAGACTTTCGCACTGTTTTTAAATCTATACTATTATATAAAATTGCCTACTATGGCCGACATCAGGATCTGCTTCATTTCTGCCGCCAATTTGCGGGCGGTTTTTGTCAGCAAGATCTGATCGAAATCTGACATCAATCTGCGGTCAGATCCTGATGTCACTTGTCAGGCTCTGACCGCAGAACCATAGTCAAATGCGGACATAATAGGCACCGAATCTGACGTCAGAATCTGCTCTGTATCTGACACCAATCTGCCGTCAGATCGCGCTGCGCAGGATCTGCTCGATTTCTGCTCTCAATCTGCGGTCAGCCACGGCAGCAAGATCTGATCGAAATCTGACATCAATCTGCGATCAGATCCTGATGTCAGGCTCTGACCACAAAACCATAGTCAAATGCGGACATAGTAGGACCCGAATCTGACGTCAGAATATACTCGAATCTGACATCAATCTGTGGTCAGACTGCAGTCAGTTTGTTTACTGGGGTAGTTGAATGCGGACATAAACTGCGCCGGATCTGCCGGCAAACCTGGTTATCTGGGTACATTATGTATGTACGTACAATGACGGACGACGATCCCTGCCGAATAATCCCGAGAGTTAACAAACGTAGAACGAACATATGTTGGCTGAAGGCGTGTGTGTGTGTAACGCGTATATACGTATTATGTTGACGAAAAATTTCTTGGAGAAGAAGGAGGAGAAAAATTTAATATTACCGTTTCTGGCAGATCCATGAAACGATATTATGATATCTCTGTTATGTATGGACCGATTTTATTGAAATTGGTCTTGTTCGAAAGCCGATATGCGGTTTATATCAGAAAAATGTCTTTAAATTTACAAAATATTGCAGGCGTGATGAGATATTAATGTATAAATGTCAGAATTAGGTTAGAGTGTCTCCGCGACGAGTAAGGGTACACGGCAGCGACAGTCGACATATATAGGGTGTCTTTCATGTACTTGGCGTCGAGACGCTACCGCGTCTCTAGATATATACGATTTTGAATTTTATAACTAAATGTCAAATACAGTAAGTTGTCCGAATTTCGAATGTCACGAGTTTTTACACTACATAGGAGACTGAATTATTGTGTCAATTAATAAGGTAAGTCGCCAAATTTTTTTTAATAGATTTCTAAAGGCTCGAATAGATTGGGCGATAATCGCCGGCAACTTTGTCGCCAGCGACTCCAGAGGGTCGCCTGGCGACTCGCTGGGATGCATCGGCTTGTCTCCAGCGACTTTTACCGAGCGGCTGGTATCCAGCGACTTGTGTCCGGCGACACGGCAACTCGGCAACTTGTGTCCCTCCACTTAATGACCGAGACCCTTCGGGCCGAAGGCTTCGGCGTCCATTCCGAACTCTATTTAGTAGCCATGGATCCTTCGATAGCTATGGGTGTTGGTGCCGCGTTGGTTGTCATAGCATCGACCAAAAGAAAAAGGCGTTGGTGGAAAAAAGCGTTTTTGAGAAGTGGCGAACATTATGGTGATCATTTAATGTCAGAGTTGCTATTAAATGACGGAAGTAGTTTTATCAATTTTGTTCGAAAGACAAAATCTGATTTTGAAGAGCTTCTGAATTTAGTGGCTCCAAAAATTGCAAAGACAGACACAAATTATCGTGCTGCAATTCCGCCCACCATACGATTAGCTGTCACGGTTAGATACTTGGCAACAGGTGATTCTTATGCCAGTTTAATGTATCTATTTAAAATATCGAAACAAGTCATATCGTCGATTGTGCCGGAAGTGTGTGAGGCGATCATCGAAGTTCTTCGACAATACTGTCGGGTAAGTAATAATACACACAATTATTTAGATATAAAATGTTTTTAATGAATACTATTAATGGACTTAATATTGCTTAAAATTACTTACTATTTACACAATACAATCATACAATACATTCACATAACACACTCATACAACATACATAAAGACAGGGGAAGCAGAAGCACGATCCGAATGCCCGTTACCCGTAAGCACATCGAATGTATCCCAGACCCACTGTCCACAAACTGAACCATTTGTCAAATATTCAACAAAATTAAAGAAAGTGTACATAGGGTAGATGTCCCAATTACCGTGCCCTGTACCTATTACCGTGCTTTATACTTAAAGAAACCGTACAAAAAACTCGCACACATAACTAAGGATAGAAATTTTTTACTATTAATGTATGTGTTACAAACGAGTAAGTTGCATTTTTAAACAATTAAAGCTTCTTTAAGTATAAAGGCACGGTAACAGGTACAGGGCACGGTAATTGGGACATCTACCCAGGGGCAAAAATGTGCCAGACAAAAGAGAAATGGTTTCGGGGGAATTTCCTACGTGGACGCGTAGAGGACATATAGAGGTCAATTTTGTTATTTTACATGGGATCATATGCTTTTTCATATGAGATCATATACATTATTCTTTACAGCTTAGCATTCTCTATAAAAAAGTATTAAATCATGTATATCGAAAAGTTATTAGTGCTCTGTATTATACATGTATTTGATACTTTTTTATAGAGAATGCCGAGCTGCAACGAATAATGTATTAAGAAGCATATGATTCCATGTAAAATAATAAAGTTGACCTTCATATGTCCTCTACGCGTCCACATAGGAAATACCTCTCGAAACCATTTCACTTTTGTCTGGCACATTTTTATCCTATGTACACTTTTTTACCGTTGTTCTTCAAATAGAACATAATTTTCTAATCTATATGGTTCTGTTTCCGGGGGCTACATTCGGTGAGCTTGCGGGTAACGGGCATTCGGATGGTGTTTCGTCCATTGTTTCGCTTCCTTCTATTTCAAATTGAAATAGCAAATTGTCAATTTTATTTTTTAAAATTGCCGTATCGCGTCGGCTACGTTTCGCGCTGCGCATTCTCCTTCCAACCACTTCTCCATAGGCGGTAAAATCGTCCCTCTCCTTCATTGTTACCTCCACATTCTTCATGAAGGCATAAGCCTCATCCACTCTCGAATCAGCCCTCTGTCTCCTCCTCGAGACTGTGCTTTGCTCCAAGACTTCTTGGATATTTTCATCCACAACAGCAGCCACTACTGTTGTGGATGATGTCGACGCTTCGGGGCTATCTGTATTACTCGGAGGCACCTCCGTATCGTCCTGAAATATATTGAGATAGATAATGTAATATTTACTATGGATTAACTTTTTGCGAAAAACACCTATATTCACACACAGATATACATATTCTCCCGCACATACACGTATATATATATATCCTGAATTTTTGCAGATACCACGATCAGAAGAGGAATGGTTGGAGATAGCGGAAGGCTATAAGAGCAAGTGGAATTTCCCCCAATGTATCGGTGCGATGGACGGGAAGCACATTCAAATCGAAGCTCCACGAAATAGTGGTAGTATATATTTTAACTACAAGGGGACATTCAGCATTGTACTTATGGCCATCGTGGATGCAGAATACCGTATTATTTATGCTGATGTGGGATCACAAGGCAGAATTTCCGATGGTGGAGTCTTCCATAATACGAAATTCTATGACAAATTAACGAAAGGCGAGCTAAGTATTCCACAGCCGAGACCACTGTCAGGAGGAACAATACGTACCCCCTTTGTTTTAGTAGCGGACGATGCGTTTGCGTTGAGCCACCATTTGATGAAACCATTCCCTGGTTCGCACGAAAGCGGTTCGATTCGAAGAATTTTTAATTATCGATTAAGCAGAGCTAGGCGAATAGTTGAAAATGTGTTCGGTTTGCTAGCTATGGTATTTAGAATTTTTCGTAAACCAATACAATTGGAACCCGCGAAAGTTGGGAGTATAGTGCTGGCGTGTGTGCACCTTCAGAATTTCTTAAGACGGAATACAGAAGCAAGGCAACTGTACACACCGCCAGGCACATTTGACTGTGAAAACCGGAATACAGGTGACATTATGCCAGGTACGTGGCGAGAGGATACAGAAGGCGCAGGCTTTCTGGCCCTTCAAAATATGGCAAGGAGACCACCTGCAGACTGCAAGGAAATTCGAAATGAATTTGCCCGTTATTTTATATCGCCAGATGGGAGGGTACCATGGCAAAATGAAGTTGCCTGAAATTGCTTCAATTTTTAACCCTTTCGCGACTGGCGCCGGTTATATCCGGCTTCCACTAAATGCTTCACACTAGCTAGGCTTTGCTTTCCTTCGAATCGGTGATTCGGCGGAATCGCCCCGCGCGTGTCAGTCAATTCGCCGAATCGGGGAAGTTATCGTTGTAAGCACAACGTGATCGTTGACAGCCCGGTTCCCGATATTTTCCCTAATAAGGAACGACCCTTATAGGGAGTAATGACGAGCAGACTACCGCCTAGAGCTCGCGATCTCGTCTCCGCGTCTATCTCGCGAATCGCGATCGGCCGATCTACTTTAGGCGAAGTGTATCTCCATCCGACAGATCGAAAAACGGCACGCACCGGGAGTGCCCTTCCGCGCCGATACGGACCACCGCAACCGCAAAGACGTGCGACGTAGCGAGCGAGCAAAACGACAGACGTCAGGTTCACCGACATCTGTGCGCTACCCGAGAACAGCGCGAGCGAAAACGACCTGCGATAAGTTCAGCGACCTACTAGCGTCAGCGGAGACGGAGCGCCGTCTACAGAGTGTGTAATCATTTATTTGCTTTCAATAAGAATATATATCACACTTTATTGTTATTCCTATAATTCCTGTGTCAATCTTATTCAAACCCCACTTATCTTCCTATTCCCCGGTAAGTATAGTCAAGGTAGGCCTAGCCCTTTGATAAAAGTAAGAATTCGGTAAATCATTCCAACGGCTCGGGGTGATTTAAGGAAAGCTCCTTTCAGGACGTAACAGTTATTTACCTTTACTACCACTTATTTCTTTTCGCGAGAGTGCCATTTCATGTGAACTCTGACACTTTTTGGAGTAACATTTTGGATTTTGTTGGAACTTGGATATGTTGTGGTCTTTGTTAATACATACACGTGTGTGGAACGACTTTTCAAAATTTTAAAAAATGTGAATCTTACCGCTCTTTGGAATGGATAGTGCTGACCCTTTTCCAATAAATTATAACTTTTTAATTAAGAAACTGATAAAAATGACCTTTTGGAAGCACACAGGCAAGATAAAACTTTTATGGCAATTGTTCTAAACAAATACAATTTTCACAAAATGCGATCCGTTTAGAAAATTGTTTCTCCTCTTTATGGGCGCGTTTTGAAGACTATGAACACTTTAAAATTGACCAAATGAAAATTAATTGAATCTGACGCTGCGTCACCAACACCGACTCGACTGGCTGAGCCGTGCGGTATGGTGGGGTGAGGCTAGAATTCCGGCGGGTAAAAAGTCCCGACTTCAAAATCTCTTTTTCTAAACAATCTATTCAGTTTCGCAGTGCATTATATAAAAGACGAGAAGAAACGGAGGTGACCACAGAGTCGGCAGTTGCTCTTGGACGTTCATCCGAATTACACGATGCCTTCGTTACTTTACGTATCGAAAACTAAAAGGAATACCTCGTATTTATTATTTTATACCAAGGAAACCACAGTTTAAAAGCGTATCGGCCAAGTACGTTAAGATGGTGTGTTCCTTTAGTAATGTATGCATGATATTATTAATTACTGAATGACAATCTTTTCTAACGTATACATATATCGCAGACACTATGTATAGAGCAGGCCCATCCAACTTTTGATCTTGCCTTCAAAGACCAACCGCGGGTGGTTGCGACCGATTGGGGCAAAAAAGTATAAAGAAATGATGCCGAAATTAAAATTTTTTTGTTTTAGTTTAGCAATTTTTTTTAGTTTTTAGTTCAACGTGAGTCTCTGTATTATAATTTTATTTTCTCTTAAAGAAGTCATGCTTTCCTTTCAATATGGTATACCAAAAAGAATTGTTTTAATGAATATTTATTGATTTGAAGTGAGTTTCTACCCCATGCAATGGATTTTTTGGACAAACATTTGTGGTATAACTCAACGAAAAAACAACAGTATTAACAAACGAACTTCGTGAACGTAAAGCTTAATTTATGGTTTATACAAAATAACACCAGATATCTCTAGATTGTTAGTACTGAATTTTACATACGTTTATACGAAAAAAGGGAAATTTAGCCTCACCCTACCCTACTAGCAGCGGTTATTGTATCTGCTATTCTCATACAGTATTCTCGCAAATGGTAAATATTTGTAAAAAAAAGTGAAAGCGGGAAACTTTTACTGTTTGTTATACCTGACATAATATGTAATGTCAATTTTTCGTATTCACAAGATTTTCCTTGAAACGGGGGCGACCTTCAGGTTTTTCATGGGAATGCTATGTATATATTTGATTACCCAATATGAAAGCGACTGTCAAGAGCTGTAATCTCCACACTTTCAACATTTTGAAAAATCCTTCCACACACGTATATATGTCACTAAAGACTAGGTCCAACATATCCAAGTTCCAACAAAATCCGAAATGTTGCTCCAAAGAGTGTCCGAGTTCGCGTGGAATGTCCCGAGAGTGTAACAAAGGAAATCGTATATTTAAAATAATAATGCTTACCTCCATAGTACTGCGACTGCCCACCGATGTATTGTTTTTTCCCAGGAATTGCAGCGCCTGGAACGCAAACCATTCCTTCTTCCTCGACGCCCCGGCTCCACTCCTGGTCTGCTCTTTTCTTTCATTAAGGGCCCTCCCGAATTGGGTCCTTAAATTTTTTATTTTTTTTTCCCATTTCCTCCGCACCAATTCCGAAATGTGCCGCGACTATTGCCAAGGCGTCGGTTTTGGCACCTTTTGATCGATATCGCGGACAGGATGCATCCCACAGTGCAGGCAAGCCCTGCAGCATTTCGGCAAGATCCAGCGTGTCTTTAGCTGACCACATTTTAACTGTTAACAAGTAATACACATGCATATATCAATTTAAATAATCACGCTTAACATTGCCGTATTGTGTACAAATAAGATAACACCAATAATGATTGTAAAAATATTGTAAACTTACCTTTTTGTATGTCAAGCGCTGCACGAATATCTCTGTCCAATGTGCACTGGAAACACTGATTCACGAAAATGACATTCCGCTGCACCGACTTTGGATCTTATATACCTCTTCAGGTATTTCTTTTAAAGGAGGGGGGACTTTTCCACGTTAATTTCGCGTAAAAAAAAAAATGACCGCGTTGGGCACCAAGAGCGCCTCGCCAGGGGCCGCGGTTTATGGCGCCAGTATGTCACGATGTCGGTGGTGGCCAAAAGATACACGGGGGTTTGAATTGGCTAGGTATATGTACTACCGACAACAAAGCCATATACAGATTAACGAAGGACAGGGTATTATTTTTATTATTTTAAACAGGCCCTGCTTGTGTCGGCTTCCCTTCGGATTGGAGACGGTTCCCTTGTCACTTGAAGAGCATATACACGCGCCATATACGGATTAACGAAAAGGCCGGTTTATATTCTATTTTCAAATTTTATTATGTTTTGGGCCTTTATATTGGGTTCTGTATTTTGCCTTTATGTTGTGTCCTTAATTATCCCAAACGAAGCGAGCTCTGGGAGGTAATAGTTGAGAGCGAAGCGAAAACTCATTTATCGTTTATGGTGGTCAATTTCCTATTTTCCAAGACGGCTTCAACAACATCTGGTTGCCAGATTTCCAAAGGGCAATCAAGAACGTATCTTCGCAGTCTTTAAAAATTGGTAGATTATTCGCTGTGAACAAAAGTGCGACTTTTCGTTAATCCGTAGGTATCCGCGGGAATAGTAAACAGCTGGATGTTTCCCAACGTATTGGACATAAAAAAATTGTTTATATGCAATTGCATGCTTCGAGGGGGCAAATTTATTAGCCCAAACGATTTTTTTCTTCGATTATTATTTTAAAAGATACAGTGGTCAAGTTCGGTTTTTTAAATGGAGCTATTTTGTTTTTAGAGATCACTCGATAGTGAGTTTCCAGACAAAATTCAATAACCTACAATGTATACACCTTATTTCAGGGAAGACGGCGCGGGCGGGACCACGTGCAGTTAGCGGGCTACCATTTTTTCTTCCTATGTCTCTCTCTCCGCAAGGCGTTTTTATGATGAATAATACTTTTTAAATGCTATATCTGGTACATTTAGGTAAAAACTGAAGGTGCTGGCTCGTGTACCACATCTGGTACCCAAAAATTAATCAAGCTGATCGGTCAGAGTGTTTCGACGGGGTTGCGGTTGATGGCCGTACCTTCCCGTGAGTCACCGGTTAACAACGGTACCTGCGCGTCCGAATTCAGTTATCTTTTACAGCTGGCCATTTAGTATTTTTGAAGCGAAATTTCTTAATTTCTTTACGACTAGGCAATTGCTTGTTCTCGAAGCATTCGTGGGGAAACATTTGTCTCCCAGATGTCGATAATGGGTGGTGACTTAGGACGCGCAGGTACCATTGTCAACCGCTACTCGTGGGATAATGTGGTCATTAACCGCGATCCTGGCGGAACACTCTGGCCGATCAGCCGGATTAATTTTTGGGAACCAGATGTGGTACACAAACCAGTACCTTCAGTTTTTACCTAAATGTGCCAGATATAGGCCTGCGGCGTCTTCCCAGCAAATTCGAGACGGATCCCTTATATCTCGAGTAAAAACACGCGCTTTAATTGCAAAACAAAAGCACGCGTTGACCTATTCCGTGCGAAAGAAAGTGGGCCTCGGAGAGGACACATGTATTGCTGTGAAGAGAGCCTCTTCAAGGGAGTGGCCCACCTTCTCTCGTACGGAATACGGCAACGCATGCTTCTGTTTTCATATTCGAGCGCGTTTTTATACTCAAACCATAAGGGATCCGTTTCCAATTCGAAGGGAAGTCGAGACACGCGGGGCCACGCGCAATCAGAAGACTATCTCATTTGTTCCTGTGTCCTTCCGTCAAGAGTATTGGCGCTCGCCGCCGGCAACGCTAGGGGTATTCGATAAACATCGATGCACCGAAAATATTCGATGTTTACCATTCGCTACATCGAATCAATCCGATATATCATTATGGTCAAAATTTATTCGACACATCGATGTATTTCATTCGATGCATCAGAAGAGGTTGATAAAACAAATGACCCTGGCTGTTGTTTGATCATATCGTGATTCTGCTCGACTTCGGAAAAAATTTACTCAATTAATCCTCCTTTCCTATGGTCAATACAATGTTTGATATTGTAGCAAAAATAATATGGAAAGTTAATTTGTTACATATATATATATATATATATATACAGGGTGTCCCAAAAATGTTGCGTTTCCTTAAAGGGGGTAATTCTGGGGGTGATTTCAAACAACTTTTTCCTTTGCGAAAATGCTCTCCGATGTTTCGTTAACGAGATATTAATAAAAAGCACCGACCAATCACAGCGCGAGTCTGACGGCCGAGTTCCCGCGGTAGCGTGGCTACGAGCCGCGCTGCGACTGCGACGAGCAAGCAACTCGGCATGCATCGAAGAAACTTGCGTAGAATGGCAAATGAAAAAGACGTAACAAATAAAATCGAACATGTTGTCATGGTTTGTTCGTCATTTAAAGTGAATAATGAATAAAGGATAAATGGATGAAAATCACGTGTAACGTAAAAAGACGAATACGCAGTTTTTTTTTAGAAGATTCGAAAATAATAATTATTTGAAGTGGGAGGATAAGGAATACGTAAATTTCCTTGTGTTAATAACGTAGCCACGAAAAGGTAATGTAACAGGAAATTAACGAAAGGTGATAGGCGTTAGTAACTAAAACTCACCCTTGTTGGAAATTCACCTGCAGCTTGAAAATCTGTGTCACAGGGTCACCGAACCGATCCTGGTCATCGATGGACGTGCTCCGTGCACAGCTGGTCCCAGGTATCCTTACATTCCCACTACCCAAAGTTAAGGGTCGCAATGTCAGGTGCGTCCAGGTCAACGTACCGAATATTCACTTCACTGCACGGCTACTAACACTGATCACTTTATTTATCCTGAAGTATTCTTGGGCCGTGTACATTTCTGCGACGCGATTGCTAGCTGACTGACAGGATTTTTTCCAAGCAACTTCCGCTACCCCCAAGTAGCTTCTCTGGTTCCATTATGAGTTAACTCCCACCAGGGCAAGAGGCTTTAGGTAAAAAGAAGCCAACACATTTTCGGAACACGTGTTTTGCAGAAGTGCAACGAACATTTTCACAAAAGCCCGCGCTCCGTCCTTCTACTGCCAATGTACCCATTGCTTCGAGATAGAAAACAGACACCACGTGTATCGGTTCGAAAGGGTCCGAAGAGAAGAGACAGTCTTCGAGTTACTATAAAGAAGAAAATGCACACCATTCCTGTTTCCCCTTTCCGACACCCTGAGTTCACGACTGCTACGAGGCGGAACCAATTAAGTCATAAATTATCCGAAACTGTAGGAAACCGTTCTCTACCGCCGACTCGCCGGACAATAAACCGCGACCCTGGCGAAATGCTCTGACTGATCAGCCTGATTAATTTTGAAGAACTAGAAATTACAAAGAGGTAGTCCGCTGACTGCGCGTAGTCCCGCCTGCTTCGTCCTACCTTTAAATTAAAGACGGATCCCTTATCTCTCGAGTATAAACACGCGCTCGAATTTCAAAACAAAAGCACGCGTCGACGTATTCCGTGCTAGAGATGGTGGGCCTTGAGGTCCGATTGGTCCCAAACTAACCAATCGGGCCTGCTTATCTCTCGTGTCTAAACACGCGCTCAAATTTCAAAACAAAAGCACGCGTCGACGTATTCCGTGCGAGAAACAGTGGGCTTGAAGTCCGATTGGCCCTAATCTAACCAATCTGCCCTGCATCCCTCCCAAACGGCCACTGTTCTGAAGAGGCCCTCTTCACAGTAATATCTCCTCCCCAAGGTCCACCATCCCTCGCACGGAATACGTCGACGCGTGCTTTTGTTTTGAAATTCGAGCGCGTGCTTAGACACTTGAGATAAGCAAGCGACGTATTTCGTGCGAGGGATGGTGGACCTTGGGGAGGAGATACTGCTGTGAAGAGGGCCTCTTCAGGACAGTGGCCGTTTGGGAGGGCTGCAGGGCAGATTGGTTAGTTTGGGACCAATCAGACCTCAAGGCCCACCATCTCTAGCACGGAATACGTCGACGCGTGCTTTTGTTTTGAAATTCGAGCGCGTGTTTATACTCGAGAGATAAGGGATCCGTCTTTAATTTGAAGGTAGGACGAAGCAGGCGGGACTACGCGCAGTCAGCGGACTACCTCTTTGTAATTTCTAGTTCTTCAAAATTAATCAGGCTGATCAGTCAGAGCATTTCGCCAGGGTCGCGGTTTATTGTCCGGCGAGTCGGCGGTAGAGAACGGTTTCCTACAGTTTCGGATAATTTATGACTTAATTGGTTCCGCCTCGTAGCAGTCGTGAACTCAGGGTGTCGGAAAGGGGAAACAGGAATGGTGTGCATTTTCTTCTTTATAGTAACTCGAAGACTGTCTCTTCTCTTCGGACCCTTTCGAACCGATACACGTGGTGTCTGTTTTCTATCTCGAAGCAATGGGTACATTGGCAGTAGAAGGACGGAGCGCGGGCTTTTGTGAAAGTGTTCGTTGCACTTCTGCAAAACACGTGTTCCGAAAATGTGTTGGCTTCTTTTTACCTAAAGCCTCTTGCCCTGGTGGGAGTTAACTCATAATGGAACCAGAGAAGCTACTTGGGGGTAGCGGAAGTTGCTTGGAAAAAATCCTGTCAGTCAGCTAGCAATCGCGTCGCAGAAATGTACACGGCCCAAGAATACTTCAGGATAAATAAAGTGATCAGTGTTAGTAGCCGTGCAGTGAAGTGAATATTCGGTACGTTGACCTGGACGCACCTGACATTGCGACCCTTAACTTTGGGTAGTGGGAATGTAAGGATACCTGGGACCAGCTGTGCACGGAGTACGTCCATCGATGACCAGGATCGGTTCGGTGACCCTGTGACACAGATTTTCAAGCTGCAGGTGAATTTCCAACAAGGGTGAGTTTTAGTTACTAACGCCTATCACCTTTCGTTAATTTCCTGTTACATTACCTTTTCGTGGCTACGTTATTAACACAAGGAAATTTACGTATTCCTTATCCTCCCACTTCAAATAATTATTATTTTCGAATCTTCTAAAAAAAAACTGCGTATTCGTCTTTTTACGTTACACGTGATTTTCATCCATTTATCCTTTATTCATTATTCACTTTAAATGACGAACAAACCATGACAACATGTTCGATTTTATTTGTTACGTCTTTTTCATTTGCCATTCTACGCAAGTTTCTTCGATGCATGCCGAGTTGCTTGCTCGTCGCAGTCGCAGCGCGGCTCGTAGCCACGCTACCGCGGGAACTCGGCCGTCAGACTCGCGCTGTGATTGGTCGGTGCTTTTTATTAATATCTCGTTAACGAAACATCGGAGAGCATTTTCGCAAAGGAAAAAGTTGTTTGAAATCACCCCCAGAATCACCCCCTTTAAGGAAACGCAACATTTTTGGGACACCCTGTATATATATATATATATGTAACAAATTAACTTTCCATATTATTTTTGCTACAATATCAAACATTGTATATATATATATTACATATATGATAAATTTTTAACGTATACATTTACTATAGGATGTACTTCAATATATATAGTGTGTGGCGTGTTGCCAGAGAGTCGGCGATGTTTCCCATTCGGAACGGGAAACAGAAATACAGGCACTAGAGACTCCGGCGATGTTGCTCACCGTCCACTTGAATACAGTTTTTCGGGAACATGTGGCCAACAGTCATTCTAGAAGGCCGTTTGAGGCAAGGGTCGAGTTGCTGTATCCCACAGCGATTGTTGCAAGTCGCCGGGGACTTGTATCCGGCGACTTTTCCAGGTATACTCGTATCTCTTTAACCTTTAAAGGACGAGTCGCTAGACACAAGTTGCCGGACACAAGTCGCCGGATAAAAGTCGCCAGGTACAAATCGCTGGCGACAAGTCGGTTATCCCACCGACTCGCCAGCGACTCTAGCGACAAAGTCGCCGGCGATTATCGCCCGGTCTATACGAGCCTTTATGTAGAGTCGCAGACTTGGAAGTTGTCCGGAGATGGTTCGACTGAGAAGCATCTCCTTTCACACAAGTTTCTGCAAATTTGTACCATGCATGTACAAAATAATATATATATTGTAACAAATTGCATTGCTTTTAAATTGCTAGATATTTTTATACCAGCAATATAGAGTTTTTATGTAACGTTTATATTATATATTATAGAAATGAAGGGGACGCACAGGACTCCGATAAAAATGACGCACAGGCTTGGATGGATAGAAACGAAGGGAATGCACAGGCGTGGAGGTTGTCCGGAGAAGAATAGATAGATAGACACAGCATCTTGCTTCGCACAAGTTTATGGAAAGTG
Organism: Andrena minutula; assembly: GCA_929113495.1. Taxonomy (NCBI): domain Eukaryota; kingdom Metazoa; phylum Arthropoda; class Insecta; order Hymenoptera; family Andrenidae; genus Andrena; species Andrena minutula. Next base: position 31,915,075 of record OV815995.1, on the reverse strand, counting down.
AAATAAGGTAAATCGACAAAATTATAAGCATACTAAACTAATTTTATTCCAAAACCAATAAATTGTGTGTCGAAAATATTGGATTTCTTCGTTCATCTTCGCTGAATTATCACCATAGCATTTAAATTTCCGGCAACAAATCTTTGTGTCATACGCTCTCATTTCCTTCGGACACATTTGTAATCTACACTTATTATAGCAAAATGCCACTCTATTTCTATATAGTTGCTACGCTATTTATTAATTTTACTAGTTTTCCATTATCCTTATACCCTTACACTCTTATATACCCTTATAACCTATCCACAGTAGTTGCCACGCTATTTATTAATTCATTAATTTTTTAGATTCCCATTAACAATATTTCAATTCACCAATAAACATACAAAATTAATTTTATTCCAGCACCAATAAATTGTGCGTTAAAAATATTGGATCACTTTGTTCATTTTCGCTGAATTACAATAGTTTACAAAATTAAATAAATTTCATGTACATTTGATGAGAGGTGGCTTTTCTTATGGATTTTCTCCCACTGAATTCGAAAATCAAGGTTAAAATTTTTTTTTTATTGAACAGTTATTAAAACCAATATCTGGAGCTAGATGTGCCCGATTTGGTCGTTCTTGGTACCAAATGAAAGACATTGAAATGATGAACAAATATTTATAATGGGATCTTTAATTGGTTAAGCGGTTCAAAAGATATTGCTGAAAATAATCCACATTTTGAGAAAAATTAAATTTTTGAGCTTATTCTGTGGCCACGGAAAAATAGAAACCGATAAAAAACGTCCGGTTTCTCTTCATATGCGTAAACCTGATACTTTTACGCAAAAAATAACACCAACCAAAAGTAAATCGACCGTTAAAATCAAAATTTTAACCTTGATTTTCGAATTCAGCGGGAGAAAATCCATAAGAAAAGGCACCTCTCATCAAATGTACATTTTCAGTGTAAACTAGTGTTATTACCATTAGCATTTAAATTTCCTGCAACTAGACTTTCTTCCATACGCTATCACCTCCTTCGGACACATTTTGTAGTCTCTACCAGGGCTTGAATAGGTTCCGAAAATAACTGTTTCAAACTGTTATATAAAGGTTCTGACTGAAAGAGTTATTCAGAACCTTTATTCTGAATAACCGTTATAAAGAACCTAAATATCAGACTATATAAGTTTAAGTTACGGTCCCTATATAGCTCTATAACTTTTATTTTTTAGGTTCTATATAAGTTCCAAAGCGGTTATAGAACCGATTTAATAACTTTTATTTTTTAGGTTCTATATAAGTTCCAAAGCAGTTATAGAACCGATTCTTGTAACGATTGTACAGAATTTTATAGAAAATGAAATTACAACATATTATAACTATAGACTACTGTGTATAACCAAATTGTTTAAAAATTATTATAAATAAGTAAGTAAATATATATTATGTACACATTTGTACATACATATACATTTATTTTGTAATATGAAGTTTTTATTAATATAAATGTTTGGTTGTTATACCGATGAGGGTCTAGCTCCCCGATTTGAATGATTTTTTAATATGTTTTCAGGATCATGGTCCAAATGGTGAGGTGCCCCTAATTGAAAAAAATGAACTTGACAAATAAAAATTTCGATCTGGTATTAAATATTTATTGCACTTTTTGTTATAATAATACACGGAATAGATATTATAAATTATAATTTGTCATGTGCCTGCTTGTGGTAGTTTTGGCATATTTAGGCGGATTAATAAAATATCTTCTATAATGTCCGGCTTCATTGACGAACGGTGGGGGGATAAAATAAACTTTAACGCCGAAAATAATCGTTCCACACTTACTTGTGTTGCCGGAATTGCTAAAATTATTTTGGATAGTTCAAACAATTTCGGCATTTTATCTTTCTTTATCGTCCAATAATGTAATATATTGGGTGAATTTTTTAATCGAGGTTCTTTTAGATATTCTTCTATTTCGTTGTCTAGGGTCTGACATATATTATTATTATATGAAACATTAGAACGTGTGGCTTCTGCATTTTGTAATAATTTTTCAAAGTCATCGTCTTCTACAATATCAACTTCGATCGGATTGGTAGATTCAATAGTGGATGGGCGGTGCGAAATACTTAAAAGTCTATCGTGTGTCTGATGAAGGCAATGTTTGACATCTGTAATTATTGAATCAGTTAAAATAACGTGGTAGCGGGGATCCATAAATATTCCGCATGAAACTAAAACGTTTTTAAATAGATTGGACTCCCGTTTCTTCATAAATGTAATAATGTCCGTGGCAAATTCGTTTTCTGTTTTTTTTTGTTTCGATGATGCATCGTTGCCATATCTCATACAAGTCCCCGACTAGCAACTGTTCCCTTTGTAGTTTCTTTGTAGCCACACGTGCGGGTATTAAAACTACAATTAAATCCAAAATTTGATTCCACATTATCGGTGGTAATTTAAGATCCTCGTCATTTATTTCATTACAATATTCCTTAAGTTCGTGTAATCTTTCCAGCATGTCCAGCGTAGAATTCCATCTGGTAGTGCAATCAAGGATCGCATTTTTTTTAGACAACACTGACAATGTCGACTTCAAAAGTGGTGTACGTAATTTTTTTAACGATTTTTCGTGCTTTCTTTGTAATGTTGGATATTTTTTGTTGTTTCAAAAAATCATAGATGGCTAATTGTAAGGTGTGGGCAGCACATCTAATTGCAGTGATGGTAAAGTCTACATCGGAGTTTTCTGCACTGTCTATACGTGTACCTTCTTCTTCTTCATTTAGCAAAACTTCAACCAATTCGGATTGTGTAATATTGTCCGTATTATCTTCATTGTTATTGTCTGTATCGTCCTCGCTCAAAACTCTCACAGTTTTCAGCATATTCGCCGCGTTATCTACTGTCATGCTGAATATTTGTTTTCTTAAAATGCCAAATCTGCTGCATGCGTTAATAATGATATGTTTTAAATATTCAGCAGTATGGCCGTGAAACAACTCTATAACGCCTATTGTCCGGATATGTATTTTTTCTGCTTTAATAAATTGAATATTTAATCCTAAAAAAGATCGACCCATACAAGTTGCTGCATCTACTTTTAAAGATATTAATTTTCCCTTTATTTCCTCTTTAATTGATTGCCTTATAATATCGCACTCTGCTGTTATTCTATCACGCACTTTATGTGCATTAATTATTTCTTTTTGCGGTATCATAGCTACGATACTGCGGAAGGCTTCGTCTTTAATTAAAGAAAGTGGTCGGCCATGTATTGTTACTAATTTCATGCAAGCACCCATCACATCGAACTTTGCCTTTTTAGTATTATTATCATTACTACATGATCCTTCAATTTTTCTTTTGTGTTTTTCTTTCTCCATCATTGCAATGGTAAATTCATTCGGATGACAATTTTCCAAATGTTTTAACAGATTTGTATAATGATTCTGCAATTTTGAATTAACAAAATTAAAGAAAGGAAAACGCGTAAAATAACGAACAAACATGCAATACTATCCACTGAAAATATTGTATAGATATACGTATGTACTTACTGAAATTGGCGAAGAACAATTTGTAATTTTACATTGTAATTTTTCCATGTTATCACAATTTTGAAAATACTTCCTCACAACGTCACATTTTTTCCTACCCATTATAACGTATTTCAATATTTTATAAATTATTTTCGTTAAATTTATCAATTTATTATACTAATATTATATTAATAAATATTAATTTATAACTATTTTTATATTATGTACACACACTACATTACACTAATCTAACATTACAAACTGATTTAAATTTAACACTAATATAACTATGTATTATTTATAAAATTATGAAATACTAATGGAATGGTCACTAAGAATTTTCTTTGGTTTTCGAAAGTCTGCTCTGTATGATGTCTACGATAGCAATGGTCTTGCTGGTTCGACGTTCTGCATTCGACGATATGCATGGCACAATTGTTTATACTAGTATTATGGGAGTGCGAAGACTGTCTGTCCTTTTTACAAAGTATGTATGTTTGGAACAGCGCGATTGGGATCGAAAGCGGATGTTTATGGTAGAATATCGAATACGTCAGGGGTGTGAGGTTTGAATGGTTTCTTCTATTTATCCGTGACCGACCACTTTCGTTATCTGACGACGAAGCTTTCTGTACTATCATACCGAAACTGTTTGAATTGTTCGAAATAATTTTAGCAATTGCGCCAGCACAAGTAAGTGTGGAACGCTTATTTTCGGCGTTAAAATTTATCTTGTCCGTCCACCGTTCGTCAATGAAGCCGGACATTATAGAAGACATTTTATTAATCCGCCAAAATATGTCAAAGCTAACACAAGCAGGCACTTGACAAATTATAATTTATAATATCTATTCCGTGTATTATTATACCAAAAAATGCAATAAATATTTAATACCATAGATCGAAACTTTTATTTCTCAAGTTTTTTAGTTGTAATATGTTGTAATTTCATTTTCTATAAAATTCTGTACAATCGTTACAAGAATCGGTTCTATAACCGCTTTGGAACTTATATAGAGCCTAAAAAATAAAAGTTATTAAATCGGTTCTATAACCGCTTTGGAACTTATATAGAACCTAAAAAATAAAAGTTATAGAGCTATATAGGAACCGTAACTTAAACTTATATAGTCTGATATTTAGGTTCTTTATACCGGTTATTCAGAATAAAGGTTCTGAATAACTCTTTCAAGAACCTAAATCTTTATAATAACCGTTTCAAGCCCTGGTCTCTACACTTACTATAACAAAATGACACTCTATTTCTATATATAATAAGTTCTACGTTAAGTTGTAACTAAAATAACTAAAATGTGGATTTTATATATATTTACAGATAATCGAAGCAGAAGATGATGCAGTATGATCTACGGCAGAGAAAAAAATTTATGGAAAGCATTATTATTATTATATTAATTAAATGAGTTTATTCAGCTTCGATCCTCTGTTTATTTCTTGTATGATTGCTTTATATCTGAAAATTCAAATTTATATAAACCAATTCCACCAATCCCAATTATACGAAGTTTATTTGTTGTTTTATTTTTATACTTATAGATTGTAAGAATATAAGAATACATAAAAGTAAATAAAATGATGTTACTCCGGGCCACCGCCGCCGCCGCCGCGGCTGCCGCCAAGGCCACGTTCACCACCACGGCCACGGGGCTGGACGATCCAGCCGGCAGGATAATTTTAAATATTATAAATTATCTGAAGTGAAATGCAAATTATCTTTATAAAAAGAAGTGAGATCCCCATAAAAAAACTTCAAAAAAGTTAAAAAATTATAATAATAACAAAATAAAAAAAAAGTGAAATCAAAATGAGCTGCAACTACATAAAGGTGTTTTGTAATAATCACGGATATTTTAATAATGTGAAGATAAAATGTAACATCTAGACATTTATCTGGATGTCCACGGCCTGGAAGTTAAATACTTGGCGTGGCCAGGCAAGGTCAAGGTGTCGATGATTAAGAATTATTAAAAAACGCAAAATAATGAAAGTGTATTCATATTGTCAGAGTTTTAAATGGACAAATTATCTGAGAGCCTGCGAGGGGGAAGGTATGGGTATTGATGATCTGAGAATACTTTGCCTGGCCACGCCAAGTATTTAACTTCCAGGCCGCGGACATCTAGATAAATGTCTAGATGTTAAATTTTATCTTCACATTATTAAAATATCTGTGATTATTACATTTATGTACTTGCAGCTCATTTTGATTTCACTTTTTTTTTATTTTGTTATTATTATTATCTTCTATTTTTTGTGATTTAATTGACTTCATGTACTTGGCGTAATTTTTTTACTTTTTTGAAGTTTTTTTTATGGAGTTAGATGCATACAGGTAAACAGTTATCTGAGATTGAGACGAAACATTTGTAAATACATTCCAATTTGTTTTTGATAAAATTATGGCATAAAACGTTTTGCCTTCTTATAGGAACTTAAAAACGAATTGTAATCTCCAAAGTTGAGAAATCACTATCTGAAAGCTGAGATTCGTAAGATACTCTTTCATATGATTGCAGATAAAGGTGAAGTCGTGACACGTGACACGAATAAATGTAAACTTTTCGCTCACGTAAACGTGACGAATACGATGTTTTGTACCAAATTACTACCTGAATATTTTATAAAGTGCCCACTTGCGTTTTACGGCTATGTTTAGCGTTGGGTTTACGCTTCCTTTGAGTAAATATTTTATAACAATTGAAGTTGATCACAGAATGTTTTACGTCATATGTGTTTCAAAGAAATGTTTAAATTCTTCAACATGGAACAAACATTGGCTTGAAGGAATCTTCCTTCGCTGGTGTCACACTGCAAGACAGTGTTGATTTCTGTAAAGTGCGTGCTTCCACGAAGTCGATAAGTACTTCGTGTTTACAAGCACGTACATCGTTCGAAGCGTTATTATACATTCAAAAATTCCTCTACTTTCAAATCTCCTCTCATCAAGACTGTTATTAACCCTTCATGGTCACACGGGGTGTATTGTACCCCAAGACCAATTTCCGATTTGAAATGTCGCACCTTTATGTCTTCCAAAGGGGATTTATCGCAAAAAAGAAAATAAAAAAATATTTTAAAAAATCGGGCTTTTCCCACAACCACGGAAAGTCCCTCGTATTCAACTACAAAGTTTATCATATAAAAATTTACATTTCTAGAAAAAGACTATTAGACCATGACTGTATAAGTATTACGAATGTACAATTATCACTGAAAAGTTAAAAGATTCAAAAATACGAACATGGTAACTAAAAAAATTACACTGGGGTACAGTGAACCCCGTGTGACCAATTTGTGATTATAAGAAGGTGTGACCACGAAGGGTTACGGACATTCGAGAATCGTGTTACGAACAGCTCACGGAAACTCGCCTTACTCACAATCAGAAGCAAAACAACATCCTTCCATCATTCTACAAAATTTCCCGCTTAGGAGAGATCTTTTCTTCCATCGACTTTGCTATAATACTTTTGAAGCAGCCATATCTGCGTAGCGTAAAAAGAATACCTACACTCACTCATTATGTTCGCGGGTACACGTTGTATTACATAAACCACGTTGTTGGAAATAACGACCGTTCAGAGAACTCGAAAAAGAGCATATCGGCCGGAAAGTGCAGCCTTGACAAACGTAACGGCTTGTTAAAATTCAATATTGATCGATGCACTGGAAGTTTATGTATGGCAAATGTTTTTCTTTCCTATTCGGGACGGTCGAAAACTGCTTCGAAGAAACTACGATAACAGTTTGTCTGTCGCTCCTTAGGAGACGCGTACAGAAATGTTACCAAAGATTTAGAAACGCGAAGCTGCATCTTCGTGCCGCAAACTTTGAAGTGTACCGGATTATTATTAATTCATTCCAGTCTCGTTTAACATATATTTCTTTAATATCTCTTCAATTTGTGTTTTGCATCTGTACTGCTGTTTCGTATGTACATGTAGTATCCATAGTTTTCTAAAGCTGCGTTTAGACCAAACGAGCGAATGTTCGTTCGCCCTACACATCGACCAAATTCAAGTATAAAGTTGCAAGTGAATATTGCCGTTTACACTAAATGAACACGAATTTTGTCGATGTGTGGGGCGAACGAGCATTCGTTCGTTTGGTCTAAACGCAGCTTTAGAGTTAACTCTTGCCTGACTTGATGAGTTGTAGTTCCACTTTACCTCCTTATCTCGTGTTGTATTTTATTCTTCTTACCTTTTATCTTTCTACCCCGTTTAATTCAGTTTTAATTCAGATTGTGGCAAGCTGGTAGTCCCGGTTATCATGTACTTCTATTTGCTCTACTTTCTTTTCTTTTCTTCTTATGTGGTTCGTTCTGTCTCTTTATCCTGCATTTTCTGTTATTTCGTTCTATTTATACCTATGTTATAATCATTTAACCTGTTAATTGGAGATTACGAGTTAATTCATCATTTGAAGATATCGTTGTGTTAGGTGGAACGAATTAATTTGTTCTAAAAATTTAAAATCTTAGTTCGTACAAAAGGTGTAAATTGACCTGTAATCATTTATAAATTTGCAATTTTAAATATACTAGAGGCATTTCTGATCGAGAAATAATGTTAACAGGTTAATCATGTTTCAGAACGACATTTTTTGTTGAACTACTCTGTTCACTTAATGTACAACACAACTGAAAAAGCTTTATCGTACTCCGAATAGACGTTACAGTTTACAGTAGAAGATATGCATATTGTTTCAAATACTGATGATCTAGGATATACTTCCGAAAGAGACCGGTGGCCGATCGAGATGAGGTTTGGGGGGAAGGGTGGGGAGGGGGTGTGAACCCTGAATCTAAAATTGTAGCTTCGGATATTTATTAGGTTCCGAAATATTAATAAACGATTGTTAATTTTTTTTGGAAATTTTTTTGGACGTTGGTGCAGGCTGCCCTGCCCGGAAGCCCTTCCGTCCCCTCATTTTCCACTTTTGAAATGTTGTAACCACAGTCTCATTTTTAGCATCGCCAAACTCACATCCCGCGCCGTGCGTGTGAGCAGTGATCAGGGTGGCGAGGAAATTACCTGCAGCGGTATTAGGATTAGAGTGGGGTCTACTACCGCCGTCTGAACCAATCACCGCCAAGAGGAAAATTCATCGACGCTAGCGCCAAGCCAAGCCAACTAGCCAAGCTAAGTGAAACCGCAGCCAACCAGCGTCGCCGCACAGTGGGTCAAACTGCTCTTTTTTGTGTCAAAATCGTAGAACTGTTGATAGGATTAAGGTAGAGGGATGGGACTTTTTGGAGGTCAAAGCTAAGATGTTGCAGATTAAGGGAAAAATGTTTAGAGTGCATAAAAAAAAATTTTGACCTTGAAAATCTAAGTCAAAGTTGGCATTTTCGACGAAAATTTCGGTTTTTCCGTTATAATTCGTGGTTGAAGTTTTTCCATTACTTGTTATACATCATTTCTTATAGATTTTGACGCGCTGAATTCAAATATGACCGTGAAATTGGTCTAGCCCTTCAGGATTCGAAGAAAAATGCGTTTTAAGTTGAAAAATCGACAAAAACCGTGTTTTTTATGGTTTGCGTGCTTTGATGACAATATTTTAGATTTTTTTATTGTATTTATTCATATGGAGTATAAACAGATAATAGAATACTTGAATACTAATAATTGTGCTATATAAAGGGTTTACATGTCGTATCCTGTTGCGTACTATATGCTCGCAACTCGATTGCCGAACCCTATACGCAGCTCACACGCCAAATTAACTTGGTAGGAGATAGTTAAGAAAGGAAAATGAATATACTCGTGGATAACGTAACAATCACTATATAATTAAATAAGAAAAATCTAAAAACTGTTATACATGTGTATATTTCTATCTTTTAAAACTCTTTCGTAACCGCTTAATACATGAATGTTGCATTCTACTTAGAGCATCATTACAGTTAAAGTAGATATGTAGGATTAGTAAAAGATTCTCGATCGAGAAACTGTGCAATTTATCCGGCCTACCAATTTGTCAGAGAAGCTATGACTGAATGTCAACCACAAAATTCTACAGGGTGTAAACAGTATACGTAGCAATATTTTAGGGGGTGGTAGGGGAGGTCCAATGGAACATAAAAGTCCTATGACATAATGTCCGATCTGTCTCCATTTTACAGTAATAATGCCCTAAAGTTTGCACCATGCGTTTGAAACGGGTAGTAGCTCGCGCATATTGGTGAGACCAACACATTGAAACAGGGTGTTGACTTCTGATCTTTCATGTAATTCCCAAAGTGGTGTGTTTTTCGGAAGGAAAGACTCTTAAGAGTGATCCTCCAGCGACTCGACTCAAGGAGATGCCGCATCATATCCCGTGGCGAAGACAACACACCATGATGCTTCACCGCAAGTTTATGGCTTCCGACCCTTGAAGGGGTTTGAATACCTATTAAGAACCAAACTCTTTCAGCTCCGCATTTCTCATCAGATCTCTGCGAAAACGACGGCAATCGATACCTTTCGTCATCGTATGGTTGTCATTTAAAGTGAATCACGAGTAAAAGATAAATCGAGGCAAATCATGTCAAACGTAAAAAAGTGAATACACATTTTTTTTTAAAACAGAATCGAAAATAATAGTTATTTGAAGTGAGAGGACAAGAAATACGTAGATTTCGTTTTCAAATATCGCTTAAATGAAAAAGTAATGTAACAGGAAATAAACAAAACGTGATCGTAGTTCGTTATTGTGATAAGAATCCGTAGTTTAATAACGGCCAACACTGTTGCTGATGATGAATAAGTCTGTTTAAAACCCCCGAAGACAAAATTTAGGTACGGAAATTTAGATAAATATCGCCGGAAATAAGCCATAGCCTGCGTTAAATTTAATAACTAATAATCACCAATAATGTAACTAAAACTCACTCTTTCGGAAATTCACCTGCAGCTTGAAAACCTGCGGCACTAGGTCACTGAACTGATGCTGGTCAGCGACGGATGCGTCCAGTGCACAGCTGGTCCCAGGTACGCGACACTAACCAAAGTAAAAGGGTCGCAACGTCAAGTGCGATTGGGTTAATGCAGATAATGAATATTCACTTCACTGCACTCTTACTAACACTGATCACTTAATTTATTTTTCATGGAACGCGTTCGTACCTTATAAAAATTGGTGAAAATGAATTTTCACTTGGCGTCCGGTGCCGCGGATATAGCTGCCCAAATGCTCGTACAGCAGTAATTGCGTCTCCGTTGTTCTAGGTTTATGCTTGGAACAACGCGTAATACACTTGTGTAGAACTTCAAAGACACTTCTCTGACGCGATTGCAAACTGACAGGATTTTTCCAAGCAAGTTCCTCTACTCCAAGTAGTTTTTCTCGATCCATTATGAGTTAACTCCAGGACAAGATGCTTTAGGTAAAAAGAAGCAAGCACATTTTCGAGGCACATGTGCGTTGCAGAAGTGCAACGAACGAACCATCCTACACTTTCACAAAAGCCCGCGCTCCCTTCTTTTACTGCCAATGTACCCATTGCTTAGAGATAGACATTGGACACCACGCGTTTCGGTTCGAAAGGGTCCGAAGAGACGAGAAACAGAAAAGTCCTCGAGTTGTTACAAAAGGAGAAAAGGCATACCAATCCTGTTTCCGTTTCCCGAGGCCCTGAGTTCACGTTTGCTACGAGGCGGAACCAGTTAAGCCATAAATTACCCAAAACTGTAGTAAATCGTTCTCTACCAGCCTGATTAATTTTGGAGAACTAGAAATTAAAGAGTATTATCCAACATCAATACGCCTCGCGAAGAGACACAGGAAAAGAAGGGGTAGTCCGCTGACTGCGCGTAGTCCCGCCTGCTCACCCTACCGTCAAATGCAAGACAGATCCCTTATCTCTCGAGTATAAAAACGCGTTCGATTTTCAAAAGAAAAGCACGCGTTGCCGTATTCCGGACCGCATATTTTGTCGGCGCGTCTAGATAGCGCAAAATATGCTAGATTTCTTCGACGGGATTTGCCACTTCTGTTAGAAGATATTTGCCTGGCCACTCGAAGAAATATGTGGCTTCTTCACGACGGCGCCCCAGCCCATATGGGAAGAGCTATACCAGCTATGGAACGAATATGGGGGAACCGAATAATTGCACGGAATGGTACGGTTGCGTGGCCACCAAGAAGCCCAGATTTAAATCCAATGGATTTTTACGTACGGGGCCACATGAAGCCATTAGTATACACGGACATCGAATTTGAAACCTTAGAGGAATTGCAAGGTAGAGTATTTCATGCTGGTAACGTTATACGCGAGCAGCCTGGAATATTCGCCCGCGTTCGCGACAATTGGTTACGTCGGTGTCAGGCGTGTCTGGATGCAAACGGCAACTATTTCGAGCATCTTTTGTAAATAAATGTAGGTAGCGAAATTTGTATTTCTTTACTACACATTCAGGTCAGAGTAGCCACGCATTGACAGCAGCTTGTTGCGTGACAGTTTAATCACACTAAAAGAAAAGAAACAGTTTTATCACTTTCTGAAAAAAAAACAACACGTTTTGCAGTCACTTCGTCAAAGGAATTTACTTCCATGTAAATCAATGCATTTTTCGTGAGCATCAAAACTGTCATGCAACAAATTGCCACCACTGCACACCTGGCCTAAGAACACGTGTAGAGTTTTCGTTCACTTGTTTCTTATTTTCTAGCTGACGACCCTAAGTGCCTCCGCTACTCCAAACAGATCCTCAATGGGACCGCTACTGTAAGGGGCCCGTAGTTACTTGCTTACTGGGTCATCTTGTACAGCTCACAACGGGCGGTCTTTGTGCTACGGCTCATCTGTGTGCGTGTAACGACGATCTTTTCCACAAACATCTCTGATGTTTAAACCTTTATAACAGCGAAACTATACAAGATACAACAAAATGTATTCAGACCATTTTACTCTACTGGTGGTCTCCAATGTATGTGCAAAATTATGGAATCTTGCGACTATTAGTTTAGCATATAGACATGTTAACTTTGAGGCATTATTACTGTAAAATGGAGACAGATCGGACATTATGTCATAGGACTTTTATGTTCCATTGGACCTCCCCTACCACCCCCTAAAATATTGCTACGTATACTGTTTACAACCTGTAGAATATCGGAAATACAAGTTATCTTGCCATTACAAGATATACTCAATAAAACAGCTGAGCGTTTGTGTAGTGCAGTGGCTGTAAATTGGGATCAGCATAATTTATTGAATTTAAAATTAATTGTCACCTTAGAGTTTGATAGCTCGTCAGGTCATACAAACCCCCATCAACAGTATGAAAATACAGAAAACGAGGCGCAAGATAACTTGTGTTTCCGATATTCTATAATTTTGTGGTTGACATTCAGTCATAGCTTCTCTGACAAATTGGTAGGCCGGATAAATTGCACAGTTTCTCGATCGAGAATCTTTTACTAATCCTACATATCTACTTTAACTGTAATGATGCTCTAAGTAGAATGCAACATTCATGTATTAAGCGGTTACGAAAGAGTTTTAAAAGATAGAAATATACACATGTATAACAGTTTTTAGATTTTTCTTATTTAATTATATAGTGATTGTTACGTTATCCACGAGTATATTCATTTTCCTTTCTTAACTATCTCCTACCAAGTTAATTTGGCGTGTGAGCTGCGTATAGGGTTCGGCAATCGAGTTGGGAGCATATAGTACGCAACAGGATACGACATGTAAACCCTTTATATAGCACAATTATTAGTATTCAAGTATTCTATTATCTGTTTATACTCCATATGAATAAATACAATAAAAAAATCTAAAATATTGTCATCAAAGCACGCAAACCATAAAAAACACGGTTTTTGTCGATTTTTCAACTCAAAACGCATTTTTCTTCGAATCCTGAAGGGCTAGACCAATTTCACGGTCATATTTGAATTCAGCGCGTCAAAATCTATAAGAAATGATGTATAACCAGTAATGGAAAAACTTCAACCACGAATTATAACGGAAAAACCGAAATTTTCGTCGAAAATGCCAACTTTGACTTAGATTTTCAAGGTCAAAATTTTTTTTTTATGCACTCTAAACATTTTTCCCTTAATCTGCAACATCTTAGCTTTAACCTCCAAAAAGTCCCATCCCTCTACCTTAATCCTATCAACAGTTCTACGATTTTGACACAAAAAAGAGCAGTTTGACCCACTGTGCGCCGCGGCGACGCTGGTTGGCTGCGGTTTCACTTAGCTTGGCTAGTTGGCTTGGCTTGGCGCTAGCGTCGATGAATTTTCCTCTTGGCGGTGATTGGTTCAGACGGCGGTAGTAGACCCCACTCTATTCCTACTACCGCTGCAGGTAATTTCCTCGCCACCCTGGCAGTGATGCCAGAATCGTGGGACGCCGAACCAAACGCTTACCTCCACTATGACCTATCGTCGTCCCCCACTTTCTTCCCATCGCACTGCACTCAAGCATATCCCTACCCCTGTCCGTGTACTCGGCAGCCCAACAGGCAGCTCACACGGACAGGAGTAAAAATATGCTTGTGTGCAGTGTGGTGCGAAGAAAGTGGGGGACGCCGTAGGTCATAGTAGGGGTAAGCGTTTGGTCCCGCGTCCCACGATTCTGGCATCACTGCGTGTTAAGGTGGCATTTCCAATGCGCGGGCCGCCGCGGCGGCGAGCGGCGCGGCGTCGCCACAGCACACCGCAGAGTGTATCTAGAGACGCGGCAGCGTCTCGACTCCAAGTACATGAAAAACAACCTGTATATGTCTACTGTCCCTACCGCTACCGTGTACCTTTACTCGTCGCGGTGGCATTCCAATCTAATTCTGAAATTTATCACATTATATCTCATCACGCCTGCAATATTTTCTAAATTTAAAGGCATTATTCTTATGTAAACCGCATACCAGCTTTCGAATAAGACCAATTTCAATCAAATCGGTTCACGCATGACAGAGATATCGTAATATCGTCTCATGAATCTGTCAGAAACGGTAAGTTTCTTCTTCTGATTCTCCAAGAAATTTTTCGTCAACCATAGTACATATATATATTTTTCGTCGTTAACCATAATATATACGTATATACGCGTTACACACACACACCTTCACCCAACACATGTTCGTTCTTCTTTCGTCGATACGTATATACGCGTTACACACACACCTTCAGCCAACACATGTTCGTTCTTCTTTCGTCGACTCTCGGGATTATTCGGCAGGGATCGTCGTCCGTCCTTGTACACAGGGCCGTTCCTGGGTTTTGGCCGCCCAGGTGCGAAAACAATATTGCCGCCCTTATTAATTTAATATTCTTTAATTAAAAATTTAATATACAGTGTTTACTTTTACATCTATATATACATAGTTTTAAACAGTTATCGCGCAAAGAAATAGTTTTAAATTTTTATTTTCATAAAATGAAACAAAGATCCTTAAAACATATTAAAGGGTTTTATTTGAATATTTTATTCCACATATAAGTGCAAACTGATGCGTAATGAAGAGAAGTATTAGTATTAAGTGTACTGAAAGTTAAATAAATTGATTTCGTATCTAGGAGTACCATTAGTCCAGACTCCAGTCATGCGACTCGCTGATTGTGAGTTTCGTGATCTTCGACGCTCGAAACCAGCGGGTAATATGTATTCACTACGTCAGCATATTAACAACTTTTATTCTTCATCGAATCGATATGGTGATACCAATGAATTCCTGCTACAAATCACTTCCCAAATCAATTTTTCATGTAATTTCTTTAATTATGGTCCGAGTTATATCGTTTTGGGGACTATTTTCATCAAGAAAGCATAAGGGAACTACAGAATTCAGCATTCGTCACTGGTTACAAGGAGAGTATTTTAGGTGTCCGCCTCCGATTATTTTGATTTTTGGATATGTTATAGAGGACCGAAAAATAAGAAATACGTGTTTTTTTATTTTTCCCCGTTTTCATATTTGGGGGTGAAAACTGCGTTCAAAGTTAGGGTTGAAAAATCATTTTTGTGGAATATCGCGAAAACTATTAGAGATAAGGGAATAGTGTCAATGGACGAATTTTGTGTCTTTGAATGCGAAATATGACTGACTCACCAGATTTTCAAAAAGTCCATTTGTTTAAATAATACATAAAAAATTGTTATTTTTTGTTAATAATTCTTGTAAATCTTCATCTATATTCATGCAAGTTTATTTTCTCATACTTAACAAATATAATTATTATTATTGAAGTTTACTTATAGTAAGGTGTCCTTCTGCAGGGAAATGTAGTTCTCAAGTTATCTAGAAATAAAATTCTAAACAAAACATATCGAATACGCATATAATTTCCTTTTGTATACTAGATATTACTTGTTGCGTGAACAAAATTGCCATTTCGAGTTTGTTTAAAATTTTTTTTCTAGATAATTTGAGAACTTGTGTTTCCCTGTAGGAGGACAGCTTATTAGTAAACTTCAATAATAATTATATTTGTTAATTTGTAGGAAATACAAATTCTGATTTATCCGTATTTTCGGTTCGGCTGTGAAGTATGAGAAAATAAATTTGCATGAATATAGATGAAGATTTACAAGAATTATTAACAAAAAATAACAATTTTTTATGTATTATTTAAACAAATGGACTTTTTGAAAATCTGGTGAGTCAGTCATATTTCGCATTCAAAGACACAAAATTCGTCCATTGACACTATTCCCTTATCTCTAATAGTTTTCGCGATATTCCACAAAAATGATTTTTCAACCCTAACTTTGAACGCAGTTTTCACATCCAAATATGAAAACGGGGAAAAATAAAAAAACACGTATTTCTTATTTTTCGGTCCTCTATAACATATCCAAAAATCAAAATGATCGGAGGCGGAAACCTAAAATACTCTCCTTGTTAGTGCGCAACATTGAATGGCCCCGCTGGTTTCGAACGTCGACGACCACGAAACTTGGCGAGGCACAGGATTGTCGGCGGCATCACCTTTGACGACTCTAGTTGGAGAATCAGTACAGGGACATTCCACGCCAAATCAATCACATTTTGCCCCTTGATGTCTGGGATTTTGTTAAAAATGGAATATGTTTTAGTTCTCGTGAAATTACGGGGCGGGTTTAAGTCATCATTTCGTCTATTTCGAATTTGTTTAAAAATACAAGGCCTTGAATTTGGAGATTTTTGCCTATTTTCGTGAAAGTAGATTGTATTGATGAATTTTTATTTCGAAAACCTACGTTGGATAATTTGAAAAAAATTTAATACTTGTTAATCAAAATTTTACAAACAGCGTGCGGCCGCCCCTAGGTTTGGCCGCCCAGGTGCGGGGGCACCTTCTGCACCCCCGCCAGGAACGGGCCTGCTTGTACATTCATACTTATACAGGGTGTAAACAGTATACGTAGCAATATTTTAGGGGGTGGTAGGGGAGGTCCAATGGAACATAAAAGTCCTATGACATAATGTCCGATCTGTCTCCATTTTACAGTAATAATGCCCTAAAGTTTGCACCATGCGTTTGAAACGGGTAGTAGCTCGCGCATATTGGTGAGACCAACACATTGAAACAGGGTGTTGACTTCTGATCTTTCATGTAATTCCCAAAGTGGTGTGTTTTTCGGAAGGAAAGACTCTTAAGAGTGATCCTCCAGCGACTCGACTCAAGGAGATGCCGCATCATATCCCGTGGCGAAGACAACACACCATGATGCTTCACCGCAAGTTTATGGCTTCCGACCCTTGAAGGGGTTTGAATACCTATTACGAACCAAACTCTTTCAGCTCCGCATTTCTCATCAGATCTCTGCGAAAACGACGGCAATCGATACCTTTCGTCATCGTTTGGTTGTCATTTAAAGTGAATTACGAGTAAAAGATAAATCGAGGAAAATCATATCAAACGTAAAAAAGTGAATACACATTTTTTTTAAAACAGAATCGAAAATAATAATTATTTGAAGTGAGAGGACAAGAAATATGTAGATTTCGTTTTCAAATATCGCTTAAATGAAAAAGTAATGTAACAGGAAATAAACAAAACGTGATCGTAGTTCGTTATTGTGATAAGAATCCGTAGTTTAATAACGGCCAACACTGTTGCTGATGATGAATAAGTCTGTTTAAAAGCCCCGAAGACAAAATTTAGGTACGGAAATTTAGATAAATATCGCCGGAAATAAGCCATAGCCTGCGTTAAATTTAATAACTAATAATCACCAATAAAGTAACTAAAACTCACTCTTTCGGAAATTCACCTGCAGCTTGAAAATCTGTGTCACAGGGTCACCGAACCGATCCTGGTCATCGATGGACGTGCTCCGTGCACAGCTGGTCCCAGGTATCCTTACATTCCCACTACCCAAAGTTAAGGGTCGCAATGTCAGGTGCGTCCAGGTCAACGTACCGAATAATCACTTCACTGCACAGCTACTAACACTGATCACTTTATTTATCCTGAAGTATTCTTGGGCCGTGTACATTTCTGCGACGCGATTGCTAGCTGACTGACAGAATTTTTTCCAAGCAACTTCCGCTACCCCCAAGTAGCTTCTCTGGTTCCATTATGAGTTAACTCCCACCAGGGCAAGAGGCTTTAGGTAAAAAGAAGACAACACATTTTCGGAACACGTGTTTTGCAGAAGTGCAACGAACATTTTCACAAAAGCCCGCGCTCCGTCCTTCTACTGCCAATGTACCCATTGCTTCGAGATAGAAAACAGACACCACGTGTATCGGTTCGAAAGGGTCCGAAGGGAAGAGACAGTCTTCGAGTTGCTATAAAGAAGAAAATGCATACCATTCCTGTTTCCCCTTTCCGATACCCTGAGTTCACGACTGCTACGAGGCGGAACCAATTAAGTCATAAATTATCCGAAACTGTAGGAAACCGTTCTCTACCGCCGACTCGCCGGACAATAAACCGCGACCCTGGCGAAATGCTCTGGCTGATCAGCCTGATTAATTTTGAAGAACTAGAAATTACAGAGTATTATCCAACATCAATACGCCTCGCGGAAAGACACAGGAAGAGAAGAGGTAGTCCGCTGACTGCGCGTAGTCCCGCCTGCTTCGTCCTACCTTCAAATTAAAGACGGATCCCTTATCTCTCGAGTATAACCACGCGCTCGAATTTCAAAACAAAAGCACGCGTCGACGTATTCCGTGCTAGAGATGTTGGGCCTTGAGGTCCGATTGGTCCCAAACTAACCAATCGGGCCTGCTTATTTCTCGTGTCTAAACACGCGCTCGAATTTCAAAACGAAAGCACGCGTCGACGTATTTCGTGCGAGAGAAGGTGGGCCCTGGGGAGGAGATATTACTGTGAAGAGGGCCTCTTCAGAACAGTGGCCGTTTGGGAGGGATGCAGGGCAGATTGGTTAGATTAGGGCCAATCGGACTTCAAGCCCACTGTCTCTCGCACGGAATACGTCGACGCGTGCTTTTGTTTTGAAATTTGAGCGCGTGTTTAGACACGAGAGATAAGCAGGCCCGATTGGTTAGTTTGGGACCAATCGGACCTCAAGGCCCAACATCTCTAGCACGGAATACGTCGACGCGTGCTTTTGTTTTGAAATTCGAGCGCGTGTTTATACTCGAGAGATAAGGGATCCGTCTTTAATTTGAAGGTAGGACGAAGCAGGCGGGACTACGCGCAGTCAGCGGACTACCTCTTCTCTTCCTGTGTCTTTCCGCGAGGCGTATTGATGTTGGATAATACTCTGTAATTTCTAGTTCTTCAAAATTAATCAGGCTGATCAGCCAGAGCATTTCGCCAGGGTCGCGGTTTATTGTCCAGCGAGTCGGCGGTAGAGAACGGTTTCCTACAGTTTCGGATAATTTATGACTTAATTGGTTCCGCCTCGTAGCAGTCGTGAACTCAGGGTATCGGAAAGGGGAAACAGGAATGGTATGCATTTTCTTCTTTATAGCAACTCGAAGACTGTCTCTTCCCTTCGGACCCTTTCGAACCGATACACGTGGTGTCTGTTTTCTATCTCGAAGCAATGGGTACATTGGCAGTAGAAAGACGGAGCGCGGGCTTTTGTGAAAGTGTTCGTTGCACTTCTGCAAAACACGTGTTCCGAAAATGTGTTGTCTTCTTTTTACCTAAAGCCTCTTGCCCTGGTGGGAGTTAACTCATAATGGAACCAGAGAAGCTACTTGGGGGTAGCGGAAGTTGCTTGGAAAAAATTCTGTCAGTCAGCTAGCAATCGCGTCGCAGAAATGTACACGGCCCAAGAATACTTCAGGATAAATAAAGTGATCAGTGTTAGTAGCTGTGCAGTGAAGTGAATATTCGGTACGTTGACCTGGACGCACCTGACATTGCGACCCTTAACTTTGGGTAGTGGGAATGTAAGGATACCTGGGACCAGCTGTGCACGGAGCACGTCCATCGATGACCAGGATCGGTTCGGTGACCCTGTGACACAGATTTTCAAGCTGCAGGTGAATTTCCAACAAGGGTGAGTTTTAGTTACTAACGCCTATCACCTTTCGTTAATTTCCTGTTACATTACCTTTTCGTGGCTACGTTATTAACAGATGGAAATTTACGTATTCCTTATCCTCCCACTTCAAATAATTATTATTTTCGAATCTTCTAAAAAAAACTGCGTATTCGTCTTTTTACGTTAAATTCAGGTCAGAGTAGCCACGCATTGACAGTAGCTTGTTGCGTGACAGTTTAGTCACACTAAAAGGAAAGAAACAGTTTTATCACTTTCTGAAAAAAAAACAACACGTTTTGCAGTCACGTCGTCAAAGGAATTTACTTCCATGTAAATCAATGCATTTTTTCATGAGCATCAAAACTGTCATGCAACAAATTGCCACCACTGCACGCCTGGCCTAAGAACACGTGTAGAGTTTTCGTTCACTTTTTTCTTATTTTCTAGCTGACGACCCTAAGCGCCTCCACTCCAAACAGATCCTCAATGGGACCGCTACTGTAAGGGGCCCATAGTTACTTGCTTACTGGGTCATCTTGAACAGCTCACAACGGGCGGTCTTTGTGCTACGGCTCATCTGTGTGCGTGTAGCGACGATCTTTTCCACAAACATCTCCGATGTTTAAACCTTTATAACAGCGAAACTATACGAGATACAACAAAATGTATTCAGACCATTTTACTTTACTGGTGGTCTCCAATGTATATGCAAAATTATGGAATCTTGCGACTATTAGTTTAGCATATAGACATGTTAACTTTGAGGCATTATTACTGTAAAATGGAGACAGATCGGACATTATGTCATAGGACTTTTATGTTCCATTGGACCTCCCCTACCACCCCCTAAAATATTGCTACGTATACTGTTTACACCCTGTATATACTATTTTGAATTTTATAACCTACCAAGTGCTAAGTGTCAAATAAAGTAAAATGTCCGAACTTGGAATGTCACGAGCTTTTACACTACATAGGAGACTGAATTATTGTCTCAATTAATAAGGTAAGTCGCCAAAATTTTTTTAATATATTTCTTATGTAGAGTCGCAGACTAGAAAGTTGTCCGGAGATGGTTCGACCGAGAAGCATCTCCCTTCACACAAGTTTTTGGAAATTTGTACCATGCATGTACAAAATAATATATTGTAGTAAAAAATTGTACTGCATTTAAATTGCCAGATATTTGTATTTGTATACTAACAATTTGGAGTTTTTATGTAAAGCTTATTATATTATAGAAATGAAGGGGACGCACAGGACTCCGATAAAAATGACGCACAGGCTTGGATGGATAGAAATGAAGGGAATGCACAGGCGAGGAGGTTGTCCGGAGAAGAATAGATAGATAGACACAGCATCTTGCTTCGCACAAGTTTATGGAAAGTCAAATAAGGTAAATCGACAAAATTATAAGCATACTAAACTAATTTTATTCCAAAACCAATAAATTGTGTGTCGAAAATATTGGATCTCTTCGTTCATCTTCGCTGAATTATTACCATAGCATTTAAATTTCCGGCAACAAGACTTTCTGTCATACGCTCTCATTTCTTTCGGACACATTTGTAATCTACACTTATTATAGCAAAATGCCATTCTATTTCTATATAGTTGCTACGCTATTCATTAATTTTACTAGTTTTCCATTAACAATATTTCAATTCACCAATAAATATTTTTATATACTATACTAAACCAACACCAGTAAAAATATTGAATCTCTTCGTTCATTTTCGCTGAATTACCATTAACATTTTTTAAATTTCTGCCACAAGACTTTCTATCATATGCTCTCGCCTCCTTTGGACACATTATGTAGTCTCCACACTTACTATAGCAAAAGGCCACTATTTCTGTATAATTTCTATATAAGTAAGTTCTACGTTAAGTTGTATCCCCATAAAAAACTTCAAAAAAGTAAAAAAATACGGCAAGTATGTATGTATAGTTTATTGTTCCCCTCGGGGTTACAATCGTCTTTACAAAATTCCTTACCCTAGCTATCCTTTACCGCTTAATACTAACCTTACATTCTACCTTACCCTATAGCCTTATCCTATTTCTTATCTCTATTCTTAAAACTACTCGCTATTTACAATATTTACATATTTACATCATTACATAAGAGAGAGAGAGAGAGAGAGAGAGAGAGAGAGAGCGCGCGCTATACCCTCCTCCACCGCCTTTCCGCTCCTAGTCTATCTCCCCCCGTTCCTGCCTTCCCCTGTTTCTACGTCTACCCTCCACCTTTTACTTCTAATTTCTACTTCTTGGGCTTCCGTTTCCCCTTTCACCCCCTTCTCGCTCCTCCTTTGCATTCCTCTTACTCTCTTTTCTTCTTCTCTCCTTTCCTCCCCACTCACCTCACCGCTCTCGCATTTTCTCCTTCTCTCCTTCTCTCGACCTCTCTCATCCACCCCTCCCCCTCCCCTCCCCCTCCCCTACCCCCCCAAAATCCTTCCCACATTCTCCTGCCATCCCCCATCATCCTCCCCCCTTCTCCCACACCTCTCCCATACATGCTCCCACGTCTCTTCTTCACTTCCGCATACTCTGCATTCCCTCCTCCCTTCTGTTTCCCAGTGCCACCCTTCCCGTACTTCATTCCCAAGCCTAAACCTAATCACTCTCTTCCATCTGTTTTCCCCCCAGCCTTTTTCAGGTATCCCGGAATTTCCTCCCCCTTTACCATCCCATACCACCTGTTCACCCTTGACTCCCTAATACTCTCCCACATCTCGTCCCTCTGCTGTTCCCTATCTTTTTCCTCTATCTCCCCCCACTCCGTGTCTCCACTCCCTCCCCACCTGCACATGAACCCTCTCCTTTCCTTCTCCCATCCTGACTTCTCTCTATCAGACCGTTCCCTCTCCTCCATTTCCTCCCAACACCTCCTTGCTAATTTGTAATGGTCTCCGGTTGCGAGACGATTACCGGTGGGACGGAGAAGGGATATTTGCCGACTCAGTCGGTATGTCCGGGTTCGGCGAATGAGTTCAAGTCGTATTTCCAAACAGTAACAGTGTTTATTGTAAGCTGTAATTGTGTTTACATTTGATTCCGGTCCCGTCGGAAGAGCTACGGAGTTACGGTCGTTTCGGCACGTCGGTCTCGCGGCGGCGGCGACTTAGCGGCGAGCGGATGGAGCTTGGATGCGGTTTGTGTAACGTTCTGCTCGGAATGGCCTTAAGGGGCGCGTTCGTACGAGAGTCGTATAATAGAATTTCAGAGTGCGATAAGATTCCGGCCTAATGGGCGCGGAGGTGTCTTTCTGATGCAGGCAGGGCGCGAGACAAATCTCGGCCTATTTTGGACAGAGGCTGGTAATGGTACAGTATGGCTATGGCCGACACTGACACACCTCACGGATTGGCATGAGATCACTCTCGTGCCGTGGTTACCAAAAATTTGAGCGTCTTGTTGATTGCTTGAAGCAGTATAGCGACATGCACAAGAGCTCCCGATTCCGCTTGCCGCGGCCTTTATAAGGAAAGGCTGTTCATTTTCGCTCGCGAGAGAGTTAGCGGGGCCGCGGCCGCCCAGCGGCCGCGGCGCGAACTAAGTCCGCTGTCTCGGTCTCGGGATTCGCACGGCGCGTGACGTGACTTCGTCACAAATTCTCCCGCCCGCCCTTCCCTCAGCTTCCCCTCGTACCTCCATGCCCTTTTTCCTGCCTTCGTCCTCCACTTATCCCTCTGTACCTCCTCCCTCACCGTGTATCCCGGCGTCCACCAGTCTACTCCCATTGTCCACCTTATGCTCCTCTCCTGCCCTTTTTCTATCCTTTCCCTCTCTTTCCAGCCCCAAATTTCCCCTCCGAACCCCATCACTGGCCATACCAGCAGATCCACTAGCCTCAACCTCCTGGCCCAATTGTCCTTAAACCTCCTCTTACCTATCCCCCATACCTGCCTCATAACTGTTGCTGCCTTTCTTACCCTGTCTCTCACCTGCGCTTCCTGCCCTCCGTTTCTTTGCAGCACATACCCCAGATACTTCATCTCCTTCACCTCCTCCACCCTCACCCCTCTCCAATACCACCTTGCTCTCTTCATCCTCCCTCCCCCTTTCCTGGACCTCATCACCTTCGTCTTCTCTACATTCAGCTCCAGCTTTTTCCTCTCCAGGTACCCTTCTAAACCCGCCATCATCTCTCTCATCCCCTCTTCGTCCTCCGCCATCAGCACCATATCGTCCGCGTAAGCCAACGTATATACTTTTTCTCCCCGTATCTTCACCCCTCCCCACCCTCTTCTCCTAAACACCTCCTCTAAGTCCGCTATTACTATATTGAACAGCATCGGGCTTAGAGGGCAGCCTTGCCTTACCCCCTTTTCTGTCCAGAACGCCTCTCCGAGCTCTTTCCCCACCCTCACTCTGCTCTTCGTTTCCCTGTACATCTCCTCTATCCTTTCCCTCAGCCCTTTCCTAATCCCCCTTTCCTGCAACGTCTCCCCTAATACCTTCCTGTCTACCGAATCAAACGCAGCTTTGAGATCTACAAATATTCCCCCTCCCTAAATTGTCTGTTTACCACGTAATTCAATACGTATATATTGTCAATCACCCCCATCCCCTCCCTGAACCCCGTTTGATTCGGTGGCAGCACTCCCTTCTCCTCCATTTCACTCCTTAGCCTCTCCCCCAATATTCCCGCATAAACCTTGTACAGGGTCGGCATTAAAGTTACCCCTCTGTATTGTTCTACCCTTACCCCCTGCCCCTTTTTCACTATAGGAACTATTATGCCCTCTTTCCACTGCTCCGGCCACCCTTCTCCCCTCCATACCTTGTTCCAGATCCCCCTGACCCAGCCTCCCATTTCTTCCCCCCCGTACCTCCACACCTCATTGGGCAGCCCGTCCATCCCCATCGCCTTCCCGTCCTTCAGCTTTCCTATCACCCTCCTCACCTCTTCACTGCTTATCTCTCTCCTCCTGCCCCCTGCCTTCTTCTGCCCCCCTTACCACCTTCCCTTCCACTCCGCCTAGCACCCCCATAAAATACTCCTTCCACCTCTCCATCTCTATTTCTTCATTCCTCTTCATTCTTTTCCTCCTTTCCCTATTCACTATTCTCTAGACCTCTCCCTCTGTTTTCGCCTTCTCCGCCTCTCGTTCCCATCTCTCATTTTCCTCCTCTTTCTTCCTCCTACACAGCTCCTTGTATTCTCTCTTACCCACGTCGTATTCCCGTCTGCTTCCCCCTGCTCTCCTCCATCTCCTCATCCTCCTTCTCACCTCTCCTTTCTTCTCCTCGCACTCCCCATCCCACCAGCATCTCCCACTCTTCCACCCGTCCTCTTCCTATTCTCCCAGTCTTTCCATCGCCTTTTTTATCTTTTCTGTTCCTTCCCTCAATTCCTCCTCCACGTCTCCTCCCCCCACTTCCAGCCCGTCTATGCCCTCCCTAAACTTACCCCTTCCTACTTCTGTCCAGTCCCTCTTCCTCTTCCCCCCTCTGCTTCCCTTTTCCTTCTTCCTCCCTTCCTTCCCCCTTACTTCCACTATCAGTGGCTGATGGTCCGAATCCACGTGGTCCCCTACCTCCATCTAGAGACGCGGTAGCGTCTCGACGCCAAGTACATGAAAGACACCCTATATATATATGTCGACTGTCGCTGCCGTGTACCTTTACTCGTCGCAGAGACACTCTAACCTAATTCTGACATTTATACATTAATATCTCATCACGCCTGCAATATTTTGTAAATTTAGTCATTTTTCTGATATAAACCGCATATCGGCTTTCGAACAAGACCAATTTCAATAAAATCGGTCCACACATAACAGAGATATCATAATATCGTTTCATGGATCTGCCAGAATTTTTAAATTTTTCTCCTTCTTCTCCAAGAAATTTTTCGTCAACATAATACGCATATACGCGTTACACACACACCTTCAGCCAACACATGTTCGTTCTTCGTTCCTCGACTCTCGGGAATACGTATATACGCGTTACACACACACCTTCAGCCAACACATGTTCGTTCTTCTTTCGTCGACTCTCGGGATACATACATATTATTATTATATATACTATTTTGAATTTTATTATTATAACCTACCAAGTGCTAAGTGTCAAATAAATCCCCATAAAAAAACTTCAAAAAAGTAAAAAAAATACGCCAAGTACATGAAAAATCAAATTAATCACAAAAATAGAAGATAATAATAATCACAAAAAATTGTATCTAGAATTTATCCTTAATTCTGTCGCGTGATAATTCGTAATTTATAATATTAAAAATTATCTAAAGTCAGTCCCTACGCAAATTATCTTTGTAAAAAGAAGTGAGATCCCCATAAAAAAACTTCAAAAAAGTAAAAAAATACGCCAAGTACATGAAAAATCAGATAAATCACAAAAAATAGAAGACAATAATAATTACAAAAAATAGAAAAAGTATATCAGATAAATCACAAAAAATAGAAGACAATAATAATCACAAAAAATAGAAAAAGTATACAATACAAAAAAGACGTGAAATCAAAATGAGCTGCCAGTACATAAAGATGCTTTCCAACTGCGCTTTAGATGACACATCTATCTACATATGCACAGCTAAAATTCCATTACTCATAATGGCTATTTATACAAAGAAAAAATGTATTAAATAATAATATGCAGATATATTTTTATACAAATAAATATTTTAATACGAATAAATATTTGATTCAAAATACTTGGCGCTAATATTTTAATACGAATAAATATTTGATTCAAAATACTTGGCGCTGCGCCCCGAATTGGTGTTGCTAACCTCAATAAATATGTATAAATTGCATTAATCCTTTTCTTTCTTTCTTGTACGTGCATGCGTGGGTGCGTGCGTGTGCATATGCCACGTATGGCATTAGAATTAAATATATGTAGAATAGATCTGACTGCGTTTCTAGTATCTGTATGTATATGTTTTTTATATTGTAATGGAGTTGTAAATTATTAATGCTAAGGTAATTAACATTTTTTCGGTTGCACAGCGCCAAGTATTTTGAATCAAATATTTATTCGTATTAAAATATTTATTTGTATAAAAATATATCTGCATATTATTATTTAATACATTTTTTCTTTGTATAAATAGCCATTATGAGTAATGGAATTTTAGCTGTGCATATGTAGATAGATGTGTCATCTAAAGCGCAGTTGGAAAGCATCTTTATGTACTGGCAGCTCATTTTGATTTCACATCTTTTTTGTATTGTATACTTTTTCTATTTTATGTGATTATTATTGTCTTCTATTTTTTGTGATTTATCTGATATACTTTTTCTATTTTTTGTGATTATTATTGTCTTCTATTTTTTGTGATTTATCTGATATACTTTTTCTATTTTTTGTGATTATTATTGTCTTCTATTTTTTGTGATTTATCTTCCTTACCCACTCCCTCGTTCTCTCATCCCCCAACACATAGTCTATCACCGTCTCTCTTCCTCCCCCTCCTGTATAAGTGAACTCCCCTTCCTCATCCCCTTCCGTGTTCCCATTCAAAATCTCCCACTCCGTCTCCTCTATTATTCCTAACATTCTCCTCCCCTCTCTATTAATCATCTTTTCCTTCGACTTCCTTCCCTCCTGACCTCCCTCTTCCTCTCCCCCACCCCCACCTTTCTCCCCCGTCCTAGCGTTAAAATCTGCCCCTATCAGCCCTATTCTTTGCTCCTCCCTATCTTCCATCCATCTCCTCAGTTTCTCCTTCTTCCCTTCCAAACCCCCACTCATATATACCCCCACTATTCTCCACTTAACCTGCCCCAGTACTACCTTCACCGTCATTATCCCCTCGATCTCCTCCTCTTTCCCCTCCTCCTCCTTCTCTATGCTCTTTCTCGTTCCCACCACCATTCCTCCCTTTGCCCTCCCCTTCTTGTTCTTTTTACTTGCCCATTGCGCCTCCCATCTGTATTCTCCCGGTAGCCTGTGCCTCATCCTTTCCCATCCCTTTTCATCAATCCACGTCTCCGTCATTACCACCACGTCCCATTCCCTCACGCTTTTCCAGAATCCTCTGTCCTTTCTTTCTAGACCCGCCACATTCCAAAAGCATACTTTCCATCCCTCCAGCTCCCGCCCCCCTTCTCCCCCCTCCCCTGTTCTGTCTACCCCGTTTCCCCCCTTATCCCCCTCTCCCCTTCCCCCGTATTGTCCCCCCCTCTTCCCCCTCTGCTCCTTCCTTCATACCTAACCAGCGTTTCCCTTTCCTCGTCCCATTTCCACCATTGTCCATCCACCTCTACCTTCCCGTACCCTACCCATGCCATTTTCCCTTTTCTCCTTTCCTCCTCCACAATCCTCCTTAACTCCCTCTGCATGAGTCTCTCCTTCCGCGTCAGGTCGTCCTCTATCCTCTCCCCTCTCCCCTTCAGAGCTTTCTTTTTGCCCATCACCTCCCTCTTCTGCTCCCTATCTTTTAGCTTCACAATCACCATGTCCCCCCTTCCCTCTTCCTCTTTTCCCACTTTGTACACCTCCCCTATCTCCACTTTTGCCTCTATCCTCTCCATTATCTCCTCCACGCTTTTCTTTGGGTTCTCCCTTACCACCACCCCTTTTATAAGTATATTGTTCCTTCGCTCTTCTCTTAATCTCTTCTCCATTATCCACTCCATTTCCCTGATTCTCTGGTACATTCCACCCTCCCCGTCCTTTTTCCTTCCTTTTTCTAACTCCTCTATCCTGCTCTCCAGGAGCAGATAATAGAAGATAATAATAATTACAAAATTAAAAAAAGATGTGAAATCAAAATGAGCCGCCAGTACATAAAGATGCTTTCCAACTGCGCTTTAGATGACACAACTACATATGCACAGCTAAAATTCCATTACTCATAATGGCTATTTATACAAAGAAAAAATGTATTAAATAATAATATGCAGATATATTTTTATACAAATAAATATTTTAATACGAATAAATATTTGATTCAAAATACTTGGCGCTGCGCAATCGAAAAAATGTTAATTGCCCTAGTATTAATAATTTACAACAACTCCATTCCAATATAAAATATTTTTTGTAATATGACTTTTTTGAAGTTTTTTGTGGAGATTTCCTATACTTACGCCGCGCCGCGCTGGCCCTTATATATTCATTTCAGCGTATTAAGAAATTCTTTATTTTTTTTTCGTATCGATAAGGGAGTGACAGCAATAGATTCCTTATGTTTTTCTGATGAAAATCATACCAAATGTCATGTAAATCGGACTACTTTTACAGAAGGAATACAAATCATAAAAAGAGTAGGCATTATTTTACCTTATTGCTTGTATAAAAGTAGTCCGATTTACAACGGCACAGTGAGGCGGATTGAAAAAGTCAGTGACAATTGGTTGTTTGTTTTAAGGTAGTTCCTAACCAACTATGCTAATCAAGTTAGAGTTGGATAATAAACGATAAATCTAAAGTAGTATGATACTATGGAAATAATAATAATAATTTTTAACATCATATATGTATATTTTAAAAAAGTGCAATGTTAATATAAATAATTGTAATACGAAAATGGAATATTAAATTGGTTAGCGTAGTGAATTGGAGCGGCAGATCTGACAACGTCGCATTTTTCGCGACAACGTCTCGGAGCGTTTTTTATAACCAAAATATCAGAAAAAATGTTCATATGGATCTGAATCTTCGCCAATCCCAAGAATAGAGAAAAAATTCGTCATGTTATTTTTTCCAATCAAGATGTCGAATCGTATGAAGCTACTTTATAACAAAAGGTTTTTTTTTTTGCAAAGATGCCTATAAAAGTATCTAGTACTAGATCTGAAGAAGTCGATGAAAAGTTTAAAACATCTTCGTGTGTATTGCAATGAGAATATTTTTTGAGCATACAATCTTTTCTATAGGGGAGACCGGGGCCAGTTGATTAAATTTTTACATTTCAAATTTTTATAAATAGACCATTAGTATTTTGTTGACTTGCTGTATACCAAAAGTTTACAAATTTCATTAGGTATACAGGCTTAATTTTTAAAATCGTTTTAATTTATTCTAGGTTGTAGTTCCCGGAAAGTAACTAAACAGACAATACTAATATATCGTCGATGAGTTTGTTATGGAAAAAGAACTATATGGAACTAATTATTCGCTATTACTTTACAGTATCGATAGGTACTCATTTTGGTTCCCAAAAAATATTTTCCTTTTATATCACCGAAATTTAAACGACTCGATTTAAAATTCTGCACAAAAAAAAACTTTGACACATGTTTACACATACAGCAGAAGTAGCTGCCATGATATTTTTACGTTTTTAAGACCTTATATTATTAGGTTACAAAAATATATAAAAACATAATTCCATAACTTTTAAATTCTGACTTGTTTCCTTATTTCTGGGGATTCTGTCCCATTGTGGCGATGGGCCGCGGGGCGGTCAGCCGCGCAGCACTGCTTCTGGAGCAGTGTATACTGCATTCCACATTAGAGCATACCGATTTCGCGCAGGCACGACCCTCAGGAGGCGTTGCTACGCTCGACTCCCCACTGAACCACCTATGTTTTTCTCCGTCGCACGGCCCTCTACTCTCTCTGTTAACTTTTCGTGCACTGTTTACGTTGACAACTGCCAGGTCTCACGTTATTCCTTGAAAATTATCACGACCAATCGCATGTGGTTCAAACTGTGGGTAGTAGTGGGAGCTGCGCAGATCGGCCGCAAATCGGTAGGGGCGTCGGTATGCTCTAGTATGGAATGCAGTATAGCGACTGGCAGCCGCGAGCCGTCGAGCGGCTAGTAGATTCTGCCAAAATGGCGGAAAACAGACTCTCGTCCCATTGTGTTGCTTCTCCAGTAGCCTAGGCTGCTCCTGCAGCAGACTTGCATACACTATAGCAATCTGCCGCAGCCGCGCGCGGTCAAAGTCGCAGATAGGAGAACAGATGAATGCTTTCCCATTGTACCAATGTACCGCGGCGCGCCGCGCATTGGAAATGCCACCTTTAGAGAGTCAGACCGTCGAACGCCGACGGTTACCCCCCCCCCCCCCCCCGTTTAAGGGTAATACGGGGGTGAACGCCCTTAACGTTATTATTTTTTTTCTCGGTTACTACTTAAAATATTTATATGAAACAGAAGCGACAAAATAGGTACATATTAGGTATTGTAAATGAATTATTACGGGTAGAAGAAAATACTTTATTTTTGGGGGTGGTTTTTGCAAACAACCCTATAAGTGACAACTCCTTGTCGTGATAATCGCTTATTTGTTTGAACCTATTGAACGTATAATCCGTACTTAGCCATGTCGTAGTTTGCTGTCTTTCTGATTATACAGGGTGTAAACGGTATACGTAGCGATATATTAGAAGGTGGTAGGGGAGGTACAATGGAATATAAAGGTCCTATGACACAGTGTCCGATCTGTCTCCATTTGACAATAATAATGCCTTAAAGTTTGCACCATGCGTTTGAAACGGATAGTAGCTCGCGCATATTGGTGAGACCTTTGACCTTTCATGTAATTCCTAAAGTGGTATGTTTTTCGGAAGGAAAAACTCTTAGGAGTGATCCTCCCGCGACTCGACTCCAGGAGATGCCGCCTGGTACCCTGTGGCGAAGACAACACCCCGCGAACAGATTCACAATGGGACTGCTACTGTAAAGGGTCCGTACTTTTTCGGTTACTGAGTCATCTTGAACAGCTCACCACGGGTGAACTTTGTGCTACGGCTCATCTGTGTACGTGTAGCGACGATCATTTCCACAAACATCTCCGATGTTTAAACCTTTATAACAGCTAAACTATAGGAGATACAACAAAATGTATTCAGACTCTTTTACTCTTTACTCGGTGGTCTCCAATGTACTTGCAAATTTATGGAATCCTGCAACTATTAGTTTAGCGTATAGACATGTTAACTTTGAGGCATTATTACTGTAAAATGGAGACAGATCAGACACTATGTCATAGGACTTTTATGTTCCATTGAACCTCCCCTACCACCCTCTAAAATATCGCTACCTATATCGTTTACACCCTGTATAAACGCTGATTGCAAAACCTCCCACAAAAAATAATTTTTTTTTCTACCCGTAATAATTCATTTACAATTCGGAAAAAATATATGAATTACAGCTAATATGTAGCTATTTTGTCGCTTCTGTTTCATTTAAATATCTGAAGTAGTCACTGAGAAAAAAATAATAACGATAAGGGCGTTTACCCCCGTATTACCAGTAAACGGGGGGCAGCGATCTAAAACTTTACGTAATGGTGTCTCAGGCTAGGAGCATTGTTTAAAAAATAACAACTCCAAGAATCGGCATGAGGGCCGTTTGCCCGTGCTTACCCTGCTAGAACCCTTAACAAACGCTTTTACAAATTCTATGCGTTTCTGCCTATTTGCTTTGGAGACACATGGTTTCTTTCGTGGTTTATGAATGGAAATATGGTTTATGCATGCCCCGATCCGACACGGGGTTATGCGGGACTCACCGTTCACGGGCGGGATACCCACTAAAAACCCCCTCCATTGTACCTCCTAGCTTCAGGCCTCCCTACCGTGTGGGGGGGGGGGGGGGACTTGGTTGTACTACTTCGCCCAATATCCCTCTTTTATTAATGTTCTGCGAACTGTTTCAACTGAGATGTCTCTATTTATACGTGAGCAAACATCTAACGTTAACTTTGGCATACTTGTACCCGGATGTATTTTAATTTGTCGACAAATGAATAGTTCATCAGTGTTCGACAATATTTTCTATTTTCCTGGGCCAGGTGTATTTCGAACTATTCCATCATACCGAAAGTTTTTTATAATTTTTTTGTACGGTGTTCTGCCGACTATTTTCTTTACTTGGCGAAAGGATTTACCTTGCTAATATATTATTACAATAAGATTTCATATTTAAATGTTAGTCTGCTTCCACTTCTTAGCCATGTTGCTACTATAATCGTAAATTTACGGATAACAGATTGTTTTTTTGTTTATGGTTTCTGAGCAACCGAACTTGGAAAAACATTTCGGGGGACATCCTCTTCAATAGTACCAACATTTAACCAATACAGACCTGCGTGATATGAAAATTCCTACATGTATTCTCAATTGTGCGTCACTAAAATACCTATACTTTTACAATTTTTGTTAAATATAGACAAATAGTCCATTTTATTTAGTTTTTTTTTACGAAGTATTTTGTAAAATATACGAATAAAATATATATTGTGTTTTCAGTTTTGAACATGTGTGTTTGTATTCATTTTCTCGCCAATTTTCATTACCAACGTAAGTGTACGCTCAATTTTGTGAGTAACCAAAGTATAGGGGAGACCGGAGCTAGTTGACTAATTTTTTATATTTCTAATTTTTATAAATACACCATTGTTATTTTGTTGACTTGCTGCATACCAAAAGTTTACAAATTTCATTAGGTATACAGGCTTAATATGTAAAATCGTTTTAATTGAGTCTACGTTGTAGTTTTTATGGTATTTAGAGTAGTGAAACGAATAAGTCAGCACACCCCGGCTGCGGGGTTAGTTGCCAATTATGATGGGGTTAGTTGACTTGACATTTACTTTTCAGTTTTAAACCTTTGCTTGCGAAAGGCGTATATATACGCTGTCACAGTACATCAATATATATGAAAAGCTTATATATACGCTGCCAATTTCATCAATATACTATACGAAACGCGTACATATGTATACTACGGCCAATACAATTTTTTTGTCACTCCTTGACAGTGTTATTTTTTTTATTAATTATCATGGTGTTAGATATTGTAATTATTTTGTACCTATTTGTTATGATCTATTTGGAAGACTTAAGAGTTTGAAGGGAGGATAGGGTGTAAAATTAGTAGGGGTGAGTTTGGAAGAATTGTATTGTCACGTCCCGGGTGGAGGTCTTTGGGGACAATAACATGGGGTTTATAAATGATGCTCAGGCGAGGATCTTGAATCCTACACACTGAGGGTAAGAAGGATCTCAGGCGAGGATCTTGAATCCTACACACTGAGGGTAAAAGGGACTCAGGCGAGGATCTGGAATCCTACACACTGAAGGGTAAGAAGGATCTCAGGCGAGGATCTTGAATCTTGCACGCTGAGGGCAGAAGGGACTCAGGCGAGGATCTTGAATCCTACACGCTGATCGACCATGGAAGGTTTAATGAACTGGGTTGTATCGGGAAGACACCCGTTAGAGCACTTGTTTTGGTTTGCCTTGGTAATCGGATATACCGTTGCATTATTGTAAAAGACACACGTAATAACTTCGCGAAATTCGACTAGTCATACGGTTAAGCGAAACCTATACGAAAGTAAGTTAGTAAACACCGTGATGCTTTCTGCGGTCGTTGCCCGTAATCAGCTGTTGCGGCAGCTTGTGTGAATTTAGGGATCTTCGCAGCCGAAGGATTAACACAATGACTCGAAGCGTCTTTTAAGCAAAGCGGTTTATTAGTTTTAACCAGGGCTTGTTCGCACTGTTTATGAAAGTGCTTTGTTGAACATAGAATGCGTTTAGACATTAAGCATTGGCACAGAACATTTATATAGATGGTTATCAATATATAAAATGTGATTATGAGCGTGACATAGGTACACTCGGCTCAAACGATTGTGGCCGATCGAGTTTCGATTGCATTCGAGCTTACTAGGGCTGACTTTTTTGTATCGCTAACCTTCTACAGTATTTCATGAATATGGTGAGACGGGAACCTGTAGCTTGGCAGTGCTCTCACCATATTCATGAAATACTGTAGAATGTTAGCGATGCAAAAAAGTCAGCCTTAGTAAGTTCGAATGCAATCGGATCTCGATCGGCCACAATCGTTTGAGCCGAGTGTACAGTATATGTTTTAAGATAGAATGATATAAGCAGTAAGCATTGATAAGAACATGAAATATAATTGCGATGAGCGTTAATAATACAATATAATAAAGCAACAAGCGTAACAAGACAATATAATATGAAAGCAATTAGAATAGCAATACAAAATAATATGAGTAGCAATTAGAATAGCAATACAAAATAATAGGTGAACGCAATACGCGTAGAAATACAAAATAATATGAATAGCAATTAGAATAGTAATACAAAATAATATGAATGGAGATGATACGCAGTATTTTAAATGGTAATGTAAATTTCTTACGGTAGTTGCCGTTGAACACTGAATTTAAGGTTTTAAGCGGTGACAATTTCTTGATGTTATACATTATAGCAGGCCTGCCCCATCGGGTGCAAATACCTCCTGAATTTCTGGGACCCGGGCAACAGCCGAGCGCGGGACTGTAAAGTTGCTACACATTGCGAAATTTGTAATAAGAGAACTGCATGAATGTGCGTCCATGTAGGCTCGTACCACGACTCTTTGCGATTCTGGGCGCCGGGTCAAGAGCCAAGCATGGAGCTATTTCGTTGCTCGGTTTCACGCTCGGCTGTGCTATTCTTTGTAACTATAGAATTATTTATTATGGTAAGAAACCCCGGATGATGCATATGTGTAGCAAGCAATAAAATTGAAAATATAGAAACGTATTATACAATTTCACCGAAACATAACATATTTAGAATGTTATTACTATATCGCAAAGAGTCGTGGTACGAGCCTACATGGACGCTCACTCATGCAATTCTCTTATTACAAATTTCGCAATATGTAGCAACTTTACAGTCCCGCGCTCGGCTGTTGCCCGGGTCCCAGAAATTCAGCAGGTATTTGCACCCGATGGGGCAGGCCTGCATTATAGTATTTAAGAGTACTTTCCGTATAACGAGATTCGACGATAGATTTCCGTAGAACGAGATTCGACGATAGATTTCCGTAGAACGAGACGAGCTCTCGCGGTTCCTCGTATTTATACTAATTACAATCTTTTCGACTTGAAGGGGGGTGCGCAGTACGCACCTTGACATATTTACGCATATGCGTAGCAGTAACATTTCCGGGGTTTTTGTAAGGACTAAAGGTTGGTCTATATTTGGACTCGCATTTTCGGCACGTACGCCAAATAATCCTCGCGATTATCCTTCTGGAGTTTTTATACATGTGATTTGGAAATGCTCAACTCCTCGAATGGGTTTTGGGTGTTTTAATAGGAAAGGGGTGATAGTGGATTTTACTTCTTTGGTCATTTAGTGGGCTTGAGACGTGGTCTCGATTTAAGAGATATAAGGGGCGAGGGACTTGTTTAGATTCGATAGGAGGGAAGAGTTTGTGACGCGTTGGGCGAATAGGTGGGGGAGATTTAATGGTTGACCGTCTTAAGATGGGGGCCGCTAAGGTACATCGCCAAGGCGGTCGAGGTCATGGAAAAGGGGTAAGAATTGAGGTTTGGGGAGATTTGAGTGGAGTTGTAGAGTGGTTTATGAGTGAATGTTATTTTAACTGCGCGCGGAAAGTCGTGGGGCGTCACAGTATAGTGGAAGAAGTGGACTTGAGCAGCTAAACTCTTTGCCTCGACTGCATCCTGAGGATAAAAAATGCAGTTACTGTTAAGATGTATACATTTATATAAATGAGTGTTGTGTGGCGCCGTCAGGCGCGAGAGTCTGGATGTGTGGAACAAGAGAAGACCACTGATATATATACAATGGATTGGAGATGCTTGAAGCGATTTGAAGGTGCTTTTGGCATGGTGCGCCACCATCGTTCGACCGTTGTACTTTACTTCCCTTCGCCCCGCGATCACCCGCGGTGCTCCAAACTTTGCCCCACTTCGCCACGTTAACCGACGCCAACTGCCGCTGACGCGAATATTTCCTTTAATACATCGGTCGAACGGTGGCGGCGCTGGCATCTAAAATCATTCTTCAATTCGCTTCAACCGCTGTACAGCCGGCTTATGGGAATCTCGTATCCATAGTATATATATCAGTGGAGAAGACGTAGTCA
The DNA here is from genome assembly GCA_929113495.1 of Andrena minutula. Lineage (NCBI taxonomy): Eukaryota > Metazoa > Arthropoda > Insecta > Hymenoptera > Andrenidae > Andrena > Andrena minutula. The sequence continues at coordinate 31,878,250 of OV815995.1, read as the reverse complement.
GACGTAGTATGTACGGACAAAGAAGTCTAGGAGAACATGTGCTTTATTTCTTATATGTGCTTTATTACTTATAATTAAAATTATATTTAGTTGTTCAAAACACAGTGGCTGTTTCTCATTCAAAGGTCAAATATTAACATGGTAGCAGTCCGTGGTTAGTTGTACGGCTGTGGTTGTTGGAAGTTGACGATAAGTAATGCAGGTTAGAGCACGTGCAAACCAATTCCAGGGAATAGCCCGACGTAAAATTGAAAAAATCAGACTTTGCGTGTGAAATCTAAAGCTGGATCGAAACAAAATTTCGAAGAAAATGGAAGACATAAAGATACCGGTGTTTGATGGACAAGATTATGGCAGTTGGAAAAAAAGAATATTAATGTACTTGAAAATGAAAAAATGTGAAGCGGTAGTTTCAAGAACAAAAGCAACGACAGACAATGATGATTGGGACGAAAAAAATTTACGGGCTATAAACTATATATATAGCGCAATTTCAAATAAACAAATGGAATTAATTAGTGACAAAGAGACTGCTTATGAAATAATATGTAAATTTGACCAAACATATTTAAAAGAATCAATAGCACTTCAGATAATTTGCAGAAATAAATTAGAAAATATGAGGCTGAAATGTTATAATAATTCTACAGAATTCTTCAATGAATTCGAAAAGGCAGTAAATGAACTGAAAGCGGCTGGTGCAAAGGTAACTGAAAAAGAAAAGTTAAATTATATGCTAAGGACATTGCCGGAATCTCTGAGTCACATTGGCGATTTGATTGACGTTCTAAAAGAAGAAGAACAAACGACAAATTACGCGAAAAATAAGATTAAAATAGCCGAAATGAAAGTGTCTGATACAGCGTGCGGACCAATTATGCTCAACAATGGAGGGGGAAAAACACCGACAGAAGGTAGTGGTAATGGTGCGTGAACTGAAGCCAGCGTTCAGTCCACGCACACATTACCACTACCCCCTGTCGGTGTTTTTCCCCCTCCATTGTTGAGCATAATTGGTCCGCACGCTGGTCTGATACAAGCTCAAACACGAAATCAAATGTTTTCAAATGTGAGAAAAGGACAACAAGTACACAAGATAAAACATGCTACAGTTGTGGAAAGGCTGGACATTTCAAATATAACTGCCTGGAATACACAAAATCTGGAAGGGGTTCATCGAGAGGCAGCTCGCGAGGACGCGGTGGCCGAGGTCATCAGAATCAACAGCGAGGAGGTGCTGGCCACTGATATGTATATACTACTGGATAGCGTATCCCGTGTTAAAACCGTGTGCCAACTTGATGATCCCGCCGCCATTTTAATCTGAGTAAGATTCTCACTTTCCAGCGGTAAATTTGAACGGTAATAAAGGGAGATATACATAACGAATAAGTGCATGTAAAAAATTATTATTTTAAATAAAAGATGTAATAAAAAATAAACGTACATAAAACAAAAGGAAATGTATAGATGGCCCAAAATAAGAAAATAGATAATGAACTGATTAAGTTTAAGACAAAAGACCATTAAATATAAATATGAAAACTTTTTTTATTAAATGCAATAAAAGTACACATATATAAGATATAAAATTATATGACAGATATAAAAATTGACGTAAATTTAAAATATATATCGTAGCCGTTGGGAAGGCGTTGAATCGATCTTTTAATTGAAATTTCATCTAACATGAAACTGACCAGAACTTTCTTGGTGTATTTTTTTGCTTCTGCTGCTTTAAACTTCAAAGCTTGGAAGCTTTCGAGGGTAAACCCCGGTTCACCGTCGACCGCAGAATACCATGAACGTATGGTACTCGGATCTGGCAAAGCTTTGCAAAATTTGCGCCTCACAAAGCCGTACGCTCTAGGAGAGTAGAAATGCAGTGGCATAGCAAATGCTCTAAGTGCTGCTGGATATTTTGCGCTCGATATACCTGACAGTTTCTTCTTATCTTGTACTTGTTGCTCTTTTACATTACTTTGATTTTTAATGAATCGTTTTAAAAATTGGGAAACGTCAGTATCTGCAATGGATTCCAAGCATTCCAATGCCGAGTCTGGAAGAGATGGATTTTTCGTAACGCACTCACAATTTGTTTTAAAGAAGTTACTTGCCGCTTCAACCGAGAAATGTGCTGCTTTTGAGCATGTTTTTCCAGCTTCAACGCTTGTATTCGCTTTTCCTGCAATAACATTTTTTTCATCATCGACCTCGGACTTGTTTGATATCGATGATCATGGGCGACATGACGAATGCGACGTGAGGTAGTTGGTGTTTGTCCATTTCTCTGCATACAAGTATTTGCCGCTTCGCTTGCTGTACTCGTAGAAGGTACTTCATTCACCTGGCATTGCTTCTTATCTACGCATAATATATTATTAGTTATTTATACACTATTATTTGAATCGAATTTCATATTCACATAACTGATTTGTAACAAAAGTATTAATTTAAAAGTTATAAATATGATATTTCCTTCATTGCAATAAAGATATGAAATTAATTGCTAAACTTTTGAACAATGATATAATTTATATGACGCTTAAATTTTAGAACAATTTATTTGAATTCACCTGAATCACTGGTACTTGCTTCAATTGGATTTACCATACTGTAGTTAGTGTCAGTTTTTGACATTTTTGGAGGAGGTAAATCAAGTGATAAACGGTGCTTTTCACGCCCTTCATACGCTGCTAATATTTCTGGCGACAATGAGGGATCTGTTTCCATATGTGATGCAGAGGGTTGAGAATTGCTGTTGAGTTCTGCAGCAGGTGTTTCTAAAAATAGTATTTTACTATAATGTGCATTATATTCCAAAAGTAAAATAAAGAATATATAAAAAACACAAACAATCTTACTGTCAATTAGCGGCAACTTAAGTATCGTAGGAACCGCATTGCTCTTTAGAGTTAACGTACAGGCATTACGACCTGTTTTACGAAAACAATCTTTTTCAAAATGCTCACTACAAAGCACACTTCTCTCATTGGGAACAAAGTCCTTTACAGCCATTGCTGCAATCCACTTCTGATGCAGTTCTGCATTATTTAATGAAAATCTGCAAAATAAGGAAGTCATGTTTCAAATTAATGTCAAACACTGAAACAATATTAATGAACTTATGTAAAATAATTTATGGAAAAACTTCATAAATTAGAGTGATATCATTCTTCATTGTACTATAAATAATTAAACAATTGCATTTGGTTATTTTATAATAAATTTTATTTTAGTCACTTTAACTTAAAAATACGCTGCTTAATTTGAATAATTCAGATATTACTTGCGAAATGATATGTTTTTATCCTGTCCTTTTTTAGCATGACAGAAGCCACAACCAGCTTTGTATTGCCAAAAAATGGTAGGAATGCTTCCAGGGAGAAGACAACCTTTGCCAGTGCCTTCGTGCCTTCATTTTTTTTCGAAATGACTGGAACATAACATGGCGTTTTTTGGTGGCACAAAATTGGAGCCCAAACCCATGTTGTCTAGCCATTCTGTGGCTATTAACGGAAAACTATATGAAACAAACAAAAATATTTTTTATTTCCTTAGGAATATTTATTATGAGTAAGAAGTTCCACTTAACCTACAAGTAGCATATAAATGTTATCTAGAGACGCGGTACCGTCTCGACGCCAACTTTTACTTACCCGTGATATGTTATATTGTCCCCCAATTTTTTTGCACCGCAAAACATGCATGTTCTTACCATTTTGATTCTGTCGTAATCAGGCACCATGGCACCAACTATGTATTTATTGTTTGTTTGCTTTGGCCAGCTATGACTTCGCGTCGCTGTGTGACGTCACACTTGAGAATCGTACCCAGATCAAAATGGCTTCTATTTGGCACAAGCCGCCTATCCTCGTTCACTATCCAGTAGTATATACAGATCAGTGGTGCTGGCCGAGGAAATTTCTATGGATGTGGCGGTCGTGGCGGCGGCAGTCACTGGCAACGCGGGCGAGGAGAGCAGCACGATTCAAGTAGCGGTGATCATCAGAAAAGTGGAAATTCATTTTTGACACAGGTTGAGGTCATGTCAGCGGACAAAGAAAATACCGTAAACCATAACGGTAGGATAGATTGGCTTTTAGACAGTGGTTGTACAGACCATGTAATAAACGACGACAAATATTATAGTGATTCGATAATTTTGAAAGTACCTGTAAATGTCAAAATAGGTGATGGTACAATATTGGAAGCAACGAAAGTAGGAAATCTTATAAGTAAATTTCAAGTTTTTAGTGGAAAAATAGAAATTAAAATTAAAAATGTTTTCTTTGTAGAAAAAATGGACAGAAATTTAATAAGCTATGCAAAAATAACTGATAATAATAAGATAGTTTCCAAAGAGAATACATCCAAGATTTATAACTCATTTAACGAACTGATTGCGATAACATGGAAAGAAGGTAGTTTGTATAAGATATATAGTTATATTGGCGAGGAAAAAGAATCTGTCAAGTTCCGTCAGGTTAAAAAGAGGGCCAAATATAGTGAACAATGCTTGCTTCTCCTTTATTCTACAGCGAACTGATTTACAATGGAAGGTGTGAATTCTCGTGTCTTCTCACAATCACTGGTAGCCGACCGTGGCTCTAACCGCTTGGGGCCATACGTTCGGCTCCCGACGTAAAACGGAAATTGCCGATTGTGCTTCGGCCAATCAGCACCTGACACGACCAGACCCGTGCCTGGTGTGCTACTAACGAGTGCGGGATTTTCAAACCTCTTTTCTTTAACAGAATCAAATATGACAATGAAAACCGTTAAAAGTATAACGTTAAAGGAAAAGTGTCATAGAATTTTGTTACATGTAAATTTTAGTTATTTAAATGCAATGTGTAAAAATCATGTGTTAGAGGGTTTACCCGAAGTGGTAGAATCTGATTATTTAAAGCAGCGCTGTCCAGCGTAGGGGCCCCTCACACGCCTGCTTCCCCTTCCAATCTTTCTCTCACACAGCGTGCCCTCCGTTGTCAAGGAGACCGCACGACGCTACGAAGGCTGCCATGACGGGCTAATCGGGCTACCGTCTTCGCGGTTAGCGTCGCCCGGTATCCCTGACAACGCGGACGAGAGCGGGAGAACCCTAATCTCCCGCGGGAGTGACCTTGGACAGCGCTGATTTAAATTGTGCTACGTGTATTAAAAACAAAATGCATAATTTACTTTTTGAGAATAATAAAACTAAAACTAATGATATTCTACAATTGGTACATACAGATTTAAATGGGCCACATGCCACAACAGGCTTTAATGGTGAAAAGTATTTCTTGACATTCGTTGAGTATTACAGTAAGTTAACTAAGATTTACACGATAAAGTCAAAAAGTGAAGTTCATGGCTGTTGCGTAGATTACATAAATTTAGTTGAAAACATGACAGGTTCAAAAGTTAAGAAATTGAGATGCGATAATGGAACGGAATATTTAAATTCAGCGATTTACAAATTTGTAAGAGAAAAGGGTATTTCGATAAATGATTGCCCACCATACACACATGAATTAAATGGTATTGCTGAGAGATACAATAGGTCTATTATGGATGTCTCTAGGTCAGGCCCGTCCAACTTTTGCTCTTGCCCTCGAAGAGCGGCCGCGAGTGGTTGCGAGCTATTGCGAACGTAGGCAAGAGCGACGGCAAGAACGGCAGCCGTAAAAGAGTGTGGATAGGTAGCGTTCCCAGATTCCTCCTCCAAGAAGGCATTTCGCTCTTGGGCTTGGCTCCGTGGCTCCGAGAGCGAAGAGCAACTCGCGGCTGCTCGCACGAGCAAACCCTTGGACGGGCCTGCTCTAGGTGTTTGTTGGCTGAAGCGAAAGTACATAATAGTTTTTCGCCAGAGGTAGTATGTGCAGCAGCGTACTTGAAGAATAGAACTATAGCTAATACAATTGAAAGAAACAAAACACCATATGAAATATTCTTTAATCAAAAACCTAGTACGAAATATTTGAAAATGTATGGAAGTAGAGTCTTTGTAAGATTACCTGAACAAAAAAGAAAGTCAAAATGGGATATAAAAGCAGATTTGGGAGTATTATTAGGTTATAGTGATGTAGGATATAGAGTTCTGATTAATAATAAAATTACTGTTACTAGACATGTAGATGTTATCGAAGAGGATGTAGAATGCATAGGTTTGAATAGTCAAGATACAGTAAAAGTTGGATAACTGCACGAAATTCGGGACCGGAGGCATGCAGTTATCCAGCAGAGGTAAATATTCTCGACCTCCAAACTATTCGAGCCGAGCTCGGAGTTTGTTTACATTTTTTGTCGAGCATAGAGAAGGACAGCGAGAGAAAGAGAAAGAGGGTCGACACTCGAGCTGAACAAAACAAACGCGTCGATGACACATTTACTAATGCAACAAGAAAATTTTCCTATTTTTGATTTCTGGTTAACGCAACTTTTGCCAATGTATTTGTGAGGTTCCCCCATTTAAAAAAAGACCAAAAATGATAGAATTCAAATCATATTTGCATATTTAATGAGCGATAATAATGTTGGATTCCAGGTGAGAAATGAAGTAAATATTATCCAAATTATATCGTGTTTTGTCTTATTTTAATCAGAAAAACCTCAGAAATACGTTAGTAACAGTTTCGTTATAAAAAGATCAATAATAAAAAAGTTTTCTTCTTGCATTAGTATTGGCTTACGGATATTCGAGCTCGGATCAGGTTACACTACTCGACGCTCGCGACGGTCCAGCTTCGTGGTGCGCCAGAGGAGTCCCCTCCCCCGGTGGTGGGGATGACTACCGCGCACTTACGCTGTAGATCGTTCCGTGCAGTAATCCAACTTTTACTGTACATGGGATAATATACAAGAAAAGAATTTAAAAGATATAAAGAACGTAAAGGAAAATTATGAAAAAGTTAACCAAAACAATGGGGTTGAGTCTGAGGATACTACAAAAAATTTAAATGAAAATGAAAAAGAGAATCAACCTGAACTACGAAGGTCAAAGAGAGAAATAAAGAAACCTGAGAGATTTGATGATAACTACGTTTATAATGGTTATATTTATGTAAACTTTTGTAGTGCAATAAGTCTAGAAAATTTTGAAGACGCCATAAAATGTGGTGAATCTAGATATTGGAAGGAAGCAATGAATAAAGAAATGAGTTGTTTAATTAGGAATAAAACATGAAACCTAGTTGAGAAACCAAAGAATGCAAAAGTATTAGATTTAAAATGGGTTTACACAAAAAAATCTGAAAATAATTATAAAGCAAGAATAGTAGAAAGGGGTTTTCAGCAAAAAGAAATTATAGAACATATATATTCACCCGTAGCAAAAATGCAAACCCTGAAAATTTTATTATCTTATAGTTGTCATAATAGATTATTTATCGAACAAATGGATGTGGAAACAGCTTTTTTAAATGAGAAAGTCTATTCCGAAGTTTATGTCAAACAACCTCAAGGTTATGAGGATGGAACCGAACGAGTATGTAAATTAGATAAGTCATTATATGGATTGAGAGAAAGCCCAAGAGCGTGGTATGAGTGTTTTGACGAATACTTGAAAGACTTAAATTTTGAGAGAAGTAAATATGATTACTGTTTGTATAGTTTAAGAGATAAAGATGATATAATCTACTTGATATTATTTGTCGATGATTTACTAATCTGTTGCAAAAGCAGAGTGAAACTAAAGTACATAAAAGGTTTATTAGCTAAAAGATTTCAAATGAAAGACTTAGGTGAAGTTAACACTTATCTAGGGATAGAAATTAATTACAATTATAACAAAGGTATTATGACACTTGATCAGGAAAAGTATATTGATTATTTGGCCGAAAAATACCAAATTAAACAAGCAAGACTGTTTGAGACACCCATGGAAGTCGAGAAAACAGGGTAGCATAACAAAATCTTCCACAGCAGCAGAATATGTAGCACTATCAGAAGCTGTAAGCGAAATAAAAATAATTAGAGATGTATTAAGTACTTTTAACGTAAATATACGCGAACCGATTAAAATATATGAAGACAATGCAGGAACGGTAAATATAGCGAAGTATAGAAATCTGTCGAAAAACTCAAAATATATAGAAATGCATTATCTATATATATAAAAATGAATGTTTGTTTGTTTGTTTGTTTGTTTGTTTGTCCCGCATGCGTTCCTATACCATTCAACCGATTGCGATGAAACTTTGCTGAGTTGTTGTGCGCACGCCCGCGAAGGTTTCTGAATTAGTAAAACCATTTTATAATAGGTGGCGCGCGAGTCGTTTCAACAAATGAATGTATTCGAATGTTTTTTTCGCATCGTAAATAATTCCCGGGTGAAACCGGGTAACGGGTGGGCTAGTCACTTTATAAATGAAAGCTACATCGAGGGAATTATAAATGTAATTAAAGTCGAATCAGAAAAAAATATTGTGGATATTTTAATAAAGCCACTGGGTAAAAATAAGTTTGTAAAATTCAGAAACGAATTAGATATAAAAGGTTAAAATAAGAAAATTAGAGCTAATATAAATGTAAGGAGGCGTGTTAAGATGTATACATTTATATATACATGCATTATGCAAATCGGAAAGTTCGGCAAGATTATCGGCATCAATTTGATTCTGCGTCATTTTAATGATAAAATATATGTTTTGCAAAGTCATTGTAAATCTTCGCACATTATTTATTTATCGTGTGATTTCCAAAATAACCTAATACGATTACACTTGATGTAATGCATGTACGAATGTGCTGATATCATAATGATTCATGCACGTCATTGATTAGCTCATTGATGAGGTTTTGCTTGGATACAATTTTAGGTACCTACTGCCTTGCTTAAATAATTGAAAGCTGTCTAAACTTTATATAACTAATAATTAAAATATGGGTTTAAGAAACCATTTTATTAATGGCAACTGCTAAAATGGGCTTAAAATTTGGTAATAGAGGTTGCATTTGTTTGCAAAAAAAATATAACGCATATACTATTTATATGTATGAAAAGAGATTATCCAGAGGTATTTCACCGTATATTTACAAAATACAAAAACTTGATTTTAAGGGTTGGTGGTGGGGGTAACTTGAAAAATATGTTTTTTTCGAAAAATTATTTTTACGCGGTTTTGTAGATATAAAAAAAGGATGCAATTTTTTGTTTAAACTTTTTTTCGATATCTCTCACCCTTCCCGAGATATTCCACGGAAAAGAAAATTCTGCATTTTTTTCAAGGGGTGATTTCACCCCCAAAGATTGCATTATGGCACCAACGAAAAATAGGGTTGCGTTACGGATGAACTACTCTACTTGCACACCGAGTTTCATAATTTTCTGAATTTACGGGTTGCCAAACTTCCCTTGTTAGTCAAGTAACCCCGGCCGTACGTACAAAACCTCCACGCACCGAATAAAATAAAATACCATAAATGATAGTCAAGTTTCCACAAAATATTCAAGAAAAAACATCAAGCAGTACTTAGTGGACAAAATTCATAAATAGTCGAAACAAAAATATTTACTTCCCGCCGACCGTTTTAAATTTTTCATTCTCACTTACAGAACACGCAAGTTTTTGTCACGACGACACATTAAATGGCAAGCTGGTCATTCATATGCTTCAATATCGCGAATCGCAGCATAATTCATTCCATAATACAACAATTAAATGGAATTAGTCAACTAACCTCGTTAGCCAACTAGCCCCGGTCTCCCCTACCGTTTTTCTTACAGAATTGTAATTATACATAAGGTAGATGTACCATTTGTGGCCACTTGAAGGATTTCCGTACCATTCAGTGATACATAACTTAATGAAGAATACGTAGGTACACAAAAGTAAAGAATATATAAGTGTAGATAATCCAAAATATACAGATAATTAAAATATTCTAAGTTGAACAATGTTTTATACATAATTATTTAAAATATCATTATATTATCGTCCCAGACTGTTTTGCACCATTTGTGGCCACCAGAGTACTATTTTTGGCCAGCCGGCTTTCCATTTTTGGCCACTTATAGAATTGGTAATACGAAAGAAGACCCACAGTAAATGTTCATTACTGAACAATAGGGTGTATCGAAAAAACCAAAAGTGATTGTAACGATTGAGCCTAGTGCGGAAAAGTTGTGAGTCAACATTACTAAAACATGTGTAAAAGTTGAACTCAATCAATTAATATCTTCTGTTCTGTCCAGATTCTCCAAATATCAAATCTTTGCTGAAACAATTGAGAAATTCCGAACTTTGTACACGATTCATAAGGACAAACTGCCACAAAATATCCATCTCATGTTGTGCCAGCCTCCAAGAATATAGGAAAGGTTGAGGTTAAGAGAAATTTATAGAGAAAAAAGGAAAAAAATTCCCTCCTCACGGTCGAGAAAGTATTCAGTGTTTTTTTTTTGCAACTCTTCGCCCGCTTATGTTTCATTTAGTGTTGCTAGAAAGCGAATCGGAACTCACCACGTGAAGGTGGTTGTACCTCGAGTTCCACCCCCCATCCATTACCCAACCATCCACCCATGAAGAACTAAAAAATTATATCTTAAGTATTTTTTTGAAATCTGCTGTTTTATTGACTACTGGGAGTTCAGCTCTTGCCTCCAGTGTGGCTCGCATATAGCCATCTCTTGTAATTTCTCCACATACCTTTGAAGATGCCTCCGTGACAAGTTTTACGATTCCCTCTACTGCCTGAGTGTGAGACGGGAAGTTATAGTAGTCCCACTCAATTGGTATAGGACTCGCTAGTGAGCTCTGCAGCTCATCAGAAGTTACATGAGATGCATGAGTATGAGCTAGGCCCGGTCGTGCAACCATCAACTTTCTGAAACCAGTGTCGGAAAGGAAGTTCATTGAAGTATAATAAGCAAATTACCATTGCCCATTGCACAGATTACCCATTGCACAGCTCTACCGCACATTAATTCAAGCCTCCGAATTACTCCGCCATTGATCCCTGTGTTTACGGCAGTTCCATTTGAACCTACAAGCAGTAATTCACTAAGGCCGCTCGGAACCTTTGTGTAGACGTGCTCGAATATAGCATTCGCAATGTCAGTGGCACCACCAGATTTCGGTGTAACGTGTCCAATATACATTTCACCCGGTTCCTTTATTAGACAATAATGGCCTTCGACAATACTTTTGCGATAATATTTATTATTTCGTTTCTCTTGGAACGATGTCCGGTCATGTCGACCGTCAAAGTGTAGGCCTTTGACTTACATAGTACTGTCTGACCGTGCTCCAATCTGCAGTTCAGAACGAAATTTTAATCGTTCTCTGACTATTTTGCTCTTGTCCGTAACAAGCGAACTGTCACTCTTAGAAACTAAGCCAATGTCCTGGGCAAAACTTCAGGTAATAGCGGCTGCCGCTCTATGCGAAACTCCAAACCTATCTGCGGGAAGAGCTGTTTTTGGGAGCTTCGTTCGCATTTGAGAACTAGAGGCTAAGAGTGTATTAGGTCGAAAATTGTTTCAATTTATTTCCAAAATTAAGGGTCTATGAGAAAATCTGACCATTCCACGTGATGCAGCAGACATTTTTCCTTCGAAAAACATCATCAGATGTGGTAAGTTTTGATTTGTTTTCAATACAGAAGCGAAATAGTTTTGCAAAACGTGCCGTGTCGACAGTGGTAGTCACGCGCGTTAAGCGATTGTGTTACGCTGAGCGGCAGTGGATCCCGCGCCGCCGTTGACTACCACTGTCAACACCGCGTGTTTTGCCAAACTATTTCGCTTCTGAATTGAAAACAAAACGTGACTTACCACTTTTGTTGATGATATCCGAAGGAAAAATGTCTGCTGCATCACGTGGAATGGTCAGATTTTCTCCTGGACCCTTAATTTGGAAATAAATTGAAAGATATCTTCAACAATGGGTGAATTTCGGGTGTCATTTTCCCTTTGATCGTTGATTAAACATATCTAAATGTTCATAATAAAATAATAACTTACACCGTTGTATTCGGGAGGGTTCATAGAATAATTCGACGCAGAGAGCATCCAAATGAGTATCATCGTTTCGACGCAAAAGATGTTCAAAGTCGAAAATTTGCAGTTTTTTTTTCAAAATCGAGTTTTCCAAAAACTGAGGGTGATGGTGACAAACGGTTTGCGGATTCGTTTTCAGGGTGAAAAACTCTACCAGAATCACCCAGTAGATATTGTGGAACAGAAAAAAAGTTTCATTTTGTTGGACTGTGTTATTTCAGTAAAATTTCGAAATTTGAGCCGCTGGACAGAACGAAAGATACAAACTGATTAAGTTCAAATTTTACACATGTTTTAGTAACGTCGACCTACAACTTTTCCGTACTAGGCACAATCGCTACAACCACTTTTGTTTTTTTCGATACACCCTACTGAACAAATCTAGAGACGCGGCAGCGTCTCGACGCCAAGTACATGAAAAACACCCTGTATATGTCGATGTCGCTACCGTGTACCTTTACTCGTCGCGGAGACAAGAATGTCTCCTAACCTAATTCTGACATTTATACATTAATATCTTATCACGCCTGCAATATTTTGTAAATTTAAAGACATTTTTCTTATGTAAACCGCATATCGGCTTTCAAATAAGACCAATTTCAATAAAATAGGCCCACGCATGACAGAGATATCGTAATATCGTCTCAGGGATCTGTCGCAATCGGTAAGATTTTTCTTCTGATTCTTCTTCAATCTCAAATTTTTGTCGACATAATACGTATACGCATTATTATACGCACACCTTCAGCCAAAACGAACTAATACATATTCCGTTCGTCAATCGCTATCTTCATCTTAGAGCATATATACGTGGAGGTATCATTGCCTTAGAGTGACTGCCTCGAAACTGTCGGGCAACATCACGCGAGAGTGAAAAAGAGAAGTATATGTCCTATTCGACCGATATGCGCATGCGCCGATATCGTGCGAGAGAGAAAGACATGTGCGAGCGAGAGAAGTATAGGAGAACAATCGGCCGTAATATACTTCTCTCGCTCGCAAGATGTGTTTCTCTCTCGCACGATATCGGCGCTTGCGCATTACGGTGGAATAGGACACATACTTCTCTCGCTCGCACGTCTTTCTCTCTCGCACCATGTTGGGGCTTTCAATGAGACCTCCATAGTATATGCTCTATGATCTTCATACGCGTTACACGCACACCTTCACCCAAAACGAACTAATACATGTTTCATTCGTCAATCGCTATCTTCACTATGCAATCTACTCCAAATTTTGACAGCTTACAGTCAGGTTATAATGAGAAGCCATCTGTTTTTATACAAAATAACATGACGAGTATCAAATCCTACGAGAGAGAAAGAGATATTCACCATTTCACTCTTTACCACTTTTAACAACTCTTACGTTTATGGCGGTAACTCTATGGCAATGCATTGCGCATTTAAATAAGTATAATAAAAAAATATATATCAAATAGAAGACAAGATTTAGTTTTTTACTTTATATCTTCATTATCTTGGTATAATTGACAGATGTAAAAATCAGCGGGAATAGATGAAAAATGGCGGCCTAATCAAAAACCAAAATGTGCATTTTCAGATTAATTAATAGTAAAATATCGACATAAACGTAAGAGTTGTTAAGAGTGGTTAAGAGTAAAATGCTGAATATCTCTTTCATTAACTTATTTCATTAATTATAACTTATACAAATTATACTATAACTTTAATTAATATACCCATACAGCACACTCTCGTTGCAGCATAGTTGCAGTATAGTTGCAGTTAATCAATAACTTGAAAGATGTTATATAAAATCGACTTCACGAGCTGTTAAATAATGATTTAAATGTTCAAGGGCCCAAGGGCATCCTTTCCCGTTGTTCTATCGAGCTCAAACTTTACAGGGATTTTTTTTTAATTATTTGGAATTATTCTGGAGGGTGACCCGAAGCAAAGCCTGAAAAAAATTTTACCAAGAGTAAATAAGAGCCACCCTAGTATATACACTGTCTATTTTAATTTTATTTTATATATACACACATGAAAATGGTTTATTTCATTAGCTGGGTTATTGTGCAGTAGGGTTAGTTTCTCTTTCAGCTGTTGAAATAATTCTCTTCGTCTGCATCATTAGGTAACTGAAAAATAGGACACATTTACTAATTATTTATAAATCATCACACGTGCTCATATGTCAAGATCATTGAATAAATAATTGCGTATGCAAAACCCTACCTGCAAATTTGTGCGTACATAGTCTGACATAGATCACACAGCATCATCTTCTGCTTCGATCATCTGTAAATATATGCCATAAAAAACTTCAAAAAAGTAAAAAATACGCCAAGCACATGAAAACATGAAAATCACAAAAAATAGAAGATAATAATAATTACAAAATTAAAAAAAGATGTGAAATCAAAATGAGCTGCTAGTACATAAAGATGCTTTCCAACTGCGCTTTAGATGACACAACTACATATGCACAGCTAAAATTCCATTACTCATAATGGCTATTTATACAAAGAAAAAATGTATTAAATAATAATATGCAGATATATTTTTATACAAATAAATATTTTAATACGAATAAATATTTGATTCAAAATACTTGGCGCTGCGCCCCGAATTGGTGTTGCTAACCTCAATAAATATGTATAAATTGCATTAATCCTTTTCTTTCTTTCTTGTACGTGCATGCGTGCGTGCATGCGTGTGCATATGCTACGTATGGCATTAGAATTAAATATATGTAGAATAAATCTGACTGTGTTTCTAGTATGTGTATGTATATGTTTTTTATATTGTAATGGAGTTGTAAATTATTAATACTAAGGCAATTAACATTTTTTCGGTTGCGCAGCGCCAAGTATTTTGAATCAAATATTTATTCGTATTAAAATATTTATTTGTATAAAAATATATCTGCATATTATTATTTAATACATTTTTTCTTTGTATAAATAGCCATTATGAGTAATGGAATTTTAGCTGTGCATATGTAGTTGTGCCATCTAAAGCGCAGTTGGAAAGCATCTTTATGTACTAGCAGCTCATTTTGATTTCACATCTTTTTTTAATTTTGTAATTATTATTTTCTATTTTTTGTGATTTTCATGTTTTCATGTATTTGGCGTATTTTTTACTTTTTTGAAGTTTTTTATGGGGATCTCACTTCTTTTTACAAAGATATTATTATCTTCTATTTTTTGTGATTATTATTACTTTCTATATTTTGTGATTTATTTGTATCATGTACTTGACGTAATTTTTTTACTTTTTTGATACAATTACAGCATAATAATTATCAGCTGTTGAAATTTACAATTCCATGAATCTGAAAGCACGTACATTTCCTTGAATCTGAAAGCACGTACAATTCCATGAAACTGAAAGCACGCACAATTTAATGAATTGTTTTATCAAATCGAGAAATGTTTTTCGTGGTTAGAAAATTAAAATTTCCATTCATAACGTCATTTTCTGAGTATATTTCATGGAATAGTATTTTTTAAATTAATTTGTTTATGTTTACCAAATTCATGCGTTATATTAGACTCTAATTGATTTTAGTATCATTTTCATTTTCATGTTTACAGATTTCTGTGCTTAAAGAGGTTATCGCTAGATTTAGCACGAATTTTCGTGTTTTCAGATTCATGGAATTGTACGTGTTTCCAGATTCATGGAATTGTATGTGAGACTGCATTTTGATTCCAATTCAATGGTACAACGATACTATATATTTGTAAAAACACGTGGCATCTCAAATTTTGTATATAACCTGACTGTAAGCTGTCAAAATTTGGAGTAAATTGCACATAGTGAAGATAGGAATTGATGAACGAAACATGTATTAGTTCGTTTTGGCTGAAGGTGTGCGTATAATAACGCGTATACGTATTATGTCGACAAAAATTTGAGATTGAAGAAGAATAAGAAGAAAAATCTACCGTTTTCGACAGATCCCTGAGACGATATTACGATATCTCTGTCATGCGTGGACCGATTTTATTGAAATTGGTCTTATTCGAAAGCCGATATGCGGTTTACATAAGAAAAATGCCTTTAAATTTAGAAAATATTGCAGGCGTGATGAGATATAATGTAATAAATGTCAGAATTAGGTTAGAGTGTCCCCGGGACGAGTAAAGGTACACGGCAGCGACATCGACATATATATATAGGGTGTTCTTTTTTCATGTACTTGGCGTCGAGACGCTACCGCGTCTCTAGATAAAATCCACATTTTAGTTATTTTAGTTATAACTTAACGTAGATCTTATATATAGAAATAGAGTGGCATTTTGCTACAGTAAGTGTAGAGACTACAAAATATGTCGGAAGGAAGTGAGAGCGTATGGCAGAAAGTCTTGTTACTGGAAATTTAAATGCTAATGGTAATAATTCAGCGAAAATGAACGAAGAGATCCAATATTTTCAACGCACAATTTATTGGTTTTGGAATAAAATTAGTTTAGTATGTTAATGGAAAACTAACAAATTAATGAATTAATGAATGTGTGGCAACTGCTGTGGATTTTATTAAAGTATTACGAATGTCTTTCACAAAAGATTGAAAAGTATCAAGGGAGATGTGTTTTCAACGTACTTTCTTCAGTAATGTGACTGAACTTGTGCGAAACAAGATGCTCTGTCTATACTTGAGGTCATGTTAGAAGGAACCCAGTTCGCGCATGTAGAATGAGCTCATTGGCTCCGAGAGAGCGTTTGTTTTGGTATAGCCATTGTTTCGGCACCAATGAGCACCAAAATGCGCAAGAACCGATCTGAACTAGTCGGTCTGCAAGTTCCTTCTAACATGACTTCGAGTATATCTATTTAATCTTCTCCGGACAACCTCCAAGCCTGTGCATCCCCTTTATTTCTGACCATCCAAGCCTGTGCGTCCCCTTCAATTCTATATCCAAGCTTGTGCGTCCCTTTCATTTTTATCCAAGTCCTCTGCATCTTCTTCATTTCTAAATATAATATATATAACCTTTACATAAAATCTCTAAATTACTGGTATAAAAATATCTAACAATTTAAATGCAATGCAATTTGTTACAATATATATTATTTTGTGCGAAAGAAGATACTCTACATACTAAATTGATTTAAAAAATTTTGGCGACTTACCTTGTTAATTAAGACAATAATTCAGTCTCCTATTTGGTGTAAAAATTAGTGACAATTCAAATTCGTACAACAGTAGTTATACTATGAGAGTTCTGGACCAAATGGCGGCGAGGGGTGAGGCGGGGCGGAGGGGTACCGCGCGAAGGGCGAGGGGGAGGTGGGGAGGGGGTACCGCCGCGGTCTTCCGTGAGATGGGCGAGGGGGAGGCGGGGAGGGGGGTACGCAGTTCGTCGACGAGGGGGACGACGTCACAGGGGAGGGGGGGGGGTTCAAATTTTCAAAATGGGGTCGCGCGCGCAGGTCGAGTTCGTGGGTGAGGGGACTGCCGTTACAGGGGAGGGGGTGGATTTTTCAAAATTTCAAAATGGCGTCGCACGCATTTCGTATTGGCGCCACCTACTGGATGTTTAAGGTACTTTGGGTTCGGGTCGGTATTTGGGCCCGCCTTGGTAAATTTTCCAGGTTTTCCAGACATTTCGTATTGACGCCACCTGTTGGATGTTTAAGGTACTTTGGGCGCGCGTCGCCGCCGCGCAATCTCCGTACGCGTGCGGGGATCGGTGCGCAGGCGCGACCGCGACCGATAAGATCCGCGACGTGTTAAGCCCATCGTCATTATTCGAGACTTCGTGGAGCAGTATCTTTCAAAACGGATTTATGCAATTGTCACATCACCATCGTCAATTGCTACGCCATATTGCGCGATATAGTACTGCGAGTAAATGCAGATTGTATTGCATCGTTGGCGATAAGGACGTGCATCGCAAGCAAGTGAAGTACTTTACCGCGATCGTGTGTACGCCGTTAACGCTTCTGCATGACATTGAGAATGGCACGGTCGAAGTGTACAAAGTGTTGTACCCACGAACATTTACTATTACCGTGGACTGGTTTTTGTGTCGTGAATTACAGTAAAAGTTGGATGACTGCACGGAACGATCTACGGCGTAAGTGCGCGGTAGTCATCCCCACCACCGGGGGAGGGGACTCCTCTGGCGCACCCCGAAGCTGGACCGTCGCGAGCGTCGAGTAATGTAACCTGATCCGAGCTCGAATATCCGTGAGCCAATTAGGGGTGTGCGGATCGTCCCGAGGCTCGGGTTCCCGGTCCTCGGGACGGGTCGGAGAATTTCGGGCGAGATCGGGCGGGGTCTCGATACTTTCGTATTACTCGAGGTCCCGAAGTTTTCGGGATCCCGAGACTCGTTTCGGGCTACAAGCAAGACCGCCGTGAGCGGGAAATTTGATTTCAGGTCGGCTCGGCAAAACTCGGACGCGATCGGCTCGAAAGCTAGCTATTACGAGGGGACCGAGACGGAAGGGGCTATGCTTGTAGCCCGAATAGAGTCTCGGGATCCCGAGACTGTCGGGAACTCGAGCAATACGAAAGTATCGGGATCCCGCCCGATCTCGCCCGAAAATTTCCGGCCCGTCCCGAGCCCGAAAAGTCGGGTACCCGCACACCCCTGGAGCCAATACTAATGCAAGAAGAAAACTTTTTTATTATTGATCTTTTTGAAACGAAACTTTTACTAACGTATTTCTGAGGTTTTTCTGATTAAAATAAGACAAAACACGGCATAATTTGGATAATATTTACTTCATTTCTCACTCGGAATCCAACATTATTATCACTCATTAAATATGCAAATATGATCCGAATTATATCATTTTTGGTCTTTTTTTAAATGGGGGAACCTCACAAGTACATTAGCAAAAGTTGCGTTTACCAGAAATCAAAAATAAGAAAATTTTCTTGTTGCATTAGTAAATGTGTCATCGACGCGTTTGTTTTGTTCAGCTCGAGTGTCGACCCTCTTTCTCTTTCTCTCGCTGTCCTTCTCTACGCTCGACAAAAAACGTAAACAAACTCCGAGCTCGGCTCGAATAGTTTGGAGGTCGAGAATATTTACCTCTGCTGAATAACTGCCTGCCTCCGGTCCCGAATTTCGTGCAGTTATCCAACTTTTACTGTAGTGAGATTTTTAGATGAGCACCCGACACCGATTATGCGACTACACTCGAAGCGCATCATTTTGCCGTTAGGTTACCGATTTCCGAACACGGACCGCATCACCTGGAAAAGTCGTATCACCCATTCGGCGCTATTCGTGTGTGTCTACGTAGACAAAATCCATTATGATTAAGCGAATATGGAGGGGTTCATGAACATGTACAAAGTTGTGTCTTGGATGTCTAAGCTTTTACGCAGTATTTCGGAACTCCGAGACTGGATGGATCATTGCGACACGTACCGCAACGTACGTGTCGCTGATCGTGCGAATAAAGACATTTTCGCGAGTCGGTTGCGGGGATTCGGGCCAATCGACGGCACCCAAAGTCCTATGGGAAGACGTGGAATCCGCGTTTATAGGTCGTATTTCAACCGGTGCGGCCATCAACGTGGGACACGGCGATCCACGTCGATTTTTAGAGGATGAGTAGTAATACTAGGAGAATTCTAATTCACTTTCAAGGCCAAATGACGCAACAACCGGCGCGGGGTGGGGGAAGTGAGGGCGCGCGGGGGAGCGGGGCGGAGGGAAACTTGGGCGCGGGGCCTGCGGGGGAGGAAGACAGGTTGCGCGCGCACGAGCCGCGGAGTGGGGGAAGCCGTGACGATAGAGGGGGGATCAGTCCGGGCCGAGCCGCCGCTGAGACCTCTCCAGACCGGACCCACCGTCGGAAATTTTTCATAGGGAGACATTGACCCCCGAAAACTTTTTCGAACCCCACCCACACCCCTTCGAGAACTTTTTAGACCGGACCCACCAACAAAAATTTTTTTCAAACCAATAATTTATTAGAAAATCTTAAAATTATGTGGCGAGGAAAGAAGATGGGTAAATGAAATGGAGAAATAATATGTTTCAAAATATTTTATTATTATTTTATATATATATATAGAATAATACAATAAAAGAAAAAAAGAATAATACAATTTAAATATAATAAAAGAAAAAAGAATATAAAATATGGAATATAAAAATTGATATAGAATAATACAATAAAAGAAAAAAAGAATAATACAATTTAAATATAATAAAAGAAAAAAGAATATAAAATATGGAATATAAAAATTGATATAGAATAATACAATAAAAGAAAAAAAGAATAATACAATTTAAATATAATAAAAGAAAAAAAGAATATAAAATATGGAATATAAAAATTGAAAAAAGAAAAACTAATATAAAATATGAAAAAAAAAATATGAAAAAATATTAAATTAAAGAGGTGAGGGTGGCGATGGGGGGGATGGTGGTGATGGGGGCGATGGTATTAGTACCATAGGCCGCTGTGCACGTCGCAGGCCCGGCATCTGATACGGCCGCAGCCGCACCGCTGCATAACCATTTTGATGCCACCGCGGCACACGTGCATGATGCAACAAGTCCTAGAACACATACGCAAACATTGATATAATATGGGTGCATTAAACATAATAAACATGAAACAAACAAAACATTACAAACATTGATATAATATTAACACATCAAACATAGTAAACATGAGATACACAAAACAATGCAAAGTATTACATACCAGTGGTGGCAGCGGTGGCGAAGGCGGCGAGGGCGGCGAGGGCGGCGCGGGCGGCGAGGGCGGCGAGGGCGGCGAGGGCGGCAGCGGTGGTGAGGGCGGCGGTGACCCCTCCCAATCACTTGACCAGACAGGGGATGGTGGCGGCGATGGCGAACGCTAGAAGATAGAAATCCACGATTTAATAATGACACGATCGTCTAATTTAAAAGCACTCGATTTCAACGGTTAAACCGGATAAAAAAAAAAACATTAAAAAACATTGTTCAGTACATACCTCAGGGTCGCACTCCGGCGCAATACGGAATAATCCCATTATACCAAATTGTTACACAAAAAAGATTCAGACTGTTCACTGTCAAGTTTTGAATGCAACTGGTCTCGCTGCATCTCCTGGGTCTCGCATGTAAACTCCCATCTTGAAATCGAGAAGTGCGTAGCTTTGCAAAAGTAAGATGTTATTGTTCTCCACCTTTATTTTCGCTGACCATCCTCCTCCCCGTGTCCTTATCTTCTTCTTCATTGACCATCCTTACCTTTTTCACACGCATCTTCTTCTTCGCTGACCATCCTCTCCTTATTCACACGCATCTTCTTTCTTCTTGGACACATCATTCGACTAGATTACACCACTTTAATCGCATATCCATCAGTTATTGAACGGGTGTTGGACGTGAATCGAACGACTTTGATCATGTACCGAACATGATTCGAACGGCTTGGAACGTACATCGAACGTGAATCGAACGGCTTGAAACGTACATCGTACGTGAATCGAACGGTTTGAAACGTACATCGAACATGAATCGAACGGCTTGATACGTACATCAAACGTGAATCGAACGTCTTCAGCCATGCATCGAACCATTTCTCAATAATTAGAACCATCGTCTTAATCTAGCATACATCATATTTAGGAAGTTGGTTTAGGGAGGGTGAAGAAAATTATACGCATTAAAAAATGATTATATTTATTTATGAATTTCTCTCTGATGTTTAGTCCACCAGTTGAATATTTTAAATACATTTTGCAAGGCACAGTGCTTTGCGTGTCTGCCACATCGCAGAGTATCAACTACATTTAGCTTATTTAGAGATTGTATATCCTCGTAGTCAATGTCCAGCGTCTCGATGATCACGTCCGCTCTCGTACTTTCATCGAGGAAATCCGCAAGCCATTCGCGTTTCTGCAGCCCTTTAACGTACACGACATGGCACGTGTCATCTTCTTCGTCGATCGCATCAGCTACAGCTTTCGTAATTAACTGTTTAGCCATACTGTATGGAACTTCTCCATCGTCCCAGCGTAGCCCATGATGTTTCGTCGTCAACCATCGGATGCTTGATTTGTCAGATTTCGTAAGAAGATATTGCGGCATCGAACTCCGAAAAATATAATGCGAGAGAATTGTTCCCTTTCGCAGGACAGCCACTTCCTTGACGACAAATCTTCCATCGACGATGAACCCTTGCATGTCAACAAATGTTGGCGTAGACATTATCGACACAATTTAGAGGCCCGCTCGCTTCCAAGACAGATGGGGGAATGCAGTCTTTCTCGTAAAGCATCTCGATTTTCATGATGAAATTTTCTTTTGGTACAAATTTAACACAGGAGAGGGCAGGCAATTTAATTCATTTTGCGCACCACGTTTGTCAGCGGATTGTATTCAACCACCCGATCGTGCAGAATCAGACAATAGGCCGTAGTATTTGCCGGTACGTTCTCTTTACACTCGAATTCTATGCGCACATCCACGGTGCCGCTTTTAACCGACTCATTTTGTCGCGAACAATCAATCACCACGAAGGGACCAAATTCCAAAAATTCGGCCACGGTGAATAATCCATCGCTACAGTTGTAATATGATTTACGGAATTGTGTGTACATGTGAAACAAGATGGCATGCTTATCCATGTCAAAGTCCACCTGCATGTCATCATATGGGTGAAAATCCGAGTTGAGAAAAGCTTTTACATTGGTTAATTTGCATTTGTCGAACATAGTAGCATCTTTGGACATATCATTCTTTCGATCAGTCTGTAGAGCAAGGATAATGACACGCGGCTTCTCCAATTGCGCAGATGCCTTCACGGCCCATGAGTGCTTGGTCGTGCTCTGTAAGAGAGGATACTCGTACATATCCCACGATTGAAAACAAATGCTCAGGTTTCGTCCACTGTCCAAAGTACGTAGCAACGATAGCTTATTAACGTCATTTAGCGTCACATGAGGCATCCGCCATTGTACTTTAACTAATTGAATTTCTGGTTCCAACATCGGCGATCCAATTAGAACATTGTTATCGTTGCGCGATCGTATTAAAATCAATTCGTGACGCACATTAATAATAATGTGTTTGTAGTCCTCGCAAAATCCCAGCCAATATTTCAGTGGGATACAAAAATTGAAATGATTTTTCACTTTTAGCCCATCGCGTCGTTTCAAGCCCCATCCGGCATTCTCCATATTTTTGTCTTCGCCAGATGTCAGCGATACATAGTTTTTCAACGTGCTAGTTATTCCAACGTTTCTGTTGCGATCAATTTCCACACCATTCAGCTCGTATCGAATCTCATCGAATAAGAACGCCATGCAATTATTTCCCAATGTCACCGTTAATTTATCGTTTGGTTTATTTATCTTCAATTTTCCCTCCACGTAGAGGAAACTTTCACACGGTAATGTGTATAAATCCTGCTGTTGTATGGGTATTCTTATCTCATCGCTGTAACCAAACGTTGTGTTGACATATGGGTTGTATGTGTGAGTCTCGAGCTTGACGATGCGATCATCAAACGTCGGCTTCCCTCCAATGCTTAGAATGTCAACCATTTTTCAACTTAATTGCACACGGTGAATCCCAAGGATTTCAAAAATGCAATGTTCGTAGCAGTGAGTCTCTTCTTTTTAGCGTGATCAGAGCTGTTGTTGTTGTTGTTGCTGTTGCTGTTGTTGTTGTTGTTGTTGTAAACAATTTGGTTTGGAAGAAACGAGTTTCTGGAGTCGTTCAACACAAGCATCTCTTTCGTTCACACCACACGTATTATCGTTGTCGCCGTCGTACGTGCAATCTGATGGTAATCTCTTCACCTCGAAAATCGAGCAGTCGTCCGTCTTGATCCACAACCCGTATCGTTAGATCCGTAACGACCCGTGCGGTGATTGGAAGGTAAATGATCTGCGCGGGCGTTTCCGATATCTTATATCCAGGTGGGACTCTCGGAGAAAATTCATGTATCGTATGTACGCGCATTCCATTGTTGTACGCACCAGCGGTAGCGCTGCATTCAACGCGAATAATGTTCACGTTCATGATATTAATCGGATCGTCTGATTCGTGCCACCGCCCTGGTTCCAACACCCGATTCGTCGAGAATCCTAGTAGCGATCCAATGTTATTGCGCTTCGTAAAGTCTATGGTGAACGAGCAGTACAGCTCGCTTTTCATGGTATTGTTGTTGGGACGCAACACTATAGGATACACATCACCATCGTTAGCATCGGTGCCGCCGACATTTTTAGGATACCGCTCGAGTAATCGCTGTCTCAAATACTTGGCAATGGCGTCTAGTTCGTAGGAGCCGTGGGGAATCGTAATGTATTCAGGAGTGGTGTGGATGCTGTTGCTGATGTCATAATTTGCGGTGAAGTAGAATTTATCATTGCTCGAGTCGATGTTTGGTATTGTATGATAAGTTTCAAAGGTTGTTAGACGAAGCTCGTAATCATCGTCGCTCAAATCTATGGGTGGAAAGTAGCTCACCGCGAGGGTGCTACTCTTGCCGGTTAGAGTGAACGTTAGTGACATATTCCAAGCTGTACGACTCGATTAGTACTGAATCAGAGTGGTGGGAAGTCAATCCTTAAATTTGGTGCCGATCGTTTGTAGAAAGCGTAGACATAGTTGCCCGCAATTGCTTTGATCGTACTTCTGATAAGCCGTTCGATTGTATTCGATTTTCATAGCATCTTTGTCCAGATATTGTACCAATTCCTTAGGCGGCCGAAGATTCCCGAAGCTGTCGAAATATATAGCTCGACATCCTCTCTTCGCATACGCTACCCAATGAGTTCCCGACCCCTCGACATTGTCCAAATTTATGATACCGCTCTCGTTTCGACGTACTCCTCCGGCTGGTAGCGCGTTGCGCATAAAAACACCTCTAAAGAATGGAATATGCATACGTTTTGCCAACTCAGCCAATTGCACATCGGTAGTTACGCCCACAGGCATTTTTATTTTCTTTTCGACGTTTTTTTTTTTTTTCGTTTCGATATTCCCTGTCCGCGCTTGTACGGTGTGAGATAAAGTCCGTGACCTTCCATGGAGCGATTATGACGCTGCATTTCCTGCAGCTGATGTTGCGCCGCCTTATTATCGTTTACCACCTTGGCTATCCCCGCCGCTCCACCAGCTAATGATCCGAGAACACCTAGCAGCGGGAGAAGTGGTAATATGCCACCCCGTTTTGCCACCGGAAGAATCCGCTTTTTCGATGCTCTCTTCGTAGTAGTAGTTTTGCGGGATTTTGTTTTCACCCCCATTCCGATTTTCGTCTTGGCCTTCATAGCTGCCCAAACAGCTGTAGCAGCACCTCTTTCACCCAGAGTCGAGTCTCGCGCAACGATGCGTTTTCGCGCTTTGTCAGCGAGTATGTTATCTGCCGCGTGCCTTTCGTCGAGGTCGTTGCTACGCGTATACGCAATATCGTGTTCGCGACACGCGGCGTCCAACGGATTGATACCTTGATCCCCTCTAGCCAAGCGTTTTACCAGATGAGTTCCTGGACCACAAAACTGATATCCAGGAATATGTAATTCGAAAGGTAGCGCGTTTATCGCCCGATTTAACAAACCACGACCTTTCTTCACTCTCGTTGGCGACATTCACCACAGTTTTTAATCAATGGTGCTGGACCGTCGATATGCGTTCGCTGCCAGGGGCGATTATAATGTTCCAAGCACCGACGACACTGCTGCACCTCAGAATCGGCTTTTATATGTTCGGGGAGCCTGTCCCACAACTGATCAATGTGTCTTTCAAACTCTCTGAGTAGAATAATCTTTGGTATATATTTCAACTGCTCAGAGGTTAGGTCTCGAATATTGCAATTATCCGACAGGATCAGAAGCATTTTGAATACTGAGGTGTTTTCGCTTCGGTGCGGACTTATAAATAGGACGTGTCATCGCTCCGAAAATCAGTTTTCACAGTTCACATCGAGGATGCGATTCGTGCGACAACCTGTAAGGATACGCGTGACAAATTTTGACGATAAATCGGAAATGATGTCATCGAAATCGAAGCGTAGACACGGTAGCATGCTACCAAACACTATCCGCTGCCTCATTTGCGGTCCATCGAATTGTGGAAAAACCAACGTGTTGGTGAGCTTGTTGGAAAGCCCACACGGCGTCCGCTTCGAGAACGTGTACGTGTATTCCAAGTCGTTGCAACAGCCGAAATATCAATATTTGGAGAATTTATTGACTCCGATGGATGAAATTGGCTACTTTACGTTTTCGAATAACAGTGATGTCATCCCACCGAACGAATCGCTTCCGAATTCTATTTTTGTCTTTGATGACGTGGCATGTGACAAGCAAAATACGATACGAGAGTACTTTGCAATGGGGCGTCACTCGAACGTTGACTGCTTCTATCTCTGTCAGACGTATGCAAAGATTCCCAAACATCTTATACGCGACAATGCGAATCTGTTGATTCTGTTTAAGCAGGATGGTAGCAACTTGAAACATGTATACAACGATCACGTAAACACCGATATGTCATACGAGGATTTCTGCGCATTGTGTCGTAATTGTTGGCAACGAGAGTATGGTTTCGTGGTAATAGACAAGGATAGCGCGATGTCCAATGGACGTTATAGAAAGGGATTTAACGAGTTTGCCATACCGTGAGATGGTCAATCGCTGTCAACACTTCGATGAGAAAGCAACGTCTGCGGTACACCGATGATGATTGATATCGATAGTCTGGAGGTTAAGGACCGCGAGAGGATAGCGAAGGAAATTGCAAAAACTAGTGCAGCCATTCGCAAGAAACACTTGGCTTTGAAGACTGGCAAGATAGAGGAAGATATCGCGTTGGAGAGATACTTTAAACCTATCGTCGAACCCTTGAAACATATAGTAGAAAATACCACAGAGGCAGACACATTATCACCAGTGAGCATTGACGATGAAGAGAATGAAACATTAACGCCTAAAACAAAAATCCGTCCGAAATGGAACACGTCGACGTTGAAGAGAAAGAGGAAATCGCGCGCGTCATCGGATTATTCACTCGTAACCTCCACACCAGTTCAATCGAAGCGAAAACGACAGAATACTACGTTAAACGAGCCTCCGGTCCCTATCACGCCAATAAATACAATTCCTCCTGTACAATTGCTCTCAACCAATGATGATGATTATGATGATGACGTTTTCGAAACTTCTCCCAATGAGTCATTTGCGACATCTATTAGACACCAACTTCGAACATCCGAGGGACAAGAAACGCTTCGCAATCATTTCGGTCCGCTGGGGCAAAAATACATGGATGTAATCCTAAGTAGGGATGGAGATAAGGCTATAGACTATGTGTACGGTGTATTCTTTGCCAATAATAAGATGATGCTTGGGAATAAGGC
Organism: Andrena minutula; assembly: GCA_929113495.1. Classification (NCBI taxonomy): domain Eukaryota; kingdom Metazoa; phylum Arthropoda; class Insecta; order Hymenoptera; family Andrenidae; genus Andrena; species Andrena minutula. Next base: position 31,850,953 of record OV815995.1, on the reverse strand, counting down.
ATTCGATATGGACAAGGATGATAATATACTCATCGATGGTGTAAGATACAAGGGAACGCCCGGCCTTTACGAACTGATTTTCAAGAGAATTCCAGACGATGATGTATACACCGAGGCCGATAAACAAAAATACAAAAGTATACTGCTTGCGACGAACACCCACAGACGCGATCATGGTGCTCGCAATCGCATATTGAGCAACAAGGGATACAAGTACAAACATATAATTGCACCGCTACTCCCCCGTTCGTCATCATCTAGAAAGGCAGGCAAAGGTCTAAGGACACCACGACTCATGACGGTAAACGATAACAAGATCGATTACGTGCACTGGGACGATCCCAACGAGCTGGTCGATAGACTTAGATTGCTCATTGCATCGCGCGCGGCAGGTCACATGGGTCTTGATAACGAAATCACATCCATCGAGGAAGAACTTCGCAAGGCGGGTCATATTGTATAAATTAAACGGCACGCCGATGACGCGCACTGTATGCATCGAGATGCCGATCAACAAATTTGGGGTGTCGCTCGAGAAGAGTGGAACAGCTGGAATGGACTACTACAAATGGAACGGTTTGCTTCGAAATTACATGCGAGATAACGCTCTTTGCATGACCGGTGTCGACTTTGATGCAAAATCACGCAAGATACGACGGGTAGCGCAACCCACGGCTGACACCGATGCTGTCAATAAACTGTATATGGAAAAGAGCATTAAACTTTTGAGAGAGCAACAGGAAGAATTAGAGAGGAAGCTGGTCGTGTTTCAGAGAGATATGCTGACGTTGCAAAACAGCGTTCAAAAGATATCGCAGGTGTCGAATTCTATCCCGCAGCAGCGCTGCGAAGGAGAATCGTGCGAGACGGTTGATCTTGCCCCCGCACCGATGGGGAGCACATAATGCGCGTACATGATAATTATCGCATCATTCGTGTCGAAGACACCTCTGCGATCAAACATGCCACCATTATCAACATCCAAGAGTAAAGAAAACCATGGTCGCAAGAAGCGACAACTCGTTGAGGAATTGCACGCTCCAGCTCGAAGACATTTCCCGCGGAGGCGCGTCATAGTGCACGGATACGACGATCTGTGGCAAGCTGACGTTGTAGAAATGCGTCCTTACTCGCGATTCAACCACGGTCAACACTACATACTCACCATCATCGATGTGCTGAGCAAGTATGCCTGGGCGATGCCGTTGAAGACTAAAAGTGGTGCTGAGGTGACTGAAGCGTTTGCAAAGATATTTAGAGATCGATATCCGAAAAATTTGCAAACCGATCAAGGAAAAGAATTTTACAACGCTGATGTGCAGAAACTATTGGCAAGGCATGACATTAATTATTATTCGACGTATTCGGTGATGAAGGCCTCCGTCGTGGAACGTTTCAATCGAACTTTGAAGAACAATATGTGGAAAATGTTTACGCTCAATGGAACCTACAGATGGATCGATTCGCTACCAAGTCTTCTCGCAGAGTATAACGCGCGAAAACATAGAACCATCAAAATGCGTCCATGCGATGTTACCCCTGCGATCGCTGACAAGCTGCTAGCCACCGTGTACAACAACGCAAAGATCGCCGCTCCAGCGAGATTCAAGTTGGGCGAGTTTGTGCGCGTGAGCAAATTCAAAACCATCTTCGATAAAGGCTGTACGCCGAATTGGACAACGGAGGTGTTTAAGATAGCCAAAGTACAAGCAACTGATCCCGCGACGTATCTGCTCGTCGATTCCTGTGGAAAACCTGTTGCCGGAGGATTCTACGAACACGAGCTGCAACGCGTCACCGATCCTGATGTGTATCTAGTGGAAAAAGTCTTACGTAGGAAGGGGGATAAGGTGTACGTCAAGTGGTTGGGGTTTGATAAATCGCACAATTCTTGGATAAATAAAAATAATGTATTGTATAAAATAATAATACATGATTCAATAATTACAATGATACATATACATGTGCTAACAATTTTTTATACAATAATTCCACCATTTATATATATATTACACAATAAATACAATAGTTTCTATTTCACAAGGGTATATTATAATGTCCCCAGGGCAGAGTGTCGGTCGAATCGGGTACGATATATCGCTTATCGTCGTGCGGACTTAGAGCGATTTTGGATTCTGAAATGATGTACACTTTGTGCAATTTAGACCGTATGCATGATTGTCTGCGAACCATTTCGATCTCCCTTTCCAAGTCGAATCTGTCGATATTGCGCTTCATAGATTCGTAGATATCGTCGCATCGAATGTGATAAATGAGGCTGTCTGTGTCTGTGTATAGAATTTTACAATTTGTTCCATGCTTGGGTGACATGTACTCGTGGTGAAATTCGTACAAACAAATTTTTGATATGTCCAGAATGCACATACCCACGTATATCGGTTTGTTGAATTTCACCTCGAGCTTTCGCAATACAACAGCTATTAAATTTTCCGAAAAAACACTTCGGCTGTGGAAATTCGGTTTCGCGATCATTGCCTCCGCGCCATATCGCCCATCCCAATGAGTCAACAGTTTTACATCCACATGATTTCGTACATTTTCCATAGTTTTACCAAATACCGCGTTGTTCATCAATTTGTACAAATTTTTTTCAAAGTCGTTTGTCGCGCTTGTTCTAAACCGTGTGTTGAGTTCGATGTAATCGCGGAGCCAGGGGGGTTGAGCGAATTGAAGCACGCGGTGTATCTTTGTAATACGAAGACCGTGACGCATGCACTGCTGCAGGTTGCGATAATGAATAACGTAACGCTGCTTATCGTATACCGTCGCGAGTAACTTGTCCTGTCTGCTGCCTGGTGGTTTGGCACGCGTCGGACAGAACGGTAGATGGACATGAATGTTGTGCAGACGTTGCTAATATTCCAGATCTACCTCGAGAATGTATCCTGTGGGCGAATCGACACCGATTGAAGACACGTTAAAATTTGCGACATCTTCGACCCATTGAAATTTACCATATGGCAGAGGCTGACACATTGCCCATACATACAAATTATTCACATCAAAGTACATCAAGTACGATGACTCTTCGGATGCGTCGTAAGATGACATGTACTTGTTATTGGCATGTGCATACCTTCCGGAACATTGACTTAAACCCCCGCGTATACCGCGTTCGACAAACATGACCATATCGACGTCTGTGAGCAATTCGAACGTAATTTTGGTGTGTTTTAACATAGCATCCCACGTGAAACCAGGTAAAGTGTAATAATGCGCTGAATCTAATCCGTAGCTCTTGATACAACTTTCGCGAAAATTTTCAAAAATATCTGCCAATAACAAGACATCTGTCTTCAAATACAAATCGCTGTATTCGCCCAAGGTTCTAATCTCGAAACGCTGCCAGACAGTCTCGGCGTGCGCGTAATCGCTCTCGGATACAGTCTCACCCGTTAACGAACTGTAGAATGATTCGTGCGGTGGCAAGCATGGGTCCTGCAGCTTGTTCGAGCTATCAAGGTATTCGTACGGAAAGACACCCTTTCGCGTCAATAAATTAAAATCCTCGGCGGATAATGTTTCAAATTGGGATCGTAAAATTTTTAATTGACCTGTGCTAAGAAAAGATGCTAATTTGTCGAGACTGGTGTTGAGAAATTTGTATGAATCGATGAATCGCAATTTAATACAATATCGCGAGTCTGAATCAGCCGTATCTTCGACATTTTTTGTGAAAGAAATATACTTTTCTTTAGTTATGGGCAACACGTCAACGTGACCTTCGAAAGCAGTTGCTATTTCCTCGATAATGAAATGTGAATCGTAGCCGGATAAATTATGGAATACTATGGGGATGTAAAACGCATTTTTATAATTCAAATTGCACTCCGAATGTGCTGGGCCTCTAAACCGTCCGGAGAGATGACAGTAATCGCGAACTCGTACATCGCTAGCCTCGAAAGGTTCTTCGCAAATATGACAATGTGATGCATCGCGAAATGTGGTCCACTGTTCGGTGGTTAAATCCAGCATGGGAACATTACTGGTCAAGATGGGTTTAGCGAAGTTTGCAAAATTGCTAAGTTCGTTGACGAACCATGAAACACAATCCGCGTCGCGGCGACATCGATACACCGATAGCGATGTATCGTACGTGCAATGCATATAATATGCTATGCTGTGCACTTTATGGTGCTGATACGCGTGTAATTTATTATCACCCATTTGGTGATTGTCCTCCGTTTTCTCAATGATACACTCTAAATCTGCATACACCACGAAGGGGAGCCGCTCCTTCATGCAGTGGTTCACAAAATGGAGGAGATTTTTTCCTTCGCTTGGCAGCAGAATGGCACAGTCGTTCATCTTGCCGCAGTCCACTGCATGGGCCTCCAACTTCGCGGTGGATCCAAAGTAATGCATGCATCTGTAATAAAACAAAAATATAAAAATTTTTTTTATTTAATTTTTTATTTAATTTTTTTTGTGACGCATTTTATAAGTTTCTATACATACCGATCGCAGATGAATTTCTTTCCATGGCACCTACTCAGCTGCGCGCTCACCAGTCGGGACAAGTTCTTGATCAGCACAAAGTGCCCTACATCACCATGCTCTTGATTCGATGTGTAGAGCAGATTGACATGTCGATCCCTCTTTTGGCTGGTGAGACGCAGCGGAAAGACTGTTGGTCCCTTCTTCTTCTTCTCCATTTCAAAGCTGTAGACGTTGATTGAGATTTCATTCAGCCGTTCAAACTTCGCAATCTGTGACAGAGACATTGGGAACTCAATGCCCTGGAGATTTAGCACCAATGTATAAGGCGGGTATGGACTTGTGCGCGCGGTGTCTCGTTCAGCAGGATGGAGAGCTGCAACCACTGCCCACGCGAAACATGCATTATCCTCGGATTGCACACTGATCGTTGCGTTCTTCAGCATCAATTCTCGTGGCAACTTGTGATGACACCCGGCGCGCAACGGATTATACTTGTTGACATTGACGGTCAGGTTGAGAATTCTCGTCAATGCCCATCCGCTGTCACGTTCCTGGAACTCTTCCAGCGATGCCAGGGTAGGTTCGACGACGCATCGCTGATACCACTCCTGCAGATCGGATGTGCGGAAGAGTTCGCAGTTTCGGGTGTTGATGCTCTTGTAAGTACGTTTATCGCCCGCCACAAATTCACCGTTGAACACCGTGTTCACTTTGAGGTTTCGATGTTTCCGCAAAACGCTCCGCACATGCTCCAACACAATGGTCTCCGCATCCTGGAGGAAGTTGCGCGGCTCGATGTAATTCGAATTTAGCACGGCACCAGTTAATACTAGAGCTGTACGAGTACTTGAATATTCGGGTAGCTTGAAATCCGAACCAATCCGGGACTCGGTTTCCGAGCCGAGCCAGGTACCCGAAAAAACCGAGCGTCTCGAATAGAACCGAGTACTCGAATTTTTTTCAAGCGGCCCGAAAGAAACCGGGCGGATCGGATAGAACCGAGCGGCTCGAATAGAACCGAGTACTCGAATTTTTCCAAGCTGCCCGCTTGTGTTTTAATGATTTAAAATTGACCGAACCTGTGCGCCGAAATCAAATAATCGTACTAAATATTACGGTCGAAATTATAATTTAAAAAAATCATCGGAAAGTGAAACAAATACCAATACTATATGTCCCCCTCATGTAATATAATGTAATAGTATATAGTAGCATCTAGTACGTGCGTAGGGCTAACAGTACATTGTATGCCTATACTGTATGTTCCATGTATATAATAAGTAATGTATATGTATAGCATGAATATAATGTTATGTAGTATGTACATAGTATGCGTGCATCATGTATCAAGTATGTATGTAATCCAATGTACGAAATAAGCTACAGCGTATAATTAAGCTGTGCAAATGTTGGTTAAATACAATTATTTTATTTCTTGCAATTTCATACGCTCTTGCAGAAGTATTCCCCATCCTCATTCAAACGGATTGGTATTGCGTCCTTGTATTAATTAAATAAAAAAATGGACGTTATTTTAGTTGTTTATTGTTTAAAAATTATTCGTTTTTTTATTTACACCTAGACTGCGGAAGTTAATGCAAGTCTGATATACCGCGTTCCAGAGCACAACCCTAATCCCTTCAATACAAATTACTAAACTTTTGAATATAATGTAACTATTACACTTACATAAAATTTTTAACATAGGTATGAAGCTATTAAACTTTAAAAGCGAGGTTCAGCAACTTTTAACAATTACTTGAGCTAATTTGTAAACAAATTCCGTATATGCGAGAACCATGAAAAATACCCGAAATATGCAAAATTACAAATATATTTTTAAAATCCTCTTAATGTTGAAATATAGATCGGTCAAAGTCCCACTTGTTTAATCCATTACTACAAAAACATGTATTTGCATAAAATTCCGCAGTCTATATTATACCTATTTCTTTTTTTTATTCAGTTATACTTATTTAGCCATTAACAGGCAACACCCTTTATTAAGGTGTTACGCCAATCTGAGACGCTCGAAACAATACTAAACTAGACGAATTCTTTTTACAGATACTATGAGATTGAAAATTATTTCGTTAATTCTTATGTGCAGAGCATGTATTAAGGCATATGTTGTATAAATATTATGCGCGCGAGCTATGTATCAAATTATGATGCCCAGGTTTATCTAACATGAGAAAGACCATGATTCTAGTGTTCATTAATAAAATATATACAATGTAGCATACGGATTTGAGAAGAAAAAAATTATTCTACAAATGAGAGCAAGGTGAATATCACTATTCATTTTTTACCTAACAAGGCAAACTTAAAACATTTATTACATACGAATGGGTTATCGTATAAAAAAAATGATAGGCTACGTTTTAGATAATATCATTAAGAACATATATACCAAACTTGAAATAAATCGGACAAATAGTTTTTGATCTGCTCGAACTTCTATCGGACCGCTCGTTTCATTCCATGCCACCCGGTTTCTTACGATCCGCTCGCTTACTTTCCAAGCCGCCCGGTTTCCTTCGGGCTACTTGGAAAAATTCGAGCCGCTTGGTTCTATCCAATCCGCCCGGTTTCTTTCGGGCAGCTTGGAAACATTCGAGTACTCGGTTCTATTCGAGCCGCTCGGTTCTATCCGATCCGCCCGGTTTCTTTCGGGCAGCTTGGAAAAATTCGAGTACTCGGTTCTATTCGAGCCGCTCGGTTTTTTCGGGTACCTGGCTCGGCTCGGTTTTTCGAGCCGAGCCAGACTCGGCTTGCTTTTTCCGGGTACTCGTACAGCTCTAGTTAATACGCGGGTATCGAACACAGTGTCTATTTCGCGCCACAAAAGTCCTGTGTTCGAATGTCCTGCACCTTCGCGCACGAAACGCCCGCGCAACGAATGTTTCAGTCCTTCGAGACGCGCGATTCGAGCAACCAACGATTGTCGAACACCGATCGATAATCGGGGACGTTTCACTCGGCTGTGTCCTTCCAACGATTCAATGCACTCGTTGCACCGTTCTTCCCACGCGAGGTACTGTTCCCGCGAAATCAATCGTGCAGATTGATCCAACAATTGATGTTCTACTTGCGCGAATTCTCCCATGATTGTAAATGGAATGTATATGTAGTATATTTTTTCCGCGCAACACGTTGCAACGATTTGGGACTTTGTACAGTTTGGAGCTCACTTTTATACCCAAACCACGATTTGGTATCTCTGTCTAACTCTTTTGGCGTACCTCCTCCCCCCAAATGATTGAATGGTAAAAGCCGATTCGTCCCAACATGGTTCTATGCAGTTTCTGCTAATGCAGCATAATTCTTTCTATGATTGACGCGTATGTCTAACTCTTTTAGTGTACCTCCTCCCCCCAAAAGATTGCATGCAAAAAGCCGATTGGTCCAAACATGATTCTATGCAATTTCTGCTGATACAACATAATTCTTTCTATGATTCACACGTATGGCAAATTAGTGCGCGAGATCATCCGAGGAAATTTCTGCTAACATCGCATAATTCAAAGGTTCAACGTTCCCACAGGTATTATATTACATTCAGCGCGTGTCGAAACTTTTATCCTTGAGGGCATGGCTCAAGTTACATGATTGAAAATCATTTGAAAACAATTATTATCTATAGAATGCATGCGATTGTATCACTAAGTAGTGTTGTCTCTTTCCCTACCTAGAATTTAGCTTTAAAATAATGCTCTGTCTCTTTCCCTCCTAATGCATGCGATTGTACCACCATGTAGTGCTGTCTCTTTTCCTCTCTCAGAATTTTAGCTTTAAAATGCACGCTCTCTCTCTTTCCAATCCATCCGAAGAGGCGGTGTTTTAAAAACAGCCGATCTTCCCCGACGTTATCCGATGAAAAACGAATGCTTGACGATGCTTAGTATATGCACCATTCATTAAAGACTGATGTTAGAGAGCCGACGTTGGGGGAGTTGGTTAGGCGGCTGACTCGTACCGCGGAGGTCTTGGGTTCGAGCCCCGTCGCATAGATTCTGTTTTTTCATTTATATTAATATCTTAAATTAATATTTCCTTCTTTACCGACAGTCAGGCTCTTCTCCTCGATGCGGCGGTTTCGGTATCGTTTCGGTTATCGATTGATTTGATATCAGTCCTCGCGCTATAACCCCCCACCATTCCGCCATCATCGATGATGTCATCCACTGCCGCCCGATCTCGATGACGTCATCCGCCGCCGCCCGGTCACGCGCCGCCCGCGGAGAATTTTTTCCGCCGACTTTGAAACTCAAATTTGAGTTTCAAGGTTGGGGGAGGGGTGGGGGAAATGGCCTTCAAACTCAAATTTGCGTTGGAACTCTTATAGTATTACTACTCACGAGTTCCGCGACGAATCGAATCCGAGCCACTTGACGTACTCCTGGTTTCCCTTGCGTCGAATAATATTCTCGACCAGATAGACGTCTGGATTCGCGATCGAATGCAGTTCGTACTCGTAGAAACCGCCAGAGATCGACTCTCCCGCGGAAACACGCAGAATATACGTTACCGGGAACGTTCGCTGTACGGTTACGATTTCGAACACTTCGGTCGACCAGTTCGGAGTGTACCCCTTCTCGAAGAGTATCTTGAACTTGCTCACGCGTACCTTGTCCCCGACTTTGAATTTCGCGCGTCGCCGAATACCTTCCGATGCGGCTGGTGGGAGTGGTTCATTCGCGGCGAACGACAATCGCGTCGCGTGGGTTACGTCAACGGGTCGGGCGTTGATCGTTCGGTGCTTGCGATGATTGTACGTGTGTACTAGCGCGGATAGCAGGTTGACCCAACGATATGACGCGTTCAAGGAGAATTGTTTCTGCATAAGGTTTTTCAGCGTGCGATTGAAACGTTCAACGATCGATGCTTTCATCACACTGTACGTGGAATAGTGGTTGATCCTGCGCATCTTCACGTATCGTTGAAACTCCGCGTTGTAGAATTCCTATCCCATGTCGGTTTGTAAATTTTGCGGACATCTATCGCTTTGCCGCAATACATTCGTGAACGCCGCGGTCACGTCGCGTCCGCTTTTCGTTTTCACGGGTACGGCCCATGCATACTTGCTGAACGCGTCGATGATCGTTAGTATGTAGTGATATCCCCGATTTTGCCTCGCGTAAGGACGCATCTCCACCAAATCAGCCTGCCATAAATCATCGTAGCCGCGAATCACGACGCTACGCCGTGGGAAATTTCGTCTCGCGGGAGCGTGTAATTCATTCACTAGTTGTATTCGGTCCTTGCTCATGTTTTGCGGGTGGGTCGGGGATGGTCGCGATGTTCCAAAGACGTCGTAGACCCTCGTTAGCTTTTCGCGATTCCTTTCGTTTGTATAGATCCGTCGTTGTTATCGCAGTCGGTGACGTCGTCGTGAATGCTTCGATTATGTTTTTCAAGTGATCGAAGCGTCGTTCCATCGCGGGATTTAAATCATCCTCTAGCTGGGACAATTGCGCGTTAACGATATCCGACATCGTTCGTTGTACTCGCGTCTCGAGTTCAGATCTTTGATGCGCGGAGTCCAGTCGCGCGCTCGCGATAGCCGTTTCAATTTTTTGGGTAAAGCGTTCATCCACCGAGGATAATAATTTCGTCATTGTCATTCTCGCTTCGTCGCTGTTGTTGTTGTTATTGTGTAACGAGGTACCAAACTTGTTCACCGACATAACGATGCGTATGCGCGAATACTACTGACGCGACGATCACCGGTTCGTTCAATTTAAGATATATATCTAGCCTCGCGAAGTTCCTCCTCGAGGGATGCGATTTCGTTATCGGGGCCCGTATGACCTGCCGCGCGCGATGCAATGAGTAATCTAAGTCTATCGATTAATTCGTTCGGATCGTCCCAGTACACGTAATCGATCGCGTTAACGGTTACCGTCATCGATTCGTCGATGGGTAATCCTCGACCTCGTCGCGTGCCCGCCCCGCCCGCGCTCCCCCTAACACGTCTGACGCCCGATGTCCGCACCCCGCCGATCATCGAGGATATAATTTTATTATACTTGTACCCCCTGTTACCCAGCGTGCGCTTGCTTGGCGAATGGCTTTGCTTATGCGCACTCGTCGACAACAAGATACGTCGGTACGAGCGAAAATCAGCCTCCGTGCACGCCTGCTCGTCGGGCTCTCGCATAAACACCAATTCGTACAAACTCCGAGTCCCCGGGTATCGCGTTCCGTTCACGCGAATGTCATCACCGTCCGCGTCGATGGTGAGCACGGAATCGCCGATCATTAGATCCTCGTGGGGCCCCAAGTATACGCCGTACACGTTGTCGATTAGTCTCTTGGTATCGGTGAATAACAGTCTCAGGTATTCTCGCGACAAGGGACCTTTCGCGTTCCGCACATACACTTCGAATCGTTGACGTGGTTGTGCAGCGAATCCAAATCATGAATCTTTGTTGACGACTAATCATCCTGAATTTTTTCATTGTCTTCGTCATTCGTATCATCAACAACATCATCAACATTATTATCTTCATCGTTAACATCGTTATCGGTGTTGCGGTCGTTGCCATTGATGTTGTCGGTGTCGTTGTCGTTGTCGTTGTCGTTGTCATCGTCGCCGTCGTCATAGTCGCTAGAATCTGGAATATTATTTGGATGTTCCTTGATTATCAACGGAGTATCGGGTCGAAGTCTCTTGGATGATTGCTGCTGATCGTATTCGTGTTTCCTTTTCACTGATCGCGATCGAGGTGTTGGGCGTATTTTCAACACGGCAGAGTTCTCGATCAATCGTCTCAGCGGCTCGACGATGGCACGCGTACTCGCTTCCACAGCCGCTTCCGTAGCCATTTTATCAATTTTCAAGGCCATGCTCTTTTTACGTATAACGTCGCTGACTTTGGCGATATCCACCTTTGCGTCCACGTCTTGACGTTTCGACCCTTTTCGATGTTTCGATCCTTTTTGATGTTTCGTTCCTTTTTGTCGATGACGTCGGCGATGTTTTTGCGAATGCTTCGCGTCGACGTTGCTCGAGGTTGTCGAAGTCTCTGGCAATTGGTTAGACATTTCGTGTTGCTCGATGAACGATTCGCGGTTTACTAATGTCAGCGAGCTACGACGAACTCGTTAAATCCTCTTCGATATCGACCTTCGTACATGGAACTATCCTTATCGATCACCACGAAATCGTATCGTCGACGCCAACATCTCGCACACAAGTCGTTGAACGACTCGAACGTCATGTCTGTGTTCACGTGATCGTTATACACGCAACGCAAGTTCGTACTGTCTTGTTTGAACAGCATGAGAAAATTCGCGTTGTCCCTGATCTAATGTTTAGGTATTTTAGCGTACGACTGACACAAATAAAAGCAATCCACGCTCGAGTGACGGCCCATGGAGAAGTATTCGCGTATCGCGTTCTGTTCGTCGCAAGCCACGTCGTCGAATACGAAGATTGAATCGGGCTGAGCATCTCTAGGTAGAACGATTTCAGCGTTGTCCGAGTATGGAAAGTATTCGATTCCGTCGACGAGCGACAACACCTGTTCGAGATATCGATACTTTGGCTGATGCAACGATTTCGAGTACACGTACACGTTCTCGAAACGCAAACCGTTCGGACTCTCTAGCATACTTAGAAGCACGTTAGTTTTTCCACATCTGGACGGTCCGCAAATCACACCTCGCACGCTGTTCGGCAGCAACGGGTCGTGTCTGTTCGATCGATTCGAATCCATATCATCCTCGAGCATCCTGTTCGCTGTCACGCGAATGACGTCCGACTGTTTCACGTATCGCATATTCGCGCGCACGTCTATGACAATGGACTACTATTTATATTCGTGGCACGCGTCGCGCAGGTCACTACCACAGTGATCGGTGGAGCGTGCGTATGCGTTTATTATTGTAGTAGCTATCGCGACTATTCTAACGTATATGGGTGCATCAGCGATTGTGACGTCTCACGGGCTAGGTAACAATCAAAAGAGTAAGAAGAAGAATAAGAAGAAGAATCTGAAAAAGAATAGGAAGACTGGATCTGGTTTGGTTAACGATATCATAAACCGTCTGCCGTGCGAACTACACGTTCCGGGCTATCAGTTCTGCGGACCGGGAACGCGATTGCTCAAGCGATTGGCTCGTGGCGACGAAGGTGTAAATCCCCTAGACGTAGCGTGCCGCGTTCACGATATCGCGCACTCTCGTCGAAAGGATTTAGAGGGGAGACACGAGGCAGATCGTGTGTTAGCCGAACGAGCGCGAGAACGGGTGTTCGCAAACGACGCGACATTCGGCGAAAGAGCTGCAGCCACTGGAGTGTGGGCAACGATGAAGGCTAAGACTAAACTCGGCATGGGTATGAGAAGGACGAAACGAAAACATAGAAAGTCTGGAAGGAAAAATCCGCAACGGCGACGACAACATCGTAATCTACGAGTGGCGAAACGTGGTGGCTTTCTTCCATTTCTTCCGTTAGTGTTACCCGCTTTATCGGCTATCGGAGCATTGGCCGGTGGAGCGGCTGGTATAACCAAAGCGGTCAACGATTCGAGAGCCTCTCGAAAACAGCTGGAAGAGACTTTGCGTCGTCATCGAGCGATGGAGGGGCGAGGGATGCATCTGACACCGTACAAGCGAGGCGCGGGCTTGAACCCGAGACGGCGGCGCCAACGACGAGTGGAAACGAAAAAAAAAAACGTCGATCGCGTAGGCGTGTGGCGACGGTGGCGGCGATAATTCAACAACCTATGACGAACCTGCAATTAGAGCGCGAGTGCGCAAACATCCCATTCTTTCGAGGGGTGTTTATGCGCGCGAGAGAGAGAGGGGGGAGGGGAGGGAGGAGGGGGGAGAGAGAGGGTGGGAGGGAGGGAGGGAATGCTGTAAATTCAAACCAAATACAATTGACTTACAGCCTCCTCGATCGTGAAAATGCTCCGAACTCTACCCCGAATAATTATCGCTATATGTTTACGATGGTTGCTTGCGCGGCCCTATCGGTCCCACGATTCAAATATATACACACGACACGAAGAGCGTGCACGTAGGCACCAAAACGCGTTCAATCCTGCTCAGATATAAACACACGGCATGGCGCGGTGCAATGTTTATTCCATGGGCTATCGCGATGATTGATTTACAATAATTTTCGCTATATGTATACATCATTGTACGTGGGCTGTAACGGTCCCACGATTCAAATATATACACACTGCAAGAAGCGCGTGCACGTAGATGTACAAAACGCGTTCAATCCTGTCGATCCCTTATCTTTTCTCAGAAATCATTGGTACACCCTCTTTCTCAGAAATCATCATCGAAGACGCGATTTAAAGTTCCACGAATCGGTCGCGGTCGCACCTGCGCACCGATCCCCGCACGCGTACGGAGATTGCGCGGCGGCGACGCGCGCCCAAAGTACCTTAAACATCCAACAGGTAGTGTCAATACGAAATGGCTGGAAAAGCTGGAAAATTTACCAAGGCGGGCCCAAATACGGACGCGGACCCAAAGTACCTTCAACATCCAGTAGGTGGCGCCAATACGAACTGCGTGCGACACCATTTTGAAATTTTGAAAATTCACCCCCTCCCCTGTGACATCAGCCCCCTCGCCGACGAACTCGACCTGCGCGCGCGTCGCCATTTTGAAAATTTTGAAAATCCCCCTCCCCTGTGACGTCATCCCCCTCGCCCACGAACTCGGTCGACGCCATTTTGAAATCCCCTCCCCTGTAACGTCATCCCTCACGCCCACGAACTCCATACCCCCCTTCCCTCCTTGCCCCTCGCCCATCGCCCCAGCTCACCCCTCGCCCCCATTTGGTTCAGAACTCTCATAGTATAACTACTGACAACTTACTTCATTTGACACTTAGCACTTGGTAGGTTATAATATATCTCTGTCTAGCTGTCACGTCACAACAAAATTTGTTACACGATCGGCCGAACCCGCATCCAATGAACGATATGCCTGAAAGACATTTTTCCTCACCCCCTTTTGCCTAAAGTGTAGGACGATGACGATGACGATCTTAATTTTACGAACATGAAATTCGGCAAATTGCCACTTTAGAACGAAATATCTCAGCTCATAAGGCACATAGGAACAAAACGAAGACACGTTTCTTATGTAAATCAACCCAGAATATCCATTAAGACCATTCAAAATCGAATCGGATCAGCCGTTATTGAGATTCGGAAATCTCAGGGTTCAGAATAGCGAGTCGTGGCGTAATAGATACACTCTGTGTCTCGCGCTGCGCATATACCTATATATACTTGGCGCGAGACACTACCGTCTCTTGATTACTCCGTACGTTAAAAACACGTATCACCAGTAAAGTAGATTCTGACTTATGCTTGGAACTGATTAAATGGTTGCCTTCTCCGACATATATTTTATATTTTAGTTCATTATGCAGGATGTCCGCGGGAACAGTAAACACCTGGATATTTCCTAACGTATTGGAGATATAAAAGAAACTGTCGTCCTACGGAACGTCCTACGGGCAGCTGACGCGTTCCGCTCACCTCCGCGTGCCCCTCAAGCGCCTACGATGCACGCGTATTTAGGTGAAATTCAAAGTCAATTTCCTCGAAAACGAAGCGTTTACCGCAATTTCGTCACTCTTGATTTTCGTCTTATTTTCGCCGGTGTAATCATCCCTTAGAGTATTGACCACAGGTAGAGAAACACCCTGTATAATATAGGTCGCCTTTTCTTCTCGCTGTCATCATCACTTCATTGTTTTTGTTAATTA
Source organism: Andrena minutula (assembly GCA_929113495.1). Lineage (NCBI taxonomy): Eukaryota > Metazoa > Arthropoda > Insecta > Hymenoptera > Andrenidae > Andrena > Andrena minutula. Next base: position 31,835,742 of record OV815995.1, on the reverse strand, counting down.
TTTTGGCATCGTCTTTTCCAAACACAGTATTATATCCATGGTTGGCTATTTTCGCAACTGAAAGTAAATTAGTATGAAGATCAGCAACATGATATACATTATTCAGATTTACCTTAAGCGGTTTATTATTGTTTTCAATAATCATTTCCATATCACCAACTCCTGTTATCTGGGTTGAACTTTTGTTAGCTAAATCCAAGGATTTCTCGATTCGAGTTAGTTGCTTGAACAAATTTTTGTTGGCAACCATGTGTGCCGAACATCCACTGTCTAAGTACCAAACCATTGGTTGTTTTGTTTCGCATATATTTAGTAGAGCAATTTCTTCTATCGAATCTGACTGGCTGTAGTTTCCAGTTTCAAGCTGTGTTGTTGACTGCAGCATGTCCAAATTTACTCGACAATTTGCAGCTATGTGTCCAGATTTCTTACATCTGTGCACTCAATGGCCTTGCGGATAGGGCCCCTTGTTTCTCTCCCTGTATTATTTCTTTGGTTCATGGATTTTGGGTATCTGGAATTCTTCTTATCATTATTGTTCGGATTTGATATCCGTTTGGGATCGTTACTATTTGTACTTCTTTGTGGCCCTTTCACAAACAATGCGTCTTGGCTTGTATTTGCTTCGCGACTTAAGTTTTCCCTTGAGTCATAATCCTCCATTATTTTTACTTTCAGTACATCTGGCTTTGGTATGTCATCTCGAGTTGTGATAGCATGTCGAAAGGTTTCAAAGGACGGTGGCAGGCTGTATAATAACAATATCGAAAGCAATTCTTCATTTACTTCGATTCCGATTTCAGCCAGTTTATCAATGGTATCAAAATATTCAGATAAGTGAGTTCTCAAATCTCCTTCCTCACTCATTTTATTTGACACAATTCTCTTAAGTAGTAGCGCTTTTCGCGCTGGACCGCTAGACTGGTATATAGATTCTAGTTTTAGCCATGCCTCTCTCGACGTTTCTAATTTCTTTATATGTATTAACTCAGATGACTCTACAGATAGCACAATATCAGCAAGAGCTTTGTCATCTTGTACTTGCCAAGCCGTAACGCGAACGTTTGCAACAGCGATATCCTCCGCTGGATCGATTTCTGGTTTGACTATACAGGGTGTTACTCTACCTATAGTCAATACTTTGGGGGGTAATTCTACAGGCATATATAAGTCGAAAATCAAGAGTGACGAAATTGCGGTAAATGCTTCGTTTATTAATTATATCGATGGTTAAAGATTGGCGTCTGGATCGCCTGAATCAGCCTGAATGACGGCAACTCGACGGACAGCGGGCCGCGCGAGGCAGGCCAGCCAAGGGGCGTGCAGTGGCGGCGGATGCGTGACGGATTTGCCATGTAGAGCGTATAGTTACTTACCTACCTCGCCGAAACTGTGACATACGATACTTGCGATAATTTATGAAAAGACGCAAACGTTGTTCGGCATTAAACCTGCCTACTCGTAAAAATCCACAAGGGCATATCAAAACCCGCCCAACGGGATTCTCAAGTAGAGAGGGTGAATGCCATTGCCTTTGGAAATATTGCCCTCAAAAATCACCTACACGGCCATCCAAAGCACTGCGATTGTCCCGTCCGCGATTATTCACTTAGTTACACACACGCACCATGATTAGTTTTCTCGCGAATGTCCATGTCTTCACGCACCGCGATTGTCCCGTCCGCAATTGTTCACTTAATTACACACACGCACCACGAATAATTTTCTCACGAGTGTACATGTCTTCACGCACCGCGATTGTCCCGTCCGCGATTGTTCACTTAATTACAACACACGCACCACGATTAATTTTCTCGCGAGTGTATATGTCTTCGCGCACTGCGATTGTCCCGTCCGCGATTGTTCACTTAATTACACACACGCACCACGATTAATTTTCTCGCGAGTGTACATGTCTTCACGCACCGCGATTGTTCACTTAATTACACACACGCACCACGATTAGTTTTCTCTTGAATGTCCATGTCTTCACGCACTGCGATTGCAGTCTGTGCTCGCGTTGACGAAAGTCGTCAAACTGAGGAGACCTTGGCCAAATCCCTGCGCGAAGGACACGAACAACGTTACGAATAAGCAACCTACATACTATGTATCGCTACACTTTCTCCGAGTCGCTCGGGCGATGATAGAAAGCTTATGCGATAAATTTCATTCTTTATTCTTCATGGAATCGATAGGTATGGCAGTGACACCAATGGATTCCCTATGTTTTTCCGATGAAAATCATACCAAATGTAATGTAAATCGGATTACTTTTAACGAAGCTAATTTTACATGAGGCCCGCATGTGCCTGTGCTAGAGAATCACAGCTGTTTCGCACGGCCAGTCAATGCCCCCGACGAGACCGTTCCGCGCTGAGTTTCGTGGCCTCCGATCGCGACGCTCGAGATCAGGGGGCCATACAATGTTGCGCACTAGAAAGCGACGAATCTGAAATTATTCAGCATTTCTCATTAGATCTTTGCGAAAGTGGCGTCGATCGATTCCTTATGGAAAAACATAAAGAATCCATTGGTGTCACTGCCATACCTATCGATTCCATGAAGAATAAAGAATTTAATTTATTGCATAAGCTGTGTATCATCGCTTGAGCCACTCGGCGAAGGTGTAGCGATACATTGTATGTAGGTTGTTTATTCGTAACATTTTTCGTTTCCATCGCGCAGGGATTTGGCCAAGGTCTCCTCAGTTTGACGACTGTCGTCAACGCGAGCACAGACTGCAATCGCGGTGCGTGAAGACATGTACACTCGCGAGAAAATTAATCGTGGTGCGTGTGTGTAATTAAGTGAACAATCGCGGACGGGACAATCGCGGTGCTTTGGATGGCCGTGTGGGTGATTTTTGAGGGCAATATTTTCAAAGGCAATGGCATTCACCCTCTCTACTTGAGAATCCCGTTGGGCGGGTTTTAATATGCCCTTGTGGATTTTTACGAGTAGGCAGGTTTAATGCCGAACAACGTTTGCGTCTTTTCATAAATTATCGCAAGTATCGTATGTCACAGTTTCGGCGAGGTAGGTAAGTAAGTATGCGCTCTACATGGCAAATCCGTCACGCATCCGCCGCCACTGCACGCCCCTTGGCTGGCCTGCCTCGTGCGGCCCGCTGTCCGTCGAGTTGCCGTCATTCAGGCTGATTCAGGCGATCCAGACGCCAATCTTTAACCATCGATAATTAATAAACGAAGCATTTACCGCAATTTCGTCACTCTTGATTTTCGACTTATATATGCCTGTAGAATTACCCCCCAAAGTATTGACTATAGGTAGAGTAACACCCTGTATTACCTTGCACATATCCCCAAAGGCCGTCCTTCACCAGCATCGCTCTCATCTGCATCTTCCAAGTATCATAATTACTCTTGTTCAATTTATCGAACTTGATCATACTCGCATTCATTTCTCACGGATTGAGCACGTGGTCACAGAAAAGAGAGGTTAAGTACACTATACCAATTACGCTTTGGTTTAAAATATTTCTTAACTGTACAACCTTCCTGGGCCCATAACCTGTTGGGTAGTGCGAGTAACCATATAAATCTTGATATATATGCAGATATTTATTGGCTCAATTTAGAGTACACACATTAGCGTTACAGAACAAAAGTGATAACCATGTGCGGAAACAGGAAGTATGTGAAATTAAAAATGGACAAGTTGTGCAAGAAAATATAGAGACGCGTCTTTTGCGCCATCTGGTGACATATATTCATGAGAGGCGGGAGAGATATTACTTTGACTTTTCCCAACATTTTGCTTTTTTGTTTTTTTCTTATTCCTTTCTTCTAACTTTATGGCTTTAATCTTTTTATTTTCTTCTGTTTTTGTTAGTCTTTTTCTTTTTTAAACTTTCCTCTGTTTTGTCCTCCTTTTCTTTTTTTTGGCCAACATGATCTCCATCCATTTATCTGATGTTATATTACAGCAAGCAAATGTTCAACTGCTTTCCGCTTTCGCTTTATGATTTGCTTTTCGGGCCATAAAAGAATTTCGTTGAAAACATCATCGAATGATTTTTCACGAATCGTAATATTTGTTGTAGATTCAGCATTGTGAGTAGTAAGCAAATCACCAGTGATGGCTTTTGTACTATACTTGAGCTCATGTTAGAAGTAGTTTGGTATAGCCAATAGTATCTTGTTTCGGCACCAATGAGCACCAACATGCGCAAGAACCGATCTAAACTCGTCGGGCTGCAAGTTCCTTCTAACATGACTTCGAGTATAGTGTTATTGTTACTGTTTACATCAGCTTCCTTCCCAGCCTACTGCGACAATATCCTGCAAAGAGTTCTTTTCATTTAATGTAAAACATTTGTTATTATTTAAGTTATTATTTTCGATAACTATATAGTGATTATCTGGAGAAAATTCGTGATAAGTGGAGTTTTATTTAGGATTATTGGGGCTGCATAATCCAGTGGACATGGATTGGGAAGGATGTTCATCTGCCGTAAATAAAAAAATCACACAAAAATAAGTAAATAATTGAAAAGGAGAAAATTAAATAAACATGATTATAATTATTTTACTATTCAATTAATAATTATTCCATTGCCCTCAAATTAAGAATCTTAAAGAAGTTCGACGTCTTTTTCTGAACTTACACGTATGAATGCCAGGCATATCAAACTCAGGAAATGGAAGAACCATACAATTGTTATCTGTTACAGCAGGCGTGCACAGCTGAATTTTCGGGCGCGTGCGGAAAAAGCATCGAAAAACACTATTAGTCAATGTTTCCTTTTATCTTTATGCCTCGCTTCAAAAGCCTTTTCAGAAAAAACGCCGATTGGTAAATCAAAAAACTTAATGACATCACAACCGTGTAACAAGAATTGGAATCGGAGAAATTTTTGACTGCCTTGGGTCCCTGGAGATGAACTGTACGTATGGAATTGATGGTCTACCCCCATAATTTTCAAGAACTGTAAATTTATTATGTCTCGAATACTTTGGAACATTTTTAACAAGTCACTGAGCTCGGGAGTTTTTCCGGAAATATGGAAAGTCTGCCTTGTTACCCCGATATTTAAAGGTGGTGACAGGTCTCAGACTTCTAAGTATAGGCCCATAAGCATTCAGGATATAATGCCCAAGGTGTTCGAGAACATAATCTCTTACAAGTTATCATCCCTGACTAAAAACTTGATAATTGATGAGCAGTATGGATTTATCTCGGGGCGGTCAACAATTACTAACTTAATCGCTTATTATAGCTATATTGTTGATACTATTGAGGAAGGTACTCAAGTGGACGTTATATATACCGATTTTAGAAAAGCATTCGACTCTGTCAACCATTCCATTTTACTAGCTAAACTGCAAGCTATTGGGATAACGGGGAAATTCTATGAATGGCTTTCTAGCTTCATTACTGGAAGATCCCAAATTGTGAAATGCAATGGTGTTCTGTCTACTGCGTTCCCAGTTATATCCGACGTTCCACAGGGACCCCACCTTGGTCCTCTCTTGTTTATCTTATTTATTAATGATATATTTAGTGTTTTTAAAAATAGTAATTTTCTCCTCCATGCTGACGACCTAAAAATTTTTCAACCTATAAAAATGCGGAAGAGGCTATCCTGCTTCAGGGCGATCTTTTGTCTCTTGAAAAGTGGTGCAAGGAGAATTGCCTTATGTTTAATATCTCCAAGTGTCATGCGATCAGTTTTAGTCGTAAAGGTATAAACATCCAACACCAATATACTTTAGGGAATCTAGAGACGCGGCAACGTCTCGACGCCAAGTACATGAAAGACACCCTATACAGTGGACGCTCGATAATGTGCCGCAGTCGGGGCTCTAGAGGCGGTGTTTTCTCAGAAGCGGCATATTAACGAGAGCCAATGTAACGCGCGCTCTCCCCATAACTCTCCTGTTTTCTTTTCCGTGATGGCTGCCCCCTACCAGAATACTCTTAAGGTCCGTCACACTGATGTGAGAAAAAGAAAAAACACATTCACGTATATGTATTGCTTGCGAATGGCTTGCGAACTCCAGTGTGGAGGCACCATTAAGGGTTAGCATTCATTGGCTCGCTGAGCGTGAGAGAAAGGGAGGTGCACACACGCGCGCGAGTAATGCGTGTGAGCTGGGGCGTTCCTAACGGCACTTTAAACAGCGGCATATTATCAAACGTCCACTGTATATATATCGACTGTCGCTGCCGTGTACCTTTACTCGTCGCGGAGACACTCTAACCTAATTCTGACATTTATACATTAATATCTCATCACGCCTGCAATATTTTGTAAATTTAAAGTCATTTTTCTTATGTAAACCGCATATCGGCTTTCGAACAAGACCAATTTCAATAAAATCGGTCCACACATAACAGAGATATCATAATATCGTTTCATGGATCTGCCAGAATTTTAAATTTTTCTCCTCCTTCTCCAAGAAATTTTTCGTCAACATAATACGTATATACCCGTTACACACACACCTTCAGCCAACACATGTTCGTTCTTCGTTCGTCGACTCTCGGGAATACGTATATACGCGTTACACACACACCTTCAGCCAACACATGTTCGTTCTTCGGTCGTCGACTCTCGGGAATACGTATATACGCGTTACACACACACCTTCAGCCAACACATGTTCGTTCTTCTTTCGTCGACTCTCGGGATACATACATATTATATCAAAAAAGTAAAAAAAATACGCCAAGTACATGAAAAATCAGATAAATCACAAAAAATAGAAGACAATAATAATCACAAAAAATAGAAAAAGTATATCAGATAAATCACAAAAAATAGAAGACAATAATAATCACAAAAAATAGAAAAAGTATACAATACAAAAAAGATGTGAAATCAAAATGAGCTGCCAGTACATAAAGATGCTTTCCAACTGCGCTTTAGATGACACATCTATCTACATATGCACAGCTAAAATTCCATTACTCATAATGGCTATTTATACAAAGAAAAAATGTATTAAATAATAATATGCAGATATATTTTTATACAAATAAATATTTTAATACGAATAAATATTTGATTCAAAATACTTGGCGCTGCGCCCCGAATTGGTGTTGCTAACCTCAATAAATATGTATAAATTGCATTAATCCTTTTCTTTCTTTCTTGTACGTGCATGCGTGCGTGCGTGCGTGTGCATATGCTACGTATGGCATTAGAATTAAATATATGTAGACTAAATCTGACTGCGTTTCTAGTATGTGTATGTATACGTTTTTTATATTGTAATGGAGTTGTAAATTATTAATACTAAGGCAATTAACATTTTTTCGGTTGCGCAGAGCCAAGTATTTTGAATCAAATATTTATTCGTATTAAAATATTTATTTGTATAAAAATATATCTGCATGCTATTATTTAATACATTTTTTCTTTGTATAAATAGCCATTATGAGTAATGGAATTTTAGCTGTGCATATGTAGTTGTGTCATCTAAAGCGCAGTTGGAAAGCATCTTTATGTACTAGCAGCTCATTTTGATTTCACATCTTTTTTTAATTTTGTAATTATTATTATCTTCTATTTTTTGTGATTTTCATGTTTTCGTGTACTTTCATGTACTTTCATGTTTTTTTACTTTTTTTAAGTTTTTTTATGGGGATCTCACTTCTTTTTACAAAGATATTATTATCTTCTATTTTTTGTGATTATTATTACTTTCTATATTTTGTGATTTATTTGTATCATGTACTTGGCGTAATTTTTTTACTTTTTTGAAGTTTTTTATACTCTTTTACCGTTAGTAAACAGTGCAACTGTAAAATGCAACTATAAAAAAATAATAAATTCTGCCTACAAAACTTTAGGTTTTATTTATCGTTTTTCTTCGCATCTTTCTACCAAGTCAATCTCACTTTTATATAATACCATAGTACGGCCTCATCTCGAATATGGCTCTATAATTTGGTCTCCTTGCTTCAAAATACACTGCTGTAGAATCGAGAGCGTTCAACATAAATATCTAAGGTTAATAGCGTACAAATCTGGCGATAGCATTTCTATATACTGCCACAATTATAATCCATGGCTTTCCAGACTAAATTTGTTAACCCTGGAAAACAGAAGAATTATATCAGACCTGACCTTTCTACTCAATGTGATAAATAGCCGAATAAATTGTCAACCCTTACTAACACAACTCAATTTCAATGCAAGCACTAAGAGCCTAAGGCATCATAATCTTTTCTACGTAAAAACTCATCGAACCTTCTATGGTAAACATAATTGCATCGATCGCATATGTAGCATTGCCAATTCTTATCACGAACAACTTGATTTTTTCTCCGACTCAGTAGATAAGATCCGTACGAAGCTTTTACGTCTGTTGCATTGAGTGTATCGCATTGTATATTCATGCTTTCTTTTTCTATCTTTCTTTCTTTATAGGTGTCCGTTTCTCTACCTCATTTTGTATTCAATTGTACCAAAGGGTTGTTAACCCGTTTATTGTAATTAAATTAAATTAAAACTAAATTAAATTAAAACGTTATGCACGCTCATGGGTAGTGATGGGATCTGAAGCGCTTCGAAGCGCTTCGAATCTATATATATGACAAAAACTTCGGAGCGCTTCGAACATGATTCGAAGCTCTTGAAAAGCCTTGGTCGGCTTCGAAGTCTGAACGGACTCGAAGTCTCTTCGGCTTCGAAGTCTCGAAACTCTTGGTTCGAACCTTGGTAGGTACCCCGTGGCGAGAACAACACTCCTCAGTGCCTCACAAAATTTTATGGCCTTCGACCCTCCAAGGGTTTTGAATACCATTAAAAAGTGAGAAATGTCTAGCAAGACTTCGAAGCCGAGCAAGACTTTTCGCCTGACATTCAAGACCGATTCGAAGCGCCGGGAACCGCTTCGGAGTCCCATCATTACTCATGGGTATGTAGTACTATGTTATTTTTACTCGTTATTATGTAATAATGCGTTTAAGGAGTGAAGATTTGATATTTAGGGTAAATCCGGGAGACGCGGTCGGGCCGGAGAGTCGGTCGAGTCGTTATATTTCAGACCCAAGACGCAAGAGCGCGATGAGGTCCAGAACAATTGCTTTTCTAGGAGTCAAACAGTTGACTGAATAGCGTCACCACGCTTCTTTCTGTGTTTTCCGCGATTCACAGGTTACAAAAGGTGAGTGGACGCTACATTTAACCTCTTTTATCAAACAGTGGTGTACAGGATCGTATTTTAAATATACTTCTAAACTAATTTTCGTTTAATGTTTTAGGCAATAAGATAGTGGAGGTATAGAGGGACAATACAGCAAAAGTATTTAGTCGTATTAATCTTTCCTTGCGAAGCTAACACGAAGACTACCTCTCCCTGCAGAAAGGTGAGACGGTCGAGTTATAATTGGGATAGATAGCTGATTTTCAAATTAAAGATGAGAAACAGGGCCGTTCCTAGCGGGGGTGCAGAAGATGCCCCTGCAACAACCCAGGCACGGCCCTGATGAGAGATGACTCACTTTCTAGATTTTTATTCTATCAGTTAAGGGGGAATACCACTGTGATGGCCATAAATTTTAATATATCAATTAATCTTCTAGACCCCTCACGCACGCTAGTAGGATATGTAACTATGAAACAGCAAGTCCGAAATCAAATTTCATTTTTTTTTATAAACTATATAAGTGTAGTTTCCGTTGCACGTAACGATTTTTTAAACAAATTATTTTTGTAAAAATGATGCACTTTAGAAGAAAAAGTTTCGAAAATCCGCGAATCAGACCGACAGTTTTTCGATCATATTTCATACAATTTGTTTTCGATCAAAACATCCGTACGTGCGCCGGAAACTAGACTCATATAGTTTATAAAAAAAAATTTATTTCGGACTTGCTGTTCCATAGTTACACATTTTGCTAGCGCGCGTGAGGGGTCTAGAAGATTAATTAATATATTAAACTTTATGCATGTTTTTCTACTGATTATATATAAAATAAATCGAATTCATAATGAACATGCTAGAAGCATTAAATTATTAACTTTGGAGACCTAATCTATTCCTTTAGATATTATTCCTATATTAATTGTTTTCAATTTCTTGTTTCACAAGATGCCAACCATATACGTCCGAAAATCAGGATCAGTTAGAGGACAATGGACAATACAAAATTTAACGGAAGCCGTTAGAAGAATTGAAAACGGAGAACTTCGACCAAGTGAAGCTTCTCGACATTATGGGATACCTCCCACAAGTCTCCGGCGAAGGAGACTATCAAATAATTTTGATAAGGTATCGCTTGGTCCCCAAGGAATTCTGGGACGTGACAACGAAAAAAGACTAGTTGCACACATTCAACATCTTCAGGAAGCTGGTTTTGCTCCCGATAGGACAACAGTCAGGCGTACAGCATTTGAATTCGCTGAAATATTAGGGATCCAGCATAAATTCAATAGGGAATCTCAATTAGCAGGCTATGATTGGCTTACTTCCTTTTTGAATAGGAATCAGGAACTATCCATCAGACAGGCTGAAGGCTTGTCACTAGCTCGAGCTACAGGCATGAATAAAAAAGAAGTAGGAGATTTTTTCAAATTGCTCACTAAAATATACGATGATCATCATTTTTACACGAAACCAGCAAATATATTCAATGTCGATGAAACCGGTTGCCAATTAAACAACAATCCTGGAGAAGTAATAGCTATTAAAGGATCAAAAGATATACATTGTTTGACTTCGGGTGAAAGAGGGGAAAACGTCTCAGTCATAGCATCTTGCAATGCTGAGGGCATTTTCCTTCCCCCTTCACTCATAATAAAAGGGGTTAGAGAAATTTCTGGAATAGAGATTGGGCTTCCTACAGGTTCAAAAGTATACATGAATCGAAAGTCATCCTACATCTCGTCAGAAATATTTTACCAGTGGTTGGTAGAGCATTTCACACCACGGAAACCACCTGGCAAAGTACTTCTTATAATGGACGGGCATTCTTCCCATCAAAGTTGCATAGAAATGCTCGATTTTGCTGCTGCCAATGATATCATTTTAGTGTGCTTACCTAGTCATACGACACAAGCTCTTCAGCCTCTGGATAGATCCTTTTTCAAGCCTTTTAAGACTTTTTATAAAAAAGAAACACAAGCGTGGATGAATACGCATCAAAAACAAATTAAAAAAGTACATGCTGGCTCTCTCATCGGAAATGAATGGGCAAAAAGTGCTACATTGGACAATGCTGTCAATGGCTTCAAAGCAACAGGAATATTCCCTCTAAATGAAACTGTGATTCCAGAACATTTCTTTAACATATCATATACCTCTTCACTTCCTATTGATGCCACAGATACCAGCAGAACAGTAAATTTGTCTAATCGTGTTCCGCAGATTGCCCAGTCATCTGCAGTTACAGCTTCTTCTCGACCAGAAGCAGTAAATGTATCAGCAAGCCCGCCACTTATACAACAAATAGCTAGCATTGAAATTCCTTCATGCAACAAAAATTTTGTAAGTTCTGAAAAGACATCTCATAATACAAGTCCCTCAAGACATCTGCACAAAATCACCCCAGTACCAAAATTGGAACAACAAGGGGAAAATCGACGAAAGCTATCTGCTAGGATTCTTGATAAAGAATTTATACAAAAGAAAAAACAAGCAATTAAAAGAAAATCGATCGAGGGTGAAAATAAAATTGAAGCCACAAAAAAATCAACGAGGAAGAAGCAGAAAATACAAATAAAAGTTGAAAATTCAGTAGATGATCTTCGAGGGAATCCTCTTGAATCCTCATTACAAAACGAAGAAGATTATTGCCTAGAATGTTTTGAAAATTATTTCAAAACAACTAAAAAGGTTGACTGGTTAAGATGCATTATTTGCAATAATTGGATGCACGAAACATGTACAATGTATGGTGATAGATGTAATAGTTGCGGTCGAACAGAAAAATTTAATGCCCACAATAATGGGAAAAAATAAGTGTTTGTCTATTATTCGTACAATTATTAAAATAAAGTTTTTGTTCATTTATTTTATTTGTTCACTTTTGTATTCGTTTCCTTTACTAATCGCCAGTAATTAGTTCACTTTTTGTTTGATGTGTTCTTTCAATAAAAAAATATGTAAAAAAAACTTTTTACGTTAAACAATTTTGTGTAATGTCACGTCCCGGGTGGAGGTCTTTGGGGACAATGACATGGGGAATAAAATCAGGCGCGAATCTATAATCCAACACTCTGAGGGTTTTGAAGGGAGAGTCAGGCACGAATCTAAAATCCAGCACACTGAGGATTTTGAGGGAATATCAGGCGCGAATCTGTAATCCAGCACACTGAGGATTTTAAGGGAATGTCAGGCGCGAATCTGTAATCCAGCACACTGAGGATTTTAAGGGAATGTCAGGCGCGAATCTGTAATCCAGCACACTGAGGATTTTAAGGGAATGTCAGGCGCGAATCTGTAATCCAGCACACTGAGGATTTTAAGGGAATGTCAGGCGCGAATCTGTAATCCAGCACACTGAGGATTTTAAGGGAATGTCAGGCGCGAATCTGTAATCCAGCACACTGAGGATTTTGAGGGAATGTCAGGCGCGAATCTGTAATCCAGCACACTGAGAATTTTGAGGGAATGTCAGGCACGAATCTAAAATCCTGCACACTGATCGTTTTGAGGGAATGTCAGGCGCGAATCTATAATCCTGCACACTGATCGACCAGGGAAGGTTTAAATGACTTATACCTTTTGTGGAGACACCCGTTAGAGCACTTATTATGGTTTGTTTTTGGTAATCGGATTTACAGCTGCATCGAGGTAAAAGACACTCGTAATGATTCAGCAAAATCAGCTATTCATACAGTTAAGCGAAACCTATACGAAAGTAAGTTTGTAAACACGGCAATGCTTTCCGCGGTCGTTGCCCGTAATCAGCTGTTCCGGCAGCCTGGTTGGTTTTCGGGATCTTCGTAGCAGAAGGATTAACACAATGACTCGAAACGTTAGTTAAGCAAAGCGGTTTATTAATAAGTTAGGCGAAAATATAGGCACTGTTTGTGATAGTGCTTTGTTAAACATAGAATGCGTTTAAACATTAATAATTGGCACAGAAAATTTATATAAATGGCAATATATATATATAGAGTGATTATGAGCGTGACATACAGTATATGTTTTATGATGGAATAATATAAGCAATAAACGTAGTTAAGAACATGGAATATGGTCGCAATGAGCGTTAATAACACAATATAATATGAAAAGCACTTAAGCGTAATGAGACAAAATAATATGAAAAGCAATAAGAATAGCAAGACAAAATAATGTGAATAGCTATAAGAATAGTAACGCAAAATAATATGAAAACGCAATAAGAATAGTAATGTAAAATAATATGATTGCAATAAGAATAGTAATGCAAAATAATATGAAAACGCAATAAGCGTAGAAATACAAAATAATATGAATATCGATAAGAATAGCAATACAAAATAATATGTATGGAGGTGATATGCAATAGTTAAATGGTAATATAAATTCTTACGGTTGTTGCCGTTGAACACTGAATTTAGTTTAAGATAATTATATAGATTTGCGATAGATTTCTGCAGTACGAATCGTTGATTGATGTCTGTAGAACGAGCTTCCGTAGAAGAGCTTCCGTAGAAGAGCTTCCGTAGAAGAGGACGAGCTCTCGCGGTTCCTCGTATTTATACTAATTACAATCTTTTCGGTTTGAAGGGGGGTGCGCAGTACGCACCTTGACATAGTTACGCATATGCGTCGCAGTAACATTTCCGGGGTTTTTATAAGGACCAAAGGTTGGTCTATATTTGGACTCGCATTTTCGGCACGTACGCCAAATAATCCTCGCGATTATCCTTCTGGGGTTCTTATACATGTGATTTGGTAATGCTCAACTCCTCGAATGGGTTTTGGGTGTTTTTATAGGAAAGGGGTGATAATGGATTTGACTTCTTTGGTCATTTAGTGGGCTTGAGACTTGGTCTCGATTTAAGATATAGAAGGGGCGAGGGACTTGTTTAGATTCGATAGGAGGGAAGAGTTTGTGCCGCATTGGGCGAATATATGAGGGAGATTCATTGATTGACCGTCTTGAGATGGGGACCGCTAAGGTACATCGCCAAGGCGGTCGAGGTCATGGAGAAGGGGTATTTTGGTGTTTGGGGTGATTTGAGAAGAGTTGTATAATGGTTTATAAAGAAATATTATTTTATCTGCGAGCGAAATTTTGGGGGACGTCACACCTCCCCCCTTATATGAAGAAATGCATGCATTTCTTCCCTGTAAGGAGCGGGGTGGATTTGCTCGTTCGTAAGATTGGGGTCTATACGGGGCGAAGGGGTAGTGGCATCTTGGAGTTGCTCTGATGACTGATGTTGGAGGGGAAGGAGTCATCTATAGCGATGACCGTCTGTGAAGACGCCTCCTTGATGATGATGTATGAGATGTTTTTAGAGAGGAGGGATGTGATATTCCTTCCTTCCCTCTTGACGGCATAGCCGCGTAAGTGGTGACTGCAATAAGTGTTGCAGTTGCAACGATCTATATTGGAAAATTTGATTAATGTTTTTGTTTATTGTGACTTGGGGTCAACCGGGACTCTCGCGCAAATGGATATCGCGATCGTCAGGTCTTTTATACCTCAGGCTCCTACTCAGTTTCGAAAGGTAACCTTGGTATGTTTTATTTTCAATTTCTTCAAGAACCGGGTTCCGGTTCGGTTTCCGAGCTAATTTCCCGAATAATTTTTCATGCGGAGTGTATTTATTACACTCGCGGACACTGGCATTATACGAGATCGCGGCCAAGTTGGTCCATTCGTCCCAGTCAGTGTATCTACCGATAATCAATTTTAAATATTGGGTCATTACGAGATGCAATCTCTCTAGAGAGCCGTTAGACGGTGGGTGAAAGGCTGTGGTTCGGAATTGTTGGTCTTTCCATTTCCACGGTGCCGGTTTTATAAAATTTCTATTAAATTTTGGTACTTGGTCAGTGAGGATGGCTCTAGGAGCTCCGAAGTGACAAATGAATCTTTTTATAAATAAGTCAGCGATTTTAATTGATGAGTATAGGTTGAGAAGCACGCACACAAAATATTTTATAAATAAACCCTGTATGGGTAATCTATATTTGTTGCCTGCTGTAGTTGTAGGCAGTCGTTCACGTATGTTTTCTGATGAGTGAATTGGTGGAATATCTGCAGATGATATTTCCCGGCACATCTTTCTATGTGGTTGAATCCTTCTGCATTTCCTTCCCTGGCGAATGCTGGATGTGGGTGTTGCAGAGTCGACGGGGTTGCTGCCACTCGTTGGCGCATGGATCGGTGATTTTGAGAACCGAGGCCTCTTGGAACCGCATGGTCCACGTTTGGGCCAGTCCTCCAAGTTGTCACATTTGTCTCGTGGTCGTTTGGAGCATGCCTCCACTGCAGGGGAAGTATGGGATAAGGCGTCTGTAGTGACGTGGAATTTCAGTTCAAATTTCGGGTATTGCAGGATAAGTTCCTTCTGCAAGACTGATTTTAAGTCGTCAAAAACGGTTTGCTGGGACGGTCCCCAGTTAAATGCTGGGTCGTTCTTGAAAAGCTGGGTTAACTGGCGAGCATTTTTAGAAAATTCTGGGATAAACCTTCGATGATATCTGGTTAATCCAAGGACATTTTTGCTTCGTTTTGGCATACGAGGTGCAGCTTCGGAGAACTTATCGCTTTCCCCATGAATCGGGTGCTCTTTAGAGATTGACTTAAATAAATTTTCTGCCCTTGAAGGAGCTTCCGCAGAAATTTTGAATACTACCATTTCCAATGTAGCCGCAAGAGACTTTTGGGAGTTTATGGGAAGGGTTGGTTTGGCGTATAGCGCAGGGGGTAAGAGTGAGTGCACTTTCGTGGGTGCCTCGAGATGGTGGATCGACGGATCCAGGGCTAAGAGGGACTTGTTTTTTATTAGGGGGTGGATGGGAGTGGTGCCTGTAGGCGTTGTAGTCTCTATTGGTCTTTTAGGTTTGGATTCTGGAGTTTTCCTGTAGGATTTCTCTACTTCGATGGTGGGCATGATGCTTGGAGTGTCAATCTCGCTAGAATTTATAATTTGCGAGTAGTCCTTTAGGTCCGGATTATGTACAGAAAATGAGGATTTTGTCCTCGGCCGTAGCACGACCGGGTTTAGTTGCACTGCAGCGACTCTTATAATACCGCTAGTGCTTTGGGGTATATTGTAAATGGGTGCGCTTCTGCTTGGCTTGTTCCACAGTTCGCATCCATCGGCGCTCGGAGGAGTAATTCCCGACTTCGTTTCCCACAAGGCTCTAGGATCTTCCTTGATAGTGAAGGTGCGTTTTCTGCATTCCGAAGTCACATGTCCGGGCTTTTTACAGTTCCCGCAGATTCGCAGCTCCGTAGGCCTGGAAGGTGGAGGTCGAGACATGTCCCAGTAGGTGACCTGGGGTTTGGGTGCTTGGGACCCATATTCCGCGGCGCGGTTTAGAGAGTTCCTCTCGGAAGGTTGAGCTGGCGGGCCTTGGTTACTCCAACAGGACCGTGCCTCATGACCTGTCTTGTTGCAGAGTTGGCAGGTTAATTTGGGAGTCTTCTGCTCGGGGAATCGGAGACGGTCCCTGGTAATTTCTTTGTCCACACGGACAGCTAAATCAAACGCTTCGTTGAGCGTTTCGAATTGGTGTTGTTGTAGCCTCATCCTTATATGAGGTGGAAGGCCATCGACGAAAGAATCAAGAATTAGGCGATCCAGATCCTGCGGGTGATTTCGCGCGAAGTCGCGGTAATATTCCCTATCTTCTTCTAGAATGGCGAATCGTAGATCTTTTACGCGTGAGATGTATTCCAATATGTGCTCGTTGGATCCTTTGATAACGTTGACAAGTTCTCCACGATAGTGGTCTGATGTTTTATCAGGGGAAAAAATACGTTTCAGTCGTTTGACTAATTCATTTACGGAATCAAAGACCCGATCCTCAACAGCCAAGTACGCATGGTCTTGCAGTTTATTTCTCAACAACCTCGCTAACTGGGGTTCGGCTTGCGAGGGAACCAGAGCCTTTGCCCTATTGCAGGCTCTCGCGAATTGCAAAACGGACATGTTGTGACCGTTAAACTCTGGGACCGTTTCTACGGCGTCTTTTAATGTGATCTGGGGCAATGGATCCTGGTCCGGAATATAATTATAATTTAGTACGGGTTTCCTATCGAAACGGGAGGAACCTGGAGTAGCAAATTTGTTTGCCGTTGGCGGAGACATAAGAATTTTTTCCATTATTTCGCGGGTGGCTTGAATTTGACTAGAAAGATCTTCTAACGCGGGGTCATCTGAACCGGCGGTCACGCCCGAACGCGTATTGGATTGCGGGTTTACGACATATCTCGCGTACAAGCTCTCAATATCAGCTTGTTTTTCCCGCAATTTTTGTACCCGATCCATTAATTCGGCGGTCGCGGTGTCTATTCTGTTAGTGGAAGTGCCCGCGTCTTGATCCATTACGGGAGAGTCGTCGGCTTCACCGTACACAGACATGTTTAAAGTAAGATTTGATTGCACCGAGGGCAATTGTGGAATATATAGGCCGTTTGGCGGTAATGATTTAAATAAGCTCTTTCGGTGTCTGTTGGATCTCGTAGGGAGCAGCTTAAACAAATATCGTAACCGTCAATGGTTGTTGCTATGCTCCCAGAAACGCAGATCATCCACCGCATACACGCAGTCAAACTTTGTAATCTGCGGCTACAATAGTTCAGTACACCCCGATTTGGGCAATTAATACACATACTTGAAAATAGGGACTTTGTGAGCACCGTATCATAGAATTTCCTTCTATCAACGGCAAACGCATATCCCACCGCTGTCACCAAAATTATGTCACGTCCCGGGTGGAGGTCTTTGGGGACAATGACATGGGGAATAAAATCAGGCGCGAATCTATAATCCAACACT
Source organism: Andrena minutula (assembly GCA_929113495.1). Classification (NCBI taxonomy): domain Eukaryota; kingdom Metazoa; phylum Arthropoda; class Insecta; order Hymenoptera; family Andrenidae; genus Andrena; species Andrena minutula. The sequence continues at coordinate 31,817,813 of OV815995.1, read as the reverse complement.
CTGAGGGTTTTGAAGGGAGAGTCAGGCACGAATCTAAAATCCAGCACACTGAGGATTTTGAGGGAATATCAGGCGCGAATCTGTAATCCAGCACACTGAGGATTTTAAGGGAATGTCAGGCGCGAATCTGTAATCCAGCACACTGAGGATTTTAAGGGAATGTCAGGCGCGAATCTGTAATCCAGCACACTGAGGATTTTAAGGGAATGTCAGGCGCGAATCTGTAATCCAGCACACTGAGGATTTTAAGGGAATGTCAGGCGCGAATCTGTAATCCAGCACACTGAGGATTTTAAGGGAATGTCAGGCGCGAATCTGTAATCCAGCACACTGAGGATTTTGAGGGAATGTCAGGCGCGAATCTGTAATCCAGCACACTGAGAATTTTGAGGGAATGTCAGGCACGAATCTAAAATCCTGCACACTGATCGTTTTGAGGGAATGTCAGGCGCGAATCTATAATCCTGCACACTGATCGACCAGGGAAGGTTTAAATGACTTATACCTTTTGTGGAGACACCCGTTAGAGCACTTATTATGGTTTGTTTTTGGTAATCGGATTTACAGCTGCATCGAGGTAAAAGACACTCGTAATGATTCAGCAAAATCAGCTATTCATACAGTTAAGCGAAACCTATACGAAAGTAAGTTTGTAAACACGGCAATGCTTTCCGCGGTCGTTGCCCGTAATCAGCTGTTCCGGCAGCCTGGTTGGTTTTCGGGATCTTCGTAGCAGAAGGATTAACACAATGACTCGAAACGTTAGTTAAGCAAAGCGGTTTATTAATAAGTTAGGCGAAAATATAGGCACTGTTTGTGATAGTGCTTTGTTAAACATAGAATGCGTTTAAACATTAATAATTGGCACAGAAAATTTATATAAATGGCAATATATATATATAGAGTGATTATGAGCGTGACATACAGTATATGTTTTATGATGGAATAATATAAGCAATAAACGTAGTTAAGAACATGGAATATGGTCGCAATGAGCGTTAATAACACAATATAATATGAAAAGCACTTAAGCGTAATGAGACAAAATAATATGAAAAGCAATAAGAATAGCAAGACAAAATAATGTGAATAGCTATAAGAATAGTAACGCAAAATAATATGAAAACGCAATAAGAATAGTAATGTAAAATAATATGATTGCAATAAGAATAGTAATGCAAAATAATATGAAAACGCAATAAGCGTAGAAATACAAAATAATATGAATATCGATAAGAATAGCAATACAAAATAATATGTATGGAGGTGATATGCAATAGTTAAATGGTAATATAAATTCTTACGGTTGTTGCCGTTGAACACTGAATTTAGTTTAAGATAATTATATAGATTTGCGATAGATTTCTGCAGTACGAATCGTTGATTGATGTCTGTAGAACGAGCTTCCGTAGAAGAGCTTCCGTAGAAGAGCTTCCGTAGAAGAGGACGAGCTCTCGCGGTTCCTCGTATTTATACTAATTACAATCTTTTCGGTTTGAAGGGGGGTGCGCAGTACGCACCTTGACATAGTTACGCATATGCGTCGCAGTAACATTTCCGGGGTTTTTATAAGGACCAAAGGTTGGTCTATATTTGGACTCGCATTTTCGGCACGTACGCCAAATAATCCTCGCGATTATCCTTCTGGGGTTCTTATACATGTGATTTGGTAATGCTCAACTCCTCGAATGGGTTTTGGGTGTTTTTATAGGAAAGGGGTGATAATGGATTTGACTTCTTTGGTCATTTAGTGGGCTTGAGACTTGGTCTCGATTTAAGATATAGAAGGGGCGAGGGACTTGTTTAGATTCGATAGGAGGGAAGAGTTTGTGCCGCATTGGGCGAATATATGAGGGAGATTCATTGATTGACCGTCTTGAGATGGGGACCGCTAAGGTACATCGCCAAGGCGGTCGAGGTCATGGAGAAGGGGTATTTTGGTGTTTGGGGTGATTTGAGAAGAGTTGTATAATGGTTTATAAAGAAATATTATTTTATCTGCGAGCGAAATTTTGGGGGACGTCACAGTAACGTGCAAAAACACCATCGAAATTGTAGTACAAGAAAATAATTATTTTTTATTTTTTAGTGCATTTTAAATAAATTCGTTTAATTTAATTTTTTTTTTATATATTTTTTATTTATTACTTTTTAGTGTTTTCTTTTACTATTTGTACGTGTCTGATCTTTTCTCGACTAGCGACCTGAATGTAGCGACATTTTGTCGTTTTGGAGAAGATCGAGAGTAGCTCGTTTCAAGTGATTTGAATTTGTGGTTATAGGTTATATTTATTGATAATTGGGTAATTTTTTAAAAGCCTTGAGGGTTCTTTTCCTCATAATTTTGTGTTGTCATCCAAATTACGTATGCCTGCAAAGTTTCAAGTCTATTGGATAGTTGGAAGTGGGTTGAAATTGAGTTACAAGATTTGAACCACCTGTCCTAACAACGAAGACCATTTCTCCCGGCACCTCGGGTGAGGTGGTCAGATGCTATGACTTTAGTTTTCAACCCGTTTTTCAGTAAATATTGTTTTAAAGCAAATATCGATCAGTTTTCCTGAATCAGCATGAAATTCTGAACATATTAGGTTTATTCTCATAAAATAAATAATATCAGGATTAGTTTAATAGCCATTTCAAATTAGGTCGACCACGTGTCCCGGATTTACCCTACTTACAATTAGATTTCTCACTGGAAATCCATGCATCAAGTAGATTAGAATTTTTAATTCTGAATTCAAATCGTAAACAAAAAATTGTATGGTCAGATGCATAATAATGCATATAAAATTTTATCCAGCAGTTTCTAGCAGAAAAACCTTTTACATTCTCAAAATAGAATAGGCAACAAATTAAAAACTATTAAAACCCCAGAATATTTTGAGCCGCTTTTTTTATATACCAATTTGAAGCTGACAATGATTAAAGCTTCACCTGAACTGTCACACAGATACAAAAATCTATCTATTCGTAATAAATATAAAAATAAATATACATACCTTGGTGAGAACCTTCCATTACAAAAAATGTCTATACATATATTTAATATAAATTAATATAAATATCATCTCATCTACACCGCTATCAATCGCCCGGACATAAACCGATTGTTTGTCTTTCACACCTGTTTCGGAACCCGGGCCCAGCGGGCAACTAGGACCCACCGAGTTCCTACCGAGCTCAGAGGCTCCTCGCCGCCCATAAGCTTAACATAGAGGCTCGGACGAAGCACGGACAGCTCGGCTCGGTTGCTGTATAAACCGACCTTTTTACTTAAATCAATTTTGCTGAATGTGTCTCTGTGTGAGCTCTATGTGTGATATTTCGAAAATATTGGTAACTCAGGAAATTAGGAAATTTATCGTATTTGCTTCATGTAAATGATCTATTGTCTTTTAATCCTCGCTATTGTTTAACAACCTTGGGAACTGAACGTTTTCCTCCACCGGAAGCTGTCTACACAGAAGTGCAACATTGCTAACTTTAACGAAATGTTTACGTGTTAAAATTCATTTGGCAATTGCATATATACAACATGGTGTAATAGACAGGTGCTCCAACTTTGTACCATTTACCCCAGCGATTTTGTGTGCCGATTTCTGTTTAGTTCCCCTGGACGTCGCGAGAGGCGTCGTGACTTAGAAGGCATATACATATGTATTAATGAGACTGTAGTAGTAGATATTTTAGTGATATTAGTGGGATTGCCAAAAACAACAGGCGGTCTGTATATATATATATATGTAAATACCTTTACGACATCGACGAAGTCTGCCGGCCGCCAGAAGAACTAGGACGAAAAAGTCACACATTTTGAACAGGAGTCGGAACACCTGTCTATTACACCGTGATCCACAATCGCCAGTTGTCTATAACTTCAATGGGCAGTTTATTATACAGAACTATTTGCTCATTTTGTTATCAAATAATTATTCAATGTGTAATAATGATTTGATAACAAAATGAGCAAATATTTCTAAAATGCAAATATATATTCACCGAGATGTTTACATTTTATACTAAATGCATGATTTTACAAATTACTTGCAAATATTCTGAAACTGTTTCGCAGATAATCTTCTGGGGAGAGGAGGGGAGGAGGGGAGGAGGGGAGGAGGGGAGGAGGGGAGGAGGGGAGGAGGGGAGGAGGGGAGGAGGGGAGGAGGGGAGGAGGGGAGGAGGGGAGGAGGGGAGGAGGGGAGGAGGGGAGGATGGGAGGAGGGGAGGAGGGAAGTGGGGAGGAGGGAGGAGTGGAGGAGGGAAGAGGGGAGGAGGGAGCGGAGGAGGACGGCGGAGGGGAGGAGGGGAGGAGGGGAGGAGGGGAGGAGGGGAGGAGGGGAGGAGGGGAGGAGGGCTATATTTCGTCATAGCAAATAGTTAATGTTTTGTTAGAACACGTAAATGTGTGATATTCTTGAAAACTGTCCTGATTTCGTTACTTTTTTCACTCACGACGTATATGTATGCACAACACTTTGTCCATAAAAATGTGCATCCTCTAAGCTGCGCGAAACACAACAAATAGTATCACAAAAGTTGTAACTGTGAAATTAGGTCATACTAGAAGAACAAACGGAAACGAAATCGGTTAAACGACAGCTTGGTATGAAATTTATGATACCTGATTGCTTCGCACTCTTTACACTATTAGGAACTTAATTTTTGTTTACGATTTGCCACCGTCACTGACATATTTCTTTCCATTTCTATCTTTTACGGAAAGTCTGAACATCTTAAAATCTGAAATAACACGGAAGAAGTTAGAAATTCGCACAATACTTCTTGTAAGGAGTATATACGTTCTCGTGACTCGTCCTCGACATTTGTTAAGAAAATGTTTGAATGACAAATGCGTGCGGCAGTAATGAAATTCTTTCAACGATTCGTTTGCTTATCAGCTTCGAATTGATTTAATACTGTAGCACTGTTAAACGTGCTCAACAGCGATTCATTTTACAACCAGTTCAAATGGACCTGGAAATTACCGAGCAGCAACATGAAAGTGTGTATGAATCAGTTCAGCTTGGTGCATTACCTAGCACATTAAGAACTTTATATTTATATTATATTAATTTACGACAATGTTTTTAAATGGGATTCTTTTTGATGAGATATTAATTTACGACAATGTTTTTAAATGGGATTCTTTTTTATGGGATTATATACTTGGCGCTCTTTTTGTACCTTATTGGGAAAAGGTAATTTTGTGGGGATTTCACACATTTTGTAGTGTTTAAAATAATAATAATAATAATAATAATAATAATAATAATAATAATAATAATAATAATAATAATAATAATAATAATAAGTATTATTACAAATAATAATTAGTTTTTCGGATTTTTTCCAAAATCGTTTGTCGCATGAGAAAAGTAATACAACAAAAAAGATGCAACTTGTCCGGATCTATAACTTTTGTTTGACATATTTTTTTATTTACTCAATAACTTGAAAGATGTTATATAAAATCGACTTCACGAGCTGTTAAATAATGATTTAAATGTTTAAGGGCCCAGGGGCATCCTTTCCCGTTGTTCTATCGAGCTCAAACTTTACAGGGATTTTTTTAATTATTTGGAATTATTCTGGAGGGTGACCAGAAGCAAAGCCTGAAAAAAAATTTTACCAAGAGTAAATAAGAGCCACCCTAGTATATACACTGTCTATTTAAATTTTATTTTATATATACACACATGAAAATTGCTTATTTCATTAGCTGGGTTATTGTGCAGTAGGGTTAGTTTCTCTTTCAGCTGTTGAAATAATTCTCTTCGTCTGCATCGTTAACTGAAAAATAGGACACATTTACTAATTATTTATAAATCATCACACGTGCTCATATGTCAAGATCATTGAATAAATAATTGCGTATGCAAAACCCTACCTGCAAATTTGTGCGTACATAGTTTGACGTAGATCACACAGCATCATCTTCTTCTTCGATTATCTGTAAATATATAAAATCCACATTGTAGTTATTTTAGTTATAACTTAACGTAGAACTTATATATAGAAATAGAGTGGCATTTTGCTACAGTAAGTGTAAAGACTACAAAATATGTCCGAAGGAAGTGAGAGCGTATGGCAGAAAGTCTTGTTACTGGAAATTTAAATGCTAATGGTAATAATTCAGCGAAAATGAACGAATAGATCCAATATTTTCAACGCACAATTTATTGGTTTTGGAATAAAATTAGTTTAGTATGTAAATGGGAAACTAAAAAATTAATGAGTTAATGAATGTGTGGCAACTACTGTGGATTTTATTAAAGTATTACGAATGTCTTTCACAAAAGATTGAAAAGTATCAAGGGAGATGTGTTTTCAACGTACTTTTTTCACTAATGTGACATGAACTTGTGCGAAACAAGATGCTCTGTCTATCTATTTAATCTTCTCCGGACAACCTCCAAGCCTGTGCATCCCCTTCATTTCTGTCCATCCAAGCCTGTGCGTCCCCTTCAATTCTATATCCAAGCTTGTGCGTCCCTTTCATTTTTTTCCAAGTCCTCTGCATCTTCTTCATTTCTAAATATAATATATATAAGCTTTACATAAAATCTCTAAATTGCTGGTATAAAAATATCCAGCAATTTAACTGCAATGCAATTTGTTACAATATATATTATTTTGTGCGAAAGAAGATACTCTACATACTCAATTGATTTAAAAAATTTTGACGACTTATCTTGTTAATTAAGACAATAATTCAGTCTCCTATTTGGTGTAAAAACTCGTGACAATTCAAATTCGGACAACTTACTTCATTTGACACTTACCCTGATAACCAGATCTGTCGGCAGGATCCGCCGGCAGCTGCGGTGCAGTCTACGTCCGCATTCGACTACGGATCTGCCGGCAGAGTCTGCGTAGCAGGGTCTGCCGGCACAGTGATGCCAGATCGAGAACGGGTGCCCTCGAGAATTTCCCCCACCTCGCGCACACTACGCCGGAGCAGCGCGTCCGTGAGTTGGACTCCGAAGCAGTGTTACCAGATTTTTTACAAGAGTTGTCGCCAACCGAGTTGTCTAAAGTCGCCCAAAATCGCCGAAAGTTGCGACAGTGCTGCCAATCCCAGTGAGAAAATATTGAAGGTGTTTTTAACGAAAATAAAAAAAAATAAAACTATAATCATTCGCAAACAATAATTTATATCAATCTACCATACCCAATGAAAATACATAAATTGACTTATCACAAACTTACCAGGAAAAGAAGCTTCCTGTTCCCATTCTTTCTTGTGTTTTTTATTGTATTTTGCCCATTTTCCCATTATTATTTTATATGTATGAATATGAAATGTATGAAATAACCGTAAACGGAATGTCAGAATTCTTTAGTAATTTAGGGGAAGAAAATACATACCCAATCACAAATTCGGCTACCAACATAAAATGTTAAAACATACAATTTACCAACATAATAAATATTCATCACCAAACCCAGAGAAACCTGTATTGAAATATTAAATTGCACTGAATTTCTTCTAAATAGTACCAGAATTTGAAATCGCCAATGATTTCTTTAAAATCGCCCAATTTGCGACTTGCGATTTCTTCAAAATAGCCGTCGCAATTTTGTTTCAAAAGTAGCCCAATTGGCGATAAATCGCCCAATCTGGCAACACTGCTCCGAAGCGCCGAGCTCACGGACACGCTGCTCCGGCGTAGTATGCGCGAGGTGGGGGAAATTCTCGAGGGCACCCGTCCCCGATCTGGTATCACTGTGCCGGCAGATCCACGGCAGATCCGCGGCAGATCCTGCCGCACAGTGGGCCGGATTTTAAATTTGTCGCCTTTTGGGTCTTTTTTTTAAGATATCGGGATGAAAGTTGCGCTAAAAAACAGGAAAAAATTATTCCTATCCAATGATGTATAATTTAATTTTTTAAACAATTATTTATTTATTTATTTTTTAATTTTGTTAACTTATTTGTGATAAAAAAAAATTTAATTCCGCTCATTTGGTACCTTATTTAATGCCCTTTACAGTGGTATACGCAAAATTTTGGGAAACTTTTCGTTTCCAAGTTATACGGAAAATTCGAATAATGAAGGAAAGTAGCAACAAATCGGTTTGTTTAAATTAAAGACCAGGTTTTTGCGATAAATATCTTCTTTTATTAGTAACTAATATAAACAATCAATTAAAAAATATTTTTATATGCATTAACCAAAATGGCGACATTTTTCAAATTTAATTAGGGATATCTTCCAAACGCCGAAAACTTCCACTTTGGGACCAATTGCAATATTTTCAGCACACTTTCCTCTAAATAATCACGTATCGATCATTTCCCCCCTCGTCCAACTGCTCAAATTATTAGTGTTTAAAGTTATCAACGTTCGGTGAGTCCGTAGGGTAAAGGTGTGATAGTTGAGCAGAAAGGAAACATGATCACAGAGATGTTATAATTAATGTATTTGCAATATGCCCCTATTGTCGCGTTGTTATGTTCATGTTTGCAATATTAATTCCTCAGCTTCTAGGTCTAAATTCTGAATTTTTTTGGTAGATAATCTCATTCGCAGAAAACAACGAAAAGAAAGTAACAAAAACAAAAGCAAATGCAACTTTTCCATTTAACCTAAAATAAAGAAGTGCTCGGTCCCTTGTCAAACATTTTTCATTATCTGAATTTGATAGTTATAGTTAATTTTTTACTTCGTTTCGTTCATAAGTTCTAGTTATATATATTAGTTTGTGGTTTTCTTGTTAAATACATTAGTTTATATTTCATTGTACATCTCTTTGGTAAGTATGAAACACTTAAAGGCCTGTCTCATGAGTTGTTTCCTATGTTTAACATTTCCTTATTTGATATTTAGATTTTATTTATTTAATAAAAATGGAAGATTTTCGTAGGAATAAAGATTTATACTTTATAGGGTAAAGGCAGGTAATATGGAACTTCGTAATATTTCGATAACGAAATAACGAACACTGCAGGCAATCGTGTATATTAGATCCAAATCCAATCCAATCCCAATCCAAAAAGTTCAGACCTGAAAAGGTTCGTTCACGGAGAGCGTAGGGTAGATACTACTAGGCACTTTAAATGCGGATATCTTAAAAAAGCGCAAATATGCGGAAGATTTTTCAATTGGATATCATACTTCACATGTAACTTTACATGCAGAAACCTATAACTGTGTGAAGTTCGGTGAATAAAATAACTATTTTCCTTCCGTTGTACTAAAATATGAGTAGGATTTAGAACATCTTGAGAAGGGAAGTACAAGAGTAAGTTCAAAGATATTTTTCATTATTCATGTGCGAAATGTATGTTTAAAACACGTATCTTAATGGTAAAATGTGTTACATATAAATTTTTTAAAAATAAACTTTGCCTGATAAATTAAATATGCAAGCGTTTTCAAGCCATTTAAGAAGCACGAAATTTCGTCAATTTTGATAGCCTATATCCCATTAACCGACCACTATATTTTAAATTTTCAAACGGCATTTGTTGCACTGATGTATATATATTAAATGTACCATACTACCAACAAGCTGCTATTCACTTCAGAAATTGACTTTTGGCTAGCTTTTCAGGAAAAGGCACCACTGTGCGCCGGTTTCCTAAACCGTAATTCCACCAGCGCAAAAGCACCGCACGTTAAAAAAACGGATGTGTGCAGCGGCCCTAAATACTACATTTTGATAAGAGAAAGTTTCATTTCTTACAATTTTGACATTTATCTTCAATCATGAAAATTCTGTACCATTATTCTAAAAACGAAATATAACTTGGAAATTTCAGGGAACTTTTTAACTAATAATTCTCTACTAACTTTTAACAACAACGAAACAGCAATCTTAATTATTTGCAATGTTTCCTCCAAAAGAATTCCCTCCTCCGAACTCTACAACTCCTACGTTATAATTCGAATGCAAATCTCCTTCACCTTCAAACTCTTCCTTCCAGTCAACATACTCATACCACGAATTTTACATACTGATCACTCTCAACACACTTATTATTGTAAAACCTTAAAATTTATTTTGAAAAGTAAACCCAAACGCGTCTCACACTTTCATACATAAGATGCAAATTTCTTCTCAATGACCAAACAAACTTCACAAAACATTATAACCCCCAATTATCTCAGTCTCTTTAAACATGTGCATGTATATACACAAACGTCACTATCGCTCCTTCAAAGCAACGAGTATCTAGGTGTATAGGAAATGCATCACGTTCGTCCTTCCTGCATGCACGTCCTGACGCTCGAATATTGAAAAATGTCTTTCGAAATATAAAAATGATCGGTATCGTTGCATTTCATAACGCGCCTATAATACCCGTAGACGTACACCTAGAGGAAGTACAGTATATTTGGAATACCAGTTTCTTTAACACGAATAAAAAATTAAACTACATAATATCATAGGGAAACTAATAAACTTTCATATTTCATAGCTCTCAGTAATAATAAAAAACCAAAAGTAACTGAAATTTTGGTTTGAATGAAAAATGACAAGAAGTATCGATTTGGTTAAGGTGCAGGTAATTTGTAATACCGGTATTCCAATGTACCTTCACTTTATGAACTTAAACGAAACACGTAGATAATAAAATTAGTTTATTTTATAACGTAATCAGGCTAAGAAATCACAATGAAGGAACAATTTTATGTAAATATAAATTTAAAACCTTAACATTTAGTTGCAGTAATCACAGATATAATTTCCAGTGTCATTGTAACAGATGAAACCGACACTGCGGCAGCCATTATGCGTGAAACAAAAGCATCGCTAAGGTTTGGAATATTCCAAATTACCTTCACCTTCGGTATTTCGAATTAGCAACATGGCATTGAAACCTAAAATTTCATGTCACACTTTGCATTCTCGAAATTATCGCAAAACTGGCGCTGAACCATAAACGGAACATGCAAATGAGTAGATTAAGTGTTTAACTCTAAAGTTTTTACATACTTTAACCATGATTGGCCCGATTCAATACGCGCTGAAAAAGTTTTGCAGATCTTCCTCTGCAGATTAAGTCGAAAATGTAAAAATGGCGGTTCATCCACAAATGTCATTAGTGAACAGGTCATTAGCGCCTATAATCTACGTGTTACAAATTAAAAAGCGTTAGTAGTTTATTAGATACTTCGGTATTCCAAATTACCAACAGTATTCAAAATATGCTGCACTTCCTCTACTTATACACCGTCCACGGACTTCGTATTTTTCATGGGCCATTTTTTTTATGGCAGCCCGGTGGTACGCAGCCGTATGTGGGGGATTTCGTGTCGAAGCGGTTTCATGAGGCGGCGCGGAGTTGATAAGTGGGACATACGCTCTTGCATCTCGGTATTTCGTAGTGAACTCCCCATCAGGTCGGATCACCAGAGAGCTACCTAGCACTGTTGCCACAGCGACAACCACAAATTTTACTCTGTGAATCGGGCAAAAGTGGGGCCCTACTGTCCTGCCTGCACACCTTTTATCGCCAGTAAGTTTTTCTTCGTTCAAACCTTGTATCATGTCCTGTTCAGCGGCGACTTCGCCGTTCGAGCTAGTTACGTTTCTTTCATGACTGCGTGGCTGTCACATGTGAAAATCTAGCAGTCGTTGGAGTGTGGAACGGAGCAAGATTCATTTCTAACACAATTGGAATCAAAATTAATTGACGACGTTTGAGGTACTTTGTGGATATGTTGGGGTTATTTTTCTTCCTTTATTCGGCAGGGGAGAAAGAAATTCTGGGGCAAAGAAAATGTAGAGTAAGCACAATATATTGGACAAAAGTAATTCGTATTGGTTCGTAGCTAAATTGGGATTAGTATCGATATGCTGTTGTAAATGTTTTGCTTATTTGTGTAGAATGGTATATAAGCGCGGTTGTTTAAATACGATAGAGTTGTTCAGATTCAATTGTGTTTGAATTTTGGAAATACAAACAATGTTTCACGTTCTGTCTTTTCTTAAGAAAGGTTGAGAGTAAGCATGATGGATTGGTAGAGTAAGTCTTAAAAGGCGGCGTGCATTCATATTTCTAGTAAAGTTGAAATATTTGCGATCGTTGGTAGTTTAGCTTAAATGGGAACTCAATTTTCGCTGACAGTAAGTAAGCGAACAGTGCATTAAAAAGAGTCGATCTGCCGCGTAGGTAATGATGAACAGAATGGTCTGATCCGTATCTTCATCGAAGTAGAATTCTTTGAATTTTCAGAATTGGAACCAGTCGTAATTTCCCGTGATTAACAAAAGAAAGATTAATTAGTCGTAAACTATGGGATATCTATTAGTTTTCTATTAAAGATGGCATAGTTTCAATAATTTTTTACATTTTTTTATAGGATAAAGAATTCAAAGTAAGTCTGTCAAACTATACATATTCTAGAGATGTATTTCAGATGTCCATGCAAATCCATTAACGAACGTAACTGAATAATGAATGATCTTCTATTGTGTTTGTAAACAATTTTTTTTCACTCTCTATAAAGAAAGCGATAGAATTACCTACAGAAATTACAGATCAAATCTGAACTTAACTCTGATTAATCAGAACATCTTTTATACGAAGTATCATATTTTTAGGATATTAGATATACATATCCTATTTCTCTCTCTCTCTCTCTCTCTCTCTCTCTCTCTCTCTCTCTCTCTCTCTCTCTCTCTCTCCCATATCTCTCTCCATTCATGCCAATCTCTCATCATTTTTTTTCCATACACATATACTCGATACGTACTATGTATGCCTTCCATGTTGCATACATTATAGGTACATAAAAATGCCCGGACCATTTATCATATTCGAGGCTATACAATTGTGTAGCAATTTCGTGATGATAAGACAGTGGAGAAACGGGTTTCGAGGTAGTGCCGCTTATCCGCGGATATTCTACCAACAATTTTCAACGAGAAAGTATTTCAATAAGTAAAAACTTGGAGCACTCGATACATACAGTGAGAATGGTGTAAAAATTTTCGAATAAAACTTTGCTTCGTAGCAAACACACGCTAATTTAAAAACATTATGTAATCGATGATTCTTTATTAGTAAGAAGACGCCTGCCAACAAAATATAAAAATTAAAAAATCCGGTGTAATAATTCTTCAGACCTTCGAACTGATGCATCATAGAAAAAATTGAAATGCTTGAACAGTGTTGAAAAAAGATCAAACAGCAACATTTCTAACTTTACTTTATGCGTATCCACGAAACAGAGATTACAAAACCATTTTTATTAAAACAGGGGGAATATGTCATAATCGCAGGACTTTTGTCGAGATCTGAGGTAAATAGAAGTCTAACATGACACACAATCTTCAGATTAATTAATTCGTAGGCGAATGCTTCGCGATGGCAATCTTTCTATTTACACACTTATTCGTTAAACTTCTAAAGAACATTTCGCGTATCTATTATATAGCGACATCTGTTGAGCCTTCTGATTGCTTTCTCTTTTTTTGTTTCAAAAAGTTATGCTTTCAAGTGTTTCCTTCTCCTGTTTTATGCCTGTGGTAGGCTGTGCGCGACATACTTTCATAAGATGCTGTTCTGCTTAGTAGACTGGAATTGAATCATCCCGAAGATGCACAATACTAAAAGAACGATGATTTTAACCGTGGCAAAAATTGAATAAGTATAATTTACAATTTTATTGGCGCTTCCTCGATGAGATAATTAACGTTACTGCACGCAAGGTGGATTCTTTCCTTTGGTTTTGTTCCACTTTTTCACTTCACGAACATTCTTTTGGCGCTGAGTATTAATCCAACGAACTCGGTTACCTATTTCGTTTTTCTAAATTATAATGATCGATGAGAATGACAAATCGTATACGATAAAAGAAACTAGTTTCTAATTGACTCGAGTGATTCCTATAATTTAGTAATGACGTTTATATGGTTTTCTCAACCATACAAAATGATTATCATGTTTGAAAGTTATTCTGCTCCGAAATGTGGGTCAGACCTTACTTAAGCATTTCATACTTAATTCAACATCTTATCACGAATTTTTAATGGTAGATTAGAGTCACGGTTTTTGAGCTTGGTGTGGATTTTCCAGTAGGTACTTCTAGAAGTACTTGTTGGAACAATCTTTCAAGCACTATTATTGGAATAAAAATAACTGACCAGATACAAATGATGTTCATGATCTTCGTGATTCTGATCTTTCCTGACTTATTTTAAGAGAAATTTGTTTTCTTAAGTGTCCAAAATTCGAAGAAAAACGTGAAAACCCGAATAATTGTTAGATTAAAGTAGTTAAGTGAGGAAACGAAATTCCACATTAATCAATGGGGCCATATGTTCCAGGGTGGCAAATAGGAAAAGGAACGTGAGATTACGCCCTTTCAATCGAAATTTTTATTTTCAAAAAGAATTTTCCTTTGTAAGAAAGTGATTATTCAAAACATTTCGTGCTGCTGTTGACCACGACTTTCTTTTGTTCCATCAAATGCTTTGCTGCCTCGACATATTCGAAAGAAGAAGAATAATGAAAATACAATTCTGTACGATTTTAATAATAATAATAATAAATCGTCTTTAATCCCTATTTCTTTTTAACATAATATACAAAAGTAGTACAAATCATATCGCGGGTAGCTGAAAGGGCGAGACTCAGCGTGGCTGTTATTATGCCTGACCCGATATTGTATTGATATAAACAATATCTCACTATCACGTAAATTATTGCTAAATTGTGATTCCTCGAAGTCTAAATATGCTGATACAAGTAGTAAAGAACAATTTATAGGAAATAGGCATTCAACAAAAATTAAATTGATGTTGCTTGCGGAGGATATGTGTACAGTGAGTAAAAAAAGTATTGGCACACTTTTTAAAATCGCATAACTTTTTTAGAATTGGTCGACATGAGTTTTTTTTTTCGAAGGTAGAAGGATTAGTTTGCTCAGTGACGTAGGTATTTCGTAGTTTTGAAAAAAAATTCAATTCGTCGGAATAGCAAAAAAAATAGTAAAGGCCGTTTTTTTCAACTTTTTTTCTGAGCCTGTAACGAAAATTCAAAAAACCCGTTTGTAGATTTAAGTAAGCTATATACATGCTGAAAATTTCATCAAAATCGGTTAACGGTGCTCTGAGTTACAAACGTTTAATGATCGCACAATAAAGTCGAAAATCGCGAAATTCCCGAAATTAAGCGATTTTATTGTGCGATCATTAAACGTTTGTAACTCCGTTAACCGATTTTGATGAAATTTTCAGCATGTATACAGCTTACTTAAATCTACAAACGGGTTTTTTGAATTTTCGTTACAGGCTCAGAAAAAAAGTTGAAAGAAACGGCCTTTACTATTTTTTTTTGCTATTCCGACAAATTGAATTTTTTTCAAAACTACGAAATACGTCACAGAGCAAACTAAACCTTCTAACTTCTAAAAAAAACTCATGTCGTTTGGACCAATTCTAAAACAGTTATGCGATTTTAAAAAGTGTGCCAATATTTTTTTTACTCACTGTACGTACGTTCGTGCGTATTTTAAAGAATTACGTAGTATGTGCTTATTCAAGCTCTCCTTAACAGTAAAAAAAGTGATTCACCGTTCTGTAGTAAAAAATAAAACGAGGCTTGTATCATAGGAAGTGTAGACAAAAAGCAACGTGCCTTCAGTGGTAAAACTTACAATTAAGAGTAAAACCTGGTAAAAATTTGTAAAATGCGGTTCAAGGCGGATGATGATATATTTTATTACAGCATCACGTATTTCTATTTTTATACACGAAATCGCCACGCTATGTATTAACGTTATATTCAAACTACAGTAGAACTTTAGTAGTTCGATTCCCTACTTCATCAGAAAATCTATATACAGTATAATATAATACAGTCTATCGATTGTATTACTTTTGTTTGTAATATTTTGTCATTTCCCAAACGTAAGGTTTTCAAAATATTTTTGCGTCATAGGTATGACCAATTTTCTTCGCGTTATGCGATTATTGGCCAAAATTATTGGTTTCGAAATAGGCAGCACAAATTACCGATAAATCGTTATCGCTGACCTGGCTGTTATTCGTATTTTCTATGTTCCCGTGGCATGTCGAAGGAAAACAGGCGACGTACCAGTTTTTACAAGAACTTTTCAACGTCTGTGTACATTTTGTCTCGTTTCCTCCAAACGTTCGGATTCACAATAATTCGTAAAAACGGAGATATACCTACAGTGAATCACGAAAGTATTCGAAAGCCCGCTAGTAAAACTATAAACAATAAATATACATGTTAGACTTCAGTTCTGAAAATAGTGTTGAAACTAATATAAGACACAATATCGTGATTATCTATATATACAAAATTTGAAGTGAATCGGATAATATTTGTTGAAGTTATATAACATTCATTGCAAGGATGTACTCATACTGAAACAGGCTCACAAAAGTATTCGAACGGCATGAATTATCCGCACCTTATTTTATACTAATATTTATTTGGGCCACCTTTGGCTCCAGTTACGCTTTTGAGGCGTTGTCGCATGCTGTGCACTAGCTTTTCAGTTATTTTAGATTCGATAGAATTTCATATTTCTAAAATATTTTGTTTTAGTACGTCTTTCAAAGGTGTGTCGTAATTTTTTATCTTCTATCGATTTCCGCCTTCAGATATTCGATGGGGTTGATTTTCAGACTTTATGGGGGTGTATGTAACCCATGCAGTGTATTATACAATACATTATACAATAACCATTCATGCATAATTGCGGCTGTATGTTTGCGGTCATTGTCTTGCTGGAAATAATCATTTTCCAATAACCCCAATTTTGTAGCACTAGCTTCTATATCGTTTTTTAAAATATTTAAAAATGTATGTTTATCTAAAATGGCATTTATAAAAACGAGTTTTCCCGTGCCGTTTGTAACCACACACCACCACAACATCGCGGTACCACCACAGTACTTTACAGTAGGACGTACATTTTTGGTATTAATTTCTGAGTTGGGTTTTCTCCAGACATAAGGACCTTCATCCGAACCAAATATATATTTAATACATTTTTAATACATTTTTAATATATTTGGTTCGGATGGAGATTGTTATGTCTGGAGAAAATCTAACTCAGAAATGAATACAAAAAATTTACGTTCTACTGTAAAGTATTGCGGTGGTTCCCTGATGTTGCGGAGCTGTATGGCTGCAAACGGCACTGATAATATTGTTTTTATGGATGGCATTTTAGATGAACATAATTTTTTGAATATTTTAAAAAACAATTTAGAAGAAAGTGTGACCAAATTGTGGTTATTGGAACAATGGTTATTGTATAATGTATAATACACCGCATGGGTTACATACACACCCATATAGTCTAGACATGAACCTCATCAAATATTTGTGGACGGAAATCGACATGGGACTAAAAAAGTACGATATAACTTCGAGAGACGTATTAAAACAAAAGATTTTAAAAGTATGGAAGTGTATAGAATCTAAAATAATTGAAAAACTGGTGCACAGCATGGGACAACTTCTGAAAAGCGTAATTGGAGCCAAAGGTGGCCTAAATAAATAATATTTTATATTAATATAAGATAAGGGATGCGTATAACACAGGACCACAAAATTTTTTTTCCAAAATACCGAAACTCGGCCACCTGTCCTATACGCATTTTGGGTCGCTGAATTCGGATCCGTTGCCCATTCTGTTCCATCACGTCTAGTTTTTGAGTAAATTGCAAAAAACTGTTGTAAACCCGTAAAACGTTATATAAACACAACATATCCTATTTCCACAAACTTATAACGTCAAACACTCTAATGTACTAACACCAAGACCACAAAACATCTAATCCTATATTTCGTTAACCCTCTAAACCCAAAAACCGTATTTACACATATCCCCACAACTCACTACGGGGCGTTTATATCTCAAACGCTGAAATAAATATTTTCAACTTTGCTCAATCTTCAAACTCGCATAACTGCGCTAAAATTCATCCAACATTGATGAAACAAAGATCATTTTAAATTTTGAACTTTCTACTTTTCGATGGTTTTAGATGGCTTTTATCGAAATGGGTATCCAGGGGGTAAAATCCGCCCTTAAAGTGAAGTCTGCCAAACTGCAAAAATTTCTTCACGTTTGTTTTGTGCTACGGAGTACAGACAATATTTGTTGCAGTTTCTATGTATTCTATCGGAAAGTGTGATCCTTTGTCTTTAGGATAAACTAAACCTCATCGAAAAAGGGTGGTTTTTATGAAAGATACAGCCATTTAAAGAAAACCTGCTAATACGACCTAAGATCGTAGAACGCCTTTAGGGCGGACCATCCGGTCAACCAAAGAAGTTACAAGAAGTTATCTTCTTTTTCCTATGTGAAAATACGTCAATGCCTTGAATTCTACTTGCAAAAAAGTTGTTTTCCCAGAAAGATGTTTGTTCGTTTTGTTCTCATAGGTCCCGCATGAATTTTTCGTTTCCAGAAGTGGCGAAATGTGATCATCGAAAATTAAGAATGTCATTAGTGATTTCGTTGTTTTTTTTACATTAAATGATACGTGATGGAATTAAGTGAACCAGGTACGTATTTTAATTTTGCTAAATTACACTTTGATACCACTGACCATTTCGGACTTATGGCTTTTTGAAAATGTTCCATTCTGATTCTTTGTTACAAAAAGTTCTCAGTATTTCTCAGTGATATTTCTAGTCGCATTTTAAAGCATAAGGCCTAAGCTTTTACGTAGACCACTTTTGGTCCACTTCTGGAAAGGAAAAATTCATGCGGTACCTGTAAGAACAAAACGAACAAAATTCTATTTGGGAAAACAACTTTTTTGCAAGTAGAATTCAAGGTATTGATGTATTTTTACATAGGATAAAAAAGATGACTTCTTCTAACCTTTTGGTTGACCGGATGGTCCGCCCTACAGACGTTCTACGATTTTAGGTCCTATGATTTTAGCAGGTTCTCTTTAAATGGCTGTATCTTTCTTAAAAGCCACCCTTTATCGATGAGGTTTAGCTTATCCTAAAGACAAAGGATCACACTTTCCGACAGAGTAAATAGAAACGGCAAAAAATATTGCCTGTACTCCGTAGCACAAAACAAACATGAAGAAATTTTTGCAGTTTGGCACACTTCTCTTTAAGGGCGGATTTTACCCCCTGGATACCTATTTCGATAAAAGCCGTCTAAAAACCATCGAAAAGTAGAAAGTTCAAACTTCAAAATGATCTTTGTTTCATCAATTTTGGATGAATTTTAGTGAAGTTATGCGAGTTTGAAGATTGAGCAAATTTGAAAATATTTATTTTAGCGTTTGAGATATAAACGCCCCGTAGTGGGTTGGGGGGATATGTGAAAAAACGGTTTTTGGGTTTAGAGGGTTAACGAAATATAGAATTACATGTTTTGTGGTCTTGGTGTTAGTAGATTAGAGTGTTTGACGTTATAAGTTTGTGGAAATAGGATATGTTGTGTTTATATGGCATTTTACGTGTTTACAACAGTTTTTTGCAATTTACTCAAAAACTAGACGCGATGGAACAAAACGGGCAACGGATTCGAATTCAGCGACCCAAAATGTGTATAGGACAGGAGGCCGAGTTTGGGTATTTTGGAAAAAAAATTTTGTGGTCCCGTGTAATTAATGCCGCTCGGATACTTATGCGACCCTGTTGTAGTACATCTTTGCGATGAATGTTTCATAATTTCTACAAGTATTATCCGATTCATTTCAAATTTGGGATATATAATCTCGATGCTTGTGTCTTATAGTAGTTACAATATTATTTTCAGGACTTAAGTCAAACATGTATATTTTTATTGTTTAGGGGAGAGCGGGGACAAACGTAACACTTTTTACATTTGGCCTAGCTACCAATTACCTCTTACAGATATAAAAACGAAAATTATGTCTTAGGATAGAGTGTTTCTTGGTCTATCATTTGACCACAAATGCAGCCTTCCATGATAAGTAGTCAAAGAGTTATGGCAATTTTCCGCAGTGACTGTCATTATTACTTTTGTCCTGCAGGGATAGGACGAAAGTAACATACTATGGGGACGAAAGTAACACTAATTATTTCGAGGAGTATCAAGTAAAAACACTTCTTCCAAAGAACGCTTTAACAAATAATTGGATCAATGTCTATAGTTTAACTATGAAAATTAACAAAAAGAAATTAAGGAGACACTTATCTGAATGATCGAAATAACGAAATCAGCTTGCCCACGGTATACGAATCGTTGTATTACTCAGCGTCACTCCGCGAAAGAAAAGACACACTAAACACGCGTAATTATGTAAAGCAAACGTTTTGGAAACTTTTGTGGAAGGCAGGAGAAGGCGTGTTACTTTCATGACGCCGCACAGTGGGTCAAACTGCTCTTTTTTGTGTCAAAATCGTAGAACTCTTGATAGGAATAAGGTAGAGGGATGGGACTTTTTGAAGGTTAAAGCTAAGATGTTGCAGATTAAGGGAAAAATGTTTAGAATGCATAAAAAAAAATTTTGACCTTGAAAATCTAAGTCAAAGTTGGCTTTTTCGACGAACATTTCGGTTTTTCCGTTATAATTAGTGGTTGAAGTTTTTCCATTACTTGTTATACATCATTTCTTATAGATTTTGACGCGATGAATTCAAATATGACCGTGAAATTGGTCTAGCCCTTCAGGATTCGAAGAAAAATGCGTTTTAAGTTGAAAAATCGATAAAAACCGTGTTTTTTTATGGTTTGCGTGCTTTGATGACAATATTTTAGATTTATTTATTGTATTTATTCATATGGAGTATAAACAGATGATAGAATACTTGAATACTAATAATTGTGCTATATAAAGGGTTGACATGTCGTATCCTGTTGCGTACTATATGCTCGCAACTCGATTGACGAACCGTATTCACAGCTCACACGCCAAATTAACTTGGTAGGAGATAGTTAAAAAAGGAAAATGAATATACTCGTGGATAACGTAAGAATCACTATATAATTAAATAAGAAAAATCTAAAAACTGTTATACATGTGTATATTTCTATCTTTTAAAACTCTTTCGTAACCGCTTAATACATGAATGTTGCATTCTACTTAGAGCATGATTACAGGAAAAGTAGATATGTAGGATTAGTAAAAGATTCTCGATCGAGAAACTGTGCAATTTATCCGGCCTACCAATTTGTCAGAGAAGCTATGACTGAATGTCAACCACAAAATTATAGAATATCGGAAACACAAGTTATCTTGCGCCTCGTTTTCTGTATTTTCATACTGTTGATGGGGGTTTGTATGACCTGACAAGCTATCAAACCCTAAGGTGACAATTAATTTTAAATTCAATAAATTATGCTGATCCCAATTTACAGCCACTGCACTACACAAACGCTCAGCTGTTTTATTGAGTATATCTTGTAATGGCAAGATAACTTGTATTTCCGATATTCTATAATTTTGTGGTTGACATTCAGTCATAGCTTCTCTGACAAATTGGTAGGCCGGATAAATTGCACAGTTTCTCGATCGAGAATCGTTTACTAATCCTACATATCTACTTTTCCTGTGATCATGCTCTAAGTAGAATGCAACATTCATGTATTAAGCGGTTACGAAAGAGTTTTAAAAGATAGAAATATACACATGTATAACAGTTTTTAGATTTTTCTTATTTAATTATATAGTGATTCTTACGTTATCCACGAGTATATTCATTTTCCTTTCTTAACTATCTCCTACCAACTTAATTTGGCGTGTGAGCTGCGAATACGGTTCGCCAATCGAGTTGCGAGCATATAGTACGCAACAGGATACGACATGTAAACCCTTTATATTGGGAAATACTGTGAGAGCGCCACCTACTAAAGTAAGCTCTGCAATCGGGTCAATCGCGTACAAGACTGGTGTCACACAAGTATTGAAATAATGCAATAATGTTTTTGTCATTAAATAGTCTGTTAAATTTTACAAAATCAATCATCCAACAGTCAAAATTCACAATACTCCCAATTACATGTAACAGCTAACCCGATTGTACTGCTTTAATTTTCGCCACCAGATTGCGTAGCGGAAATAAGAAAATGCCAATAGCACAATTATTAGTATTCAAGTATTCTATTATCTGTTTGTACTCCATATGAATAAATACAATAAATAAATCTAAAATATTGTCATCAAAGCACGCAAACCATAAAAAAAACACGGTTTTTGTCGATTTTTCAACTTAAAACGCATTTTTCTTCGAATCCTGAAGGGCTAGACCAATTTCACGGTCATATTTGAATTCATCGCGTCAAAATCTATAAGAAATGATGTATAACAAGTAATGGAAAAACTTCAACCACGAATTATAACGGAAAAACCGAAATTTTCGTCGAAAATGCCAACTTTGACTTAGATTTTCAAGGTCAAAATTTTTTTTTATGCATTCTAAACATTTTTCCCTTAATCTGCAACATCTTAGCTTTAACCTCCAAAAAGTCCCATCCCTCTACCTTATTCCTATCAAGAGTTCTACGATTTTGACACAAAAAAGAGCAGTTTGACCCACTGTGCGCCGTTCCGTTTGTCCCCGCTCTCCCCTACAGTTTTAATAGGGAGCGTTCGAATACTTTCGTGATTCACAGTATACTATATACGTGGTCCGTAGACAAGGACAAAGGTGAATTGCTTTAATTGCACTTACACCTGCGAATTGTGTAATAATCTTGCAATATGCGACAAAGGACAACGTAAAATTGCTCAGAAGAATTCAGAACAACGATGCGAATCCCGTGGATTGCCTCGCGGTTTATATTGTTGGTGATCTCGTGAGTGAAATCAGCCACCTACAAATACACTTTGGAATAACTTGGCGTTTGCATCAAAATCGATGTTTTTTTATGCAGTTCAAATGAGTTTGTTGAAATCACTTCCACCCGAGGTCCTAATCATATTAAAGGGGGAGCCTGGTGTAACTAGCTGAAAATTGAGTCATATTTCTGAAATTTTTTTTAAAGAAAGTATTTAATCGATCTTTCTGAAATTTTCAGGATATTGTATTGTCAGATTAAGGCAGATAAAAAATTTATTAAAAAAGAACGGCAAATAACAGAGTTATACGGGCTTATGCCCAGTCCGTTGGCGACGCAATTGTTCCATTGCGGGAAACGTAGTGTCTACTGTATTCATCTGAAACCAAAATTCGAACAAATTTTGTTTAGGTTATGAGAGCATGCACAAATCGTACAAATTCATAACATAAAAGATGCAAAATTGAACAAATGGCGGCCTTTTGAAAAAAAGTTCATTTTTTCCACCGAAATTTTGTCTTAAATGTGTAAAAAAGTTATTTATTTAAACAATATCACGTCTAGTTTTTCAATAAATTGCAAAAAATGTTGCAAACCAGTAAAATGCCATATAAACACAACATATCCCATTTCCACAAACTTATAACGTGAAACTCTCTAATCAACTAATCCATAGACCACAAAACATCTAATCCTATATTTCGTTAACCCTCTAAATCCAAAAACCGTATTTACACATATTCCCACAATTCACTACGGGGCGTTTATATCTCAAACGCTGAAATAAATATTTTCAAATTTGCTCAATCTTCAAACTCGCATAACTTCGCTAAAGTTCATCCAACATTGATGAAACAAAGATCATTTTGAAGTTTGAACTTTCTACTTTTCGATGGTTTTAGACGGCTTTTATCGAAATAGGTATCCAGGGGGTAAAATCCGCCCTTAAAGAGAAATGTGCCAAACTGCAAAAATTTCTTCATGTTTGTTTTGTGCTACGGATTACAGACAATATTTTTTGCAGTTTCTATGTATTCTGTCGGAAAGTGTGAACTTTTGTCTTTAGGATAAGCTAAACTTCATCGGAAAAGGGTGGGTCCACATTCATAATAAAATTCGATTTTAATTGTATATACATATTTCTTAAAACTCTAAAATAAAACTATGCATGAAAATGTGCTCATTTTTCTCATTTGCTCGTGCAGCAGGGTGTTGCGAGATTTGCCGGTGTGGAGATTCTCTCTGAGAATCTGGCTACACTCCGCGGTTATCTCTGTCGTTCCTTGGGCTCCGATAGTTCGGGTGAAGTTGCCGGGAACGCGATTCTCGGGCCGAGCCGAGAGGTAGTGGATCGCTGCCGGTTGAAGAGTTAGGGCGGGTGCACACGCGCGAATTTTTGTCGGGCAACTGTTTCGTCTTTGTCGCTATGGGAACGGAGACAGTTGCGTCGCCCTTCTGTCGGCTGCCAGAGCAACTGAAAAGTCGCGTCGCTGTTGCGTCGCTCGGTGTGCGCACCTACATAAGATTGTACAGACATTGTGGAAGAGACGAAACAGTTGCCCGACAAAAAGTCGCTCGTGTGCGCCCGCCCTTAGAACTCACCGTAGGTTATAACAAAGGTTTAATTGAGCTGAGCGATCACGGGCGTGATCGCGAAACTGATCTTTTACAATGTTCCGTTCTGGTTGTTCGGACGTGGGTTTATATACAGGATTTGAGGTCGCGGTTTGGTGATCGCGGGGGGAGGCCTAATGGTCTCCGCCTGTGGATCTGGGTCTTGCAGCATATGCGGTTTACTTTGGTTGCGCATCTTGCTGAGCTTGCTGGTGTCTGTTGCACCAGGTGTTATGGTTGCGTATCGTGGCATAACAAGGGTTACTTTCTCCTTCGCTTCCGCTTCAATTATCTGAAAATATATAAAAGCCACATTTTTTTAGTTACAACATAACGCAGAACTTATGGAAAAAGAGTTGACTTTTTGCTGTAGTAAGTGTAGAGACTACATAATGTGTCCGAAGGAGGTGAGAGCGTATAGCAAAAAGTCTTGTTGGAGGAAATTTAAGGGAATGTCCTGCTTTACAAGGTCCAAAAAAATGATTTTTTCGCGAATTTTTTTGAAAGGGAAAGGAACAATTGATCTTCGAAAACTTCTAAGTATACTTAAACATATATTCGATGAGTCCAAAAAAAATTTTTTTCTCATAAAATTATAAAATATGGCAGATTCATCAGCCGATTCTCGGAGCGCTTTGCCACTGCAGTCTCCAATTGACGGGAAGGATTCTGGTTGTAATTCTTGTCTGAAATGAAAAAATCAAAATGGTTTTTAATGCTCATATATTTTTCTTCTGGGTGAACTAAGAAAAAGCAGACAAAAGCGCGAAATCATAAATTTTTTTAGTTTGATAAGAAGAATGTCTATTTTTTAAAAACAACATTTGACTTTAACGTGCTATAAAAATGATTTAAAAAGAATTTTTAACAATCTTTTTAGTTCACATAGAAAAGAATTTAATACTGAAGAGCATAAGCTTTGGTTTAATTCAATAGGCCGCATAGTTTCTTTGCTATCACGCCCGCCAATTTTAAAGAATCGTAAAAATGAAAACTGGAGAAATCGCGCTTTAAAGTTTTCAGTAGGAGAAAGTATTAATTATTGGTTACTTATACCAGTGATCTGCTAATCAGTTATTCCTGCCCCATATAATAGCCCTTCCGTCTGTTCGAAAAACTCATTTTGTTGCATTTGCTCAATCCTACGAGCCGTACGAGCCTCCTTTTGCTGCCGTATGTTTGGCGCTTGTCTTCCCGCGCGAGTTGCTGCGCATCAGTGGTATCGGCGAACGTTTTGCACTTACCGAACTCGATCGCTTTATTTATTTGTTTTGAATTTCTGGAATATTCGGTTTCTCGAAGTATCAATAAACACGAATCGGTCCCGCATGCTCGCGAATTTTCCAGTAGCACCAGTGCAGCGACTGACGGTGGTGAGAGATTATCGCGCGTTCGCGATCTTTTGTTCGCGGTCGATCGCTACAATTCTCTACGTTCCACTTATAAAATCTCTAACTCACTCTGCTCTAAGACTATTCTGTACTATTACATTGCACAACTCTGCCGTTTCGATTGTCTTTAAAAGTAATGATCAACGAATGGGGACGCGTCAAAGGGTGAAGCACGCGCCCGTGTCCGGCCGAGCGCTCGCACATATGCTCGCCGCTTCCCTGCTCTGGGTTCTGTATCTTTAAAACTTTTTCGAATTGGCCGCTATAACTTTGTGAATACATTCTTGGATAGTTTATCTATCGATTTCGATAATAAAAAAGAAATCGATTTTTGGACCTTACAAAGCAGGACACTCCCTTAAATGCTAATGGTAGCGAGAATTAACAAAGAGATCTAATATTTTTAACGCACAATTTATTGGTGTTGGAATAATATTAATTTAGTATATTTATTAGTGAATGGAAATATTGTTAATGGGAAACTAATACAATTAATGAATAGCGTGGGAACTACTGTGGATTTTAATTAATAAAGTATTACAAATATCTTTCATAAAAGATTGGAAAGTATCGAGAAAGATGCATTTTCAGCGTACTTTCTTCACTAATGTGACTTACTCTACACTGCAAGCAGTATATCATAATTTTCTTCATTCTTAATGCTACGCTAATTTGAAAAATTTTGTTGATTTACCTTATTTGACAAATTTCCAGAAACTTGTGCGAAACAAGATACTTCTCTATCTATCTAACCTTCTCCGGACAATTCTTCTTCATTTCTTCTTCGTTTCAAAACTTCTTCATTTCTATCCAAGGTGCGTCTGTGCGTCCCTTCATTTTTATCCGAGCCTGTGCGTCTTCTTTATTTTTATCCAAGCCGATGCATCTCCTGCATTTCTATAAGCTTTACATAAAAACTCTAATGTAAAAATAGTGTGCTGTTATGAAAACAATATATTATTTTGTAGAAACTTGTGTCAAAGAAGATGCTTCTCTGTCGAACCTTCTCCGGACAACTTCCAAGTCTGTGCGTCCTCTCCGTTTCCATAAGCTCTACATAAATAGTCTATTAAAAAACTTTGGTGACTTACCTGTTAATTGAAATGTTAATTGAGACAATAACTCAGTGTCCTATATGTTGTACAACCTCGTGATATTTCAAAATTTTTGACAGGTTTCCTCATTTAACACTTGCAGGTTATGATTGTTTTGACACTACCTCGACAGATCTGCTCTCTGTCTGCTGGCTGTCATGTGACAACAATTTTGTTACGCAATTGGTTGAAACCCGCATCCAATGGTCCAATGAACGACGTGCCTGGTAGCCACATTTCCTCACCCTTTCATACTCCCCTCTTGCCTAGAAGGGTAGGACGATGACGATGACGATGCTGAATCTTCAGAACATGAAATTCGGCAAATTACAACTTTACATAGAAATAGCTCAGCTCATAAAGCTTGTAGGAACAAAACGAAGACACTTTTCTGATGTAAATCAAACCCAAGATATCCATTCAGACCATTTAAAATCTAATCGGATCAGCCGTTATTGAGATTCGGATATCTCAGGATTCTTGATAGCGAGTTGTGGCGTAATAAATACACTCTGTCTCGCGTTGCGCATATATCTATAGGGTGTTCCAAAAATGCTGCGGATCCTTAATGGGGGTTATTCGAGGGGTGATTGCAAATAAGTTTTTCCTTTGCGAAAATGCTCTCCGAGGTTTCGTTAAGGAGATATTAATAAAAAGCACCGACCACTCAGAGCGCGAGTCTGACGGCCGAGCTCCAGCGCTATCATGGCTACGAGCCGCGCTGCGACTGCGAACAAGCAACTCGGCATGCATCGAAGAAAATTGCGTAGAATGGCAAATGAAAAAGACGTAACTAATAAAATCGAACATGTTGTCATGGTTTGTTCGTTATTTAAAGTGAATAATGAATAAAGGATAAATGGATGAAAATCACGTACAGTGGGACATTCCACGCGAAATCGAACACTTTTTGGAGTAAAATTTCGGATGTGGCACAAATTTGAATATGTTGTAGTCTTTAGGGATGTGTCAACATATCTCGAAGGATTTTTGAAAATTTTGAAAAATGTCGATTTTACAGCTGTTTGAATGTAAGTGCTAACTTTTTTTCAATAAATTATAACTATGGAAGTGGGAAACGGATGGAGATGAGGTTTACGGTGATTTGTAGAGAAGACACTGAAGTTTTAAAGAAAAATTATTCCAGTTAAAAAAAAAATTTGAACCTTTTTTGTGCAATTGTTTTAAACAAATGCAGTTTTTTAACATGGGGCGCGATTTTAAAAATCTGAAAAAATCAGAATATAGTTCTATCCTTCCCCTTCGTGGGCTAATTGTCAAAAATTTGGACATTTTAAAATTGTCCCTGTGAAAATTGTCGAAAGTTGACGCTGCGTCAAATCACACCGGCTCGACTGGCTGAGCCGTGCGGTACTCGCAGCGGCCAAGCGGCTATATCTGCTATTCTTATACAGTATTCTCGAATATGGTAAGTATTTGTAAAAAACTGAAGAAGGAAAACATTTAGTGTTTTTCATACACAACATAGTACGGTAACTCAGTTTTTGGTGTTCGCAATATTTTCCTTGAAACGAAGGTAACCCTCAATTTTTTAAATGGAATGCTATATATATTTGATTATCCAATATGAAAGCGACTGTCAAGACAAATTCAGCCATATGGTATACTACGACCTTCGAGGCTATATGGTTAGGAATGAAATAAATATATCGAACTATCTATCTAGTAGATTGAATTTCATCTTTCATTCCTAACCATGTGTAGTCTTCAAGATCATAGTATACCATATTGCTGAATTTGTCTTGACAGTCGCTTTCATATTGGATAATCAAATATATATAGCATTCCATTTAAAAAATTGAGGGTTACCTTCGTTTCAAGGAAAATATTGCGAACACCAAAAACTGAGTTACCGTACTATATGTTGTGTATAAAAAACACTAAATGTTTTCCTTCTTCAGTTTTTTACAAATACTTACCATATTCGAGAATACTGTATAAGAATAGCAGATATAGCCGCTTGGCCGCTGCGAGTACCGCACGGCTCAGCCAGTCGAGCCGGTGTGATTTGACGCAGCGTCAACTTTCGACAATTTTCACAGGGACAATTTTAAAATGTCCAAATTTTTGACAATTAGCCCACGAAGGGGAAGGATAGAACTATATTTTGATTTTTTTCAGATTTTTAAAATCGCGCCCCATGTTAAAAAACTGCATTTGTTTAAAACAATTGCACAAAAAAGGTTCAAATTTTTTTTTTTAAACTGCAATAATTTTTCTTTAAAACTTCAGTGTCTTCTCTACAAATCACCGTAAACCTCATCTCCATCCGTTTCCCACTTCCATAGTTATGATTTATTGAAAAAAAAGTTAGCACTTACATTCAAACAGCTGTAAAATCGACATTTTTCTAAATTTTCAAAAATCTTTCGAGATATGTTTACACATCCCTACATACTACGACATATTCAAATTTGAGCCACATCCGAAATGTTACTCCAAAATGTGTCCGATTTCGCGAGGAATGTCCCACGTAATGTAAAAAAGACGAATACGCAGTTTTTTTTTTTAGAAAATTCGAAAATAATAATTATTTGAAGTGGGAGGGACTGTGATAAAAATCCGTAATTCAATAACGGCCAGCACTGTTGGTGATAACGAATAAGTCTGTTTAAAAAGCCCGAATAAATATTTTCGTACGGGAATGTGGAGAATTATCGCCGGAAATGAGCCATCGCTTGCATTAAATTTAAAAATGAATGATCACCAATAAATTAACTAAAACTCACCCTTGTTGGAAATTCACCTGTAGCTTGAAAACCTGTGTCACTGGTTCACTGAACCGATCCTGGTCATCAATGGACGAGCTCAGTACACAGCTGGTCCCAGGTATACGACACTACCCAAAGTTAAGGATCGCAATGTCGGTTGCGTCCAGGTCAACGTACCGAATATTCACTTCACTGCACGGCTAATAACACTGATCCCTTTATTTACTATTCATGGAACGTGTTGTTCCTACGTTTTAAGAATTGGTGGTCCTGAAAGGGGCCGATTGTTTTCAATTAAGGAATTGTTCCACATGGCTACCGAAATCAGCGATTTTCGACCTTATTCTGCGATCTTTAAGCGTTCATAACTCATTGTCAGAATACAGTCAGAATATAGTCAGAATATAGTCAGAATAAGTACAGAATATAGTCAGAGCAACGTTAACCGATTTTGATGAAATTTTAGGCACGTATATAAATTACTGAAATCTACAAACGGGTTTTTTGAATTTTCACTACAGGCTCACAAAAAAAAGTTTAAAAAACGACTTTTACTACTTTTTTTTTGCTATTCCGACCACGTTCATTCTTTCCAAAACGACGAATCACATCATTTAGCAAACTAACCCCTCTAGCTTTTAAAAAAAAAACTCAAGTTGTTTGGATTAATTTGAAAAAAGTTATGCGATTTTAAAGGGTGTACGAATACTTTCTACACCCACTGTATATACCTATACTCAATTTTGTAACAACAAATAGGGCACATCATTTAATTTTTACTAATAAATGTTTATGGCATAAAAGAATTAGTTTTGTTTTTATTACATAAGTAATTCTCCTGTTAAATACGGGTATCATAAGCTACAACAAAGATTAATTGACAGTTGTTTGTTTTCTATTTCTTGAACAAATATAAATTTCTATATCGCGTTTACGTTCAATTCTGTTAGTAACTGTATGTACTTACATTGTAGGGGATAGGTGCTATAAAGGGGACACGTCTTAAATGGGAGAAATCAAATTTCCAAAATTCTAAACGCATTACACATGCACCCCTACAGCACATTTTGTTGCAGAAACGTTGCACAAAAGTTGCAGTACATTGCAATGTTGCCGTTTGGTTGCGAGTTGCATTGCAATATCACTGCAAAATTGTGGAAACATTGCCGTGCAATATTTCAATGGCCACCTTTGTGCAATGTTACAGAAATATTGCGCACATATTGCCGTGTAATATTGCTATGGCCACGTTGGTGCAATGTTTCAGGGATATTGCGCACATATTGAAGTGCAATATTACAATGGCCAAGTTTGTTCAATATTTCGGGAATATTGCGCACATATTGCCGTGCACTATTACAACGGCCAAGTTTGTGCAATATTTCGGGAATATTGCGCACACATTGCCGTGAAATATTGCGCATATATTGAGGTACAATCCACGTGAAACGTTTCAGCAACGAATCCGCAATAAATCCGGAATTTCGCGGAGCGATCCCGAATTGTCGACACGCAGAATACAGTCTAAGATTACACAGGCTACTACCGAGGGAATATATGCGAACGTGGACATTATCTGACATAAATAATTAATACGATTGTTTAATTAATATTATACAGTTTAACAAATTCAGAGACTATATACAGCAACAAAAGAGATATGCAAATAAGTATTACACGAGCCAATTACTGTCAGTGTCCCTACCATTACCGTTTAATTTATTATATCTAATTAAAACGTTCCGCATTGTCGAGGGAAAATATCTAAGTCCGGATTTATTGTGGATTAATTTCTGAAATCTTGTTTACAAGTTGGGGGCGCCGCTCCCAAACGACGATCACGGAATACGGACTCACATATTTTCACTCGACGTGTTTATTATCTATAATCGATTAAACAGCAATAGTAGAGACACTGACAGTAATTGGCACGTGTGACACTTTTTAAAAATATTTGTTGTTGCTGAATATTGTTTATGAGTTTGTTTAAACTCTATAGTGTTAATTAAATAATTGTATTAATACTTATATTACATATGTCAACAGACAGAATACAGTGTTACATTTCACATGCAAACTCGGAGGGAATATATGTAAACACGAACAATATGTGATATATGTAATTAATACAATTAGATAATAATCACTATAAGGTTTAAGCGAACTATTTTACTGTATACAGCAATAAATGATATTTGTAAAAAAGTCTGAGCTGTGAAATGCAAATCCACAAACACTAAAAACTAGAAAATAAAGAAATATATACAAAAAATTTATGTTAAACGATTGCATTACAAATGCGTTAAAAAGTAGAAAAATTATTTTCTTGTACTACGCAGAATATTTCATAATAGAATATGAATCTACTTAATACATCATCAAGCGTTGAAATTAATCTGTTTTGAGATATCCGGCTCCACGATTAGGGAGATGTAATGGTGATTGTCAAAACGAATTTTCTTTTTTGAATAATTTCAGGTAAAAGTGTTGCACGGTAGGATTATAAGTTAGAATACGTAAGCAATTTTCTCAATCAAAGGTTGTAGCTGCAGCGGGAAAGTGTTCGTCTACGGTGCTTTGAGGTCATGGGTTCGAAAAAAGAATACTCTGACGTTATAGGTACTACTACGATTCTGCCTGCACCGATATTTATATTTTTGGCCCTACTGCCTGAAACGTTGCCTGACCATTGGTGTAAAATCTCAGAAATGTTGCGCTACCATTGCTGTAAAATCTCGAAACAATGTTGCAGAAATATATCCTGCAATGTTGCACAGGACCGGACATAGCAATTTACTTGTACAGATGATTGCATAAGTTCGTGCCCGATTGGAAAATAAAATTCAATGGTTAAATTTTAAAGCGTACAGTTTTATTAGTCAAGTATGTAGTCACCATTCTTCTCTACAATTGTTTTCCAACGATCTACAAGCTTGTCGATTCCAGTTTTGAAGAAAGAGCTTGGTTTTTCTCGAAAAAATGTCGCGAGGTAGTAGAAAATCGGGCACGAACTTATGCAATCATCTGATAACTTTTCGGCAACATTCCGTGCAATGTTCCAAGTATTAAACCGCAACGCAACTGAGACATTTCTGCAACAAATGTGCTGTAGGGGCAAGTTATTTTCCTGTTTGTGGCAACACTAGTGCCTAGACATTTGACGTCACTGCGGTCTCACTTGCAACAGAGTAGTAATCCATGGTTGATGTTTTTCGGCAGTAAAAGTGAAATTTTCATTGGTTTTCTGTGTCGTTTTCTGAGATCAAGATTTATATAGAAAGTGTTAAAGTGTTGTATCATTAAAATAGCCTGTATTCAACGGAAACGAAAACGCTTAACAGGTAAGCTTAATTAATTGTTTTCTCTGTTTTGCGGTTATTTTATATTAAACTCATTTATAGTCTTAGAAGGGACAGCATAACAAGTCTTAAATGGGACAACCGTTTCATGGCTATCCTTCCCATACACACGTACTTTACTTTCCTGTAAAGTTATTAGTGTATCATCTTTGAATGTCATAGATGACATTGCTTTAAATTGTCAATTATTAGTTGATGGTGTATTGTATCAAATTTCAGAATTAATAAACTGTCCGTTCAAAGTGACAAACTTTATCGACGAAAATTAATAATAATATCTTTAATCTGCAATATGAAAACGTACCTACCTATTTTAATACAATTTATCTCATTTTTGTTCAAGTAGAATTTAATTCTAAACTATTTTATTATTTAAATGTTTTATACATTTTTTATATATGTACTTATATTTACCACTCGTGGGTATTCCTATGTTGAACTTGGTTTGTAAGACACAAATTTTATAAAAAATATTATTTTATAACTAAAAAAGCTGCTAAAGCATTAACGATAAGTCACACTCTATAAAGCTAGTCAAAATATTGATGATATATAGTACAAAGAGTTAATTTTTTCACTGATTCCATTGTTTTGTATCATTAAGAGTTAGAATTATAATTGTTAATAAGTTTATTTTTATTAACGTGCCCCTTTCATGACTTATACTGTCCCATTTAAAACCACTTAGTCGTATAAGGCACATTTTCCACTTTTTTGAAAATCAAAGATTTTGTTATTTTCTATTACAATTGATGAGTTTGCAATATACTTTTATTGAAAGGAAATAAACGCGCTTTCTTGTGATGCAGTTGTTTTTTAAATACCTATAAGGACATTGTCAGAAATGGACGCTAAGCAAAAGTGTCCCTTTTATAAAAGTGAACCTTTTATAGCACCTCTCCCCTACATATGCACGTTTTGTCCTACCTCATAGCATTCAGCGTGTAAAAATTAATCTTAGAAAATAGCAAGGAGCACGTGTATGTCTCGTTTCCAAGAAATAAGTTTTACAAAAATGAAAAAGTTTCAGTTGATGAATGCCAGACATAAAATTACGTGTCTGTCACTGTCTGAAATAGTGCAGCGTATAAAATAATGTGTCTGGCTATTATAAATAAATATTCTTATAAATAATTTATATTTTTATGAATAAAGTATTTATTTACAGATAAATTAGGGGAAGCCCGGGCAAAGCGGATGTGTTAAGGTTTAGTGAGAAAAATAACACAGTTACAATTAGGATGAGAAATATTTTTTATATTAATAAGCATTTAAAATTAATCAGCTTTCTGATACAATAACGAAAAAATTGGTAACTAAAACATTTAAAGCATTTTAAAATGAAAAACGTAAATAAGTCAATCAATCCGCTTTGCCCTACCCCCCTGGGCATAGCGGATGATGGGTATTATTAGCGGATGTTATTAAATAACGCAAAGTCAATCTTGGCATTCGTCACAGAAGTAACTGCCAGATCCTTCATGTACAGTGCAGCATTCATGGGCCCATCTGGTACATTGGCTGCACTGGATCCAGTCTTCGGATGGGGGGTCGGAGTATGGCTCAAAACACACATATATGACAATAATATTTATCAATATCAATATCAATAATAAAAATTTATCAATAATATATGACAATAATAAAACAATAATAATATGACCGAGATTAGCAGGGCAAAGAGGACTGACCATTTACGCTTTACCCCCATCCGCTTGGCCCAAAGAGCCCACTTGGTGGAAACTTGTAATGTTTGTTAAAAGTATGAACAACAAATTAAAAATGTTAACCTCTAATAGAATCTTAAGAACACAGAGTTCTTATAAAAAATATTTACTGTGGTAAATACCGATAACTATTAATAATCAAGCCACGTACCTACCTGAGCGAAATGTGTAAGAAAACGCACAATTTTCGTTTTTTCTTCACAAACGACGCACCACAGTAATTACATACTTTATTGCATTGGCATGGCGTCTGCAAGCGGTCGCTTTCTAGATGAGGAAAAACTCGTGGGGCCATCTTTGATAGCGAAGCAAGAAAAAAGACTATTCGCTTTGCCCAGGGCATTCGCTTTGCCCGGGCTTCCCCTATAAGGATTTAGCAATTTAGGAATCTTTAGCAGTTAGGGACCGGCAGTGTCAGAGTAAGAAATAACTGCAAAGGTCTGCTTTTAACAAGCTTGTCACGAGAGTGACAAACAATGTGAACGACAGGAGCAGCATATCTTCCCTGCTTACTCACAATCAGCTAGGTCGAACCGAACACAACACCCGACCGACTGTCGGACCGTTTCTTCGTTCCTCTCAGAATTACGACTATAGTTTCGCCCATTTCGGTTAAAAATTCCTGTAAAGACATCTCTCAAAATTTCTCCAAACTCAGTTTCGCTTATCTCACAACAAGGTCAGAGATTCGGTTACCCTTTATATCCTCTCACTATTACGGTTAGAATTTCTTTCATCTCTCATTACGGTTACAGGTCGTTGAAATATATGTAACCGGTCATGAATTTCAGTTATTGTTTCGGCCTCGACCCCCTTAAAAAACTATTGTGAAATTATTTATAAAGCTTCCCAAACCACCTTGTATGTTACTTCATACATTTTGTATAATTATCGAATTAATATTTATTTCGATCAAATATTGTCTATCATGGAAAATTTATTTGAATACCCAAGATTTTAGCGATGTTTCTGTTCTGACTCGTGTTAAAATTAAATTTCTTAAATGGGATATCTATGGTTCATTTTTGGACGACACAGTGATCAACGTGTCAATAATAACGTACAAAATTTCAAATTTTTATATGTATGATTTCGCAAACAAAATCAGCTGGCGTAATAGATTTTTTATGTGAGTGTCTCTGACCGAAAGTCGATTTCTTTGACGCATTGTGCTTCGAGTGACCAAGCGTCGCTAAATTATGTAGAGTGGGTTGCTACAGAAACAGGATGACGATTTCCTTCGGTATCCAGTTGATATATGTATGTAGAAGGTGAGATACAGGTTCATTGTGCGATCGGCAATGACCTCGAACGTGTCATTGGCCTCCTTTATGAAGAACCTGTTCCAGCTCGAAACATCACGTCTTTCATTCCTTACCTTCCCTTCTCTCTTTCTCTGAAGCTCTTCCTTCTACTGTCACTGGGCTCCTTTCTCTACGGATGCTTTCGCACAGATACAGCATGTACCGTTTCGAACCAAATCAAGGAGCACTTTTACTGGGACAGCAGCTTCACGCTAGCTTCGCAACAGGGTCATTACATTTCGCACCAATGCGCAATGATAACCATAAGATAATAGACGTCATTTAACCCTTATGTACGCAACCAGGTACCCGGGTACCCATTTATATGTTTCTTTAAACAATTTTTAATGATCTTATAAAAATATCCCCAAACCGCTTCGGATCCCCATTCTTTAGACATTTTTACGTCGATTTACGTTTTGAAAATAAAAATGTATGCATCAAATTTTAAATAGCAAAACTTCAAACTTATATAT
This sequence comes from Andrena minutula, assembly GCA_929113495.1. Lineage (NCBI taxonomy): Eukaryota > Metazoa > Arthropoda > Insecta > Hymenoptera > Andrenidae > Andrena > Andrena minutula. The sequence continues at coordinate 31,781,398 of OV815995.1, read as the reverse complement.
ATGCTTGTTGTACAACCGGGGTACCCGGGTACCCATATAAGACAAGCTTGGAATTAGCTGAATTATAAACGGAAGTCTTATAAAGAAATTGTACAGAACACACAATTCTTAATTAATTCGTATTTGTGAACATAAATAATAATATTCTGATCGGTCTTAGACTTTTCGTTATTCAATGACTCTCTGGTTGCGGCAGCTAGACTACACCCTGATCATGTGGATGATATATTACCAGAAGAATTTTCGTCTCCGAATAATGCAGTTATATAAATCTTTCTCACGGGGATACTACACGTTGCAGAATAGAACTCCAGAGAAAAATTTGCCAAAATTGCGCGTCGTATTCGTACAAAGAACTGATTCAAATTGATTCAATTCTTCGTTTCGTTCTCTAGTTTGTTTCGTGGATGCGTAGATATACCTGTTTATACATAGGTAGGTATATACAAGATTCGGTTCCGTTCATCACTGAACCAGAAACAATGATCTTCATATAGAATCAAGAACTGCACGCATACACGCGAATGACACGGACGAATAACTATAGCATCGAATTATGTTGTACACAAGGGGTATCGAAAAAAACAAAAGTGGTTGTAGGGATTGTGCATAGTACGGCAAAGTTGTAGGTCGACATTACTGAAACATGTGTAAAATTTGAACTTAATCAGTTAGTATCTTCCGTTCTGTCCAGCGGCTCAAATTTCGAAATTTTGCTGAAATAATTTAGAAATATCCAATTTATCGCCAGTAGTGTCACGGTAGTACTGATGTGTATTTAGTTCGCATTGCCATTGCTTCGGACGCGATACGACCGCCAGGTAGCGACTGTGCCCAGCGCTTCTCGCTGGTAGGATACAGCAGTAGAGAAATATAAGAAGCCCGACCGACGTCGGGTTTTTTCATAAGTGGGTACTTTAAGTCAGTAAGAAATGTCAAAACCTTCAAAGTTTTCCCCTCAACAAATTTTTAATTGTCCTTTTTTCGGATATCCCAAGGATTATAGCAATAATCTTCCAACACATGAGGATGTTCTCAGATGTTGTGCCTATCAGAGGCGATATCTTGGACAGAAGTCAGGAAGTAACAGGGAGCCTTCCTTTTCTGATATTGCAGTAAATGTTGCCGCACAGATTTTATCGTTGTATGATAAAGCATCTATTCCAGCAGTAACTGAAATACGTGTTATTGCCAAAATACACGCGTATCACAAAAAATACATTTCCATGAAAAGTGACAATCGCAAGTACAATGAAAGTGTGATCATACGGATGAAGATTGATACATTTAAAGAACACGCGTGCAAGCTTTTCGATGTTGCTTCTTGCAAATATGCAGACTATGCACATTGCTCTTGCCATAAACTGCAAAAGGTATCATTAAATGAACGAGATTTTCTTCTGATCAAAGAGGTGTTAGACGGATGGTTATTGATTCTCCTGATCTTATTCAGACAAAAAAACTAAAAAAGCGGGCTGAGCGAAGAGAGGCAGGTGCCCTCAAACGTTCGTATCACCGCGAGGCCATTACTTCAGGGGTTGTTTCTTCCTTTGCTTAATCCAGGCCTGCACAGGGAGCTTTTTTCAGCGCCTAGCGGCAAGCAACCAGCCGTACGTCGTTACTAAGGTTAGAATCGGTGAGGAGAAATGCAGTAGTGTAGATTGGGGCTCGTAGGCGTGTAGCGTAAGTATATATAGCTGGGTTCCTTGTGGGGACCCAGTGCAGAGCAGGTCCCGCAATATAATTCGGTGGGGTCACTGGGGCCCCACAAGGAACCTAGCTATACATACTTACGCTTCGCGCCTACGAGCCCGAACCTACACTACTGCAGTTCTCCTCACCGATTCTACCCTTAGTAACGGCGTACGGCTGGTTGCTTGCCGCTAGGCGCTGAAAAAGGCTCCCTGTGCAGGCCTGGCTTAATCTTTGAAGTCCAGAGAAGTGACTGATTCTGATTCTGACGACAATTTTCGACCTAATACACTCTTAGCCTCTAGTTCTCAAATGTGAACGAAGCTCCCAAAAACAGCTCTCCCTGCAGATAGGTTTGGAGTTTCGCACAGAGCTGCAGCCACTATTACCTTAAGTTTTGCCCAGGACATTGGCTTAGTTTCTAAGAGTGACAGTTCGCTTGTTACGGACAAGAGCAAAATAGTCAGAGAACGATTAAAATTTCGTCCTGAACTGCAGAATGGAGCACGGTCAGAAAGTACTATGCAAGTCAAAGGCCTACACTTTGACGGTCGACATGACCGGACATCGTTCCAAGAGAAACGAAATAATAAATATTATCGCAAAAGTATTGTCGAAGGCCATTATTGTCTAATAAAGGAACCGGGTGAAATGTATATTGGACACGTTACACCGAAATCTGGTGGTGCCACTGACATTGCGAATGCTATATTCGAGCACGTCTACACAAAGGTTCCGTGCGGCCTTAGTGAATTACTGCTTTTAAGTTCAAATGGAACTGCCGTAAACACTGGGATCAATGGCGGAGTAATTCGGAGGCTTGAATTAATGTGCGGTAGAGCTGTGCAATGGGTAATTTGCCTATTATACTTTAATGAACTTCTTTTCAGACACTGCTTTCAGAAAGTTGTTGGTTGCACGACCGGGCCTAGCTCATACTCATGCATCTCATGTAACTTCTGATGAGCTGCAGAGCTCACTAGCGAGTCCTATACCAATTGAGTGGGACTACTATAATTTCCCGTCTCACATTCAGGCAGTAGAGCGAATCGTAAAACTTGTCACGGAGGCATATTCAAAGATATGTGGAGAAATTGCAAGAGATGGCTATATTCGAGCCACACTGGAGGCAAGAGCTGGACTCCCAGTAGTCAATAAAAAAGCAGATTTCAAAAAAATACTTAAGATATAATTTTTTAGTTCTGCATGGGTGGATGGTTGGGTAATGGATAGGGGGGTGGAACTCGAGGTGCAACCACCTTCACGTGGTGAGTTCCGAGTCGCTTTCTAGCAACACTAAATGAAACATAAGCGGGCGAAGAGTTGCAAAAAAAACACTGAATACTTTCTCGACCGTGAGTAAGGAATTTTTTTCCTTTTTTCTCTATAAATTTCTCTTAACCTCAACCTTTCCTACATTCTTGGAGGCTGGCACAACATGAGATGGATATTTTGTGGCAGTTTGTCCTTATGAATCGTGTTGACACAAATACAGTGGACGCTGGATAATATGCCGCTGTTTAAAGTGCCGTTAGGAACGCCCCAGCTCACACGCATTACTCGCACGCGTGTGTGCACCTCCCTTTCTCTCACGCTCAGCGAGCCAATGAATGCTAACCCTTAATGGTGCCTCCACACTGGAGTTCGCAAGCAATTCGCAAGCAATACATATACGTGATTGTGTTTTTTCTTTTTCTCACATCAGTGTGACGCACCTTAAGAGTATTCTGGTAGGGGGCAGCCATCACGGAAAAGAAAACAGGAGAGTTATGGGGAGAGCGCGCGTTACATTGGCTCTCGTTAATATACCGCTTCTGAGAAAACCCCGCCTCTAGAGCCCCGACTGCGGCTCATTATCGAGCGTCCACTGTATCTTTTTGGAATAAGTTACGTTTAGAAAGTTCGGAATTTCTCAATTGTTTCGGCAAAGATTTGATATTTGAAGAATCTGGACAGAACAGAAGATATTAATTGATTGCGTTCAACTTTTACACATGTTTTCGTAATTCTCCTCGCGTTGGTTGCAGGATCGCCTCTGGGAGCCGGGGGAGTAGGGGCAAGTTCATCTGGTCATAATTCCGACAAAAATAGTCGTATCGATATCTTGAAACCATCGTTAGAAAGATTGGAATCTCTACTTTCATCTGGTTCCTCAGATTTTAGCTATATTGCTTTTCAGTAAAGATATACCCATATAAAGAGCACTTTGTCAATTTTAAAAAAATTTCTTCAACTTTGCGATCTTCCACGGGAGAATGAAATTTTTTACACAAATTTCATTTACTCCAGCCGAAGCGACCACATTCCTGTATAAAAACAGAGTAATGAATTTCTTGTGCGATTTTTTTTGGCCGAGTTATTCATTGAAACAAAAATTGTTTTTTAACTTCAGTTGTTTCTATACTGCATTCCATACTAGAGCATACCGACGCCCCTACCGATTTGCGACCGATCTGCGCAGCTCCCACTATTACCCACAGTTTGAACCGCATGCGATTGGTCGTGATAATTTTTAAGGAATAACGTGAGACCTGGCCGTTGTCAACGTAAACAGTGCACGAAAAGTTAACAGAGAGAGTAGAGGGCCGTGCGACGGAGAAAAACATAGGCGGTTCAGTGGGGAGTCGAGCGTAGCAACGCCTCCTGAGGGTCGTGCCTGCGCGAAATTGGTATGCTCTAATGTGGAATGCAATATAGCAAGCGAAGGAATCATTCTAGAACGTTCATAGAAAAAGCAACATAAAGATCAGTCTTTCCAGTTTGAGACGTATCTTTTCGGTTCGGTTAACATTTCGGTGTACTATGTTCTTTCGAAAATATGCTTAAAAATTGCACAAATTCAATTTTTTCTTCAACTCGCTGTATCTCGGCGGGGGATAACCGCAACATCATGATCTTAATCTCATTTGAAAGCGGAGAGTCTGCCGTTTCTTTTGAGTTCCACCATAACCCGCTGCGATAATGTGTTGCGAGGTTTACCGGTGTGGAGATTCTCTCTGAGAATCTGGCTACACTCCGCGGTTATCCCCGAACGGGTCGTTCCTCGGGCTCCGATAGTTCGGGTGAAGGTGCCGGGAACGGGATTCTCGGGTCGAGCCGAGAGGTAGTGGATCGTTGCCGGTTGAAGAGTTAGAACTCACCGTAGGTTTAACAAAGGTTTATTTGAGCCGAGCGATCACGGGCGTGATCGCGTTACTGTTCGATTTACAATGTTCCGCTTTGGTTGTTCGGGCGTGGGTTTATATACAAGATTTTGGGTCGCGGTTTGGTGGCCGCGGGGGAAGGCCTAATGGTCTTCGCCAGTGGATCTGGGTCTTGCTGCGTATGCGGTTTACTTTTGATTGCGCATCTTGCTGAGCTTGCTGGTGTCTGTTACACCAGGTGTTATGGTTGCGTATCGTGTCATAACATCCTCCCCCCCCCTTATGAGAAGGTGGTGTTGTCGGGTAGAATTTTCGCTTTTACATCTGTTTTTTCCCGATTACATTTTCATATTACAATCGTTTCTTAGCCTATTTTTCTAGATTGTCCCGCTCGGAGTTTCGCTAATTGTTTTCTTCCGGCGATGTACAATGTATATCACGATTGTAAGTATTACTATAACTATTATTAGTATTGTCGTGGCACTTGGGTATGCAATGTGCCATATCGGTATATTGTTATTATTGTTCCCTGATTCGATTGACAGGTTGTTCTCGATCTGATCGAGCTGTTTATAGAGTTTTGCAAAAATTCTGAAGGATCTTTTATTATCCTATCTAGTTGTACTTGGGTTAGTGGTTTTGCGGTGTTGACTAATCCCTTCAGTTGTGTTGTTAAATTGTACAACGGGGCTGTTTTAATTATATAGTCTTGTTCGTAATTTTTCTTTTGATTTCGTAATACTACTTCATTGCTATTAATTTTGCAATTCTTTTTTAGTGTAATGATTCCCGATTGTGTTATTGTGGTCCTAAATGTTTTGGTACCTTCGCATTGAATAGTAAGCGCGTCTGGTTCGTGCGTCGCGTAAATCCAGGTCGCTGGCTGTGCCGTACTAATCCAAAGAGTGTTGTTCGCGGTTATGTATTTTGTTTCGCAGTTCGCGGGGGATTTATCGGCCGGTTTCAGCCATAGGTTAACTTCGCATTCTAATGTTTCTGTTAGCCTGTGCACAACCATTGGTTGTTCACAATAATATTGATTTAAGAATTTCTTACATTTTTGTAGTTCCTGTGCGTCTGCGATGATGTACTGGTCAGTCTCTGCGTCGATGATCATGGTTGATGAATGGATTGCCAGTAGTGCATATATATTGTCGTGCACGACAACCTGTGACCTTTATGTTTGAAGACTTGCCCCTGTATTTTCAGTTCCTAGGGGGTGTTCTCTTGATTGATGTGTGGGTTGTAGTTTCGAATAATTTTTCCGCTCAAATCGTTTAAAACAACACTTGTTATATTATAGGAATGGAAAACTATGTGTTTCGAAGGCGTACGAAATTAAAATTGTCGCTGTCTATGAGATCACAAAAAAGGTACAAAAAGAGCGCCAAGTATATAATCCCATCAAAACGAATCCCATTTAAAAACATTGTCGTAATTTAATATAAATATAAATTACTTAATGTGCTATATTTAACTTTACGAAAGTAACGATATATAACAATTGCGCCAATTATCACAATGGCTATTTATACAAAGAAAAAATTTATTAAATAATATTAAGCAGATACATTTTTATACAAATAAATACTTTAATACGAATAAATATTTTATTCAAAATACTTGGCGCTGCTCTCCGAATTGGTGTTGCTAAACTGAATAAATATGTATAAATTGCATTAAAATCTTTTTCTTTCTTTCTTCTGTGGGCGTGTGCATATGCTACGCATGATAATAGAATTACATATATGTAGAATAAATCTGACTGCGTTTTTAATATGTATGTGTAATTATATATATATATTTATGTATTTTTGATTGTAAGGGAGTTATTGTAAATTATTAATTAATACTAAGATCGCAGCGCCAAGTATTTTGAATAAAATATTTATTCGTATTAAAGTATTTATTTGTATAAAACTATATCTGCTTAATATTATTTAATACAGGCCTTCCCAAGTAGGGGAAATCTGCTTATGAAACAGATGTTTCGGTTCTCCCTCCAACGCTGCACCTTAGCTGCTACGGCCGCTAAGGTGGGACGAGTTCTGCTACCCTCTCTCCGAGGGCACAGTAACGTCGCTGGGAAGCATGTTGGGCGCTTTAGGGCGAAAGTACCAAATGTGTCAAATTTTTATAGGAAATTTCATGACTTAAAAATAGTAGGAAAAATTAAAATTTAATTTTTTGAACGTTTGTAAACACGTTAAGAACACTTGCGTTCGCGAACCGAGATCAGCTGTTGCAGTAGCCTGTTATGGTTTGGGGATCTTCGTAGCCGAAGGATTGACACAATAATATGAAGCGTGGTTGAAAGTAAAAGGTTTATTAAATTTGAAACACGAATATAGACCGTGCACTGTTAATGCGATAGTATGGTTAATATAATAATGCGTTAGACATTGAGCATTTGCACGTAAACATTTATATAAATGGTAGTTATTAGGAATACGTGAGTATGAATATGAAATATATGTATGCAAGCCAAAAATAGTTATGAGAAAAGCAATAAGGATTTCCTACGCTAGCAATATAAGTAATGAGCGTTAGCAAAGATAATAATATGAAAAGCAATAAGCGTTAATAATACAAAGTAATATATATAATGAGCGTTAGCAAAGATAATAATATGAAACGCAAGAAGCGTTAATAATACAAAGTAATATATATATAATGAGCGTTAGCAAAGATAATAATATGAAACGCACTAAGCGTTAATAATACAAAATGGTTTAAGTAATGGGGATGATATACCGTATAACAATAGTTAGTATAAATTACTTACGGTGGTTGCCGTAGAATACTTTGTTGTTCACTGACGTCATTTTATGTAATAAGGTTTTTGAAAAACGAAACGTTGTATCTTCGCGAGATTGTTGCCGTTGAAGAGCGCGTAGGAGCGAGTTTCCGTAGAAGAGGATCCCTGTCGCGCGGGCCCTCGTATTTATACATACTATTTTCGGTTTTGGGTATGATGGGAGTGCGCGGTATGCACCGAGACTTCCAGGGTTTTTATGGATACGAAAGGTTAGCCTATAATTAGACTCGCAGACAATAGAAATTTAGTTTTCCGGCGTTTTTATGGGTACGAAGAGTTTCGGGGCTTCTGCAAAGGTAATACTCAACCCATTTAATGGATTTTGGGTGGTTTGATTGGAAGGGGGTGGTAGTGGCTTTGACCTCTTCGGTCTTAGAGAGGGTGTGAGACGTGGTCTCGATTTAGGAATGATTTTGGGCGAGAGACTCGTTTAAATTAGATATGAGGGAAGAGATTTTGCCTCATGGGGCGAAGAGGGTTTGGTGATTTACTTGTTGACCGTCTTGAGATGGGGACCGCTAAGGTACATCGCCAAGGTGGTTAATAATCGGGGAGAAGGGGTAAGAGTTAAAATTTGGGGATTTTTGGTGGAGTTGTGAAGTGGTTTTGTAGGGAGACTTGAAATAATACCGCGCGAAAAATAGTGGGACGTCACATGGGATTATATACTTGGCGCTCTTTTTTACCTTTTTTGTGAAAAGGTAATTTTATGGGGATTTCACACATTTTCTAGTGTTTACTGATATTAATTTACGACAATATCGTACTGTGTATTTTTCATTGATGATTGATTTGGAGCCCAAATGACAGCATTCTTCTTTCAACTATTCCATAGCGTGGTAATTTTTGTTGGCTTATTTATTTATTATCATTTTTTTGTAACAACAAAATATAAAGATCTTTAACTAGGAAAAGTAATACAGGTAATTTATTTGACATATTTTTTTATTTAATCAATAACTTGGAAGATGTTATATAAAATCTGCTTCGCGAGCTGGTAAATAATGATTTAAATGTTTAACGGCCCAGGGGCACCCTTTCCCGTTATTCCATCGAGCTCAAACTTTACAGGGCGTTTTTTTGAATTATTTGGAATGTTTCTGGATGGTGCCCCGAAGAGAACCTTGAAAAAAAAATTTACCAAGAGTAAATAAGAGCCACCCTAGTATACACAGTGTCTATTTTGATTTTATTTTATATATACACACGAAAATATGCCTATTTCATTAGCTGGGTTACCGTGTAGCAGGGTTAGTTTCTCTTTCAGCTGTTAAAACAATACTCTTCGTCTGCATCGTTATATGAAAAATAGGACACATTTACAAATTATTTATAAATCATCACACGTGCTCATAATATGACATATTATGTCAAGATCATTGAATTAATAATTGCGTATGCAAAACCCTACCTGCAAATTTGTGCGTATATAGTCTGACGTACTTCACAGCATAATCTTCTGCTTCGATTATCTGTAAATACATAAAATCCACATTTTAGTTATGTTAGTTACAACTTAACGTAGGGTAGATGTCCCAATTACTGCCACCTTAAGATTATAACTGAACTTTATTTAAACATTTCACGTGTTGTTTAACCTAAAAATCGTCTCAGTTTGAAACATAATATTATTTAACATCTCTTTCATTAACAAAAAATAGTTTTATGAATTAAATATGAAGAATTTATTAATAATTAATTAAAATTCGCGAGCGATCCTACTGTACCTATAACTGTCACCTAAAAAATTGTCTTGTCCGTATGACTGTCACCTAATAACTGTCGGTCCTAATAACTGTGACCACATAACTGACGGTCCCTATTATTGACAATGAGACCCGATTACAGTCAGTCCTTTTTACTAAGACTCGATTAGGTACTGCCAGTCCTTTTTACCGATTAATAGCCAGAATTATCGAACGCATAGTTTTGGAATTATTAATTTATTTGTCGTATACTGTAATTGTTCATAAAATATATGTGAAAGTTTTATAAAATGACATTACATGCATCACACGCTACATGTGATTTTCGGGTTATGAATTGGAACTTTGATATATGACAGTTATACGTACTCCACGTTCTTTTGTCCCGAATACTGCCAGCAGTAATAGGGACAAGCCCAAAAATTTTGTCCCTAATGATATCACCGTTAATTATTATAATTTAACAATAAATATTATGTATTTTATTCGTTACATGATTAAAGTAATTCTTCTAGACCGGAATAATTCATCTTATACGAAAGATAGAGGTTGAATAGTAAAATTGTGGCTCTTTCTTTAGCCCTCTAGGTACGGGGATGTTTTAAACTTGCAGTAGAATTTTTTTGAGCGCTAAAATGTACTATTTTATACTTCGGATTTGGAAAGTACACGGTTGGAATGCTGAGAATGTGAAAATCATTGATTTATGGTACGGGACGTAGGAGTCCCACCCGGACTTACGGGTAATATTTCGAACATTGATCGAAAATATTGAAAACAACATAAATATGTACTTAAATGATTTTTTTAATATGGGATATCATATTTGAACACTAAGTAGTAATGAAAAATAATGTTATAATTTTAAATATCTGCGTATTCTGGTTTTTTATGGTAATTGTAAAAACAACTATTGCTTTTATTACAACACAGATATACTTTTCACAAAATGAAAACGGTTTATTTACAATGCAAAGAGTGCATCTTTGTCTAAATTCGCTAAATAATGGAAAATAATGTCAAATCAAATCTTATGTCTTTCGTGGGTACCTGCTTGCGTGTTTTGGAAATTTTGGTAGTCCTATTCGAAAAGATGGCAACTTCGACGTCCACGTCCTTTTTTGCCAGAATAAAATAAACTTTGAATAATTTCTTTTCTGAAATCTTTTATTTTTAATATTTTTTTAGATTTATGGAGAACAAAGAGATGGTTTGCTTTATTTAGTTTTTTAAGCAAATAGAAAAAAAAATAGATAGGTACCACCGTCTACTCTTGAAACATGATTTATAGAAAGACTCACAAGAGCATTATTCTTATCGACGCCCCGACATCTTGTTGCTGTAGTAACGATAAATAACATAAACACTAATAAAAATATGTAATTATGTACGATTTAACAAATAATATAGAATAGTACGAATATTTAAAAGAATAGGAATGACTTATAAGTACTCCACAATTTTCATAAATATTTACTCGTAAGTCCTGGTGGGACATACACGTCCCATAAGTTTAACCCGAAAGCCCCTATATATAACTTAAATAGAGTGCAGTGTCCATACAATATTTTGTCAATTAGAACTCTCTTTTACTATATATATGCTTATTTTACTATAAAAAGTTCATTTACTTACTTTAATTTATAAAAATAGTCGATAAATTGCAGCAGGCACAGATCACGATCAATAGCGTCGACTACTGTGGTTTGCAAAAATGTTGCCGGCAGAAACTTGGTGGTCCGATCGAGTGTATCCTCATAGGCCCACTTTCTCTGACACTGTGGTAGATGTAAAGCACACGTATTGTCGCTATTGGCCGACGCGTCACGTCAACGAATCGGTCAGCAGCACCGCAGGACGAAGAGAGCGAGCGGGGGAATTGGGGAGTCCGCGGCAGAGAGTGGGGCGGCGCGAGCGAGGTAGTCCCCTTGCCCCGCTCCGCATACGACTGCCAACAATTTTGCAAACCACAGTACATTCAATTGGTTATAACAGTAAAAAGTTTAATTTCTGGTTCTGATCGTACAAATAGTTTCTTCCCGGCCTTCTAAAGGTCACTATACCTATCAAATCTCGATCTTATTGATAGAACGTAAATAAAAATGTGTTAGCCTGAATGGGACTCTGGAGTCCCATTCGTCCCTAGAGGGTTAGTATGATTTCGCCATCACTTCCTACTAACGTCTCTGCGTTTTTGACGCTCAAATGGCACTTTCATTTTTCAATATTATTTTTTAAACACTAGATACATATAAATACATATATTTGTTTTATTTTTATGTAAATCAGAACCTCCGTTTAATAATACCTTTTTTTGTACATTTTTTTTATACGTTACGTTTTTATTACATAAAATAAATAAAGTGGCAGTAATTGGGACACTGGCAGTAATTGGGACATCTACCCTAGAACTTATATATAGAAATAGAGTGGCATTTTACTACAGTAAGTGTAGAGACTACAAAATATGTCCGAAGGAAGTGAGAGCGTATGGCAGAAAGTCTTGTTGCTGGAATTCTAAATGGTAATGGTAATAATTGAGCGAAAATGAACGAAGGGATACAATATTTTCAACGGACGGTTTTTGAATAAAATTAGTTTAGTATGTTTATTGGTGAATTGAATTGAAATATTGTTAATGGGAAACTAAAAAATTAATGAATTAATGAATGCGTGGCAACTACTGTGGATTTTATTAAAGTATTACGAAAATGTTTTTCACAAAAGATTGAAAAGATTGAAAAAGGGAGATGTGTGTTCAGCGTACTTTCTTCACTAATGTGACTTGGTCTACATCAGGCCTGGGATTTAAGTGAACGCGGCGGCCGATTTTCAGAGTCAACGCCTCTTTTCCCCCACCGCACGTCTTGGCCCCCGCGGCGGCCGAGGAGCTACGCGCGGTTCATATGGTACGGGCCTGAAGCGCTCGAAGCTCCTAGGCCGTCGCGGGGGCCAAGACGTGCGGTGGGGGAAAAGAGGCGTTGACTCTGAAAATCGGCCGCCGCGTTCACTTAAATCCCAGGCCTGGTCTACATTGTAAGGAGTTCACCATAAAGAATCTATTTTCTTATTAATTCTTAATGCTATGTCTTTGACAATTCTTGTCGATGTACTTTATTTGACAATTTTCCAGAAACTTGTGCAAAACAAGATACTCTGTCTATCTATTTAATCGTCTTCGGATAACCTCCAAGCCTGTGCATTAGGGTGGTCCTTAGCTATAGGGGTCAAAATTTGTTTTTGAGTTTTTTTGGTCTTACCCTCCTAAAATATGAGGTTTGGTGAGAAAATAATATGTGCAAAGTTTGGAAGTGATTGGACAACGGGAACCTGTGCCGCATTTGAGTTGAAGTTTTGAAAAAATAGCGATTTCTCGATATTTTTGCATTTTTACGAAAAGTTGTTTATCTAGCACGAATTCGCTCCACACTATCGGATTCTGTAGACATTTCTGAAGAAGAAACCATACATGAAAAATGTCAGAACGGTTTATAACTTGGACTGTTCGAGAAAATATTCGTCGGGAACGCGTGCACAGCGTTTTGCCGCCTGGCGGCCATGGCTCGTCTTCCACGACTCGTCAGGGCCGTCGCTACGCGCAATCGACACGGTGCCCCGTGGAGTGGTCCTTAGTCATAGAAGTTAAATTTTTTTTAGTTTTATTTTAGTCTAATCTTTTTAGTAATATTTGTATATTACTTCCAACAATAAATTCAAAATCTTTGAATTAAGCATAGCATATGAAGCAGCGGCTGAGTCATGGCAGTGCGTAAGCCAGCTACCTGAGGTGGAATATTCAGTCATCCATTTAGCGACCCTCACTGTTTTTTCCCTGCATAGGACCTTTTATAAAAAATTATGTTAATGGCAGCGTGGAAAAATTTATTACAGGAGAAAGCAAAATTTTTTACCACATGTAATATATCGACAAATTTTTTGCAAATAGATCCGGCGGCCTGGGAAAACGACGAAGAATATAAAGCGGGTTTAGAAGTTGTACACAATTTGAAAATTGTGAATGACACTGCGGGGCGAGGCGTAAAATTGATGTCCGACTACAATGAAATATTAACTATAAATGAAGACAACAAACAATACATTTTACAAGTTTTAGAAGAATATCGACAACTGTACCCAGATACAAAGAAATCTAGCTTGATAAAAGACAACTACTAACACATATGCATTATTTGAATTTTATTTATACCCATAAGTTAAATTGTAATAATATTTTGTTGTATATAAATACTTACACAATTATAATGAATTAGCGAATAATACAATTTTAGTAAATAAAAAATATTGCAGATTCTGACCTCCGGATTCCGCACCTGCGTAGAGTAGCTTCCACGTTGCGTTATATTCTATAATTGTAAGAGATAAAAATCAAAGATTTCGTCTACGTTTCTGGAAGTAATATACAAATGTTACTATTATATATGTAAGAAATTTTACTATTATTAAACAATATTCACTGATACTTCCAAAGTATCCGAAGACAAAAAAAATTTTGACTTCTATAGCTAAGGACCATTCTACGAGGCACCGTGTCGATTGCGCGTAGAACGGCCCTGGCGAGACGCGTCAGGCGAGCAATGGTCGTCACTGCCGTCAAGCGAAAAAACACCGTACACGCGTTTCCGCTGGATATTTTTTCAAACAATCCGAGTTTCAAACCGTTCCGACATTTTTTGTGAATGGTTTCTTCTTCAGAAATGTCTACAGAATCCGATACTTTTGAGCAAATTCGTGCTAGATAAACAACTTTTCGTAAAAATCCATAGTATTGCGTAGAAATTATGCACATTGGCACTTTTTTAAACTTTGACGGCCGATTACAACCGTATAATGCCATCAAATTTAATAGTTGTATACACCGATATATTCAGGCAACTCTCCTCTATCTTTTGAGAGTAAATTGAACTTTCTAGCATTCTTGGTTTTCACGTAATACCTCATTCTTGCCCAAAATCGGGCGTATTTTTACAAAAACTCATGTTTTTCAAAAACTGTGGGTGATAGAGCAGTTTTGTTTACGGATTCGTGTTTGGGACGAAAAACTCTACTAGGATATCGGAGTTCATATTGAAGATCCAAATATGTGTTGGACAGTGTAGTCAAACCCCCAAATCGCCTATTCTGCGTTGTACGCTGCGTTGTGTATTAATTTTAAAAAATAAAATTCAAAGGTTTCGTCAATATTTTTTAAAATAACACATACATATTCTTATTGTACATCTAATAAACTGTACTTTTAGCAAAAAGTATTCACTGATACTTCCAAAATAGACGAACACAATTATGTCCTAAATTGACGAGAAATCACTATTTTTTCAAAACTGCAACTCAAATGCGGGACGGGTTCAATCACTTCCAAATTTTACACATATTATTTTCTCACCCAACCTCATACTTTTAGGAGGGTAAGACAAAAAAAATCGGAAGTTGAAAAATAAGGGCTACCCTACTGTTCAACCCTTTCAATTCTATATCCAAGCCTGTGCGTCCCTTTCATTTTTATCCAAGTCCTCTGTGTCTTCTTCATTTTTAAATATAATATATAAGCTTTACATAAAATCTCTACCCTGATAACCATCTGTTACCAATCTGACGTCAGATTGGCAGCAGGGTCGGCCGTGAGAGCGCAGAGCCTGACGTCAGTTCCGTAGTCAATTGTGTCCGCATTAGGCTGCGGTCTGAGGTACAGAGCCTAACATCAGGGCCTGACGTCAGATTGGCAGCAGATTCACATCAGATCCTGCCGTTCGCCTGACACGTGTAACAGCGCCATCTGTGGGCCAGAATTTTCACCCCATTCGCTATCCGTGACGTCACATGCCCGTCCCTTCCCTTACATAACCATCAAGCGGATTCTACAGCATATTAAATAATTAATTCTAATTATTTAACAAAGTATTTATTTTTATAATAATACAGAGGATCGATACAATTGTTACAGGATTGATATAATTGTTACAAAATAATATGCACATATAAATACGAAGAGGGACTTTCCATATTTAAATTTGCAAATCCATATCCCGTAACCACTGGTAACTAGTAGTTCAATATTTTGAATTTCCTTTTGTGGAAAAGCATCATATTTCCTGTTGTGTTAGCCCCGAAAACAAACACAATATTAGTATAAAATTAAACGTAACGTATGAATAAACAGGATACATACGATACTTACATCAGATCCATCTCCACACAGTACACATCCTAGGCCAGTGATGAGCAACCTTTTGTCAGAAGTGGGCCACAAGTGGAAACCTACTTATTTACGCGGGCCACAATATTAAATACATAAATATAACTAATCCAAGAATTTTAATTTATGGGCTAAATTTGTTATTTCTGACATTGATTTACAATAAAACGTTTTTTTTTTAACTTTGATGTAATGTTTATTAGCAATATATACACATTAATATATACCTACATATTATAATATAAATTCTAAACAGATATATGTACCTATATTTTTCGAATTAAATGAACGTAAATAACCACTGAAATTTAATTAATGAGATACTTGACTCTGTTTTTCATCAACGAGCTTGACAATATTAGGTTTGATATTTATACCTAAATGAGGTATAAATTACAAATATCGCATCTAATATTATCAAGTTCGTTCGTGAAAAATCCGATATGACGATGTTCAGGTGGGCCACATGTGGCCCGCGGAACGCGGGTTGCTCATCACTGTCCTAGGCGATCATGCATGCTCCTGCGAACATTAACATTTATAAGAAAACATGTGTTAAATTATTACCTATTAAACAAGACGCTAAACATTCGCACTTCGCGCATAAACATACTTTTCTGTCTTGCAGATGATGTGAATGTCGATTTCCGCGACGTAGATAATTGGAAATTATTCAATTTCATAATTACCTTTGCCTTCTGGATACGTCGAGATGATTTGTCTGGATATTATTTTGTAACAATTATATCAATCCTGTAACAATTGTATCGATCCTCTGTATTATTATAAAAATAAATACTTTGTTAAATAATTAGAATTAATTATTTAATATGCTGTAGAATCCGCTTGATGGTTATGTAAGGGAAGGGACGGGCATGTGACGTCACGGATAGCGAATGGGTTGAAAATTCTGGCCCACAGATGGCGCTGTTACACGTGTCAGGCGAACGGCAGGATCTGATGTGAATCTGCTGGCAATCTGACGTCAGGCCCTGATGTCAGGCTCTGTACCCCAGACCGCAGCCTAATGCGGACACAGATGACTACGGATCTGACGTCAGGCTCTGCGCTTCAGATCTGGTTATCAGGGTAAATTGCTGGTATAAAAATATCTGACAATTTAAATGCAATGCAGTTTATTACAATATACAGTAAAGTCTCGTTAGTCGCTCGCTGGTCGGGACTGGCGTTGAGCACGTGTCGTGACAGATCCCTAATTTCGGGTCTGAGTTTCTCGCTTCTTTCTGGCCGAAGGGGGGAGCGAGATGGAAGACTTTGCGTGCGCGGCCTGCGTGCGCGACACACGCGAGCGCTCCATGTAATCGTAACTACTCGACGAATGCGCGCGACGGTCAGATAGCCAAGGACGGCTTCAGTCTTTTTTGCGCCATAGACGAACTTATCCAATTGAGCCCTTTATTATATTACATTTATTTGAGTTTATTGATGTCCTTACTCTTAATTTTTACTCATAGTTTAAAACCGTTGTAGTACAATGTGTAGTATTTCATTTAAAAATTTATTTTCAGCAATGCCAACAATGAAAAGACCATTTTTCACCTGTTGTCAACTTTAAGCCCTAGCAGTTGCCTAATTTTGCAGAGTAAGGTCATCAATAAACTCTAATAAGTGTATTATAATAATGGGTGCAATTTGACATGTTCGTCTAGGGCGCAAAAAAGATTTCAGCCGGGCCTGCGTCAAGATTTTGCGAAACGGTTCTCGCAGTCACCGTAACCGCTTGCGACCATTGCGCACGCCCGTCGCGCACACAAAGGACGGAGTGTTGCGGCGCACAGTGGGGCATTTGGGGTCGAAACGCGGCACAAAACATTTTCTGACTGAAATCATATATTTATCATTAATTTTTTTATTTCCTGCAGTTAGAACGTATATTTGTGGTCATATTGATACAGAAAAATTAATAAAATTTGTTTATTTAAGCGGGCACAGTACTTTTTTGGCCTGAAATGAAGCAGTCCTTATAAATTTTTTTTCTATCTGAAACTGAAAAGCTAGAAAGATGGGGTTTGTTGCAAATGAAAGATCACTGTTTGAAAGTATTAAAAGAATTTTTATTAAAAAAAGGCACCCTCTCTCCCTTCGCTATAATCGCTCAAAGTTGGTCCCTTATTTATGGCACCGCAATTTTACTCATTCGGTGAGCGACCAAATTTAAAAGCTTATAGCGAGGGGAGGGGTGGTGCCTTTTTTAAATAGAATTTTTTTAATACTTTCAATCAGTGATGTTTCATTTGCAACAAACACCATCTTTCTAGCTTTTCAATTTCATATAGAAAAAAATTCATAAAGATTGGTTAATTTTCGGGCAAAAAAGTACTATGCCCTCTTAACTGTATTTGTAAATAAACTTTTGGGGAACATTTAATAGTTATAAAATCTTTATTTACATAACTTCAAAACTATTTGACAAACATATTTTAATTTATTTGAACAAATATTAGAAGCAGCGTTAGCTGTACCCCTGATTGTAAAAAACTTCATAACATTAGAAACATGCACAACAGAAAACATAATATATTTTATTAATGTAAACAGTGAAAGATAATTATCATAGATTTGGGGTAAAAGCGGGAAGTCAATCTTGCTGCGTACTGAAGTGCTTATCTCACTTTACTGGATTACTTCAGCATTCTTCATCTTCCTCTTCGTCCTCGTCTTCGTCTTCGTCCTCCTCTTCCTCTTCGTCCTCGTCTTCCTCTTCGTCCTCCTCTTCCTCTTCGTCCTCACCTTCCTCTTCGTTCTCATTTTCCTGTTGGTCTGCTTCTTCCTCTTCGTCCTCATCTTCCTGTTGATCTGCTTCTTCCTCTTCGTCCTCATCTTCATCTTCGTTCTCATCTTCATCTTCGCTCTCATCTTCATCTTCGTCCTCATCATCAGAGGATTCTGTCGGAACAAATAATTTCCTCGTTTCTTTTAAGAACGGTTCCGATTTTTTATTTGACCTCTTTCGCATACTGGAGATCAGTGGGTCAGAAGTGAGTAAAAGCCTATTTATAATTCAAGTAAATGAGTAATCGTCAATTGTTAAAATCAGTTGTAACACGCGCTATGCCATAAGCTAGGGTATCGATATGTAATCGTACCTATTTAAAACATCCCTATTGCATTGTTCCCGGGAAAATTTCCTGGCATGATGTAAACGAAACGAACGAATGTGTTTGTTTCGTGCTTCTGCCGCTTCCTCGGATAATTGTCCGATTGGTACTAATGCGTTTGCTACTACTAATGGCCCATGAATTAGTATTTTGTGTACTGTTGGGGTCATTGGGTGCCATGAATATAAACGAATATATAGCTTGGCTGTATTTCTGCAATAAACTTCAAATATATTTAGGTCAATCTCGCGGCCGCTGGATATGGCCTCTAAGATGACTTTAAACCTTTGAAAAATAGAAAGAATTGTGTTAAAAACATGAAACAAGGATACAATTTTATAAAATTGGAATGTTGCTAAGCAATACAGAGAAAATATTGATGAAGGTCAGGACTCTGTACCTTCTTATTAACCGCATACCTACACCAGTTATCTCAGCCGACAGTCGAGGATTCTTGAAAAATCTACGGCTTGTATTTCCATCATTAGTATTTCCTAAAACATTATATTACAAGACATGTTTTGCAACTTCATTTTTATAAAAAATATTCTTATTTTAATACAGATAAATAAATATTTTCCAAAGTATTACCGTATCCTTGTTTTGGTACATCAACTAACAAGCCCAATTGGATTCTAAATTGGTCCTGAATTTCTTTCTTCTTCGCTTTCATGACATTCTTGTCGGCTTCAGTTTTGACTTGCCATTTTCTCAGAGGCAATTTGTACGCCAAATGCAGTAAAGTTTCAAATAAGCGAATTCTGGCGTGTAAAATCGACAGACCGAATTTTATTGTATTTGGATCAACTTCAGGTGTTCTTGATAATTCGTTAAAATGCTTTGACGTGGCCCCGCAAATATAGCATCTGATTGTCGATGCCGTATTAGTGAGGGCATTGCACACTTTTCCATCAACCATGGTCAATATCATTGTATGCTTCACCGACAATGAACTTCCTTCAACTTGAAGCAATTAAGTTATATTTAATTATCACTTTTTCATTATTTCAAAGTTGCTCAAATTATTCTTTCATTACCTTCAATTTTAGTATATTTTAAATCTGTAATTTGTGTTTTTATATATTCGATTTCCTCCCGAATAATGTCAGTCGTTTCCTTTCTTAATCGGAGGCGTATTGGTCGGCAGTAACGAGGTGAGGACGGTGACGGATTTTGCCAAATAATATCTGTTCCTAAAAATTAAAACCACGTTTTAAGAAAATGTTCTTATAAAGTACAAATATTTTGAAACCTTAAAAACGTTCTACATTCGCAGAGTTGCTATTACTTACCATAAATCAATCGCAAGGGTAACATCGAACTTTGGATAATCTGACTATCAGAATCTTCCTTATTATCAAATTTTTGTTTATACTGCATTTGTTGGGAACCATGGCATCCCCATTTGCTGATTAATTCAAAAGGAGCACGCTCACTTTTGTCCAAGTTTGCAACTACTTCGCTTAAATATGTAAATAATCTGGTTGCCGTATGATCTAACAAGGGTTGCAAAAGTACTTCAGCACAAGTAGCTGTCACCCGAAATGCTTCTTCTACTGGATAGCAATCTGTTTTTGCTGCTTGAATTCTTTTATAGCAGGGAAAAAGCTTCTTATCGCTTGTGCGGATTATGTCGTATTGTGCTCGCGACAAATCAGCATCTACATATATGGCTAGAGCATTTAACAATGATAATTGTTTTGTTTCATTTTGCATACTTTGAATATATGCCTTTCTTAATTTCTTCGCTCTAGTTGGAGTTGCAGTAATATCTCGCATCAATTTGGAAGCATCTAATTCGCCTGACTCCCGTAATTTGGATTCCGTAGCAAATCTTAATTCTTCCGTCTCTAATTTCCGGATTTGCTCTGTTCTTTTCCGTTTCCCGCGTTTACTTAATTCAATAAAAGGTATCTTTGGCCGTCCTTGCTTAGTTGCTGCTATTGGCAAATCTATAGTTCGCGTAAGCCAATTATGATTTTGTATCAAGAATAAATCATTTCGTCTTTTAGCTGCCTGCCATCTGGTTTTAATACGATTTTTAAAAATTCGCAATTTACCTCTTAAAATGGTCTTTTCTTTGAGGGAATACCCTTCACGACTCATCAATGTCGCTTGTAAAAAATCAATTTTCTCAGCGAAACTTCCATTTTGGTGCCGTTGCATGATTTTATATAATTGCATCATGGTCATAATTTTCGCACCCGATGAACCTAACAAAATTTACAAACCAATTTTTGAATTTAAATCTTAAAATAAGGAAAGCAACACAAGAAAATGCAACACATTCAACAAGGTGTAACACCCAAAAGTTCAGTGCTATCATAGTGATTTTATAAAATTTAATTACATACCTGGTGCACTTAATTCCATCACTGATCACTTAATTTCACAGTATTGATAAATATAAAAATATCACTTCCGACACATGTGTTACCACAAATGAAACTTATCCTAACTGCTAAACCTTAAGAGTCCTCTTGAGAGTATTCCTCGCGAGTGAATACTGCGTTTGAGTGACTCTTCGAGAGCGACAATGCATGACTTTCGCTTGTTTTCAAATGAATACATAGTAATGTGACTATCGGGGAACTACCTTTGCAAATCGAAACGGTTTCGTATTGTGAGAGTTGCTACACCCAGAGGTATAGTTCGTATAATTACAATAATGAAAACATGAGAATTCTGATGATCCGTTCGCAATGTGTTACTTGCTATAACCAGTAGACACTGCAATCACGTTCGAGACGTATCAATTCGAAACGGTTCAGTCAAAAAGAATTTTACAAGGGCCTCATAAATCAACGAACAAAAATTCTCCCACATACTGCTATAATGGAACATTTAAAAACACTATTTCCTTTTGCCATGTTATGTTTACGGCCATGTATCTGAAAGAAAACGGAGCAATGGTTGCGACTGAACCTTCCGATTTACGACACGTACCAGCTTCACTCTGACGATTTCTCCACTGGCTATGTATAAATTGCCGACAATATCGTGCACACTGTACATAGAAAAAAGGTCCGCATCTTTCACATGTAAAAATATTTCATTTACTTTGAATTTCAATGGCAGGAAAGGCATTTTTGTAAAAAAAAACGCGCCATAGACACCTTCTCGCCCCTGTAACTACCCCAGTTGCAGCTAGTAGCAGCCAATTGTTTTTGCATCATAAAGATAAGGCTTTACCCTTTCCAATGCGACCAGTAAGAACACTGAACTCCACTGCACTCACGTTCAAAATAAACAATGAAAATTGGGAAATTCAGTAAGGTATAATTCTAAAAATATCAGAGATATCAAAATCACCTTTGGCACACTTCAAATACATACCTCAACACTTAATCCCACCAAACATTAGTTGAATTAAGCAAACAACAAAACTATAAATAACAATACAAGTTTTGAAGAGTTTCGTGGTGTACCTCTTCAAAACCATATAGTCGCTTTAAAAATTAATGAATGTGAAAAACAATCATGGGAAATTATCACCCAAATACACGACCAACTACCTATAAAAAAAAATTTGCAGTTTGGCAATATTTTTGTAAAAGGACTTAGTGCCGCGTTTCGACCCCAAATGCCCCACTGTGCGGCGTCCGAAAGACGGAGCGAGACAAAACATCAACGCGTCGTCTGTCTCGTACTTTCCACGCTCGCTTTCAGTGCCTTCGCTCGCTCGCGTTCCATCTCGCTCTCGCCTTCACCGGACAAGAGTGAGAGAGAAGTGGTAGAGATAGCGAAAAGTCAGTATTGTGTTCAGAAAATCGAGCTGCTAACGAGACTTTACTGTATATTATTTTGTGCGAAAGTAGATGCTTCTCTGTCGAACCTTCTGCGGACAATTTCCAAGTTTGCGACTGTACATACTAAATCGATTTAAAAAATTTCGGCGACTTACCTTGTTAATTAAGACAATAATTCAGTCTCCTATTTGTTGTAAAAATTCGTGACATTTCAAATTCGGACAACTTACTTCATTTGACACTTAGCACTTGGTAGGTTATAATATATATCTGTCTAGCTGTCACGTCACAACAAAATTTGTTACACGATTCGCCGAATCCGCATCCAATGAACGACGTGCCTGAGAGACATTTCCTCACCCTTTCATACTCCCTTCTTGCCCAGAAGTGTAGGACGATGACGAATACGATCTTAATTTTAGGAACATGAAATTCGGCAAATTGACACTTTACTTCGAAATATCTCAGCTCATAAGGTTCGTAAGAACAAAACAAAGACACTTTTTTTATGTAAATCGTCAGCGGTCACGGTCCGTTCTCGATCCAATCAAATATTATTCCACTGTTTACATTCTACGTATTCACATTATGGGTAACGCACCAATCTCAGTTCGATCTCGATCAAACGATCCACACTATCGGTCTGGTCACGGTCCGTTCTCGATCCGATCAAATATCATTCCACCGTTTACATTATATGTATTCACATCATGAGTAACGCGCCGATCTCGGTTCGATCTCGGTTCGATCTCGCTCTGGCAACAATCCTTGGAAAGAATATTTTGCTGGAGCGCGCTTGAACTTGTCCGTATCACGCTTCAGTACTCCAGTGAAATTAGGATCTGTCTTCGGAATAAATCCCAGCAAGCTGAATTTTGGCATGGGCCTTTATTTGGTCGTTTTAAACAATATGTCAAAATACCCCATCGATCCGACCGCCGCTAAACATTTTACAGAGGGTTGCAAAAAACAGCTGTTTTTCGCGAATATCTCGTTATCTAGAAGTTTTGCGACAAAAATAGTTATTATACTTTTTCCTGAAAACTTTTTTCTATCTCCTACAGTTCGCAAATAATAATACAAAAAAAAATCAGGGGTCAATTGCACCCTCTTGGAGTGAATTTGGGAAGCAAACGAAATTGCGTTGTACTCAGAGTTCTCAGAATTTCAGAGTTTCATTATTTTTAGAATTTCTGGGTTCAGGATCTTCCCTTGTCAAATGTATGGGGGTTGAAACTTAGTAACCCGACATACCTACAAGAGAATGGCTACTCTTACGAAAAAAAATCATAGGACCTTTTTTGTCGAGAATTTCCTAGGTTATAAATTGTATAATAACTATTTTGCCGCAAAACTGCTAGATAACGAGATATTCTCGAAACATAGTTGTTTTTTTGCAACCCTCTGTAAAATTTTTAGCGGCAGTCGGATCGATGGGAACTTTTGACATTTTGTTTAAAACGACCGAATAAAGGCCCATACCAAAATTTAGCTTGGTGGGATTTATTCCGTAGATTGGCCAGATTTCCGTGTACTTTCATTGGACTACCTATCTGATCGAGAAGGATCGCATTGCCAGTCAACTTGCGTGTCGCGCCTCGCGAATGAGAACCCTTGTACGCTAGGTGAGGATTGAGAACGTCCACGGCATCGACAATAGTATGTGTGCCTATACGTGTAATTGTTGTAGAAGAGACCAGACCATATAAAACAATTTGCGTTTGGCCGGGCCAAAGATTCAGAAACAATTGAAAACTGCGACAAGCGCGAGCCGGTCGCTGCACGATCGCGGGGCATTCGGGCTCGAGGCATAGCGGCAAGCTGCGCAGTATAATTCCAAGTAATCTCAATTTATTTACACCATCCAACTCCTTCGTTCTCTCGACGGAAAGCCGAATAGAACAGACAGTCAACTCGCGAGCAAAAAGAATAAATTTTTTTGAAGTCGTGAGGTCTTGTGATCGTCCACCGCGAGTTTTCGTGTATCAAGTACATACTTAGCTGTGCAGTGAATAGGCATGGCTAAAGAAACATGTTGGGATTTCGTAAAAGGTATGTATATGTATATACCGCTATATAGTTATAAATAAATTGTTAATATGTCTTTTAATTTTCATATGGATATGCATATTTTGAAAAATATGTTAAAATCTTAATGTGGTGAATTTTGTTATTGTTAGATGAAATGCTCATCGAATTAGTGAAAGCCAAAGAAGGATTGTACAAATTTCAGTCACCACTCTACAGCGACAGTAAATATAAACAGAAAACCTGGGATGAAATAGGAAAAACCGTAGACTATGATGGTAAGTGCAATCAAATTTTATTACATTAAATTTTATCGTCTTGCCACGGTACAGAACCTACTGGCGAATTAAAATAATTTTTAAAGATATTTCTTACAAGAAAAGCTTCGGCTTGGGCATTTCCTCCCTGTCGTTGCAGATTTCGAACATTATCTACATTCCGCCCTTCTACCGTGCTATCCGAAATGATCACTCGATTATTTCGAATTATATTATGAAGTATGCACGTTGTTAAAATTATATTTGTCGCATTTTGAGGTGTTGCATTTAGTCTTCTGAAATAAATTCTAAAAGTTTGGGATAAAATCTAATCTTCACTAATCTTCGGGTTCTACATAAACGATAATTAAAAATGCGCTTTTCAACATCTTGGATACTTTGAGATCCTGGGAATGGTCTCATCAAATATTGTTTTAATGGGAATGCTTCGTCCCCAAGTATAACGTACGGTGCTACAATGTTTGTTCCTGGAAGTGCACGGTCTACAGGAACATTCAATTCCTCAATTTGGAGAGATTTTCCTAAATTAGAATTAGCAAAAATACCGCCATCGCTATTTTTGCCATACGAGCCTATGTCCACAGCTATACATCGATAGTGTGCGTCTACAAGAGCCAATAATACGACGGAAAAAGTTTTTTTATAATTGTAATAGAGCGATCCACTGTTTGCTGGAGCATCTATTATAACATGTTTTCCGTCGATGGCTCCTAGACAATTTGGAAAATTCCACATGGTCCATATGTCCGTTGCAATTTTTTCCCAGTCTTCTTTCTGTGGAGTTGGAATAAGTTCAGCCAATAATTCGTCATTAATTGCTTGGCACACTTCTAGAACAATTGTTTGTACAGTAGAGTGACCAAGACGATAACTGAATGCTATTGTTCGATATGAATCTCCTGTTGCTAGAAATCTATAATAAATAAAAATATGTAGTACATATATATTTAGTTACTTCTTATTATTAACAATTTTATATACAGATTTATGAAGTATAATAATATCAGTTGTCTCTTTCATTTGTAGATCCAAAAGGGCGTTGGGAATCGCTAAGAGCCCAATATCGAAAGCACATAAACAAACAAAAAACGAAAAGCGGACAAGCAGCTACAAAAATGACAAAGTGGAAATTCCAGGATCAGATATCGTTTTTAGATGAATTTTTGAACGTCGACAGACCACGGGTAACGTCAATCGAACTCGTGGAAAACTCTGATGAACAAGGAGAAAACTCAAGTGCTGCAGAAAAAGACGTTCAACAACCTTCCACTTCAAAAAATACAAATGTAGATAATTTTGAATCTCAGTCTAATCGGCCGAAAAAAATTGTCGACAATAACAATGTCATTTGTCCAAACGCAAAAGAGACTGCATCAACTGCTTTAACAAAATATTTAATAGCAAATAAGGAGCAGGAAACTAAAACTACTCACCCCATAGATAATTTTTTTTCAGTAATGGCTGATACAGTAAAAAATTTCTCCCCAATAGATCAGCATTTTGTTAAAACTAAAGTCTTTTTGTTAGTAAATGAAATTGAATCTAAATACTTGATGCAATCTCCGTCGTGCTTACAAACTTCACAAGTTTCCACTCCTCAATCATCACCTGCTGTATCTATGCAATCAACACAAAGTGTACATTCATCGGACCGACTTGATAGTCTACATGTAAGATGTGCTGTACCTGCTTGTCCGACTCCGTTGCCACAACATAATGTTCAAGAATATGATACTAGTGCATCATTTATGAACAATTACGACGCTTCAAAGTATCCACATTTATAACGCGTGACACACTACAGATTGGTCTGTGTATGTTAATTTTGCATTTTGTGATGTGTACCTCAGTATTAATAAACTTAGTAGTATTTTAATATTTAAAAGAGTATCACTTACCTTAGGCATACAACTAATTTTTCCCTCGGAGAAATAGCTTCGCGAAATCTGGTATTTCTTTTTAAAATTCTTTTTTCAATTTTCGATAATAGCATTTCGAATGTATCCGCACTCATTCGAAAATATTTAACGAATTTGTCCTCATCATCCACTAAATGAGAATATAATGTGAAATATTCCCCTTCAGTTTTTCTGTCAATCAAACTAGGGTGAATCCACATTGACCTATTGTTTTTTTTCTTGTTTTACACTGTTTATTTTCTTCATCTTCTTCGTCCAATGCGACAGCAATTATAATCAGTTCCTCAACCGAAAATACTGCCATTGTGTGGGAAAAAGTGACGACGAACTCGACAGTATGAAGGTCGGAAATAAACTGATCTTCGAGAAGTGGATCTGATCGCATCGAGAGCAAAGCGCGACTGGACCGCGACCGTTAGTGGATCGATAGTGTGGACGCTGAGGGATGTGATCGAAGCGAGAACGGACCGTGACCGTACCGATAGTGTGAATCGAGCCTAAGACCATTCAAAATCTAATCGGATCAGTCGTTATTGGGATTCGGAAATCTTATGCCTCGTTCACATTAGTCAAATGTTATCACGCAAAGATTGTGAAATCAATTTTGCTAATTCCAATTGTATTCTCGTTCTCCGCTCGAACACTGATTCCTCTATCACTTTTTATACTTGACATTCCTTTATTGGCCACAAATCAATTCAGAGCTCATTTTCAGCTTCGGTTTTAAGGAATTAGCGGGCGTGAGGCCTGTAGTTCACACAAAAACTTTTATAAGAATGTCATCTTCTGTTAAAAATGTCGTATGAGGATCGTTTTACGATGGAAGATAACAAAAGCTTGGTAGAGACTAATTTAAACGAATCAAAGTCGGTAATAGATTAATAGCACATTCAGCAACCTGTACTAGGGCGCACTGAACGCGAACTTTTCGTTTCCAATTGGCAAAAATTCGCACCCAGTGCGCACCATTGCGACTGTCCGAATACGCTGTAAGAGAGATGTGGAGATAACGAAACATTTTGTTTTAAGTCGACATCATAGTTTTTTTCTTATACAACGCCCGCTAACTCCTTAAAACCGAAGCTGAAAATCTGAGCTCTGCATTGATTTGTGGCCAATAAAGGAATGTCAAGTATAAAAAGTGATAGACGTATCAGTGTTCGAGCGGAGAACGAGAATACAATTGGAATTAGCAAAGTTGATTTCACAATTTTTGCGTGATAACTTTTTTAATTGTTTTCGTGAATTAAAGGTACAATTGGAATTAGCAAAGATGATTTCACAATCTTTGCATGTGAACCTTTTTCGTGAATTAAAGGGAATTAGCTTCCTTCATACATGAGTCATGTTTTTTTTGGGGGGGGGGGGGGGGGGATTTCATCACTTTTTTCATAATTTGTTATAAATTACCAAGTGCCCTATTTCATAACGGTCTTCATCCCTAAAGCGGTTCATATTCATGCAAGATACGTGATGGTACATCAGCATAGAAATGTATTGACAAAGACAAAATTAATCAATCGATCTTCTTTACCATCACCTTTTGGTTACGCCACCAGCCTTATTCATTCCGATCTTACATACGAAAATAAAAAAAAACATCCTTCACCACCACACTACAGAGGATTCGAACTTTAAGGTCGGTATCATACATATTGGCCGGTGAGTTTCCTGAGGGGTATTCTCCCACCACATCGTTTGTTTGCCTCGGTGCTCCTTTTCTCAACGTTTTCTGACTCGCTCTCGTTCCATCTCGCTCTCGCCTTCACAGAACAAGAGTGAGCCAGAAGTGGTGGGGATAGTGCCAAGATTCTGACGTGTAGGCCAAACCAAGCTGTCAGCGTAGAAATACACACATCAGAATAGGTGTGCGTTAGCAACGAAAAAATTCAGAAACTTTATTGGTTAGAACATTGATTCATTCTCGATAGCTTCATCTCGTATTGGTCTACGCATAGCTTCGCAACGCACACAACTATTACGTTAAGGATAAATAACAGCGATCGTCAGATGGTGGTGGTTGATTTCTCCTCGATCGTTGCTAGCGAAACCCAATTCACCGGCCAATATATTTGTTCCGACCTTAGTTTCTTGTGCCGTAATCCGGGATGTTTGCACCTGCACTAAAGCGGCTGTTGAATTGTACACTCAGCTCAAACGATTGTGGCCGTTCGAGATTCAATTGCATTCGAGCTTACCAGGGTCCCCTTTTTCACATCGCTAACATTCTACAGTATTTCATGAACATGGTGAGGGCACTGCCAAGCCACAGTTTCCCGTCTAGAACACTTTTAATTCATGATGAAACACCACTGTGGCACCATCTGCCTATGATTGTCATAATTATATAAATCTGCGCGATCGGCTCTGTTCACGATGCTGTAGCGTAAATGACGCCAAAAATAAATGTCAAATGACTTTTATTACAATGAACCTAAAAAAAAATCATAATAATGTTGAGACTGTAAACGATAAATTTGTAATGTCCAAAATAAATAAATCAATGGATTTATAATGGAAGACGCAAATAAATAGAGCGGGATGGTGGGGTAATAAAGAATAGAATAGAAACGAATGTTATATATTTCGTAGAGATGGCAAGGGTTAGGAAACCAGAATACTCAGATGAATAAAGTCTTGTCCAAAGTAAATAAATCAACGGATTTATAATGGAAGACCCTGGTAAGCTCGAATGCAATCGAATCTCGATCGGCCACAATCGTTTGAGCTGAGTGTACTTCACCACAAGCCTAGTTAATTGACTACACCACGGTGTAATAGACAGGTGTTCCGACTCCTGTTCAGAATGTGTGACTTTTTCGTCCTAGTTCTTCTGGCGGCCAGCAGATTTCGTCGATGTTGTAAACGCATTTACATATATATATATGTACAGGTCAGGTATGGAATTCTCACTCGCAGTGGAGGGGGAACAGGCCACGCATGCGCGTGATGATCCCGTGACGTCAACCAATCGACGCTAAGGTTCCCCCTCCAGTACGAGTAGGAATTCCATACCAGACCTGTATATATGCATATGTAAATGCGTTTTACAACATCAATGAAATAAATACTATAAATACACTTTACCTCGTGCCGATACCATTTTAATTATAAATTATTATCAATAATTGAAAACGACAAATAAAGTTAACAGTTTAATATTATTGTATATAATTTATTTATAAATTTCTATACAATATAAACTATACCTATTAAAGGTATGTGCAAACAAGGATAATTCAACAAGGATAATTCAACTATTTACAAATTTGGCTAATTTCTTTTTCATTGTGTTTAATTTAGTTAATGAACGATTTTCAGATTTGACATATTGTCTCATTCGCATTGTTATATAATAAAATAAACATTCGCTAATTATATCACCTTTGTGTGCTTTACATGGGAACTCTAACTTAAAATTTAAAATTACTTTTTCTATAGTACTGTCTAATATATCACATCTTTTAGATTTTATTGTGTCTTGAAAATATTTTTCGGTATTTCTAAATAATTCATAAATTAGTTTATTCGGGTGGATCAGTCTTCCTCTACTTTTAACGTCAACTAATTGTGCCACAGTTCTTGCATTTGTATTATTTTCATTTTCAAATATTCTTGAGCACATAGAACATTGTATTTTTTTTTTCATTTTTTTACAAATAAAACCAGTTATATAATATATTATACAATCTAACACTTCAGCCAAGCAATAATCATGCTCAAATACTTCGTCACATTCTAAATCCGTAGTTTCGATTATATTATTTAATTTTACTTTTAGCTTTTCAATGTAAATATGTGTGTTTGATGTTTTGTTGTTGCAAAAAATTGTTTTTAAATCTTCAATCGAGATGATTGGCTTTTCCTTATTATTATTATTAACTATACAATTTCCAAATGTTGGAGGTTGCAATAATTTGTATATTGAAAGCATTTTATATAAATGAAGGAAGGTTTGAAAATTTGGATGGTCATTTTGACAACCTGCTTGTCTGATAATACCAAAAAATTGCTGCAAAATATAAAAAGAAGATTACAAATATAACAAATATCATGACAGGTGCTAAATGACAAAGTAGAATAAAAAAAGGAAAATATAGGTATTACGTTATTTTATTAATTAAAAAAAGTGTACATCATGGGTATACTTATAAAAAAAAGTATATATATTAAATATATTAAAATATATATACAGATTGTTACTCTGTTGATAGTCAATACTCTAGGGGGAGATTATACATACGAAAAAAAGACGTAAATCAAGATACCCTGATATACCCTGTATATTATTAAGGGTATATGTGTACTTCAATACAATCTTGGTTCATTTTTCCGGTAAGAACGTAATCGAAAACACCATTTAAACTTAACAGATATTCTGTTAAAGCAACTGTAGACTTAATAGTCACTCTAAGACCCTCAGCTGTACTAGCTGTCAAAAAATCCGAAGCTTGTATTTTTTTTTTTTTTAATATCTTCTTCCCAATTATTTAGCCAATTTAGTGATTCTCTTAACAGCTAAAAAATTACAAAAAAAAAGATTATTATGCATCTTTACATTGGTGAAAAAATTTGGTTGGAAATATACGTACCTCAAGATCTTTAGTTTGTCCCAACGTGACACCAGAATGGTTTCTGTTTAAAGCATCAAAAAGATAATTCATCCTTAAAGTGAATTGGATCGTACCACCACAGTTAGATAATGTATCGACTCCTCGAGACCGATAAAATTCCAGTCCATCAGCAACACTTTTACTAAATATCTAAAAAATACTCTTACATCAAGCAGGAATTTTTTCCTTTAAAAATTTATATTAATTATTGTTTCAAAAATTGGAGTACGAAACCTGAGTAGCCAAGAAGACACGCATTTTCAAACAATTTGAAGGATTAATATGATTAGCAGTTAGTTTCGGACACACTCTTAGATTACCCGGATTCAATTGATCTACTTTGTACAAATTCTCGTAATCAACCCACTGAACATATTGACCATCCACCTAAATTCAGATAAATCACAAATTCATAATTTCTTAGCGTGCTTTAGTTTTGAGTTGCTAAGAATGAAGTTAATTCTTGTTATACCTTTAATTTACCCCTATTCTGTATTGTATTTCTCACACATTTGAAAAGATGTGGAGTGTCTGAAAATACATATACTTTTCTTTTTGGATTAACCGGATTTTCAAAAAAATGGTTCAGTTTGGAATTTAGTTTACCAGAAACTCCAAATTCCTTCCACATTTTCCGATTTGTTGCAGCTCCATCACATACAATGCCATCAATGTATCCACCTGCTTTTTCGACTAAAATAATAGCTTGCAGCACGATTTCAGCAAGAGTTTGACCTCTTGTTGGTCCTTTACTAGCAAAAACACCTACTGATTGTATAAATTTATCGCCTAATGATCGAAACATAAATACCAAAGCATGATCTGCCAACTCTGTGAATTTGTTACTGTCCGAATGTACTCCTACATTTGCACAACCTTCGAATGTAAATTTTTTAGAATTTATTTCTAAGCTTTGCCTCACTTGCATTTCGTCGAAAATTAGCATTCCGTGCTTTGCTCTTTCTGGAACTTTTTCAAATTTTTTCTTCAGTAATTCGAAAAATTTAATGTCAAATCCGCAGCCAATGTCAACCATGCTCATGTATTTTCTCACAGTACTGTGCGCAGGTAAGGGCATTATTTCATTTCGTCGCAAAAAATTATAAGTCTTCGGACTTTTTATATGCAGAAGTAAACACAGCAGTAACCATTCGGTATTATACTTGCGGCCTTTCGGCGATTTGCGTTTACTTGCAAATAAACATTCTTTTATCACTAATTCCTATAAATACATAAAAAATCATGAAATCAAAACATTAAATTACACACTTTAAAAACGCTTCTTATCTTGTAAAAAATATAAATAAGTATAAATATCTGACAAGAAATAACATAATTAGTAACCTGATTATGAGGTATATTATATTTTTCTTTGTGTTTACGTAAACACTCTTCTAAATTTTTTTCCCCCTTCTCTTTGTTTGCTTTTTTAATCTCTCTTTTTGCGTTGCGAATTTTGGCTCTGATTTTTTTGCTTCTTATTTTATACCTCTTTGAAGTTTGTGAATTTGTCTTTGTCAACAAAGATAATTTTGTTGTTGAAGGATTGTTTTTTTTAACAGCAGTGTCAAAGTGCCTCCTTAGTGTCGAATGTAATTTTAAACATTGTTTACATACTGTACCTATTTCTAAGACCCATTCACACAGATTATGTCGCCATTTATTTGTAATATCTTGGTATGCACAAGTACAATGCACGTTTCTATATTCGTATATACTTGGGCCTCCGGTACATATCTTTAAACTATCCATTTTCCTTATAAAAATTTCAACTTCCTCACAAGTGTTCGGATACGTATCATATACTTTCACTAGTTTGTTAAAAATAAATATTTGGCAGTTCCCATTTTCTTGTAAAACAACCTACAAAAGTGATTTTAAGTAAAATATATTCAAAAAGTATTTCATATACAAAACATACACATACTTGTTTCTCAATCACTGATACGTTAGGCTCTTCGGTAAGTGAGGGTCTTACTTTATTAACAATCAACATTTTCTTTGGCAAGTCAACTTTGTGGACTGCCCACAGTGTATTTGGTAATTTCAAACAGTGAAATGTAGAAAAAATGTCTAAACATTTTCTTTCAATAATAATATTCGTGCATGTATCATTACTAGTAGCAGAAATACTTTCTGTTTTTACATCATTGACTATAACACATCAACAGTATTTACCATAAAATGTTTTTAACGCTGTAATTTATTAATAATTGATTCTTTTAAATATATTTACCTATATCATTTAATTCTAGCGACTTTGAATAATTTTCACTAATGAGTGTTGAAGATTGACCAATACATGATGGGACATTTAGTAGATCCTGTAGGTAGAAACACATTAATAATCAGTTGGGGCTAGTTGGGCCATTAAGGAGCCAAACCTCCATGGTGTTTACCAGAATCGCTATCATTGGCTTCAACATTTACCTGTATAACTGCAAGTGGAGGCTCAGGATTCGTGGCTGAGTTGTGTATATAATATTTACCTTCGTTATTTTGTTCAATTTTAAGAGAGGTATTAAAGAAAACTGGAATAGCATTGAGCGCAAGCCTTCGTCTCCTGAGGCTTCTCTACAAATTAAGGATAAGATTACTATAAAATACGACTGAATATAAAATTTTAATTTCATAATTTCACATTGACTTACCTGAAACAATACATTTCCACTAATATCTTTTATAACGCGCTCTTTTATAATATCTTTCTTTAAAAAATGATTTTCACAAACAAAACTACTTTTTTTAAGCAAACAACCAACACTAATAAAAACTGTTTCCCATTTCTTATAAAGTTCTTCGTCTGTAGGTGCTTTAAATAATGTAAGTCGAGGATTATTTTCAAAATTTCCAACACGATATTTGCAAATACAACATTTATTAACCATTTTATAATATGAAGATAAATATGCAATTCACGCTGCGCTAACATCACGCGCATGCGTGGTATGTTCCCCCTCCAATACGCGAAGGATTATTCTGGCAAGCCCAGTAATACCACTAAATCTCTACTACCTACTACAGTCTCATTAATACATCTGTATATGCCTTCTAAGTCATGATGCCTCTCGCGGCGGCCAGGGGAACTAAACAGAAATCGGCACACAAAATGACTGGGGTAAAAGGTATAGAGTCGGAACACCTGTCTATTACACCGTGGACTACACTATGACAAAAAATGCATTTTCTGGTTAAATTATTGACACTATGGTAATAACACATAAGACTTTTTTTTATTCCTTTCATCAAGATCTACCATTTAATGAAGAATAAAATCATAAAATCACTTCATAATTTTAATGTTTAAAGCTATTTTTTATAAAAATGGCCGGCCATTCACAGCTAATATTCTGGATTTTGTTTATACACACCGGCCTCAACATTTTCTGCCCGGTTTCGTTAAAAAATCGCTCGTTCCATTCGCGGCCTCCCCTCGATTTAGCTAAATCTAACGTAGAAGTAAAAATAATACTTTTTTGTCCTCGACTTTTCCATGTATGTACTTGAGGAGGGTAGGCAGAGGAGTGACATTATATTATAAGATTTCTAGAAAAAGGTTTTTGGAAAGGACGGTTTTCAGGAGAAAGGGAATTACAGTATTGTCTCCGTATGGGCTCGGTTTGATGCATACGATGTGGGCTTTTCGCTATTCTCACCATTTCTGTCTCACTCTTGTCCGGCGAAGGCGAGAACGAAATGGAACGAGAGCGAGCGAGAGCTACTGAAAGCGAGCGAGGACGGTAAGAGATACACGACGCGTTGATGTTTGTCTCGTTCCATCTTTCGGAAACCTGACACTCCGTCCTTTGCATTGCGTCGGTCGCGCACGCCCGCCGCGCACGCAAAGCGTTTCATCTCCCCCCCCCCCCCCTCCCCTTCGGCCAGAAAGAAGCGAGAAATGACCACTCGGAATTAGGGCTCTGATCACGAAAGGAGCTCAACGCCGGTCCCCACCAGCGTATCCTCCGAGAGACAATACTGTAGCTTCTTTCATACATGAATCAATAAATAAAATTAATGAGTGTTAATCCATACTCTAATGTAGAGAAATACATGTATTTACGTAAATATGGTGTACCTATATACCAATTTATTTTTTTCCTCCTCTAATTAATACATTTTTCCATATTTATAATAAAATTCGATTTTGTACATACTTAGTTCTTAATCTCTAAAATATAATTAAACATGAAAATGTGCTTCTTGCATGTGGTCGTGCAGTAGGGTTATTTTTTCTAAATCTCTTCTGCCTCCATTATCTGTAAATATATAAAAGCCACATTTTAGTTACAACTTAACGTAGAACTTCTAGAAAAAGAGTGGATTTGTGCTAAGTGTAGAGACTACATAATGTGTCCAAGGGAGATGACAGCATATGGCAGAAGGTCCTGTTGCAGGAAATTTAAATGCTAATGGTAATTCAGCATAAATGAACGAAGAGATCCAATATACTGTTAACGCACAATGGCTATACTACCCTCTTTAGTTAAAATGTCCTATCTAGCATTTTGAACCAACCGAGAAAACTGAAGTTTTATCATTTACTTTGTACCATCCTTATTTTCCTTCATTCAAATTAAAACATGTTGTCATTATTTCGTAATAGCCTATTTTATTTTTTTTTTGTAATAGGTGTACCGTTAGGGAATGTATTATTAACGTACCAATTAATTAATTGTTTTAGGTAAGATATTTTAACCATTTTCAAAGAAGTTAGGATAAATACATTAGACTCTTAATAAATCATTACGAAGCATGTAGATTTTTCTAACTTTACTTAAGGGAGGTTTCTGCCATGTTGGGCCAAAAAGTGTTCGATTTTTCACCAATTTTTTATGCAAAAAGTATTAAATATAGAGTGTTGATATTTGGTATGTTGACTAAGCGGTCTTTATTGAACATAATAATATTTTTTAAAGTTTGACAAAACATGGTAGTGGGAGTGGGAGGAGCCATGTATGTCGGTGCGCGGGCGATTGCATTCTTCGCTTGCGGAAGTCCTAAGTCCCGGACAGGTGATCTGAAGCGAAAAAATGAAACATATTTTTACTTTGTACAATATTGTGTATAAGTTGAACTAGAATCAAGAAGAAAAATTAGAAAATAAAACAATAGTGAGCGATCGAAGGGAAGTTAGTTTTTTTACCAAAAATTTTTGCAGTTTTTTGTTCATTAAATAAAAACGTTTGAATATTTTTTGATAATTCTAGTTCAACTTATACACAATATTGTACAAAGTAAAAATATGTTTCATTTTTTCGCTTCAGATCACCTGTCCGGGACTTAGGACTTCCGCAAGCGAAGAATGCCATCGCCCGCGCACCGACATACATGGTTCCTCCCACTCCCACTACCATGTTTTGTCAAACTTTAAAAAATATTTTTATGTTCAATAAAGACCGCTTAGTCAACATACCAATATCAGCACTCTATATTTAGTACTTTTCGCATAAAAAATTGGTGAAAAATCGAACACTTTTTGGTCCAACAAGGCCGAAACCTCCCTTAAAAGGTAAAAGACATGTGAAACTTCAAATATTTCAACATATCTCAAATTGATAAAAATGCTAGATATGACAGTTTAACTAAGGAGGGCAGTATAATAAAATTAATAATATTAATCAAATTAATTTAGTACGTTTATTGGTGTATTAAAATAAATATATTGTTAATGGGAAACTAATAAAATTAATGACTAGCGTGGGAACTACTGTGGATTTTAAAGTATTGCGAATGTCTTTCACAAAAGATTGAAAAGTATCAAGGGAGATGTGTTTTCAGTTTACTTTCTTCAATAATGTGACTGATAATGTGTTATCGATTTACCTTATTTGACAAATTTCTAGAAACTTGCACATAACAAGATGCTTCTCTGTCGAACCTTCTCCGAACAAGTTCCAAGTCTGTACGTCTCCTCTGTCGAACCTTCTCCGGACCAGTTCCAAGCCTGTACGTCTCCTCTGTCGAACATTCTCCGGACAAGTTCCAAGTTGGACGTCTCCTTCGTTTCTATCAACTCCACATAAAAAATCTATTAACCCCTTCGCGACCGTGGACGAGATATTTCGCTCCACAGCATCTGTTGTATGATGCCACGGACGAGTTATCCCGCGACATTATGTCGTTTGTACGATGCCACGGACGAGTTATCCCGCGACATTATGTTGTTCGTACGATGCCACGGACGAGTTATCCCGCAACACAATATTGGGATTCGCTACACTGCAATACGCTACCTAGTGACGAAAATCAGACCTGAAAGGGTAGGTCGCTGGCTGCGGTTGCTTATAGAGAGTGTGTAAATAATTAATTTAAAATATACATTTTATCTTGTGTATGGTAAAGTGTTTACGTATCAATTTTTCTACTAGAATCAATTTACTTAGTATCTCCTTTTAGTGACTGTAAAATTCTACACGTCGTATTGCAGATTACAACCGACCTACTCTGTTCGGCCATCTTTGTTTGGTGACGTCACGACCGCCAATCTTAATAGTACGCACGACGTCAAAGCTTAGAGTTATATTGTGTCGCGGAATAACTCGTCCGTGGTATCGTACAGACGACATAATGTCGCGGGATAATTAGTCCGTGGCATCGTACGGACGATATAATGCCGCGGGACAACTCGTCCGTGGCATCGTACGAACGACATAATGTTACGGGATAACTCGTCCGTGACATCGTACGACAGATACCGTGTAGCGAGATATCTCATCCACGGTCGCGAAGGGGTTAAATAATTTGGGTTCTATAAGCTATACATAAAAATTCTATTAAAAAATTGTACCGACTTACATTGTTAATTGAGGCAATTCAGTGTCCTATATGGTCGAAAAACTCGTGATATTTCAACAATTTTGATAACTATCACTTGGCAGGTTATAATTGAGTGACATCTAGGTGACATTTACTAGAGACCCGAACGCAGCGACTTTTTGCATATTTCGTCAACTGCGTAACCGCATTTTCAGCAAAACCATTCCTGATTGGTTGGAATAAATTCTGCTTTCGAACGGTGACAGCTCCTGGTGTCAATTCTAGAAGTAAAACGGGAATGACGACATCTACTGGCGTCAAGTGTAGAAGTAAAACGTGACGTCACGAAACGTCTGACTGAAAAAAATATCATTTTGATAACTATTAATTCAGAATATATCTTGTACTTTTAAAAAAACAGCTTGATACATTAAGTAAAACGACAAATGGGTTCGAAAAAAAAAATTATTCGTTTAATCATGTAAAAACACCAGGACTATGTCATAAAATAAGATAATAAGGCTAAAATAGCTCCGACGACCTGTCAATTTCGCTATCTTTCGTGTGTAGAGACATGGTCGCTCAGTGTCCCTATGGGTAGAGGGGGAAGGGGAATTAGCTTCCACGCGCGACCGCGTCTGTTGATAACAGGTTCACATTATCAAGTTTACTGATTTCAAGCGACTTGAAGTCAGTAAACTTGACTAATGTGAACGAATACTTCGCTTAAAACTTGAAAGAAAGTTAAAAAGATATTTCAAGTCAAGTGAATGACAGGTTCACATTAGTCAAGTTTACTGCTTCAAGTCGCTTGAAGCCAGTAAACTTTACTAATGTGAACGAGGCATTAGGGTCTTTGATAGCGAGTCGTGGCGTAATATAGACACTCGGTGCTCGCGCTGCGCATATATTCTATATATACTTGGCGCGAGACCCTGCCGTGTCTCTTGATCTATCGCAATAGGACGCCTGGGGTACCCGGGTACCCCAGTTGCCCAACAACCGTGAAACTTTTGGTTGCGTACGTAAGGGTTAAGGTCCAGGCACACATATTTGTTCCGTGCCAGATACGCTTCAGTTTCGTGTCCACTGATATCACTGACGACTATTCAGAGGTATCCGTACTGTAGAGTACTGTAGGCATGCCTGCTCTGGCGCATTACAATCATTCAAAATAATCATAATTATATCACGTTTGGTGTTATTTTCATCAGAAAAACGCCAAAAATTGATCGGTCAGAATGGCCCATTGCAGTCTTTGTCTTTATGACTCTAGGGCTTAGATCCTCCGAATCGCGTAGTTCGAGAGCTTCGACCCGAGAACACACGAGGGTCACAAAAAAGGTTCCATTCAATGATTTTAGACAGCGTCAATGACAAAACTAGAATATCTACGCAACGAATTTTACCTTGAGGGTGCGGATACAGATTCGACACTGATGTCACTGACATGGACAAATGTGAACTGCTCCATTGTAAAGCAAGAAAACAATATTCTTTAACACTGAAACCGACGTGTATGAAGAGACATTTGCAATTCCATTGTACTGATACAAAACTGACAAGTGTGAACTGCTCCATTCCAAAACAAGCAAACGATATCTTTTACCACTGACACTGACGGCGCGTAACTGGTATGGAACTGATATGTGTGCAGAGACCTTAAAGGCAAAATCCCATCAGGGCCATCACTTGAAGAGTCAATTTTATGAGGCTGCAAGCACGAATTGGAACGATGCTCTGCCAGGCGCGCACATAAACGCTTGGTGTGCATGTCGAAAACAGTGGATGGACTATACTTCTTCTACACAGCCGAAACATGGGTTTCAAACTTCGCCGTCGTCGCCGAACCCTACTTTACCGTGTTAGGGATACAAGTTATCCTGTTCAGTTTTTACCTAAATATACTAAATGGATGCGAGGAAGATGTCATCAACATGGCAATTAAAAAGTGTTATCACTAAACAAATTATACGTTGCAATTGTTTAATGGTGAATTCGATATTCCCAATGAAAGAATTATAATGGAAATATACAGTAGGCGATGAAGGAAGGTGTGTCGCGGCCACTGCTGGCCCTAACAATCTTTCATTAAATGTGTTTATTTATGTTGAGTGACACTGCTTAAATACAGCAGTAGGCCATTTTCGTCGGTTACGTACGGACGTTCGCACAGTTTCTAGCGGTGTTTCGTCGAAGTTTATGATCAAACGCTTACTGGCATCCAAATTTTGATTTAATATACAGGGTGTTACTCTACCTATAGTCAATACTTTGGGGGGTGATTCTACAGGCATATATAAGTCGAAAATCAAGAATGACGAAATTGCGGTAAATGCTTCGTTTATTAATTATCGATGGTTAAAGATTGGCGTCTGGATCGCCTGAATCAGCCTGAATGACGGCAACTCGACGGACAGCGGGCCGCGCGAGGCAGGCCAGCCAAGGGGCGTGCAGTGGCAGCGGATGCGTGACGGATTTGCCATGTAGAGCGCATACTTACTTACCTACCTCGCCGAAACTGTGACATACGATACTTGCGATAATTTGTGAAAAGACGCAAACGTTGTTCGGCATTAAACCTGCCTACTCGTAAAAATCCACAAGGGCATATCAAAACCCGCCCAACGGGATTCTCAAGTAGACAGGGTGAATGCCATTGACTTTGAAAATATTGCCCTCAAAAATCATCCACACGGCCATCCAAAGCATCGCGATTGTCCCGTCCGCGATTGTTCACTTAATTACACACACGCACCACGATTAGTTTTCTCGCGAATGTCCATGTCTTCACGCACCGCGATTGTCCAGTCCGCGATTGTTCACTTAATTACACATACGCATCACGATTAATTTTCTCGCGAGTGTACATGTCTTCACGCACCGGGATTGTTTACTTAATTACACACACGCACCACGATTAGTTTTCTCGCGAATGTCCATGTCTTCACGCACCGCGATTGCAGTCTGTGCTCGCGTTGACGACAGTCGTCAAACTGAGGAGACCTTGGCCAAATCCCTGCGCGAAGGACACGAACAACGTTACGAATAAACAACCTATATACAATGTATCGCTACACTTTCTCCGAGTCGCTCGGGCGATGATAGACAGCTTATGCGATAAATTAAATTCTTTATTCTTCATGGAATCGATAGGTATGGCAGTGACACCAATGGATTCCCTATGTTTTTCCGATGAAAATCATACCAAATATAATGTAAGTCGGATGACTTTTAAAGAAGCTAATTTTACATGAGGCCCGCGTGTGCCTGTGCTAGAGAATCACAGCTGTTTCGCACGGCCAGTCAATGCCCCCGACGAGACCGTTCTGCGCTGAGTTTCGCGGCCTCCGACCGCGACACTCGAGATCAGGGGGCCATACAATGTTGCGCACTAGAAAGCGACGAATCTGAAATTATTCTGCATTTCTCATCAGAACTTTGCAGAAGTGGCGTCGATCGATTCCTTATGGAAAAACATAGAGAATCCATTGGTGTCACTGCCATACCTATCGATTCCATGAAGAATAAAGAATTTAATTTATTGCATAAGCTGTGTATCATCGCTTGAGCCACTCGGCGAAGGTGTAGCGATACATTGTATGTAGGTTGTTTATTCGTAACATTTTTCGTTTCCATCGCGCAGGGATTTGGCCAAGGTCTCCTCAGTTTGACGATTGTCGTCAACGCGAGCACAGACTGTAATCGCGGTGCGTGAAGACATGGACATTCGCGAGAAAACTAATCGTGGTGCGTGTGTGTAATTAAGTGGACAATCGCGGACGGGACAATCGCAGTGCGCGAAGACATGTACACTCGCGAGAAAATTAATTGTAGTGCGTGTGTGTAATTAAGTGAACAATCGCGGACTGGACAATCGCGGTGCGTGA
This sequence comes from Andrena minutula, assembly GCA_929113495.1. Lineage (NCBI taxonomy): Eukaryota > Metazoa > Arthropoda > Insecta > Hymenoptera > Andrenidae > Andrena > Andrena minutula. The sequence continues at coordinate 31,739,473 of OV815995.1, read as the reverse complement.
AGACATGGACATTCGCGAGAAAACTAATCGTGGTGCGTGTGTGTAATTAAGTGAACAATCGCGGACGGGACAATCGCGGTGCTTTGGATGGCCGTGTGGGTGATTTTTGAGGGCAATATTTTCAAAGTCAATGGCATTCACCCTGTCTACTTGAGAATCCCGTTGGGCGGGTTTTGATATGCCCTTGTGGATTTTTACGAGTAGGCAGGTTTAATGCCGAACAACGTTTGCGTCTTTTCATAAATTATCGCAAGTATCGTATGTCACAGTTTCGGCGAGGTAGGTAAGTAAGTATGCGCTCTACATGGCAAATCCGTCACGCATCCGCCGCCATTGCACGCCCCTTGGCTGGCCTGCCTCGCGCGGACCGCTGTCCGTCGAGTTGCCGTCATTCAGGCTGATTCAGGCGATCCAGACGCCAATCTTTAACCATCGATAATTAATAAACGAAGCATTTACCGCAATTTCGTCACTCTTGATTTTCGACTTATATATGCCTGTAGAATCACCCCCCAAAGTATTGACTATAGGTACAGTAACACCCTGTATAGAAAGCGCATGAAAAGGTGTGTCTTGTACGCTCATAGCCCGGAGTCTAGATGCAAGCTGAATCAAATCTAGAGCGAAAAGGAAGTGCTGGGTTACGTACGGACACAGCGGACATGCAATACGCAACGTCAAGACTCTTCCCCATATTTCTGCGAATGCTTTTCACTATACATAATGACAATAGACATGCCTCATACATTAAATCTTCCTGATCACGACCCTCTTATTGTTTTTTTAAAAACATTATACCTTACCCTCGGAATCTCAACATATTTGGAATTGCGTCTCTGGTAACGTACGGACATTCGCAGTAACGTGCGGACAAATCGTAGAAAGAACAACCAAACCGCCATGTAATGATACATAAGACTGATTTTATGTTTAATTATCAAATAAAACACAAACATATTTCTTTATTATTATAAAACTAAACTTTTCTCCATCTTGTTCTATAGTTAACATCAGTGGCACTGATTTCTTTATAAGATATTGGTAAATAAGCGTATACATTTTATAATGAAAGGAGACTTGCCTGACCACGCCAAGTATTTGACTTTCAGGCCGCGGACATCTTTTTTTGTCTTTTATTGTGTTATACAGTGTGGCCTTTGCACGTTGCAAGAAAGCACTTTTATGTACTTGCAGCTCATTCCGATTTCACATCTTTCTTACTTTGTATTTATTATTAGTATTATTTTCTTTTCTTTATGATTTATTTGATTTCATGTACTTGGCGTATTTTTTTTACTTTTTTAAAGTTTTTTTGGGGGGTATCTCACTTCTTTTTACAAAGGTAATTTGCATAGGAAATGACTTCAGATAATTTTTAATTTGATCCGATTTATATTAAGTTTTTTTATGGTTGGATTTATCGCTGCATCAATATAAAAAGCCATACGTAATATGTCCTCGAAATATGAACACAGACGGCAAAGCCTCCCCGCGCTTATATATTTATTAATTATATATTTATAAATTCATACAAATTTATATTAATATGATTCATTATCTGGGTGATAATAACTTCACCTCGGACGGTATCGTACGGACACGAGATTTTGAATTTTGGCTACTGCTTTACACATCAGCCGAAAGGATGAATTGTTTTGCACGTACGTCTTTTTGTACCTTGAACAGTGTACAACGAGACACACGATTAGTTTTAGCGATGTAAACGCAGGAAATAACGGAATATCTTATCTAAAGAGATCCCTATTACTGGTTCATTGAAATCGTAGTACAAAGGGGACTTCATCATCGATTTCCGATCCTGTATACGAGTAGACTGATTTTGTCAGACTCATTTTTTGTTGGTATGGAGCGTATACAACATAGTGGACTACTTCTCAAGCCGGGTCCAGACCTGAATGAGTATACGCTGAGCAGGCTGAGCGCGCACGAATATTCTGATGTGGACGGGTGAAACGGTAGCCAGGGCCGCATGCTTCTACGGCAGAAACGGTGAGCGTGATCGCATATGCTAGTGTGGACGGGCCATTCGTGGTGACTCGGCGCCAGAGATGGGCAAAAAATTATTTCAAATAAAAAATTAAATTCGTCTAAAACACGAAAATTTTATTCGAGACTAATGAATAAGATTTACCCCGTGTCAATATTTAATCGTAGCGCTCATGATTGAAATCATGGGTATTCAATCGTCGACCATGATTGAATTATTTCAGCCTGAGAATTAAAATCGTCGGTCATGATTGTACTACTTCAGCCAGGGAGTTCAATCGTGACTCACGATTGAATTACCTTCTGCCATGGGTATTCAATGGGGATTCAAATCATGAATGAATGAACAGTGTTCTCGTATTCAATCGTATTTAGTCGAATGAAGCTCGATAACCTCGAGACTCGCGAGAGCCTTTGATCGATGCCGCGCGATGCCCGAGCCGAGCGACATTGTATCGTTCACCCATCTAAACTGACGCCTGGAGTTGCTTGGCGATGTGTCATCGATTCTACGAAAAGTGAATTTCTTTATTTTTCAACGTATCAATATGAAAGTGATACCGATGGATTCCTGACGTTCTCACGATTAATTGGTCACAAAATAATTTAAATCAGACTACTTTTAACGAAACGGACTTTCAATCCGATTCAAGGTCCCGACTTTAAACATCCGAAAAAATGCTACCATATTGGCTGAAGTGTTTTCTATAAAATAAGTCTATCGGTTGTTAGTAATTTGTATATTCAACGTTAAAAATAGCGGTGCGCCTCGTTGCAGGTAAGCGAGCCGCGCGCTCCGCTATTGAGGCATGTTATAAACATGTGTAATGTGCGCTACAGAACACCCTTGAAAGGGTCGATTTTAATGTGTAGACTGTGGATACGGAACGAGGGACCTCGTGCAACATGAAGCCGCGTACGCGAATGGTTGCGCGCATCGTCGAAATCAGCGGAAAGAATACAGTCTTTCCATTGTTGAAAAGCCTTTGGGCTCGGATTATCAGGAAAGACCTACACACCCCACTGTTTTGCTTTCTTGCCGCGGGCGAGGACCTTCGGGTCCCAGTTGGCAGCTGAAAGCAATAAAACCGACGGACAACATAAAATATTCTTGTTTTTAGTAAGTGTTGGCGAAAGTATTATCAATCGATTCCTCGTGTCTTTCCGTGAAAATGGCCCCAAAAATGATACAATTCGGACCATAATTAAGGATATTACGTGATAAATTTATTTGCAGAATTCAAAACCCGTTTCGTTAAAAGTAGTCTGATTTAAATTATTTTGTGACCAATTAATCGTGAGAACGCTAGGAATCCATCGGTGTCACTTTCATATTGATACTTTGAAAAATATAGAAATTCACTTTTCGTATAATCGATGACACATCGCCAAGCAACTCCAGGCGTCAGTTTAGACGGGTGAACGATACAATGTCGCTCGGCTCGGACATCGCGCGGCATCGATCAAAGACTCTCGCGAGTCTCGAGGTTATCGTGCTTCATTCGACTAAATACGATTGAATAGGAGAACACTGTTCATTCATTCAAGATTTGAATACCCATGGGAGAAGGTAATTCAATCGTGGCTCACGATTGAATTCCCTGACTGAAGTAGTTCAATCATGGCCGACGATTTTAATTCTCTGGCTGAAGTAAGTCAATCATGGCCGACGATTGAATACCCATGATTTCAATCATGAGCGCTACGATTAAATATTGACTCGGGGTAAATCTTATTCATGACGAATAAGACTAAAGTATTTTTTATTTGATACGTCATTTAAATAATTTTTTATTTCAATAATGCCCATCTCTGCTCGGCGCATGCGACCCCACTCGCGAATGCCGGCGAAGGCACATGGCCTGAGCCGACCGTTGTCAGTTTTCTGCCACACATCAAAGGGAGTTTGCAGTGCATTGCGTTCAGCGTGGAAAATAAAGGCAGATGTGATACTTTTCTAAAATCCTCGATGTCCCGGATTTTCATGATATTGAAATAAATTGTAGTCCATATGAAATTAGGGAAAGCTAAGTACTCATTTTTTTAGTTTCGAAATTGTTTAAAAAATACAAATCTTCAAAGTTCTCTGCTTTCGGTGATTTTTACGAAACTCACCTTCAGAAATGAAGTTTATTGACCTAAATTATTGAAGGCATGAACTTACGTCTTTTTTTTTAATCATGAAGGATGGAACTATGTGAATGAATTTAATTCATTAATAATATTCTCATAAACAGTTAATGAAAAATAAAAAAATTACATTTTTAACAATATAATGAATTTACCATATGATAGACTTTAAAGCTCTATTTTTAACAAATTATTTGTTTTTCTTTTCTTCACTACACCCTGTATTATTCTCAATACATACAACCTGACCGATTCGTTGTTGTATTAAGGGGGGATCCTGGTGTAAGAAGTCGAAAATAAAGAAATGTTTGGGAATTTATTTTGAAGAAAATATTCATTAAATCGCAATTGAAGCTATGGGGTTCTTTTATTTGGGGATTAAACAGTATAATAAAAATTTTTTCGTAGTTCTATCAAAGTATTAGAATTGAATTAGAAAGGCATGTTCACAGCGTCTCGGCGTCGAAGGTGTGAACTGGCGGGTGTCCTAGTTCCTTTTGTACTCGTCTGAAACAAAAATTCAGAAATATTTCTTACTTTTTATGAATACAGTTTGTCGATGGACCTTGAAAAGTTAAAAAAAGTTTAAAATTGACAAAATGGCGGCCCGTTGAAAACAAAATGTGATTTTCACTGAAAAATTCATCCTTAATTATGCAAAAAAAAAACGCCTTAAGTCAATTAATTTATTTCATTTATTGGTCCATCGATAAGGTAACGTAATGAACTATATGTATGTACAACTGCAACCCGATTCGTCAAATAGTTTTTGAGTTATTTGTCCCGCCAATTGTAAAAAAGTGGTTTCGAGAAAAACACGTTTAAAGTGTTCGGTACAGAAAAGTAAAGAAATTAAAGTGATTTTCGGATACTTACAGCTGTTGTCTGCTAGTCCGCGATCCCTGGTCCATATAGCAAACCTTCCGCTTCCTCGAACAACTCGTTTTGCTCGATATGAAGTTGCCTTCGAGCCATACGAGCCTCTTTGCTGCTCCATAAGCTGCGGCGCTCCTGCCTGTCGTCCGCTGCCTCTTTCGCTTTGGAGGCTTCGATGCACGAGTATTGTCGTCTTTGCTTCTTTTCGGATAAGACATTTTGATTCACAAGTCTGTTATTATGAGATGAAGTGAAGTGGAAGCTCTCGGGTTCACTAACTGCACTTTTATTTTAAACAACTAACTTTAATAACAAAATACACTTAATTTTAAATCAAGAAACGACAAGAGTATTCTCGAACACTCTGCTGCGCGTAAATAGCTTAGTTGCAATGACTGCTCGCTAAATGTCACGGTTTGGAAATGACCGGTCTTGTTTTTGGGGTTCTATTATATGTACAAATTTTTGGTGGTGGGGTACAGGGTGATGCGTCCATCGTGGTGCACCCACGATGACGTGCTTGCTGTGACACAAGCACTAGTACCCTTTTTATGAGGCGTCGGAGTCATACACGAACCCCAGTAATTCGTCACCACACAACTAATAGTAAAAATATATTTATGTTACCTAAACTACAAATATACCCTTTAGCAGGTATATCATGACTCACATAATGGTTCAGAAGTACATCTGCTTAGCTATTGTTGCAGTGCAGGTCGAGCGAAGGGTCCCGACAAAAAAGCCGCTGTGCGCGTGGCGCTCGCCTCCGCGCTCGTATACCTGCGCGCAAGAAATTGGCTGTGGGGCTCTTAAAACTTCGAATTTTCAACTGTAACTTTGGGAATATATTCTCTGCACATAGTACTATAGATTAAAGTAAAAAAAAAAAAAATATTTTTTCGACTTTTTACACCAGGATCCCCCCTTAAAAAGCACACCATATTACTCGCGGGGAACGGCAATACGCTTCGTGGAGGGACGTAAGAAGAAAAGGGGTAGTCCGCTCACGGCGCGTGGTTCCACCTGCATCGTCCTTTCTTCAAATTAAACACGGACCCCTTATCTCTCGAGTATAAACACGCGCTTGAATTTCAATACCTTCGATGCCATCTTTATGACTGCGGAGTGGGTTAACCTAAGCACAGAAGTTGGTGACGAAAGACACATGTAACTTTTGACCCTTCCGCATGCGCCATTCGTGCACGCTCAGCCTGCTCAACGTATCCGCATTCAGGTCTGGACCCGGCTTCATGTGTGTCCATATATTTTGAAAAACATATCCCCATGTCTCCGCGCGAAAATGGCCAGTACCCGAAAGAAGGGTTTCACACTTCGTGCCGTTTCAGATAATGGCGATAAACATGTTTCTATTTCCCTGTACGAGACTTGGGTTCCTTTGATTAATTCCCATTTCTGACGTAGCAGACAAGTTTGGACTGTTGGGGATACTCCACATTTCGATATACGTGGCTTATAAAAAATGTCGTAAATGCTGTTACCTTGTTGCACACTGAAACATCTGTTATTAAGTAGCTACATTTAGTTTACCTGGAGGTGCTAAAAATGGTTTCTGATCCACAAAATGACTGAAATTTTACTTCGGTACGTCGACAAATGTCCAGATGTTTCCTGCCAATGCGATGGGAAACGAAATTACAGTTATCACATTCACTGCTGTGGTGGTCACTGGCGCGGCGGCCGCCGCTTTGACAGTAATGCCATTATGAGTAATCTTAAATAATAAATGTAAATGTACCATTGCATTATTAAATAGTTTACTTTTTGAGACGTATGAATAGCGTCTGGCGCGAACGGAAAAATGATATTTTTTACAATTAGGATGTTCTTGCTAGATGAATTTCAGCAATGAAACTTATGACTTTACTCTGCAAAATTAGGCAACTGCTAGGGCGTAAGGTTGACAAGAGGTGCAAAATGGTCTTTTCATTGTTGGCATTGCTGAAAATAAATTTTTAAATGAAATACTCCACATTGTACTACAACGGTTTTAAACTACGAGTAAAAATTAAGAGTAAGGACATTAATACATTCAAATAAATGTATTATAATAAAGGGCTCAATTGGACAAGTTCGCTTATGGCGCAAAAAAGACTGGAGCCGTGCGTGGCTATCTGACCGCCGCGCGCATGCGTCGTGTAGTTACAATTACATGGGAGCAGTGCACTTGGGAAAAGGCCCCGTAGCTAGCTGCTACGCTTCGTTACGCATGCGCGTGACGTCAAACCAATCAGCGCCGAGATGGGAAACGAAACGGCGCCACTGTTAAGTCAAGCGAAGCTAGCAAACCAGACCAACCAGCGTCGCCGGCGGAGCATATTGTCGACGCTGGTTGACTGCGGTTTCATTTACCTGGGCTAGCTTCGCGGATTGGTGCTGGCGCCGTTTCGTTTCCCATCTTGACGTTGATTGGTTGATTACAGCTAGCCAACCAGCGTCGACTATATGCTCCGCCGGCGACGCTGGTTGGTCTGGTTTGCTAGCTTCGCTTGACTTAACAGTGGCGCCGTTTCGTTTCCCATGTCGGTGCTGATTGGTTTGACGTCACGCGCATGCGTAACGAAGCGTAGCAGTTAGCTGCGGGGCCTTATCCCAAGCGCACTGCATGGGAGCGCTCGCTCTGTGGCGCACGCCGGCCACGCACGCAGTCTTCCATCTCGCTCCCCCCTTCAGCCAGAAAGAAGCGAGAAACTCAGACCCGAAATTAGGGCTCTGTCACGATACGTGCTCAACGCCAGTCCCGACCAGCGAGCGGCTAATGAGACTTTACTGTATTTCGTGTCTGACTCTTTCGTTTCATCTCGCTCGTTGTTTGGTTCTCTCACTCTCGTCCGCAGGCTTCCAAGAAGTGGTGGGGATGGTCGCTGCACTCTCAACGGGACAAAAAAGACTCATAACGGGGAACTACTGTACTTCAGTACCTACTCGCTAAAATCCATTGGCTCCATTGTATCCATTGTTGTAGTTCATTGTGTTATCGAAACAAATACGCTCAGAAAACACAGAATCACACCACCCCAAAAAGTGAAAAAATATCAGTTCTCTTTAATGTAAGTAATGTTCAAAATATTGTCCATTACAATTAATACAAGTGCGTAGTCGATTAATAAGTGCAAGTGACTGATTATTAAATGATACGCCCCCCTTGTTATCATACAACTTTCCTTTGAACCATTTTTTCATATAACAGAGAGTTTACAAGTAATTTAAGTGGCACACTTACAAGGAGGGTTATTCAAATGTCCGCCTTCGATTGCGTTGGTTTTCGGATATGTTTTACAGGATCGCAAAAAAACAAATACGTGTTTTTGTTTGGGCCCATTTGCATATTTGGGATGTGAAACCGCTTCTCAAAATTCATAAGAAGAGGTACAAACCAATTTTCAGTTTGAACCTGCGTGGTCGGCTCTATTGTGTGCGTGGAGCTGTATCTACGCGTGCCACCTGAGAGTGCGGACAAGCTGTCGATGTGCCGTACTCAGCTGTCTCGGTTTTAAACTGCGCGGCCCGAAAGTTTCACCGCTGATATTCAATTGTTCATATTTCGAGAATGAAGCCGCGGATCCCAAAACGGTAAAGGACTTTTCTATGTCTTTTTGCATATGAGTAAATAGACACCTGATTAGACCTGCCTGAGCCCCGTACAGGAAACCAGAAATGTGCATCTCGCCTTTATCTGAAACAAAATGAAGTGTGAAACCCTCCTTTCTGGTAGTGCAGTCGCTAAACAGAACCACTCAAAGTAAAGAAACACGCATGATGAAAGCTTGTTATGTCTACGATGCACCTTCCTTCATGCATCGCCTATTGCAGGCTTCGGAATGAACTGCTTTTTTCCGCCGATTTTCAAAAGTTACGCCCATGGACGTCTGGAGGTGGGGGGGAGTCCAAAAGAGCAGTTACCACCCTGGCTTTGAGAAAAAATCGCTTATTTTTCAAAACTGATCTTTATTAAGTTTATACTTAAAAAAAGGAAGATTTTTACATTTCGGTTTTAAAATTTTAATTAAATTGGTATTACAAAATGGGTTAAAGAAACAAGAGGGGTATATTTTTCTTTACCATCATCCCAAAGTTACCCCCCCCCCCCCCTGGAAAAAATTCCTTAGCAACGCCCTCTTTCTGCCGCCACGCTGCGTCAGACGCGTACCACATGAACGCCACGTGATAGGTAAGTAAATTGTGCGATTTTGTAAAGTTTTAGTGTTTTATTTCACTTACCTATCACGTGGCGTCTGCAAGAGCACTACGATTCGAAAGCGTGGCGCCACTTCACACTTGGCTTGGCGCTAACGTCAGTTCGTTTCCTATCATGGCGTTATCGCGCACACATGTACCGCCACTGTTGTAGGTGTTCCCCTCCAATACGTGTACGCTCCCACTACGCTGCTCCCTCGCGTCATCGGCGCGGCGCACAGCGGTCCGTCGTATTGATGATCTAGCGGGACAAAAGTTAAAAATCATGACAATCCAAAATGAATGAATCTTGGTCATACCACAAGCTACTGAGTCAGAGATATCGGAATGATATGGTTTGCAACTTTGTACGTATTTCATAAAGTTTAGTAGTCGCTTAGTAACCGATTGTTAGAATGCGTCAGTATCAGCTATATATCAGAAGTGCCTAATTGTATCGTCATGTAAATTGCTAGTATTTTGAATAATTGATTGCAGTGGTACAATTAAGTAGTAAATTCAACATCAGCCATGAGTATTTTAATTTCCAACGAACAGAATTAAAATATAATTATAAAAATGATGGAATTTTTCAATAGCTTTCGTTGGAAAAGCTCTAGATATCCAGGAACCTTATGGAACCTGAAATTTTTGTGCCATTTTGTTCTATTTGCTTTATATGTAGAGTACATGTTCACAAGTTATGACTGCAAATATTTGCAACTCTACATACTTTTGATACATAATTAAAATGATTCTATCTTCTAAAATGGCGATGTCAGGAGCTAAAATGTGTAATTCTAAATAACGTGGTTGTAAAAAATTTTTCTCTACAAAATACAGTTCAGATTCGCTTTCTACATTTTAAGAAACCCTGGTTTGTCTGGCTTGGCTAGTCAGTTGGCGCTGGCATCGGTTTGTTTACCACCTTGACGTTGATTGCCTCGATGTCGCGGTGCCATCGCGCGCATGCGTGGTGTTCCCCCACCGCTAATTATACCATAGGCCGATGGTATTCCAGCCATTCCCTGTTCTGGAAGAGTCGTGCGCCGCATAGTGGGGCACATAACATAGGATTTGTGGGAAAAATCTCATAACTTCGGTGTTCCTCAATAGTTTTTTATACTATTTGTTAATAGCCAACGGTTATATGGAGAGAAACATTAATAAAATTGAAGCATCTTTAACAAATGAAATAATAATAAACCCCGTAAACATTCGGTATACAAAAACCATATATAATAATTATGTACTAATAAGAATGTAATATTACATAAACAATGAATTAATTAGCTTCGAACATTATGAAACATAACAGACAAAGCAAGGTTACCTAGTATTTCAAGTTTTCATTAACAATTTTATGTTTATAAAAAAATCTCCGCCTTCATCCGGGTTCTAAATAGTACTAATTAAAAGCATATACCATCTACTAATAGCCCTCCAAAAATTGGCTGCGTTTATTTGCAACTTTGGCTGTTATTAATACATAATCACAGGAGTGCGCTGTGCATGCAATTTCGTAGAAACTCATTGCATCGGTATTTCTCACTATTTTTGCATAGTTTCTATTTTATATTAGTTTTTGATAATTTTAGTATGTATGAAAGTTATACTTTTTTTTAAAACTATCAAAAAGAAGTATAAAATTGAAGCTATGCAAAAATAGCGAGAAATACCGATGTAATGAGTTTCTACGAAATCGCATGCACAACGCACTCCTGTGATTATGTATCAATAACAGCCAAAGTTGCAAATAAATGCAGCCAATTCTTGGAGGGCTGTTAGTAGATGGTATCTGCTTTCAAATAATACTATCTAGAGCCCGGTGGAATGAAAACTTGAAATACTAGGTAGCTTCATTTGAAGTTGTATAGTGGGATTACGGTGAAGAGTTTTCGAAGGGTGCGTTCCAGTTGGGCCCAAATCGTCCGCAACACCCATGATTTCCATTACATATCGCGACCGTGCGGGCGATTTGAACCCAACTGGAACGCACCCGAAAAGTATTTAAGTATGTCACAAATAAGCAAAATAATAGTCACTATACACATTTGAAATAAATGCGGTAAAAAAATAAAAATATCTAGAGGAATTCAGAAAAAAATCGACAATCTGGTACGAATATTGACACGTTTCCCGTTAGAATACGAAAGGTCAACTTCAGATCAATTTTTCTTTGCAATTAACCTTAGAGCATATACTATGGAGGTTTCATTGAAAGCTTGAAACTGTCCCCAACATGGTGCGAGAGAGAAAGACGTGCGAGCGAGAGAAGTATGTGTCCTATTCGCAAGCGCCGATATCGTGCGAGAGAGAAACATAACTTGCGAGCGAGAGAAGTATATTACGGCCGATTGTTCTCCTATACCCACACAGCACCATAACATTGCAGCAACGCCTCTACAATATAGCGGTGCAAGATTGCAATGTTGCACCATAACATTGCAGAGACGTTGCAGGTTCAGTCCTATGTCCGCTTTCGCAATATTGCAGGTGTGTATTTTTGCAATGTTGCAGCAGCATTGCAAACATGTAGTCCTGCAACGTTTCGGCAATGATTCTTCAACAAAACGGCAAAATTGTAGCAATGATCATCCTGCAACTCTGCGGAAATATTGCGCGGTGCGAGATACTCCTACGCCCGCCTTAGGAATATTGCAGGAGTATATTCCCGCAACGTTTCGGAAATTTTACAGCAATGGTCGTCCTCCCACCGCAACGTTTCGGGCAGTGAGGGACGCGATGACACGAATGTGTGCAGAATCGTAGTAGTATAACGCCCGTGTGTCTTTTTCTCATAGAAAATATTTTTACCCCAGAGGGATTCGAACCCAGGACCTGTGTCATCGTAGACGAAAACTTTACCGCCGCAGCTACAACCGCTCATTGAAAAGATTGCTTACGTATTCGAACTTATACTCCAACCGTGCAAAACTTTAAACTCAAATTATTCAAAAACGAAGGCTCATTCGACAAACCTATTAGGGATTTTTAACACTGTAGGTGCGGACTCTAACTTTGACCCGGTGTCATTTTAGGTTAGGTTGGAAAGTAGTCTTTAGACTAAACTATGCATTTGTCTTTTCATCTCTCTTTTCTCTTGCTTGATTGTATATACGTGTTTGTGCAATAAAGACGAATAATAATAAAAATAATAATAATAATAATAATAATAATATTAATTTCAAACATTAAAATATATAGTATCTACTCTATCTAAATAAATTAAATTCATTTTCAAATCTCTTCTATAATTTAAATTCATGTACAAACAACTCTCACAGTAACAATTTTTTCCTATCTTCAACGGCCAACGAGATAATTTTAGCATATCCAGTTAAATGAAACATGCTGTAGAATCTACTTGACGTCATATTTCAAATTTCGTTAAAGTCATAGGTGCTTCAGAATATTGCTGTACTGTCTCTACAATATTTCCACTACAGTATTGCACGGCAATATGTAGGCAATTTTGCTGTGTCGTTGCCACTGAAACATTGCACAACGATTTGCGCGCAATATTGCTGAAATATTGTAGGATCGTTGCCAGTGAAACATTGCACGTCGATGTGCGCGCAATATTGCCGAAATATTGTAGGATCGTTGCCAGTGGAACATTGCACGTCGATGTGCGCGCAATATTGCCGAAATATTGTAGGATCGTTACCACTGGAACATTGCACGTCGATGTGCGCGCAATATTACTGCAATATTGTAGAATCATTGCCACTCCAATAATGCACAGCAATATTGCAGGAACGTTCCTACAATGTTGCAATGCAACCTACAACAACGCAATATTGCAGCAACGTTCCTGAAATACAGCTGCAACGAAGTGTGCTGTATGGGTACTTCTCTCGCTCGCACATGTCTTTCTCTCTCGCACGATATCGGCGCATGTGCATATCGGTCGAATAGGACATATACTTCTCTTTTTCTCTCTCGCGTGATGTTGCCCGACAGTTTCGAGGCAGTCACTCTAAGGCAATGATACCTCCATGTATATATACTCTAAGCCAGCGCTGTCCAGCGTAGGGGCCCCTCACACGCCTGCTTCCCCTTCCAATCTTTCTCTCGCACAGCGTGTCCTCCGTTGTCAAAGAGACCGCGCGACGCTACGAAGGCTGCAATGACGGGCTAACCGGGCTACCGTCTTCGCGCTTAGCGTCGCCCGGTATCCCTGACAACGCGGACGAGAGTGGGAGAACCCCAACCTCCCGCGGGAGTGACCTTGGACAGCGCTGCTCTAAGCAATTAACATGAATATAATATATCTGTCATATAGGTTAGATAGGTTGGTCTATTGGCTATCAGGATATAGTGATGGATACATAAAAATACAACTTTCATTTTACGACTTTTTTCCTCTACTGCTCCAGAAGCAGTCTAGCCATTCCAGCCGCTCTGCGACTCTAGCCGCTCTGCGATCCATCGTCACATTCGGACAGATTATCCAGAAATAAGGAAAGAAGTCAGAATTCATAACTTATGGAATTATGTTTTTTTTATATAATTCTTGTAAACTAATAATATGAGCTCTTGTAAAAATAAGGTAAAAATATCATGACGGCTACATCTGATCTGCGTGTAAACACATGTCAAATTTGTTGTTTTATGCAAAATTTTAAATCGTTTCTTTCAAAGTTTGTTAAAGTAAAGTTAAAGGGATCAGAAATAATTAGTATCGATTCTGCAAAGTAATAGCAAATAATTCGTTATATACATTTCTTTTTCTATAAGAAACCCATTGAAAAAATATCAGTAATTTTCGACGTTTTAGTTACCTTCCGCGAACTTGTATAATCAACATATATTTGTCCTTGCAACTCCGAAAACAAGATTTTACAATATTTGCTAATAATGGAGTAATTACTTGTATTCTATATCGTACAGTAGGCCTGAATCCCAAGAAATAGGGGAAAATGCAACATTCTATTTTTCGCGTTGAAAATGCTGAATATTATTAAGCAAGTTCATAAAAATTTGAGTTAATATACAACTCATAACAAAGTTTGAGGTTATTTAAAAAAATAACGTCCACAATTTCAATAAAACTAAAAAAATTTGATAAATACATACTATGGAAAGTGCAGAAATATCTGCATACCTGTATCCATGTTATTCTGGTACCAATGTAATAGAGCTGTTCGAGTACTCGAATATTCGAGTAGCTCGAAATTCGAGTCGAGCCGGGACTCGATTTCCGAACCGAGCCGAGCGCTCGATTAAAGCGAGCGGCTGAAAACAATTGTTTCGTTCGTCAATCGCTACCTTCATTGTGCAATGTACTCCAAATTTATAACCTGACGTTCCTGACGAGTGTCAAATGAGCTCGATTTTCGATCGAGCCGCTCGCTTTTTAATCGAGCCGCCCGATTCATTCGAGCCGCTCGGTTTTTTCGAGCGCTCGGCTCGGATCGGTTATTCGAACCGAGTATATCCCGGCTCGCTTGTTCCGAGTACTCGAACAGCTCTACAATGTAATAGATAGGAACAGTTCACAAAGTGTTATTATACAATATTTGGGCAACCTTCCAATCGGCTAATTGGGTGAAGCGACCCAAGAAGCCAGAAATAAAGATTTTAATAAATATAGAAAAGATTGTAAGCTCACAATATTTTGATTGCAATATAATCTCATCTTATGTATACAGAAGCGGAGTTTCTTTATTTCTCATCGTATCAATATGAAAATGATACCAATGGATTCCTTGCATTCTCCCGATTAAATTGACAAAAAAATTAAATCCCACTACTTTTAACGAAACGGACTTTCAGTGATGCAAATTAATTTTATACGTAATATCGTTAATTGAGGGAGTGAGAGCAAACAACGGACAAGACCACATTCTATTCGAAATTAGGTTCGTACCAATAGCGTACCGTAAACTGGGGTGACTGTGCCCGCCCGGGGTGACATTGCCCACTTTTCGGAAGAACTTTATTTTATTTAATTGTGAAATAATTAGAACATATGGTGTTTTGTAATAGATAGTAATAATTTCTCCAAGGTCAAACGAAAAAAAACAATAGCGAATTCAATCATATGGTAATTTTTCAGTCAGAGTAAAAAAGTGGGCAATGTCACCCCGGCGGGCAAAGTCACTCCAGTTTACGGTATTCCAATAGGCTCTACTAATCATATAAAATAGGCATTATTAGGTCGGTACATACGTTTGTTCGCTTTTTGATAGAAAGTGTTTATTACAAATATAAATATATTTCATACTTTTCAAGGCTGGCGTTCCAATGTGCGGCCGGCGACTGCGGCCAGCGACGGTCCCACTAGTGCAGGTCTGTACAGGGAGCCTTTTTAAGCGCCTGGCGGCCGGCAGGCAGCTGTACTCCGTCACTAAGGGTAGAATTTGGTGATGAGAACTGCAGTAGTTAAGGTTGGGGCTCGTAGGCGCGTAGCGTAAGTGTATATGTATGGCTAGGTTCCTCGTGGGGCCCCACTGACCCCACCGAATTATATTGCGGGACCTGGTCTGCACTGGGACCCCACAAGGAACCCAGCCATATATACTTACGCTACACGCCTACGAGCCCCGACCTCCACTACTGCAATTCTCCTCACTGATTCTATCCTTAGTGATGGCGTACGGCTGGTTGCTTGCCGCTAGGCGCTAAAAAAGGCTCCCTGTTACAGACCTGCACTAGTGCAAGGGAGAAACTGATGCGCACTTCTCCCTTGCACTAGTGGGACTATCGCCGGCCGCAGTCGTCAGCCGCACATTAGGGCCCTTTACACGGACGTTCCTGCGCGCGTTCCCGGCGCGTGTTCCTGGCGTGCGTTCCGACGTGCGGCACGCAAAAGTACGTAGACGCCGGAGCGACGCTCCTTCGTGCACACCAGAAGGATATACTGTTATATCTGTTTTTACGAAGCTACATTTGGTTGATCTGGAGGTGCTATATATTATGGAAATGGTTTATGACTCAGTTATAACGACTGTAAAACTTTACAAGGGTACTTTAAAAAAATGTCCAAATGTTTCCCTGACAATGTGATGGCAAATGAAAGTGCAGTTAACACATTCCCTGTTGTCACGATCATAATTATTACTATCAACGGCAATAATTACCATGTCACTGCTTGTTTTAATATAAAAACTAATATTAATAGACAATAAATACATATCGGTATGCAAGTGATGTTATATCTAAGATAAATGATGAAGACCTGTAATATGCAAGATGTTTTGAAGAAGGGGGTAGTCTTCTGATTGCTGTGATGCAGGTCAAATTTTTCACCCACGCTCTTGCGTGGCGCGCAAGAAAGCACCACAGTCCTGCCCGCGCGCCAGAAAGCACCACGCTCCTGCCCGCGCTCCAACCTCGACTCCAGAAGAGTTGACATAAGAGACAGAAAAGGTAGTTAGAAAAGGAAAAAAACGGCACTTGAAACCAGGCTCGTCGCGCGCCTCAGGATTTCTGCACTGTCGGAAATCCTGAGGCGCGCGACGAGCCTGGTTTCAAGTGCCGTTTTTTCCTTTTATAACTGAGTCATAAACCATTTCCATAATATATAGCACCTCCAGGTCAACCAAATGTTGCTTCGTAAAAACAGATATAACAGTATATCCTTCTGGTGTGCACGAAGGAGCGTCGCTCCGGTGTCTACGTACTTTTGCGTACCGCGCGCCAGAATGCACGCCGGGAACGCACGCCGGGAACGCGCGCAGGAACGTCCGTGTAAAGGGCCCTATTGGAACGCCACCCTTGAAACGAAAACATTTTTCTTCAATATTTATATTTTTTGGCCACTTTTATGGCACCTAGATGAACTGGTAAATTTGCCGATTATAACAAACCGTGTATCAATATATTGATACAAAGTGTTTTTTAAAAATATAAATATATTTCCAATTATAAAAAACCATGTTTTGGAAACATATTCATTTATTTTAATTTGTGTTTTAATGCGGTACGTCAATGAATACATTTAAAATTATTTTAACATCAGATACTTCAAATTATACATTCTGTTATTGTTATTCAATTCTCCTTTTTATGTAGTATAAAAATATATGGAAATTCTTCAAAGGATTGCTTGTTTGAATGGGGTGAGAGTTTAGATACAGCAAGCGGCCTGACGCCGTATTGCCAAAGAATAGGAGCTCAGAAGTAAACCAAAATTTTTTTCCCCGAAAGCCCTAACTCCCCATAATTTACCGTTCAGAAATGCCAGGTGTTTTCCGGGCCGACTGGATTAGCGTAACCCACTGTGGTTTCCGACGGTTAATGACTCACTATTCGACTTTTCCTTATAACTTGAAACCCGAACGATTCCCCAACGTGCGACTTAAACCACTAATAAAGTACCAAAAAACAGTTTCCAATTTTTTATCACGATTGAGTTAAAAAATAGAAAAAACAAATTATTAGATGTAAAAAATATTAAATTATACATCACTACCCATACAGCACACTCCGTTGCCCGAAGCTTGCAGGAAGGTTCCATGGGGGTTGCCGTGGAATGTTCTCTCGGTGCGGACATAGGAACCTTCCTGGAACATTCCAGCAATGTTCTTGCCACTTGGAACCTTCAGCAAGCTTCAGGGAACGTTCCGGCCATTCTCTGGCAATGGTCACGGAATCTTCCGGTCATTCTCTGGCAATGGTCACGGAACGTTCCGGTCATTCTCTGGCAATGCTCACGGAGCGTTCCGGTCATTCTCTGGCAATGCTCACGGAGCGTTCCGGTCATTCTCTGGCAATGTTCACGCAACTTTTCGGACATTTTACAACAAAGGTTCCAGAATTGATTCTTGTATCGACTTTTCCCTAATTGCTATCAATAATAATTATTGTAGGTGCAGATTACTGTATATGTACATATTTTTTTACAAAATCCTTATGGAAAAAGGAGAAATATTTATACACACCATTGATTTGATATATAAATCAGTTACACATTTTTTACATTCACACACACTATATTATTCAGAGTAGGAAGTTCAAAGTTTCTCCTGTATATTAGGTCACGCTTTGTGTAGACGATGTAAGGTCAATTGTTGTATGCTTTATGTAAACTATGGGAATATTCCCGTTTATAATAATAATAATACTACTACTACTACTACTAATAATAATAGAGTAAACCAACCAGTAATTGACCGCATACCAGTGAATGACCATTAGGCACAGAAATGTAAATTATAAATTTAAAAAATACTATATGTTTATAAATGGAGTGCAGTTGCACTTTTAATATTCCATATTTTTAGTTATGTGTATTAAACAAACATTAATAAATACTTAATAAAAGTATGCGGTCATTTGCTGGGCTTCTCATTCAACAATTCGGTTATTCACTGGTTGGTTTACCCTAATAATAATGTCAAAACGAGCCTTCATTTTTTAATAATTTGAGTTAAAGTTATGCACAATATGTATTTAAGTTCGAATACGTAAGCAACCTTTTCAATCAACGGTTGTAGCTGCAGCGGTAAAGTGTTCGCCTACGGTGCTCGAGGTCGTGGGTTCGAGTCTTACTGGAGTGTAAAGGAATTATTTTTTTAATTAATTTTATATTTTTTAAAAACACACGGACGTTATACTAGTACGATTCTGCACACATTATACTACACTATATTGATATTTTTATTTTTGGCTTTACTGTTCGGAACGCTCCGTGAGTATTGCCAGAGAATGACCGGAACGTTCCGTGAGCATTGCCAGAGAATGACCGAAACGTTCCGTGAGCATTGCCAGAGAATGCCCGGAACGTTCCGTGGAATGTTCCCAAAGGGCGGACATAGGATCCTTCATGGAACCTTCCTGCAATGGGAGTGTGCTGTATGGGTAGAGAGGAATAGGTTTATCCTATTTTTTGCCACAATTTTAATTCCAATATTTTAAAAGAAACACCCAAATGTCATTGACTTCTTCAATCCGGTAGATCAGGCCCGTCGAATTTTTGCTCTTGCCCTCGATGAGCGGCCGCGAGTGGTTGCGAGCTGTTGCGAACGAAGGCAAGAGTGACGGCAAGAACGGCAGCCGTAAAAGAGTGGGGATAGGTAGCGTTCACAGATTCTCCCTCCAAGAAGGCATTTCGCTCTTGGGCCTGGCTCCGTGGCTCCGAGAGCGAAGAGCAACTCGCGGCTGCTCACACGAGCAAACCCTTGGACGGGCCTGCGGTAGATAAACAGAGCACGATGTAGATATAAGAAAAATGGCTAGTTTTTCACTGTCTTCGACGGTCCTCAAGACCTCATACAACACTCTTTTCAAGTGCTTGAAAAGGGCCTGTGCGGCGCGTCGTTGCACTGGTGGGGGCCATAGCGTCGACGCTTAGGTATAGGAAATACCATTTGCAACGACGCCAGTTGCAGTCGCTGGCGGCTGTAGCCGCTCATTGAAACGACCACCTTTAGGAGAATCAGCCTTTAGACGTTTGGCGTCTGAAGACAGATCTCTTAACCCCTCAACGACCACCTCCGTATCTCGTACGCACCCTCCGTTTTCCACTGGTCGCCCGCCTCCGTATCTTGTACGGACCCAGCCTTTCAAGCGGCTACCGCGTCAATACCAGATACAGTAGAGGCTGTCTGTACAGTGATGTTTCAGTGCGGAGGCCTCAGGTAGTAAAGTGACGTTTTTCGTTTCAGGGGTCAGTCGTTGAGGGGTTAACCCTTCGACTACCACTTCAGTATCTGGTACGGACCCTAACTTTTCCACTGGTGATCCACCTCCGTATCTCGTACGGGCCCTAAAGCCGTATTTCCTATACCGCCCGGGTGTACAGTGGAGGTTTTCGTTCCGAGGGCCCGGGCCGCGCGGTCCGGTTTTCGTTTCAGGGGTCGGTCGTTGAAGAGTTAAAGATGTTTCCGGACAGTCGTCTTGCGACAAACGTCTTGAAGTCGTCTTAAGACAGTCGTATAAAAGACATCTTTAAGACTTCATTTTTGTACGTCATTAAAACGTTCCGATTTGTACGTCTTTAACGCTTTCGCGACGGGGATGCTACCCGCCGACGAATATATCGGACGTTAGGCATTTTGGATCGTTTTGCGGATGTCGGATATATCCGATGCCAACGCTGGGCGTGATAGGGTTAATGCGTCCAAACACTCCAAACGTAAGACATAAACGGACGTAAAATGGAAGTCTGTAAGATGCCGTGTGATACTAGGTATAATATAAAGGCAATAAGTAAATTTACATATGTTGCATATGTCATCTTTATAAATTTACTCTTTCATCGTAATAACGTGGGATTCTGTGGTGGTGGTCACTTGTAGTCGTTCGACCAATGGCTTAGAAACTTGGGATTATAATATAAATATGAAGATGTTCGGTTCACAGGATATCGTTTGTCACTGTCATCTATAACGTACATATTGATTGATTTGACTTTGACGATTTACTGAAGTTTACTCCATTAGAACAAATTAAAAACTTCCGTGGATTTTAATTAAGGGGCTATATCTAAGGTCGTGTTCAGATATATTGGCCGGTGAGTTCGGTTTCGCGAGCAACGCGCGAGGAGAAATCAGCCACCACCACCTGACGATCGTGGATTGGCTGTTGAAGTTGCTTAGGTACTTGGTGAGAAGCTAGAGAAAAGGAGCACCGAGGCAAGCAGCGGGTGGTAGGAGAATACCCCTCACGAAACTCACCGGCAATTAAATCTGAACACGACCTTAGTCAGGAGTCCGAAAAGAGGCGAATGTTTCTGAATTTTTTGAAAAAAAAACGGAAGCATCTATTTTTACAAAACTTTTTGCGCTTAAAAGAGCAACATCTAAAGAAGATTTGGTAATTTTTTCGTAAAAAATATTTACGTTTATAATAAAATTACAATCGATATCCAAGAAGCCTTTTTAAAAAGTTGTTTTGCGGTGAGTACTGCCATTCGGAATCAGATTATCTAAAATAAAAAACTAAAAAGATTTCGTTAGTATATTAATGTATCTTTCGACTGACGGGGGGGAATTTTTGAAATATTAATTTAAAATAAAATGGCGGCTATTTAAAGTTTGAAGTCCTGATTTTCGCGCGAAAAACGGCCATTTTTCGTTGATAAAATCGAAAATATACATTGAAAAAAAATGCGAACGACATTTTGTAGATTTTTATATAAAAAATAAGCCCACAAAATTATAGAAAAATTGGTGCAGTGGTTGTTGAGATATCTTACTCACCGTTCTTAACAAGGCTTCTTGGATGTCGTTGTATTTTTATTATAAACGTTAAATATTTTTCTACAACAAAAATACCAATTGTTCTTTAAATATTACTCTTTAAAGTGCAAAATGTTCTGTGAAAATAAATGCTTACGCTTTTTCAAAAAAAATCGCAAACATTCGCTTCTTTTCGGCCTCCTGACAAGGTATAACCCCTTAAGTATGAAGATTTTCTTTCCAAACTGTTAATAATATAAATTTTATAGTGGACGAAACATAAATTATTATTTAATTTATATTAATTAGAACGATCTAGAAATGCTCACTAAATATCTCTTGCAATAGATAGACTAATAGATTTAATTATGAAGACCGTTTTATGGAGAAATTGCTGTGGATTTATTTCGGAAGGATTTTTTGTGAAAATATCATTCCAATATCAATTTAGGAAGATTGTCAATTGATTGTGTTATGTGGAATATTACAAAAATTAATATCTGTTCCAGACTTTTCATAATGGCGCCGAACTTGTTCGGTACATCGGCGACGCTGTATTTAGAAGCTTCCCAGCAAGATGTGCACCAAGAGAAATCGTTGACGGAAAAGGCAAACACACAAAAATTAGTTGCTCAGAAGTCGTCGAGTCCGAAACCGAAATATAAGTGGAAGATCGTATGGAGAAACGTGATCGCTTTTCTTTACCTTCACATTGGAGCACTGTATGGATTCTACCTCTTATTCATTGAAACCAAGTTCGTCACAGCTCTATGGAGTAAGTCAGAGCTCAGAATTACTCATCTTTTCCTACCAAATGGTTCTTTAATATGCCATTGTAATAGCACATCATTCAGTGAAAATTCTGTAACTAATAGGAGATTATTGAACGAGTTCGATCGTAATTATACGAGGGTCTCGTCCGAGATGATTACAGGCGTAGTACCACTACTTCGACCTACTTATGCCACGACTTTACAGTTTTTTAAGCGGAAGCGTGTCCTCCTGCGGAGGTGGCGCTCCCGCGGTGATCTCGTCATATCGTTTAAAGTGTACTGTATAAAATTGTTTGTTTGGAATTTGGGTAAAAGTATATCCTGAGTTTCTTGTGGGAATCGCCTTATTAAGGGTGGGACTGTAATAATCTCGGACGAGACCCTCGTATAATTACAAACGGACTTCACGTACAGGTAACTTTGTTTGATCGTTCAATTATACGTCGTGTCTTGTTCTCGAGATTACAGGTGTAGATGTTTAGAGTAGATCAAACAATTTTCCTAATCCGATCTGTATTACCTTGAATACAGATAGGTGTTTATTACTTTTAACAACCAGCCAGACATCGTGAAAAGTTACCATTTAAATCTAACAATATTAAATATACATTGAACAAGTAGTTTAAGTGCTTATCCATGAAGAGGGGGGGGGGGGGGATATCAAAATTCTTTGGTTCTCGTTTATTTGGGGAGGAGGACAGTTGTAGCGAAAATGGTGTTACGTGCCGCGGCCTTTAGTGTTCGAGCGGCGCGTTTTAGACGGCCAAATTCTGATCAGGGGTATCCCACAATCATTGATTATCAGAATTTGTCGTATTTATGTAGGTAATGGCAAGGAGGCTCGCCGCACTCGCAACAGTCAATTATTTTATTTAATTATCTAAATACCTTATCAGAAGGATAAGGGGTAGATTTTGGGATCGTTGGTGCTCTAGTCCCATACGGGTCTTTTCAATGGAATCAGATAGGTAATTAATGAGTAGAATTTTATGAACAATAATTGTTTATTAGTGAATGAAATCAAGAGAACATGACATATTATGGAAATATTCAATTTATCATTTTATAAAATGGTAATCATGGATAACTCTTGACTAGGGGAATCCCACAATCATTGATTGTCAGAAATTATCGTATACGAATGAATATTAACAAAGTAATAAGGTTTACATAAAAGGTAAAATAAGAGATAAAAGGTGCAACTCACCAGACAATTGATATTGAATTGACAAATATAATTTGTGTTTTCGCTTGGAATGATATCCTGTGCTTTGATGATAGACCTAAATCAGAAAAAGAGATGAAACGCGAAGATACACACACACACACACTTGGTTATCTGAACGAGTGAATCCGAATTGAGTTTTAAACAAGACCGAATAAAAGTGGTTTTAAAAGAACAATATGAGTAATAATAAATGAATTGTTTCGCAAAGTTTAGTATATGAATTATTTTACGAGGTTTAAATAAATGAATTGTTTCGCAAAGTCGAGTCTTTCACGCGGTTTCACAATAGACCAATAGGTTTCACAGAACTCTAGCTCTAAGACACTTGCGGACCCAGCGACACGCACCTCACGATTTATCGTCACAGAGTGTCGCAGCTTCACGCTCTCGGCAGCGACCAGAGTGGGTCCGTACCGAAAATGCTTACGCTGCATTTTATCCCTCGGCCGCGCTACCATGGGCCCGTCTACTTAACGAGGCGGTGTGTGTGTGTTCTCACGTCCATCCATCAGACTCCCGATTCAAATATATGATCAATCCTTACAGAACATTCGTACATACAGGAAAACATGACATTGCACATTACAATTTCACACATGCTGAGGCCTTCCCTGAATGTTCATAAATTTATATGCACAATTTCTGACTAGGGGAATCCCACAGTCCTTGGACTATCAGAAATTGTGTTATGTATCTAATTTTAACCAAACAACTTTGAATTAATTAATTAATTTACACGTGCCCCGAAACGTGCGACAAAACCGCGAGAAGGCGCGACTCCCTGCACCGGATGTAGGGTATACAATTCCGTCAATCTTCTAAGAAGTGATCCAGTCTGCGCATTCCTGCTGTAGCCGTTGCTGATTATGTTACAATGTTTAACGTGACGGTCAGAGGTGCTCTCAACGAGGGTTCTCCCACAATGCTGCAAGGCATTGTTGAAATACATCCCAGCCGCTTACACAGAACGGATTCGGCACAACAGGAGAACCACTGGTCCTTTCGAACGCGACTATCTGGTGAGAACGCCGCTGCGTCAGCACCGCCTTATCTGTATCGCGGGACGGCAATGCGTCAAGGCGACGACGCTCCAAGAAAGGGGTTTTTGTTCTATCAAAAATATTATTAATTAATGGGCAGGAGTATGATCAACGAGGGATTTCCCATCACGCTAGGCGTTGTTGATGCATACCCTGACCAGAAAGAAAAATCTTACGTTACGAACGTAACAATGGACTGCCCTCGCAAAATGGGTCTCTGATAAAACCTTGCGAAAGTTTCTGAATTTTGGGACCACCCTGCTGTCCTTCTAATCACCTCTAGACCAATTCCTTTTTCTGCCGCTTTAGAAGTAGCCGCGTGTCTCACACTATGTCCAGTGAATCTCTTGTCTACTCCCAATTTGAATGACGTCGCCTCGATACACTTTCTCAGCGTTTGTGCAGATACTGCCTCGTAAGACTTTCGAAAGGAGACGAAGAGTCTCTTTTCAGATTTCCTCAATACACTTGTCACCTCTAAGTATCTGATGATGGTCCTGGCTGCACAAAGCTCAGGTTTATCATTAAAGAAGGGGAGAGTTAATAGCGGATGTAAAGCTCCCGGCCTGGACGTCTTAATGTTATTGGGTATTCTTATTTCAACTCCTGAACTTGAAACATGTATGTTATCAGTTGTGATAAGAGAGAATGTTTGAGCCCTATGAGCAGTGCCAAGGGCCAGCAACAAAATCGCTTTGCTTGTGAGTATTTGGAGATCTAATGATCGTAGGGGGTACAGCTGGGAGAGTTTATCCAGCACCGGATCTGTATTCCATGTGGCATCGTACCTGGGCCTCCATGGTCTTAGTTTAAACACTCCCTTTAAAAATCTAGACAAATAAATATTTCTAGAGAGGTCCTCCGATGCTATTAAGGAGATTGCGGACCTTGCTGAGTTCAGTGTCCCATACGATGCTCCCTCTGCAAACTTTTGTGTTAGGTATCTTAAAACCTCTGATGGGTCCGTGTTTAGTGGATCCCGATCTTATTCTTGACAGAAGGACCACCAACCCCTCAATACGGTGTCATATTGCTTTAACCCCTTCGCGACCGTGGACGAGATATCTCGCTCCACAGTATCTGTCGTGTGATGCCATGGACGAGTTATCCCGCAACATTATATCGTCCGTACGATGCCACGGACGAGTTATCCCGCGACATTATGTCGTTCGCACGATGTCACGGATGAGTTATCCCGCGACATTACGTCGTTCGTACGATGCCACGGACGAGTTATCCCGCGAAATTATGTTGTTCGTACGATGCCACGGACGAGTTATCCCGCAACACAATATTGGGAGTCGCTATACTGCGTAACGCTACCTGGTGACGAAAATCAGAACCTGAAAGGGTAGTTCGCTGGCTGCGGTTGCTTATAGGAAGTGTGTAAATAATTAATTTAAAATATACATTTTATCTTGTGTATGGTAAAGTGTTTACTTATCAATTTTTCTACTAGAATCAATTTACTTAGTATCTCCTTTTAGTGACTGTAAAATTCTGCACGTCGTATTGCAGATTACAACCGACCTACTCTGTTCAGCCATCTTTGTTTGGTGACGTCACGACCGCCAATCTTAATAGTACGCACGACGTCAAAGCTTGGAGCATATACACATATATGGAGGTTTCATTGCCTGATTGACTGCCTCGAAACTGTTGCCAACATCACGCGACAGAGAAAGACATATGTGAACTGGTGCAAGAGAGAGAGAAATATAGAGGTCCCCTTCGACCGTAATGCGCATGCGCCGATTACACTGATGGATCGGTATCTTTATTAGCAACTTATAGCTCCTAATACACTCCAGGATAAAACTGTACTTTGTAATTGCGGCCCACTGATTAATGAATTTTTTCAATCGTCCTGCTGGTTTTATGACAGTTGAGGCCTCTAGTTCTTGTTGTGGAACCGGGAGTTTTGAAGACGGTCCTGCTTCTGAGATGGCTTCGTTACCCTGTGTTGTTTTTGGGTCTGTCGGTAAAATGGTTTTAGGTCGGGTCTTCCCCTGCAAACCGTCTGAGTCGCCGACCTCGACGCAGCCGGGCTCTTTGAGTTTACAGCCGTTCCCGTCCTTTTAACTGAGGGTTGTGTCTTTATTTCCCGCCCGATCTTGCCTATAGCCTTGGCCTCCTTTATTTTTTCGTTAGATCTTTCTTCGAATAGGAAGGAGTCGGTTTTTGCTTTCTCCAATATTGCTACTACCTACTTGTTGAAGCTGGGTATGATGCAGGCTCTTCTGGCCACCGTTTGACCTCTGTAGATCTTGGTGGGAAGCTGTGAGGCTTCCCATAACTTCTCCAACATTTTCCGTGGGTTTAGTTCGTTTCTTGAATTCAGTAGGGGGTCAATAACTTTCCCTATCGCCAAAATGTATAAGCCGGCTAGATTTTGTGTTATCGTAAAATACCCATCCCTCTTCAATGCATTCTCATTCGGCGAAGTTGCTACCTCTGGATTAAGAGTGGGAGCCTCCAGCTGGCAGGAGTCTGTGCGGGGGTGATTTTTCAGAAGGGCCTCCTTGGTCTCCTTCTGTTGGCCAATTCTTAGCCAGGCATTCCAGCGTGTTGCCGTATGGGTGGATAGTACAGGGTCATCCGTTAAAACTGCAACCTACGCGCGCGTGAACAGGTAAAATGGCAACAGCGCCTCACGGACGTATTCCACTACAACCATGCACCGGCCCAGCGCAGAGCTGCCAGCGACCGCTGGGTAGCAGTGATGCCCGAGGTTCCAAAATTTTAGGATGGTCTCCTTCAAATTAACGTTGCAAAGAGCTCGGTATTGTGAATTTTCCGGCCCAGGTAATCGAGCCGCGCGCTCCGTTTTTATGATCGGTTTACCACTCGTACCCCACATTATTGTAGTGAGGTTTGAAAATAATGTCGACTGATCTCGTACCCGTCTCAATTTAAAAAATTTTAGCTACGGCAGGCTTGACCGCGGCGCTATACCTTTGTACGCAGAGATTTTTCGCCACTTGCGTGTAAAAGCCACAATAATGGCGCATCGTTTCAAGAAATTACATTAACGGAAGCCAGTATGGGCGTGGCATTGAGTAGCTAAAAGGATAAAACATTCAGACACAAAAATTCTAGAAAAAAATTCGAACACCACTACAATCAAAGACACGTCCGTTTAGTTACCCGTTACGTCCGATCTATGCATGCACTGCATTAAGGATAAAATTATAACAATCAAAACCAGAACAATATATTCTCAAGTTTGCAGAACTAACACATATAATTGAATAAAAATTTAATTTCTCAATTTATGAAAGTAATAATACAGAAAAAACTGGCCTATTGTTTATCAACAACATGAATTTTAAAAAGAGCTTAAAGTACAGTATCACGTAAACAGTTTGCAAAAGCTTTTCACAACAATTATGGTTAAAAAATTGTTAAAAAATTAAGTAAACGCAAAATATTTTAAATTATCCATCATTAAGAGGAAATAATTTTTCCTCATTTTTCGGCGCAGATTGCATATCGATATCATTTATTGTTCAAAAGTTATACGAAAATGGCCCCAAATTCTTCAACCCGGGGCCGGAAAATTTCAAATAAATCTTTACGACGATAATTTGAAGGAGACCATCCTAAAATTTTCGAAGCACGGGCATCACTGCTGCCTAGCGGTCGCTGGCAACTCTCCGAACGCCGGGCCGGTGCATGGTTGGCCTTAACCGTGACCTTAACCTCTCGGGTAAGGTCAACCGTGAAACCATATCGGTTCTAGACTTATCTCTCATATAAGTTCGACCGTTTTAGGAACATCGATATTCGTGTTATGGCACACATAACCTCAACCGTCAATCTACTTTACACTCGATTTGGAAAATATAACAGTTCCACGAAAACTTACTGCCAGGGACATCCAGTGGTATTGCTGTTCCTGCAACATTCTGTGTAGTGGCCGGCTGACCCTCCTCATTAATATTAATAATTTCCATGTCGTTGGTTCGGGGCCGTAGAGCAGGCCTGCCCCAAAGGGTGCAAATACCTCCTGAATTTCTGGGACCCGGGCAACAGCCAAGCGCGGGACTGTTACGTTGCCAACCACAGCATGGGCTGCGGGAGAATTGCATGAGTGTGCGGCCGTCCTAACAGGCTCGCACACTCATGCAGTTCTCTCACGAATCTCGCAACGGGTAGCAATGGAACACTCCCGCGTTTGGGTGTTGCCCGGGTCCCAGAAATTCAGGAGGTATTTGCACCCATTGGGGCAGGCCTGCCTTAGAGGTTGGGTTGGCCCAGCGACCTCAGTCTTAGCCGATCCTCCAACTTCTTCAATTTTTTCCTCAACTTTTCATTTTCTTTATCTTCACTCGTCCATAGAGCACACTCCATTGCAGGAAGGTTCCATGAAGGATTGTTCAGCGTTGCATTAATGCGCTGAATAATTCTTTCGGGTTTTACTAAAAATACGAACCGATGATTTATTATCAAGCAGTTTTCGAATCCGTACATCTGCGATGCACATTTTTTAGACGGTTGTGTCGGTACACGGGCCAAAATTAGTTACGGCAATTAAGCCATACACCGTTAACCGAATGCCAAGGTAGGCCTATTTTTCTGGCAGCCTCATGGGCTCTTCCAAAAGGGTCGCTGGTCAACGCGCCCTCACGTGCATCGCAGATGTGGGGTGTCTTTACACTTTCTCGCCGCCTTACGCCGGCAGGTAAGAAATGCCTTGCCGCCAAAGTTCCGGCCAGTACGATTCCCGCCAAATCGAGCCCCTTTCCCGGAAAAAGCGCGCCAAGGGCGCAGGGAATAAGTGGCGCAATTTGTGCTAGGGAAATTTCCCGATTGGTCGACACCAACGCTAAGTTGGCCAATCGGGTCAAAATAGCCACTGTCGGACTCTTCTTCGTACATCGGAGGAGTCCGCAGAAGCAGTCTGAAAACATCAGCTCCCGTCAGCGCAGCACGGTTAGCGTCAATCCGTCAGCGCAGTACGGTTAGCGCAAAATACTTATACTTCATTCACAGTCATTGTTTTAAATTGTTACATCCGTTCTTTAATTTTAAATATAAACCAGTTCACTGTTGTCCATAAATTTTTGCATTCAACATTTACTAGCCCTTCCACGGTAACACGTCTAGGGTCTCCGCGCAATTGATATCGAAACATTCGAGACAAATATTTACGACCTTCGTTGACTCAAAGATAACATTCGGGTCACATCAAGTTGCGTGTGAACAAGGATCCTATGTCCGAATGCAACTGTTAGGGATAGAGTGAAGTAAATTTGGAGAATATGATAACGTAGTTTCAAATAGAACTGGGGATAATTAAATGGAGTTAAATGGAGTAAATTTAAACCGAATGGGGTGGAATAGGGTAACATAGAATAAAGTACCATTTACTCGAGTGAAGTAGAATAAAGTACAAAGGAACAGATAAATTATTGGTCACATATTTGGATATTAAATCGTAAGCAAAGAATAAATAACCAGGTAAAAAGTGTCCCATCAATGTACCTACTGATCCCAAATTATAGCATATGTTTTAAGCTGTGTCAGTACGACTATAGAAACTCTGATGAGTTATCAGATTATTTGTAGAATTATGCGATTTTGCGATTTACAATGATCATTTTCAAAATTAAAGCCAATTATTGTTAATAAATCTGTGGGTTCGTAACGCATTGGAATTTTTAGTGGTACTGGTGTCACTAGTAGGGGCGTTAGGCATCACAGCTGGCGCTCATAGATTATGGGCTCATCGAACCTACAAAGCGAAATGGCCGTTGCGTTTAGTACTGATGATCTGTCAAACAATCGCCTTTCAAGTAAGTGTTAACTATCTGTCGTCCTAAAGAATTAGTCAGAGAATTCTAGGATAAAGTATCAGAGCTTAAGTACGCTGAAATATTAAATATCTCGTACGACGAGAATCTAAAAACAAATGTATAATTTTTAGTGATTCAAGGATTCAACTCATTGTTGTAGATTAGAAATATCAAACGATACTTTCATTTCTATATCCAAATAAATGATACCGGTTATAACTTCGCGATGGACCTCTCGATTTGTTCCCAATATTTCCTATGAACGTACCTTAAACGTAATTTTGACCGTCGCTTCACAGAATCATATCTATGAATGGGTCAGGGACCATAGAGTGCATCACAAATTTACTGACACGGACGCGGACCCACACAACGCGCAGAGAGGATTCTTCTTCTCGCATATGGGCTGGCTGTTGGTTCGCAAACATCCTGATGTATTAAAAAAAGGCGCCATTGTTGACATGAGCGATCTAGAACGGGATCCTATCATCGTTTGGCAGAGAAGGTAGAAACTTATTAATACATATTCTATGCATATTTTCAAACTATGGCTGGTTAATAGAAATTACAAGGAAAATTCAAGGAAGTATTTAACACTTACTAATAACGTGTTTGTTTGAGATTGAGATAGGAATGAGGTTGAAAGGAAGTTAGGTGAATTACTTGAGTGCTCTCGGTGCAACACCTTGTCGATTTATGAAAATTTCTCACTTACCATCGCACAGTATTAATATTTAAATCTGCTGACCACAATGAAAGAGTGTGTCATAATGAAATATCTTTCTCTTTCTATCGCCGTCTACATTTTCGCCTATTGCATGCTTCCTCCATGTTTATATACTCTAAGGCAATGAAACCAACGAGAGTGCCGAAAATGGCCGACTTTCGTTCACGCGTTTTCTCGATTCTCCTGCAGCATCGATGAGGCGCGCTGATTGGCTGATCGATCGTTACTGATTGGCGAATTGCTTGTCGATCCGCCTCGCTGACAAGGGGACCTTACAGTTGTGGACATCGCTTTTGGAACTACACTATATAGGGGTCGTAGTACTTATGTAATATGAAAATACCATTTCGGCTTTTTGCATGGTGGGCCTTCGTCTTCGAGATATTTTGATTTAAAGTTTTTAACGTACGCAGTAATTAATATATATACCATTTATAGTAACCTATATCCAAGAAGGTTCCGTGGCTACAACGGTAGCGCGTCAGATTGAGTTGGTAGAGCGGTGGACTTGGAGTCTGGGTTCGGCGGGACTGCAGCAAGACGTAAACGCGGAGCTCTTCACGTTTTTTCCTAAATATTGAAAAAAATTTTCGGTATTACAAAGTGTCTTGAACAAGTATTGTACTAACAATCGAATTAGTGATTGTGATACAGCATTATTCGGCCCTGTTTAACGCGGCGGGGTGGCCCCGCGCGTTAAATATCGAAAAAGACAATGACGTCGCCAGTACATAGCGCGAAGCGTCGTTTTTCGCTGGAAGGAGATGGCAAAGAGAATATATCGCCGGAAGCCCTCTCGAGACCCAGGCAAGTCAAGACACCCAAACTGCATTCGTTGCAGTTGGATAAGATATATAAGCAGCTGCGCAAACATAGCAACTGTGGCACTCAATCACAGGTTAGACCTAACATCAACGTCGCTCGTAAGCATGGGCCGTTACCTGTTGCCACATCCCCCCAACAGAGGGAGGATACTTCGCAACCCTGCACATCGCAGAACGATGGATGGGTTTTGCCCAAGAAATCTGCTAAACCTATCGATAAAAATTCAGAGACAGTATCAGCTGAGCCAAATAATAACAGATTTAATGTGCTATCAGGTGAAGAATCTATGGATATTGAAGGCAATGAGCATGTTGGTACGTCATCTATCAATGCGAAAAAGAAGGTATAAAAACAACCACCCATATACACTGTGAATACAAACATTGTTTGAGAATTAAGTCAACGTTTGAGCGCGCTGAAATTCCGGAGAGGTTATGTCCGACGGTGAGAAAGGTGAAGGAACAAACTAGCACTTTGCACACAAAAGAGCTTGTCAATTTATTTAAATACGTGAGCGATGGTGAGCGGTGAGCGCGAACAATGAAATTGTACGCCGACAATGGCGACGTGAGATCACGCCGGCCAGCCAAAGCACGTGTCGAGCGCGGTGAGCAAAGGAGTGATGAATGTCGCGATGAGTAAATATATGAGCTGTGAGACTTAACAATGATAATTAACTATGCACTGTAAGCAATGAGTAGAAGATTTAAAGCAAGGGGTTTGCGCACAAGTTAAGATAAGTCGGAGAGCTATAAGGACGCGTCCGTATCTATACACTATGTGAACAAGAGAGCGATTGCAAGATGGTTGATTTCCGGGACGCGTCTTCTCGAACATGCTCGAGAGAAGATCTACGCAGGAAGCAATCTGATTGGCTAAGCTGAACTACGTGGTGAGCGATGATTGGCTGTGCTGAGCTGCGTGGTGAGCGGTGACTGGCTGAGCATTCGATGTGAATATCGATTGATCGATTGATTGTCGATCGGAGATCAGCCGCTCGTTCCGCTCCCCGGGAGCTGCTGCGCCGAGAACGAGGGTGGTGGCTTTGGGTAGTAATGCATTCCCAAACAAACATCAATTCTTTGATCAAAGACATTCTAGACTTGAATGTCCCTAAATCCATGTTCCGTGTAAAACAAGTTGATGTGAATAACCACATTATACACATAGAGGGAGACAATAACTATTCAACAATAGTGGACAAATTACTTGATAGTAAAACACAGTATTTTACGTACACGCCTAAGGATCGGAAACCCAAATCTGTCGTACTAAAAGGTATTAGAGGGGATTTCAATGAAGAATACATCAAACAAGAAATTATAGATCTCAAAATACCTGAATTAGAAATTATCAAAATAACGAAGTTTATATTCAATAAAGACCAACCCGAAAGATTCCATCATCTCCTTCAGCTGTCCCATAACAGTAAGACAGCAGAGCTATTTAAAATAAAAACTTTGGCGTACCAAAAGATTAGCTGGGAACATCTCAGAAAACCTATGATTTTCCAATGCAAAAAATGTCAAAGAACAGGCCATGCCAGTAAGAACTGTCAATTACAATTCAGGTGTGTTAAGTGTGCATAGACACATGAACCGGGCGAATGCCACATTAAGAAGGAAGATGGAAGATCGCAGTTGAAGTGTGCTAACTGTGGTCAACTTGGTCACCCAGCTTCATACAAGGGCTGCCCATATATGAAATTTGTTTTAGAACAAAAAAGATCTGTAACAACAGCAAAGAAATACAGGGTTTGTCCGGAAAGTAATGAGCTTCATTTTTTTTTACAAAGTTTATTGAACGCACAGGTACAACAACTTAATATTCCTCAAAATAGGACCCTTGCGCATCTATACATTTTTGCCAGCGTGATTTCCATGCTGCATGAGCTCCCTGGAACTCCTCGGCCGGAATGCTGTTCAATAAGGTCGTGGTACTAGCTTGGACGATTTCCAGGGTGCCCAGATTATGTCCTTTGAGCTCCCTTTTCAGCCGAGGAAACAAAAAGAAGTCCGCCGGGGCTAGGTCGGGACTGTAGGGTGGGTGGGGAATCGTTGCAACACCGATCCGGGTCAGGTAGGATGTGACAACAAAGGCGGTGTGAGACGGCGCATTGTCATGGTGCAGTTTCCATGAAGCTCGGATCTCTCTTCGGACGCGGGTGACCTTGCGATTCAGCCTTTGAAGCACTTCCTTGTAATATGCAGCGTTGACGGTCTGGCCAGGGGGTACGAACTCGTGGTGCACGATCCCCTTAACATCAAAGAAAACAATGGCCATCGACTTCACGCGGGACTTGCTCATTCGAGCTTTCTTCTGGCGCGGCGACGCTGTCGTGTGCCATTCCGCACTCTGCCGTTTCGACTCCGGATCGTACTCGAAGACCCATGACTCTTCACCAGTGATAACGTTGTCCAGGAAACGGGGATCATCCGCACAGAGTTGTTTCAGCTCCACGCACACTTCCACGCGATTCACTTTTTGAGCGTCGGTCAAAACTTTGGGCACAAGTTTTGCGCAAATCTTCCGCATGGCCAAGTCTTCCGATACAATCTCATGAACAATTGTTTTCGGCAAGTTCAATAGTTCCGATATCATACGAACACTCATTCGTCGGTCTGTGTTGAGCAATTCGCGCACACGGGTGAGGTGTTCGTCCGTTCGTGATGCTTGTGGGCGTCCAGAACGGGCCTCGTCGGTAACCTCTTCCCGACTTTCCCTGAACGACTTGTGCCACTTCTTTGCCTGCGAATAGGACATGCAAGCATCCCCGAAGGCTTCTTTAAGCATGTCCCATGTTTCCTTTGGCGTCTTCTTGAGTTTAACACAAAACTTCACCGCATAACGCTGTTCTAATGTTTTTTCCATCGTAACTACGACGAGGTCACTGTATAGACGTTCACGTGGCAGCATGTCCTAACCCTCACAGAGCTCGGAGGCGACTCCCCGTGGCATCGCTGGAAAGATAAAGGTTCCCCCTATTTTTCCCCACCGGTCGCAGCGCTGTGCGTT
Source organism: Andrena minutula (assembly GCA_929113495.1). Taxonomy (NCBI): domain Eukaryota; kingdom Metazoa; phylum Arthropoda; class Insecta; order Hymenoptera; family Andrenidae; genus Andrena; species Andrena minutula. The sequence continues at coordinate 31,704,729 of OV815995.1, read as the reverse complement.
GTATACTTGCGTCACAAAAAAATGAGGCTCATTACTTTCCGGACAAACCCTGTAGTCTACGCTGCAGCGAATCAACAGAATTTCTGCATCGGTCGGGGAAGACATCTCTTACGCCCAAGCAACTACCAGATTGAGTCAACATAGCACCACAGCAACAAGAAAGGAGCAGAGACCCGTACCACCTGAACAGAATGTCGCAGACCTAGTATCATCTCAGAATCAACCACAAGGTCAAGATGGACATCAGACGACAAGGCCTCCGGCATGGGTTGCAGATATGAAAAATGAATTGGCTGCACTGGTAACATCGCAGTTTAATACATTAGCCGCGCAGGTGGCTGAAAATACACACCAGATTGATTATATACTTAAGGTCGGTATCAAATATATTGGCCGGTGAATTCGGTTTCGCGAGCAGCGATCGAGGAGAAATCAGCTACCACCATCTGACGATCGCTGATTTGTCAGTTGGAGTTGCGTGGCCCTCGCAGGGTATGGTGGGGTAAAGGGAACGCTGCTCGGCTCCGCCTGAACCTAGCCAGTTGGCTGTTATTTGTCCTTAACGTAATAGTTGTGTGCGTTGCGAAGCTATGCATAGACCAATACAAGATGAAGCTATCGAGAACGAATCAATGTTCTAACCAATAAAGTTCCTGAATTTTTTCGTTGCTAACGCACACCTTTTCTGATGTGTGTTTTTCTCGGTTTGGCCCACACGTCAGAATCTTGGCACTATCCCCACCACTTCTGGCTCACTCTTGTTCTGCGAAGGCGAGAGCGAGTCAGAAAACGTTGAGAAAAGGAGCACCGAGGCAAACAAACGGTGTGGTGGGAGAATACCCCTGACGAAACTCACCGGCCAATATATATGATACCGACCTTAGCAACATGCATAAATAAGAAAAAATGTCCACACAAGTAAACAATAATAGTCAATTGAAAATTGCAGCTATCAATGTTAATTCATTGATAGCGAACTATCGGAGGTTAGAGTTATTACAATTCCTAGAAATACATAATCACGACATAGTTTTTTTTATCAGAGACCAAACTTAACAACACGCATGTAGTTTCTTTTAAAGATTATGACCTTATCCGTAAGGATACACCCAATTCAATTCAGGGGGGGGGGGGGGTGGTACAGCGATCTTGATTAGAAAGGGATTAGAATTTGAGGAAGTCGATTATCCATCCTCATTCTTCAATGAAATCTTAGAGTATGCAATAGCCAAAGTGAACATGAGTGGCAACGTGAAATTGTACCTGATTAGCATATATGCGAGAAACGATAATAGAAGTTTATTCGTTGATGAAATTAACGAACTTTTTAACAGACTTAGATTAGGAGATAATAATAACTATTATATAATCGCAGGCGATCTTAATGTTAGGCGCATAGCATGGGGGGACCGAACTGAAAATCAGAGAGGTAAATATATGCGACAGTGGGAGTATGAACACGATATTGATTATAAACTACGGATTATTACGCCGGCCTTTCCCACATTCAAGCCGGCTCAAACGTTTCTTGATGTCTGTCTGACGGATTTCAGACTGGTCTGGCTCAATGACCTGGGTGGTAGAGCGAGAACTCTTCCTTATACCCGACTGCCAGACGATGGTTTCCGTTATCGTCTCTATACATGATTTCATAAAATAAGAATTATTTCCATTAAAAAATGACGTAGGTAAAATGTTCACTGGCTCTTGGGCTATTATGATAGTGATCACACGGCTCTATCTCTTGTTTTTGGAATTCAAAATGATTATTTTCCCTTGGATGGGCTGGCACCAACGAAGCATAGATATAATTACAAGGCTACAAAATGTAACAAGAAAGGCCAAAGCTACTCTTAAAAAGCTAATTAAAGCTCTGAAAAGTGAATTCAAATCGGTTATTGAAAAATACTGGACTAATGTAATAAAAAATATTGATTATAAAAAACCTGACAGCTTCTTCCCAAAGATCAATGCATTATGTAGACCCAAACAATTTGAAAATATCAAAGACATTCACATGGACTCTGGTAACATCCCCATTCTCGCTAGAAGTGGTTGTAATTTATAGAATGTACCATTATTAGAAAACAATTATATTTTCACAGAGTGCGCTGATAAGCTAAACATTATTGGAGCTCACTATGAAACTATAATCTCGCCAAGATATCTCAATAACAACACTAGTTTGAAAGAAATGGTTGACACCGCGGCTAATTCGCTAAATGCAGAATTCAATTCTGCTAGAGAAGGTGGAGCGTCACTTGTTCAATTTTGTAACGCAAATACAGCTGTCTGCCCAAATTTGTCAAAGGATGATGTGCACCCTTTTTGCAATCCAGAGACATTAGTTCATACACTAAAGCACCTACCTAATAAGACGTCATGTGGTATGGATGGAATACCCCCCATTGTTTTAAAACATTTGCCTGGGGAAATAATATTAGACCTTACGATTATTTTTAATAATGCTATTAATAGGTTTTATTTCCCTAAGATATGGAAATGCGCTAAGGTCCTACCCATCCTAAAAAAGGGTAAAGATGCTAACGATCCGGCCAGCTATCGGCCAATTAGTTTAACACCGTGTCTCAGCAAAGTGTATGAGACAGTCATAAATGACAAGTTATTAGATCACTGCATCCCAAACAGGATAATTCCTGATAGCCAGTTTGGTTTTAAACAACCACACTCTACCACCCATGCCATCCATAAGGTGTTCGCGGACGTTAATGCGTATGCGGGCAGGAGCCGGCTAGTGGGTACAGTCCTGCTTGATATAGAAAAAGCGTTTAATTCGGTGTGGTTGAATGGGCTGCTGCATAAACTAAAAAATAAAATGTTCCCATAATGGCTAATATACCTTGTGTGGGACATGATCTGTGATAAAACATTTGTTACCTGGGATGGAAAAAACTTATCTTCAAAGACATTTAAAATAGAAGAAAGACTACAACAGGGTACCGTCAACTCCCCAATTCTTTTTAACATATATTAGAGTGACTTGCCTAGATTATTTAATTTTAATTAGCCTGGTTCCCCTAGCTTACTTATGTTTGCAGATGATATCATAGTTTATCTAGAAAGCAACAGAGCGAATACTGTCCAGATAATGTTAGAAGAAACTGTCGATAAAATAATAAGATATCTCATGATATGGAATCTCCGCGTTAACCCAAATAAATGCGAGACCATGTTAATTCGCAAACCATTGGTCAACCTAACGTCTAAAGCTAAAGTGGGTAGCAAGGACTTTGGTATTTCGGTATTTTTGGTATTTTGGTATTTAGTTTAACGGTTATCTCACTTTACCTGCTCGACAATCGCAGGCGTCGAAAGTTTCGGAATGAAATATTTTCGCAATACAAGAATATGAAAGCACCGGTGAAAGAGACGATTAGAATAATATGTTATGTTATAAATGCATTTTCAACCTTAAAATTTGCGTAGAGTAATATGTAACGCACTATATAATATGTAATATTCACAAAATATATTCCCACGGGAAAAACTGTTTAAAAAAATAAATAAAAAAAAGTCATGGCAGTCGCAGGGGACTTGAACCCCGGACTGCCCGCATGACAATCTGACGCGCTACCGTTATAGCCACGGAACCTTCTTGGGTATAGGTTACTATAAATGATAATTACCTTAATTACTCCGTACGTTAAAAACTTTAAATCAAAATATCTCGAAAACGAAGTCCCACTATGCAAAAAGCCGAAATGGTATTTTCATACTACATGAATACTACGACCCCTATATAGTGTCGTTCCAAAAGCGACGTCCACAACTGTAAGGTCCCCTTGTGAGTGGTGGGTCGATCATCGAACCGCATCGCAGTCATGAAATCGTGAGGTGCTGCTTGGAGAGTGAGTGTTGTGACATTTAGAATTAATACGTTCCCAAACAGTGTTAAAAAAATAATTATTTGAACTGAAAAACTGTTCCTTATTTTCTCACTCAAGTCAATAAACAGAATGACAGCTGTTTGCGATCATATATCCTGAACTTTTCTGTTTTGTTTTTATAGGCTGTATCTCGTACTGATGCCCATCTGCTGCTTCCTAATTCCCATGTGGGTACCTTGTTATTTCTGGAACGAGAAACCAATGAATTCGTGGTACGCCACCTTATTTAGATACACCTTGACCTTAAACCTGACGTGGTTGGTGAATTCTGCGGCCCACATATGGGGCATGAAACCCTATGATAAGTAAGTAATGTGTCTCTTGAAAAATAATTATTACAAATCATGAATTGGATGTTAATAGCATTCGGCACCAGAACACTTTCCAACGAATGTGTACTGTCCTTCCTTCTCTAATTCTTTTCTCCTCCATTTTCATTTGACACAATATTCTATATGTATATATTCCTTCTTTCCTAAAAAAATCAGCATCCCATTTTATGCGACATTGGTGCGAAATGTTACTTTTATCAAGCGGCTATCAATGCATACGCTGTATGGGTATTGATTTAATTTCCATCTAAATTTTATACAAAATCAAATTTTAAAACCTATCGTATAAAATTATAATTTCTCTCTTAACCCGCTTTTCCTTACAAGCGATATTTGTCTTTTATGTGACGAATGAAACTTTGCTAGTAACGCAGAATTTCTTTATAAAAATCATTATGCGAAGCATTCAATCTGCCTTTTGAAGATTGAGATTTATTACACACTTGCTTGTTATAAGGTATGGGCGATCAATACCTTATTAAAAAAATCATTTAAAAACAGAACCACCCCACTGCAATAAATAAAAACAATAATTACTCACCTACTATACAATTTAGTACAAAAGATTCGAACCACAAAGGCGAAAATACAAACTAAGCCCGGACTAAATAAAAAGCACTAAATTTAAAAAAAAAACACCAACCTATGCTACATACAAAAACCAATTGCTTCAAAATAAACAAAATACGTACGCTAATAACAAGTAGTCAATGCGACGTAAATCCCACAATAAAAAACAAATATGGGAAAACCATAAACTCCAAGAATAGAAATACAATCAAGTTTCGTGTTTATATTTTATTACAAAATAGTTTCCTTCACATACGTTCTGTAACATTTACCATGAAAATATAAAATCAAAACGTAATCAAAAAATTTCGTTTTACAATTAGAAGCAACAATAGTACTGAATACACGTGGTTGAAACAATTAATTATGTAGTTATACAGTAGCCTCCATAAAAGTTTTCTAGAAAAAAATTAAATCGATCGTTACAGGATAAAAGCAGATTCAGAGCGAAACGAAATTTCATTTCGTTAGTTGGCGACCGATAATTTCTTATCCTTGAAAAGTGTTTCGGAAACATCTGCTTGCCTTATTTCTAAAGGCAACCAAAATGTGCAGTCTTGAAGAATTTAGAAATTCTTCGTTCTGAACAGCATGCTATTTATGCCCATCTCTGGCGCGATGAGTGGTATAAGTGATGATTTTGGACCCGCACGTAGCATTGTCGACCACTAATTCGCAAAACAATATTATTATTATTAATATTTATTTGTTTATTTCACGGGACCAGCTGAATAAGAACATAACAGGAATGTACACACTATACCCGTTTCATCCTAAGAAAAATCCTAGCCCAAAAAGCCCAGACCGTTTTGTGACCGTTCTGCGCAGCCCCCACTACCGCCTACGGGCCCGACGCAGGCGATTGACAGAAAAGTAACAGGCGGTAAGACGGAGATCGTAGGCAGTTAAGTGGGGAGTCGGACCAACCAGCGCATCCTCAGAATTATCCCTGCGCGGAACGGGATTTTTCTTAGGATGAAACGGGTATAGTGTACTATTACAGTCATGTACAGATAATTTCTTTGTCGCGGGAACACTAGGCCATGGGTGTACTGCAAAGCAAGATAACCGACTGTTTGAATACTTCAAACGATGAACCAAAGAAATTAATTCGGTCAGCTACCTCGCTTCCCGTGCATAAACCCTAGTGATAGGATCGCTCTGGTGGATGTTTGTTCGGAAAAATCTGACCCGTAACAGTGGAGTATGGCGCAACGGTCTGCACAAATCACTGAAGTTGATTAACCCCAATAGCCGGGGACAATTAATGTCCCTAATAATAATCCTGAACAGAAAAGACAGGTCCGCCAGCACTAACTCTCCTGCATCGTCAAAAAATTGAATCTGCGTAGTACAGGCCCGTAATAGTGGTCGAAAACATTGTGAGGCTGCTCGAGACGAAGGGACGCAAATCGCAGAAACCTGTGTTGGACTCTCTCAATAGCCACCATAAGGTAAGCCTGATGCGGAGCCCAGATCACTGACGCGTATTCCAGGAGAGGCCCAACGAACACATCATTCAAAAGCTTGAAGGACCTCAGGTTCCTAAATTCACGCGAGTGCTTCATAATAAAACCTAGTTGTTTGGATGCTGTGTTAGTAGCTCACATAATATGGTCCGCGAAGGAAAAGGCAACATTATAATTCACCCCCAGGTTCAATGCAGGACTTGACATTTTGTCAAGTTCAAAGGAAACCTATTGACCGTGTACCAATTGTGTAATCTGTCCAGGTCGCTCTAGAGATTCAGAGCGTCGTCTGTACAGTTAACAGTGCCGAATAACTTATGGTTATCCGCAAACAATAACGAAGTACCGAACTGAAACAATTCCGCAAGGTCGTTTATGAAAATGCAAAAAATCGAGGGACCCAGATGTGACCCCTGGAGCACCCCTGATGAGACCTGTATTGGTTGAGATCGGCAACCGCGCATCTTGATACCCTGGGTGTGGTCCGATAAGTAACTGCCGAGCCACTGTAATAACCCTCCATGAAATCCGAAAGTGCTCAATTTCTTCAGCAGAATGCCGTGATCCACCGAATAAAAAGCCTTCTTGAAATCGGTGTAGACCGCATCCACCTGTTGACGCAAGTCCAACGCAGAGGACACATAATTCGCAAAAACTGCCAGGTTAGTCATTGTGGATCTACCCGAAAAATAACCATGATGCGCATCGGACAAACGCCCTCGGGGGCGGCCGGAGGGTTTGTGGGACTCGAACCCACTAAAACCACCAAGATGGCCTCCTCGGGGGCGGTGTCGCGCGCCTGAGCGGGAGGACTTCTGCGAGATCAAACTAGCGATACTTTCGCTTGCCTCCCCCTCCTGCGCTTGAGGTACGACACCGCCCACAGCCCCGGCGCACCGTCGCGCTGGGGTCATCCCTGGAGGAGATATACTGCTCCCCCAGTTCCGTCTCGGCGACGCGCGACGGGCCATACGCCCGCGCCGCCATTTGGGGGGCCGTTGCTGCTAGGGTGAGTGGTGCCCCCCGGCCCCGCGATCGAACCGCTCCCCGCTCGGCCCTGAGGTGTAGCACTGGGCCGAAGCGGTTGGGGGCGAAGGTGTGACTGGCCACGAGGGCCGCAAGAGAACACTTGGCGGCCCGTCGATGGCCCACCCGCCCCCGGGGCTAGTCGGTCGCTTCAGAGGGGCGGCAACAATTAGCCGCCCCCGTGGAGGGCCCTACTCATCGGGACCCTCCGCGATCCCTCCCGACGCTGCCGGCGCGCAGCCGACGCGCTGCCACCGCGCGTCCACGGCGGCACTCGTGGAGGTTGTGGTGGCCCTACACTGGGGCCACCCTTCCCTCCTGCCCACGCCCCTCTCTCTCACCGAGGGCACCTTGGCCGGGGGTAACTTTCACCTCCGGTCTTCCTTCCCTTCCCCCCCCCCCCACGTTACACTTCGCGGGGGGAAGTAGACAACGGCGCGGCCGGGGCCATTACCGGGTGAGGGGGCGACCTACAATGTCGCCGGAACGTCTCCCCCGGCCCCGGGTCATCTGTTCCGCGCTCGTCGTCGTCTGCATTATCAGCATTATCAGCTCCGCGAAGAGGGACATGGCCTCCCAGCAGCCCCGATCTTCCGCCATCCGACGCACGACCGTCGGTAGGCTGAGATCGGGGCCCAGCTACGCCTCCAGGACTCGGCGATCGTCCACGCACTCCCGGCATCTCGCCAGGCTGTGATCCGCCGAGTCCAAGTCGCCCGAGTCGCAGCTGTAGCACCGCAACGTTTCCTCCCGCCCTATGCGACACAGGTAATCCTCGAAGCAACCCGCCCCGGTGATCACCTGCGTTAGGCGGAAGGTGAGCTAACCGTACCTACGCCCCGCCCATTCCCCGAGAATGGGCAGTAGCGCCCCGACGACGCGTCCCTCCCGATGGTCGGGGACGGACAACCATTCGGCCCATTTTTCTCTGATGCGTCGCCGGGCCTGGTCCCGTACCGCCACTTCGTGTCCTATGGCCGCAGGGTCCCCCGCCTCGGGGAGAGCGCGGACGGCGGAATAGACCTCCGCCCCCATCTCCGCGAGAAGATGGAATGGGGAGGGGACGCGGCCAAGGCGGACAGTTCGGCGTGTGACACCGTGCGGTAGGCCCGCACGGCTCGGAGGACTGCGCGGCGGTGAGCTCTAGCCAAAAGCTCCCGCTCCACGCGACAATCCTCCAGGTCGCCGGCCCATATAGGTGCGCCGTACAGCACCATGGACCGGACGACCGTCACGTATAACCGCCGAACGCCCTCTCGAGGGCCCCCGAGATTCGGCATGATTCGCCCGAAGGCGAATATTTGCCGCTCTATTCGGGAGCCGGAGGCTCTGAAGTGGCGCGTAAACCGCCAGTAGGTGTCCACGGTCAGGCCGAGATATCGCATCGATCGGCCGACCCTGACGTTGGCTTCCCCGATCCTGAGAGACGCTCTGTTCGGGACACCTTTCCCGTTCCGGTCCGCGAGCCACATCGCCTCGGTTTTCCCGAAGGCGACTCGCAGACCGAGCGTCTCGATCGAGGCTACGACACGTCGCAGTGCCTCTCCGGCGAGGCTGATCGCGTCCTGCCATCGTTTCCCGGAAGCCACCACCAGGGTGTCGTCTGCATAGCAGACCAGCGACACCCTCGGCGATGGCATTTCCATCCGTAGCACCGAGTCGAAGGTAAGGTTACACAGTTGGGGTCCTAGCACGGTCCCCTGTGGAACGCCGCGGTGCACATCTGCCGGCCCTGCCCCGTCTCGGCCGTCGTACGCGACCACCCGGCCGCGGAGGTAATCCCAGATCAGGCGGCGAAGGTAGAGCGGGACGCTGTGATACAGCAGCGCCCGCAAGATCGCCGCTCAGGAGACGGTGTTAAACGCGTTCGGTATGTCCAACGACACAGCGACGCTCACACCGCCCCCCTCGACCGCCCGGTCCGACAACGTCCGAACCAATCGAATGGCGTCGATGGTCGAACGCTGCCGTCTAAAACCGAATTGGCGGTCGGAAAGATCTGGGGCCACGGCTCCGAGGTGGCTGTTGAGGCGGGCAGCCACGATTCGCTCGAGGAGCTTGCCCGCCTCGTCCAACAGACAGATCGGCCGATAGGACGAGGGCGCCTCTGCAGGTTTGCCGGGCTTGCGCAGCAACACCAGCCTCGCCTCCTTTCACGCTGGGGGGAACATCCCGGTCCTCAGGACGGCGTTGAACAGCCGCCTGAGATCGTCCCCTAGGGCGCTCATGGCGCAGGCCCAAACACGCCCAGGCACTCCGTCCGGACCTGGAGCCGCCCTCCTTCGGCATATACGTGCCACCGAAGAGGAAAACTCCTCGTCGCTGACACCAGGGGCGTCGGATGTGTCGACGCCCCGTGTCAACCATGGTTCCCCGGCTCCGTCGTAGCCACCCTCCCCCGCAACCGGGGGAGGAGAACAAAGCGTCGAGATGACCTCGCCGAGGAACCCAGGTTCGAGACCCTCCGTAACGGGAGGCGCCCAAGGTCCGAGCTTCATGGATACGGCCTTGTATGGGCGTCCCCAGGGGGCCCGGTCGAGGGTAGCGACGAACTCGTCTGCGGAACGGGCTTTGGCCCGGGCAATCTCTCCACGGAGCTCTCGGCGCGTCGCTGAAAACGCGCCGCGCAGCTCCTGGAGTAGCCGCTCCGGTACCCGCCGGGGATCTTTCCGGCGGGTATTGGTGAACCGGCGGCGCGCCACGAGATTCGCCGCACGTAGCTCGGCGATCTCGGGCGTCCACCAGTACACCGCCTTCCGGCCCCTGACCGGCGCCCCGGTTCGCGGCATTGCCGCGTCACAGATGCGTTGCATCGCGTGCCGGAACCAGAGGGCGTCATTAGCGGGGTCGTCCAACACGTCGCCTCCGCTACCCAGCAGCGCGACGTTTTAGCGGCGGCCCGCCGGCTGCTGGATTACCGCCGCGGCCGCGGGGTTGACCCAGGCCAAGTCGATGATCGACTCGCCCCGCGGACCGCGATACGTCGTCACTGCGTAGGGGTTCTTTAACGTGAACCCCATTGCCTCCGCCAACTCGAGCAACTCCTCGCCCCGGAAGTCCGTCCTGGGAGCGCCCCATGTGATTGCATGTGCGTTGCAATCTCCCATCAGGACGACCGGCCGTGACGCCTGGGGGCGATGTATGCCCCCATCTCGTCTAGCCGGTCTACGAACTCCGGGACCGTGAGTCTCGGTGCGAAGTAGCAGCCCACCACGAGGAAGTCCCCCCAACGGACTGCCATCCAGCCCCGCCCGTGCCGGGCGACCGAGCACGGCGGGGCATCTCTGCCAACTTCCCACGCCATCGCCACCTGCCGATCTGGATTCGTGGACCGAGAAATTCGGTCCTCCAGCGGGTACGGCTCGGTGACGACGGACAGCCCGGCCTCCAACTCTACACGAGCCTGCTCGAGCAGGTCGTGCGCCCGCATAGAGTGGTTAACGTTGGCCAGCAGGATCGGGGGGCCTCTAGGCATCGCGGGTGGTCTCGATGCCGTCCTCCGCCGGATCCTGCTCGGGCCGGGCTACAACCCCGGTGTCGGGTGGGTCCTCCCCCGTCTGTTCCTCCGTCGCGGGCGGGGGGACCCCGCCGCCGTAGGACGCGGCGATGGAGAGCGCGAGTAGTCGGGCCTCCTCCGTTCCTCCTCCCTCCACCGGTGTTGGGGAGGGAATGGCCTTGACCACTTTCAGGAAGGCCTCCCTCCCCTCTGGCTCGGCTCCGGGAGGGGAAGGGGGGGTGTCGGGTTTGTCCGCGCCCAACACCTTTCTCTTCTTCCCCGTCCCCTTTCCGGAGACACCAAGAACCGGCGACGAGGCGCCGTTGGGCGGGGTGTCCGGGTTTTCCCGGTCCTTCCTCTTTCCCGGCCCTGATTTCGCCGCGGAAGTGGCATCCAGGTGGGTGGCTTCCATATCCTATGGAGTCCCCGCCGTTGCGGGGGGGGGGGGGGGGCTCCTGCCGGTGTCACGGGCATCGGGAGTTTTGGATCCGCCGGTACGGCATCTCCCCCTTGCCCTTCCCGGCCCCTTTCCTCTTGGGAGGGGGCGCCCGTTTCTGGGGGCGGCACGCCGGGCCACCCATGCTTTGGCCGGCAGGAGCTCCGGCCGCGGTGCAGAGCAGGCATTTCGGAGCGGCGATACAATCCCGCGCCCTATGCCCCTCGCTGCCACACCGGTAGCAGAGCCTGCTCCTGTCCTCCGGGCTGCTGCATTTCGCCTGCACGTGGCCGAATTCGAGGCAGCGGAAGCACTGTAACCTCCGCTGCACGAGCGGCGACACGCGGGCCAGGAGCGAGTCCGCGGTGATCGTGGTCGCCCTGACCAGGCGCGCAGCAGCCGCCACAGGCGCCCGAACCCAGAGGGTGTAGATCCCGGCGGCGTCTGGACGCTTTGAGCCCATCGAGACGCCCTCAGCCGCGCAGCCCCTCTGGGCCGCGATCGCCCCCCGAATCGCCGTCTCCGACGCCAGCTCGGTAAGACCGCTTATGCGGAACTCGGCCGTCTTTTAAGGGCACAGGACCTTGATGCCTGTGCCCTCGAGCCGCTCCGCGAGCCTCGAGGTGAGGGCGGCGGCTCTGGCCGAGCTCTGGGACCCCGGGATCTCGAGCACGAGACCCCCGGTGACGGCGCGCATCGGCCGCATGGCCGTGATACCGAGGTTGGCGACCTTAATGGCCGCCATAGCCTCGGCGACCTGTGCCGAGAATTCGTTCTCTCCCCCAGCTGGCGCAGTTATCGTCACCGCTGCCGTCCTGGGGACGCGCGGCATCGACACCGGGGGTTTCCCGAGTGCGCCCGGCCTCTGAGGAGCCGGCGTCGCGGCGCCACCCCCCTTCTTATTCCCGTCCTTCGCGGCTACTGTCGGGGCCCTCGTCGCCCCGTTCGCTGCAGTCGCCTTGACCGCCGCCCTTTTGGCATTACAGCCAACAACCTGGGACCACGTGCTCTCCAGAGCATTCTGGGACCCAGGTGGCAAAGTCTGGCCGCGGGGGGCGCCGAGAACCGGCGTTATCACCCCCGACTCGTTGCCAGCCTTTTTGGCGGCCTTGGCAGCTACTCTACGCGCACTCCTTTTACGCGTTGACGAGGGCTGCGTCGGGGCTCCCGTACCACCTTTTGGTGGGGCGTCCGACCCCGCAGCCATGGGCGCGACGGCGGAAGCGCCCGCCTGCCTCAGCTTCTTCTTGGGGGCGCTGTTCGGCGCCAGTTTGGGGCGATTACCCCCCGGCCCATTCAGAGGCCCTTTGGCGGGTTCTCCGGCCCGCTCCGCGGCACTCGCCTTCCTTTTCTTTTTGTCGCGAGGCGGGGCCTTAGCCCCGTCCACGACAGGCCCCTCAGCCCCGATCGGACAAACTACCTCTGATCTGACCCGTGAGCTTGCTGGTGACTGTTTTCTCAAAGATCTTAGGAAAGCAACTGCGAAGTGAAATTGGCCTGTAGTTAATGACGTCACTCTTCCATCCCGCTTTAAATACATGCGTCACCATACTCGATTTCCAGAACGCCGGGAAGGGACCAGAATTGAGTGACTTGTTGAAGATAATCCATAGCGCTCTAGTAAGACTAAAAACGCAGGATTTAACAAAGAACGGGAGTAAGCCATCGTCACCAGCAGACTTGTTCGAGTCGAGACATTAATAGCCTCGAACACCTCCGCGAGACTAATATCCAGGTTCGAATGATGCACCAACGCAGCGCACTCCGGGGCCGAGCCTAAGGGCATCCGAGAAGGTGGAACGAAAACCGATTTAAATTGTTCCGCGAAAAGGTTCCCAATTCCCTCGTCCGAGTCCGAGTCCCCAAGGTGCATGCTTGCTAACAAGACAGTATCCCCCCTCCTGGAATTGACATGCCCTCAGAAAGCCTTAACATTGTACGATATGTTACCTTCCAGCCTATCCATGTAGGATGCATAGTCCCTTTTCACCAACTCCTTGCACTGCGCGCGGAGAAATGAAAAACTATAGAAATTGCACTGGAGATTTGAGCTCTTCCATATATCATGCGCTTTCTTCTTATTTCTAATAGCCTACCGTAGTTCACGCGAGAACTAGCTCGGGAAGGTCGACTTAAAAGTACAGTACGTAGGAACATACGACTCTATTAAGTATCTTAAATGTGAATTCAGAACGCAGACACATTCGTCTGTAGACAAGTTCTCCAGGGCGCAGTCTGAATCAATGCCAATAAGCGTCGAGTTAAGGGGTCTCCCTAGTGTGACGGTTCAAAAAAATCGATTTTTTTTTTTTTTTTTTCTGAAAGTTCAACATCTTAAGAACATATTCCTAAAATATTATAGCTGAATTCGAAATTTTGGCAACGCTGTGAGCTATGAACAGTAGCGCGCGACCGATATGGCGCCATGTATACCCGCTACATTGGCGATGGCGACAGTAAAACGTATAAGGGCATTGTGGATTTGAATCCATATGACGTGCAGGTGAAAAAGTTAGAGTGTGTTTTATACGTTAAAAAAGGATGGGTTCTCGTTTGAGAGCAGAAAAAAAGAAACATAAAGGAATAGGGGGAAAAGGTCCGGGAAAATTAACGGATAAGTTAATAAATGATTTAACAGCATATTATGGGTTAGCAATTACACGACACACGGATTCAGTGGAGGAAATGAAGAATGCGATTTGGGCAACGTATCACCATAAGTGCTCCACTGATACAGCGCCCGAACATGATTACTGCCCTACCGGAGCCGACAGCTGGTGTTCGTGGCGCCGCGCTGAAGCAAAAGGCGCCCTCGACAATTACACTCATGATCCACCCCTTACTGAACTCGTACAGCAGGTTATAAAGCCCATTTATACCAATTTATCCCAACACGAATTGATAGAGCGATGTCTAGGCGGAAACACACAGAACAATAACGAAAGTTTTAATCAGTTAATTTGGCATTTCGCCCCCAAACATATATACTCTGGGCCAAAAACAGTTGAAGTAGCAACATATTTAGCAACTGGCATATTTAACGATGGCTACCAGTCACTATTAAGAGTATTAAATACGATGGGAGTAACAATTGGCCCAGAAGCCAAAAGTTTTGCCGATACGCAAGACGTGAACAGAGTTTGCCTTGGAGAGAAAAGGCATCAGGAAGCATCAAAAGAAGCTCGAACTGCTCGAAGGAAAGCAAATGCAGCTTTACAAGAATTGTATGAAGAAGAGGAAGGTGTACTCTATGGGCCAGGCATCGGAGACTAATCGTAAGTATGATTTATTATTTGAAAAATGGTACTTGAATCTTTAAACGCGTTTTACTCGAAACTACATTTTTCGGCCCGGCGATCACGATATCTCCAAAACTACTCAACCAAACGACTTAAAACTTAACATATATATTGAGTGCGTGTTCTCTTAGGATCTGACCTAGAATGAAGTCATTATTTGCAAAATTCGAATTTTGCAGCTCAAAAAACTGACCACTTTTTTGCCGCGAAATGAAAACTTTTCTTTAAAGTGCCGCCATTTTTTTAGTTGGTGATTTTCTATTTTCATTCTAGTTCAAGTCCTAGCTAAATTCATATAGCTTAAGAAAATAACTGTGTTTTTTGTTTCAGATAACCATGGCAGCCGGAATCGTGATCGCCAGCAGCAGGCGTTTTTTTGCGAGCTTTTCATTATAACCCTTATAACATAAAATATAATTATCATTAATGCTTCAAAAAATTCAAGTAGATTGTCAAAATGTAACTGAATAATTACCCCAAAGTTAGAAACCGCAATATCAAGTACATTTCCTTCAAAAAAATTCCCAAATATAGCCCTATTTTCCAGGCGTCACACTAGGGAGACCCCTTAATGGAGCCACAGTCAGCTCTAAAAAAAAAATTAAACTTTACCGCAGCCACCGCTTGAGATCCTCTATTGGTGTCACCTAACGAGAAAGACAGGGCCGAATGATACGAGTCAACTAGTAGAATAGTGGCCCCAGGAGTAGAAATATTCGACACTGGAAAGTTAGCAACTATCTAGTCAAGCATTCTACCGTCGCAATTACACACGAGATTATATTGCAACACATTATGGAACTTCCAACACTCCGCCATCGCAAACGTCGACAGAATGTCATCCACACAGCCTAACTGCAAAATTGGGACCAGCGTCGAGAAGGAGTCGGAATGCCAAGTGATACGATGCAAATTAAAGTCTCCTAGAACGAATAAATTTAGATCCGTCGCATTGACTAGTAACTCGTCCATACTATTACAGTGCCCAACATAGGACGCTGGTGGTGATCCGGGCAGAAAGTAAACAGCGCCAAAGACGTAAACCGAAACACCCATGATAACTTTAACAACTACTTGCTCTATATTATTGACGGAAGGAATGAGCTCAGTGGCGCTCCAGCCTCTCTTAACAATAAGGACACCGCCTCCTCAGGAGAGCCTGCTGGTTGCAGCGCACCTGTCTTTCTGGAAAATACTATAATTGGACAGCCCCAGTTCGATGGAAGCAATATCCTCCGTTAGCCATATTTTTGCAAAAATTATAATATCATAATCAATATGGTGCGTCAAGACAGATTCGCTTAATTCCTGCAACTTAGTACGCAACCCTCTAACATTCTGATAATAAACCAGAGGGGCCACTCGCGGTTTTTTGGGATAGATCCAGATCCCCTTTGAGCAATCATCGGATGCCGTTCCTAAACCTGATTGTCAGCGCAGGGACTTCAGCGAGGCGAATCCGTTCCTGTAGGCCCCGGAGGTGTTTCCTCTGCTGCTCCGTATAGTTCAGAGCGATTCTCTCGACGCCGTTGTAGTTGTTCTTCTGACGAATAATCGAACGCGCTGTTAGATCCAACAGTAACGTCACTTTAATGGGCCGTACTTTACCCGGGCTCCTTTCACCAATCCTCCTGATTGTTATGTTGTCATAACAATTTGGAGACACCTTGTTCAAGATGTCCACCACTTTGACATTTGACGCTGACGGTTGACGTACCGGTATCAATTGAACCAGAGGAACCGGCTTCCTCCAATTTAAAAATAATCAAATTGTTCTCCCTACTCTTGCTATCGTGGACTTCCACTACAGCCGCCTCAATCAATCAATCTGTTGTCCCTGCTGCAGTCACTGAAGTGCCTGACGCCAAATCGTTTATCCTGGCCTCCATAGCGTCCACTCGTTCAGACAATGCTCCAATCGAAGAACCGAAGAATATCAAGAGACACGGCAGTGTCTCGCGTCAAGTATATATAGATATATGCGCAGCGCGAGCCACAGAGTGTATCTATTACGCCACGACTCGCTATCAAGAACCCTAAGATTTCCAAATCTCAATAACGGCTAATCCGATTCGATTTTGAATGGTCTTAATGGATAGCCTGGGCTTGATTTACATAAGAAAAGTGTCTTCGTTTTGTTCCTACATACCTTATGAGCTGAAATATTTTGATGTAAAGTTGCAATTTGCCGAATTTCATGTTCTTAAAATTCTGCATCGTCCTGGTAAAGTGTAGACAAGAGGGGAACATGAAAGGGAGAAGAAATGTCTCTCAGGCACGTTGTTCATTGGATACGGGTTCGGCTAATCGTGTAACAAATTTTGTTGTGACGTAACAGCTAGACAGAGATATTATAACCTACCAAGTGCTAAATGAAGTAAGTTGTCCGAATTTGAAATGTCACGAGTTTTTACACTAAATAGGGGAATTATTGTCTTAATTAACAATGTAAGTCGCCAAAACTTTTTAAATCGATTTAGTATGTAGAGTCGCAGACTTGGAAATTGTCCGGAGAAGGTTTGACAGATAAGCATCATCTTTCGCATAAGTTTCTGGACATTTATACCATGCATGTACAAAATAATACATATAGTGTAACAACTCAGTAAACAAACTGACTGCAGTATGTCAGCAGATTGATGTCAGTTTCACCCCCTAAACATGCAAACAGGCCAAAATATAAAAACACGTATATCTTATTTTTCTGTCCTCTAAAACATATCCAAAAATCAAAGCAATCGGAGGCGGGAATACCTGGAAAACCATTGAGGGGTGGTTTCACCCCCTAAACATGCAAACAGGCCAAAATAAAAAAACACGTATATCTTATTTTTCTGTTCTCTAAAACATATCCAAAAATCAAAGCAATCGGAGGCGGGGATACCTGGAAAACCATTGAGGGGTGGTTTCAACCCCTAAACCTGCAAACAAGCCAAAATAAAAAAATACGTATATGTTATTTTTCGGACCTCTAAAACATATCCAAAAATCAAAGCAATCGGAGGCGGGGATACCTGGAATACCATTGAGGGGTGGTTTCACCCCCTAAACATGCAAACAGGCCAAAATAAAAAAATACGTATATGTTATTTTTCGGACCTCTAAAACATATCCAAAAATCAAAGCAATCGGAGGCGGGGATACCTGGAATACCATTGAGGGGTGGTTTCACCCCCTAAACATGCAAACAGGCCAAAATATAAAAACACGTATATCTTATTTTTCTGTTCTCTAAAACATATCCAAAAATCAAAGCAATCGGAGGCGGGGATACCTGGAATACCATTGAGGGGTGGTTTCACCCCCTAAACATGCAAACAGACCAAAATAAAAAAACACGTATATCTTATTTTTCTGTTCTCTAAAACATATCCAAAAATCAAAGCAATCGGAGGCGGGGATACCTGGAAAACCATTGAGGGGTGGTTTCAACCCCTAAACCTGCAAACAAGCCAAAATAAAAAAATACGTATATGTTATTTTTCGGACCTCTAAAACATATCCAAATATCAAAGCAATCGGAGGCGGATAACTGGAAAACTTGTGAGTACACGAGCGCGTTGGCCGCAGGATTCGCGGCATACTTTCGATTTCATTCAATCAAAGACACTTCCAAATTGAATTTGAACCTGACAAGTATGTAGTATGATGCAAAAATGTTCGCTGACAACATACATACCCGTGCTGAGTAGAATACATCACGGTAAAACGGTTTTTTCAGCCAAAATAGAACTCCGTGTACTGAGTACACGCCAGCGCCCGCCGGCAGGTTAAGAGAAACTCAAATGCTACTTTTTTATACCATTTGAAAGTTTTGCGTAATGGACTACTGTATGCTGTCATTTGGTCAGAAACGTCAACGGAACTCTTGGCTTCATTATAATCAATTACAAGTATCGGTTTAACGATATCATATCCTTTTTTTCTAAGAACAGCCGTCTCTACAGAATGTTTGGTAGACAATAGTAGGACATCCCGTTTATCCTTCCATTTCATCAACGTTATTCCATTTTCATTTTCTTTTGCAAATATTTCTCCTCGCTGTATTTTTTTTTCCACCGCTTCTTTCGAAATTCTGCGACGATTCGAACGAATCGTTCCTATTACATGAGTGTTCCTCGCAATAAATTCTTGGGCTAAATCTATGCTAGAATACCAGTTATCGATACAGAGAGTATGTCCCTTATCAAAAATATTTTGACAAAGCGACATTGCAACCGCTTTAGGCGTAGTTTATTCTTTGCCAGGTTGTTGACCGCAGTAAATTTCAAAATTATATGTATATCCCGGTTTAAAACATAATTCGAACAACTTTATACCATATCTGTGCCGTTTGTTTTTTTATATATTGTCTAAAAAGGACACGGCCGCGAAATGGTACTATGGACTCATCAATACATAGTGTTTCTGGCGGATCATAATATTTTCCATAATTTTCTCTTAATTATAGAGGCGGTCTCCAACATTTGCATTTTCATTATTCACGAAATGCACCATTCGCAACAATAGCTCAAAGCAGTTTCTTGGCATTACTGATGGAGGAAAGTTTTGATCGAATGTTGGATCTTTCGACCAATATAAGTGTATTTCGTGTAACGTTCTCGAACGAGACGTTGCCGTTCCTTACAGGTTATCCACGAATAGAGCGGTTACCCGTGAATTTGTGGGATAGGTTCGGGTGACGTGCGATTAAGAAATGAATTTCACGATCCAAGAGTCCTTCTTTTAGTAAATAATAACAAGGTTAATTCAAAAATAAGTTGCGACACGAAGTCGTATGAATAATTATAATTAATTAATATAAGATACGTAACGACGTATTGTTCGCTTAATAGTTAGGACTTAACCCTAGGTCGGTAATTAGAGATTGACTATTTGTCGATTTAGTAATTGAATTTGATTAAGACGCTAAGTCGATGATACAGAGAGTAACGCTTGGTCGATTTAGTATGTGAATTCGATTTGGTTACGACCTAAGTCCGAGATACAAAGAGTGACGCTTGGTCGATTTAGTACGTGAATTTGATTTGGTTACGACCTAAGTCCGAGATACAGAGAGTGACGCTTGGTCGAGTTAGTGAGTTTGATTTGCGACGCTAGGTCGATGATATAGTGGAAGGATTTCTTCTGGTGCCTATTAGCTGGCCCACGCTTTAGAGTTAGAAGGGGTTAGTGAAAAGTGACACGGGAAGAATGTTTGAGGGGCTAGCGAAAGCAGCCTCGAAGGATTTTGAGGGGCTAGCGAAAGCGACCTCGAAGGATTGAGGGGCTAGTTAAAGCGGCCTCGGAACGGTGTGAGGGGCTAGTTAAAGCGACCTCGGAACGGTGTGAGGGCTAGTTAAAGCGACCTCGGACAGGAGGTTGAGGGGCTAGCGAAAGCGACCTCGGAAGGATAAGGAAGTTTAAAGAATACTTCTAGCGAGACTGAGGGGCTAGTTAAAGCGACCTCAGTCGTGTAGGTTCGGTGGCAGATCCAAGTCTAATTACTGCTGCCGGCGACCTGGTATTTATACCAGTTCGGCGTACTCAGCCCGCCAATCGCTGGCTGTGCGAATATTACGCGCCAATGATAATTAGCATCCGGTTCGCGCCACTCGCGGACTACGCTTAGTTTATTCGGCGTCCGGTTAGCCGTACGGTATGCGCATGCGTCCTTACGCGCGGCACTGAGTCTGCTTGTTTGAATACGCGGGTATGCGCAGGCGTTGCGCGTTACTAGTTTCGTTGCAGTATGGAAGTCGTTCGCGAATATTTACAATATACTTAATGCTAGTTAACATAAGAAGTAGAATAAATGATGAAATTAATAATTATTATAAGAAGTATAGAAAAAATGTAGGGCGGTTCGTAGCGGAACGTTACATTCGGGTAATTTTACTAATCCCATCCAGATGAGAAGGCCGAAAAGTTTTTTAATTTCACATTTGTTAGTAGGATTCCATTTGTTCAGACGAGATGACCGTCTCTGAGCTAATGTTTACATCGCGTAGATGTTAGTCTGTTCTGCTATTTCTTCGAACATTTCTTCAGTAACAAATAGTAAATAAAAATCTTCTTCTTTCCATAAATAATCCGATAATGTTATTCCTTGTGTACCCGTGAATTGTATAAGTACAGGTTGATTTCCACTTGGATTTGTCCATTGGTCTGGTAACTTATTAGTGATATTTTGTGCTTCATTTTCACTTTCAGAACTATATACAATACGGCGGCATTTTCGTCTAGGGTACGCGGTAACCTCAATTGATTCATCGCTTGACTCATCCGAAGTTGATAATATAAATCTACATGAGCGTTTTCAAAACGTGATCGGACCGATACCACATCAATACTATCGATACCAGCCCGGAAATTATGATTCGGTATCGAATAATATCCAAGACGTAGGTATCACAAATATTGATACCCGTTTGATACTTCTATGAAAGTATCGATACCCATTCGATACTTCTAGGAAAGTATCGATACCCGTTTGATACTTCTATGAAAGTATTGATACCTATTTGATACCTCTATGAAAATTGCAATACCCGTTTCATATCTTTCGAAGTTTTGGATACTCATTTAACATTACTGAATGTACATAATATGAATATCTAAATCAGAGAAGTTGTAGCATTCAATAACCTACAATTCATTGATCTTAATTTTTTTATTCTTAGGTAACATTATAATACGTCGAAATCAATAACACTAAATATTAATAATATCATAATATTATAATAAAGAATTAAGAAATAATATTTTATCAACTGTAGTGTCTTTCAGTCTGTTTCTCTTTTTACATAATAATTCTCCGGCTTTTGAAAATACGCGTTCCGCCGGTACAGAAGTTGCCATTATGCAAAAATATTTTTTGGCTAAGATGGACATTTTGCTGTACTTCATCACGTTATTTTTCCAATAGATCAGTGGATCTTTTCTTCTTTCCAAAAGAGGCTCTTTTAAATAATTATCTAACTCAAACTGTATACTATTTTGTACTGAGACTATTCTATTTTTCTGTGCCACGCAATTATCGAAGGCAGTCCAAAAATTTGGTTCGGTTTCTTCGGTCGTCGTCGTTTCGGAAGTTGTTTCCGAATTCATTTCACACGTTGATACTGGCAATATAGAGCAGGAATGTGAGGTAGTAACATTTGCTACCCTTATTAAATTGTTCTGTACCACCGTGCAAATCGCATCGTTTGAGAACGATAATTCACGAAACCGTGGGTCTAACAATGTAGCAGTGGTATATGTCTCATTTAATTCAATGTCGCCGAAATATTTATTTAATTGAGATATCAATTCTACACGGAGCTGTTCTTTGATACTATCTTCATCAGGAATAATGTGTAGAAAAGTAAGTAATTGGTTTTTGATCAGTATAATTTTTGAGATGGTTACTCTTTTCTCCGCACTAACTTCTTCGGTTGCAAAAAGAAATGGTTTTAAAATAGGTAAAATTTTTGCTATTGCGTCCCACTCAACATCAAGCAATTTATCAAAATTAATTTTTAAGGACGACAGTGCTAATACTATTGCCTGTTGTTGCTCATTTAATCTATTAAGCATTTCGTATGTGGAATTCCACCGAGTGTCTACCTCCATTTTTAGTTTATGATTCGGTAAACCTAATATATTTTGCACTTCGGTCAATTTATCTTTTGCCAATGAACTTTGCCTAAAATGTGTTACCATACGTCGACATTTTTCACGGAGAATACGTATGTCACCAATAGCATTTAAGGATTTTTTAACAACAAGATTTAGGGTGTGAGCAAAACACGATATGCTGAGAGTTGGTTTTTGAAGCTGTTTTACACCGGCAATCATATTGGCAGCATTATCTGTGACCACTGCAACAATTTTGTTCTGTACATCCCATTCTCCGAATGCTGTATCTAAATAACCAGAAATTGCAGCAGCCGTGTGACGTCCTGTCATTTTAACTGTTTCAATGGTATATGATTTCATTTCAAAATCAGGACTAATAAAATGACACGTAATTGTAAAGAAACTGTCATTGTTTATGCTCGTCCATGTATCGGTGGTTACGCACACATGATCAATATCGTGCAGCTCCTTCTTTACTTCCTCCTTTTGTTTTTCATATTTCTCAGTTAATAATTTCTTTAAAGTTTTCGTAGAAGGTAAGACGTATTTGGGATCAAGGTATTTCATTATTTGTGTGAAACCCTTATCCTCAACAATCGAGAACGGTTGAAGATCTGTCACAATTAAATTTAAAATTAATTCATCAATTTTTTGTTTCCTGCTATTATCATCAGTATATGGTGTGATAACCTGATGGCTATTAATTGTATCATTTTGTGACTCTTTATAAATATTGTGCACTTTCAAATGCTTTATCATATTGGTTGTACACTTATTAGATTTTAATCTTTTCTTGCACCTGCTACATTCTACGTCACTATCTGTGACATTAATATAATGGTCCCAAACCCATGAGCGTTTCGGCATTTTTAAAATGTATATGCTACAAACAATGAAAGTATATATTCTATAAGTTAAAAGTTTGCTCTGTGAGTTTATCATATACTTATTATACTTACATATACTATATATGTCCTTTATATAATATGTCTGTAAAGTACACAAGATTTGTTGCTCTACGGTTCCGAATTTTCTTTCGGTACAAATATGCCTTAGATACGTGCTATATGAAGTACGCTCAACGACGCGTCTGTTGATTTCTGCGGTATCAAACGAGTATCGATACTTTCATGAGGTATTGATACTTTCATGAGGTATTGATACTTTCATGAGGTATCAAACGGGTATTGATTCGGTGTAAGCACTTTTGGAATTGATATCGATTCAAGAAGTATCAGTATCGAAAATTGATACCAAGTATCTAAAATTTCAATACGTATCGATACTGTCCATTGAGTACTTTAGTACCGAATTGATTGAATATCATCAATAGTATTGGTATCAGTCCGATCACTAGCGTTTTGTACTAAAAAGGAGTTATATTTCAGTGGAAATAGAACTGGAACTACCTCCGTCGTTTACTTCTATATTACCTATCATTAGGGCTAAAAATAAAAATTGAGTAACTCGCTCAATTCAAAAATTAAAAAGGATGAAAGAATAATCTAATAAAAGTAAATAATAGAAACTTGTTTTCCAACAGAATCAAATGAAAAACAAAAAATATCTTAAAAGTTATCTCCGCATATTTACCTACTCCTTCTTTTGTTTTAAATAATTTATTTTATTTCTCTCGTTTTTTATTCAACAAATTCGAGTGCAGCAGGTTTTTTACTAATCGAAAAGTTTCGAACGGACTGACTTTTGCACTCAAACTAGTCGCAGCGCCACGTGTATCACCGGTGGTACACGATGTGATAACTGCTCTAAACAAGAGAACTACTTATCTACTGATGATATAATGAAATATTGTGTGATAATATATCGATCTTTAGTCAAAATATCAAATGGCCTGAACGACAAGTCAGGCAAAAATGGCTTGGTACGGAACGTGTTAAACTGCATCAGCAGACTCTCCTCACTTGGCGCTGCTCTCCGAATTGGTGTTGCTAAACTGAATAAATATTTATAAATTGTTTTAAAATCTTTTTCTTTCTTTCTTGTCTCAGTGGTGTCTTGTCTTGTTTTATTTATTAACCAAGACAATTAACATTTTTTTGGTTTGGCAGCGCCAGGTATTTTGAATTAAATAAAATATTTATTCGTATTAAAATATTTACTTCTATAAAAATATATCTGGTTAATATTATTTAATACATTTTTTCTTTGTACGATTGTGATTTTTTCATTGTATAAATAGCCATTGTGATAATTTGGTGCAACTTTTGTATATCATTACTTTTGTAAAGTTAAATGTAGCACATTAATAAATTTATATTAATTTACGACAATGTTTTTAAATGGGATTCATTTTGATGGGATTATATACTTGGCGCTCTTTTTTGTACCTTTTTTAAAAAATGGTAATTTTGTGGAGATTATCATAAACCGCGACCGTGCTGAAACGCTTTGGCCGAACTTGGTTAATATTTGAGAACTCCGTTTAGGAGATATGTAGGTTAGGGTGGGCCGAAAAACCCAAATTTTCGAAACTCGAAACAGCGTGGTGCGAAAAAGTTGCTGTTGGGGAAGATAAATCGAGGCCAAAAAAGAATTTTGAAATCGGTCCATATTTTGACCCTCGCGCAACGCCGTCAAAGTTTTTAATTTTTGCCCGCGTTTGACGACTTCCGTATGTTTTCTTAAAAATGTTTATATTTCACTGTTGCATACATACTGCTCATTGTCGATATCTTTCACGACTTTTACTTCTTCATGTTGAATTGTGCCTTGTTTGTGGAGGAAGACACATTGAGCTATAAGAATATCTGGAGAGGGAACAGAGCAATGGGTGGCCGGTCCGAGAAAGAGGGAAGAAAACGGTTGAATCTATCTCTGTCTTACAACAGGCTATGAATGTATAATGCATGTGAGTGAAGTTATCTGCGCACACACAACATACATAACACAGATAGTACAGAGTGAGAGAGATAATAGGAAAAAGGATAGGTTCACCCGTGATCTTCTATTTCCCTCAGACCGCTGTCGCCTCTACTTCTTCCCACTGCTGTTCCCTCTCCAGGTATTCTTATAGCTCAATGGGAAGACATGATTTCTTTGGACATCAACGTGGTTCGCATTAAACCATCCATATGCCTGTATGGTTTTCCATAAAGGAGAATAGTTCCACCATAGACGGTCCCGAACATGTGTCCAAGGTTATTGAAACATTAAGATACTTAGCTGAAAACCTCCTCCAAATTTTGGATCCTATCATCCAACGCAACGGGTTCTTTACACATTCTGACAACTTGCTCTTGACAATGGCGATGGATGAAAGAAGAAATATTAGAGAACTTGGCCTAAAAAGAATCATCGAGGCAAGAAAATCACCTCTGAAGCAAAAAAAGCCGACTCGTGACTTCTTCATTTCAAAAATCAATTTTGCTGCGACAGATTATTCAGAAATTATCGACTGGAGTTCAATTAACTCTTCACCACCTCTTTTACGTCATCTGTCAACTGAACACATTACATCACTGAATCGGGATTTACTTCAGACTGGGATACTAGGAACTTTCCTGGCCATACCCAAACACTTGAGCGCTGGGTTAAGTTAGTGACGGAAGCAGCAGGAACAGTTGTTAGGTATAAAAACAGGGATGGTTTTATCCGGACCACGTTAATGTCCAGGGAAATCATGCCTTCCTTCACAAACAAGGTACAATTCAACGTGAAGAAGTAAAAGTCGTGAAAGATATCGACAATAAACAGTATGTATGACCTATGTCGTTGGTTGGTTGGGAATGGCGTGGGTGGTACTCGAAGTGCAGCCACCTTTCCGTGGTGAGTTCTGAGTCGTGTTAGGTATTTAACTCAAGCCAAGAGCAGCACAGCTAATGAATTCTATGTATTTATGTGCTGAAATAATATTTTGTGATCTTCAACAGTGAAATATAGACATTTTTAAGAAAACATACGGAAGTCGCCAAACACGGTCAAAAATTGAAAACTTTGACGGCGATGCGCGAGGGTCAAATATGGACCGATTTAAAAATTTCTTTTTGGCCTCGATTTGTCTACCCCAACGGCAACTTTTCCGCACTATGCCGTTTCGAGTTTCAATTTGGGTTTTTCGGCCCACCCTAATGTAGGTCCTCCTACACCGGCGAATTCGTAGAGGGTGGGAAGGGGGAGTGTCCCCATCCTACTCCAGGAAAACCAAGCAACGTCTTCACTTTTGCTGCCCGTCTACAGTGGGGACTCCACACTGATAGTCTGATACGTAACAAATAAATACGCATCTTGCCTCTACTTTCAAGTCTTTCGCGTCTCAACATCCGCACATTTTTATTTCTATGTAAATTAGATCACACTTCACAACACACTATCTCTTTATTTTAATTTATGTGTTTCATCCATAAGGCTCCCATAAGGCATACTCGTCGTGCCTTCTCGCTGGTATGGGGACCTGTACGACCATGATATTGCAAATATTCTTTGATTGACACAGCGTTGGCATCTTATAAATTCTATATGCGCTTCCAGAACAATAGGCCCCACTGAAAATCTCAGTGTGGCCATATGCGCCATCGGCGAGGGCTGGCATAACTACCACCATGTGTTCCCATGGGACTATAAAGCTGCGGAACTAGGAAATTACAGGACCAACGTCACTACAGCATTCATTGATTTTTGTGCTCGCATGGGTTGGGCGTACGATATGAAAACCGTCCCTGCCGAAGTGGTAATGAAACGGGCGGCCAGAACCGGTGATGGATCAAGGTACATATGCGTATAATAAATCCAACATTTCGAAATAGGACTGTAACGGAAATGGCAAAAGTGTCAAAGAAATCGGAGATTTCTTTTCATCAGAAAATCGTTAAACGAAAAAAAAAATTGAGATTGAATACAGATTATTTAAGAAAATTAGATGTCAAGAAGATTGAACGAAACTAAATTACAATTCTTCAATCCCTTTATAATTAACATCATCAACAATTACTTTTGTGGAATTTTCCATAACGAATACATAGAAAGAAGTGTTAAAGTTGAACGTAATTTAGAAAGTATCAAACTTATGAATTTGGAGTAAAGATGATAATATCAGGTGCCAAAAGAATTATATAAACAAATTTAAGTTAGAAATTTGAAGTAAATAAATTATGTGGGATCAGGAACCGCCACCATAAGAGAGGACACGGAATAGCGAAGATCGGGGAAGTCGGCGGTAGCCGAGGTGGTTAAGGAGGCCGTCTCAACGGGCCTTGAACGTGTGCGGACGCTCACATAAGCTAAGTTAAGCATGTGCGTATACGCGTGTAGTAAACAAACCGTAAATTACCATTTTCGTCCTGGAATCGGCCATAAGGAAGTTTTGAGGGTACAGTTACGTTCAGTAAACATCTGTGCAGGGTGGTCTAGTGCATTTGACCGCTAATAAACACTGTATGTTGAAATAATAATGAATTTATATGTCACGCTGGTGTTACGTAGCTGCAGCACACCATTAGCACCGCCTACGGAGAAGCCCTGAAGCTTCATTCTGTCAGTTTTCGATTCATAAATTCATTATTATTTCAATGTACAGTGTTTATTAGCGTTCAAACGCACCAGGCCACCCTGCACAGATGTATACTGAAGGTAAGTGTACCCGCAAAAACTTCCTTCTGGCCGATTCCAGGACGAAAGTTGTAATTTACGGTTTGTTTACTACGCGCGTATACGTACACGCTTAACTTAGCTTGTGTGAGCGTCCGCACACACTCAAGGCCCGGTGAGACGGCCCCCTTAAGGCGGCTGGGCCAACGCGCAAATCTTAGAGATCGCGAGTTCGAGTCCCGTTGAAGCGACTTTCCTTTGTCCGTGATCCTACAATTAGAAATATATTAAATGATATCTAGACGTTTAATATCGAAATGAACTTGAAAATGGGAATGTTTCAAATTGGTGGCGTTATTAAAAATGATACTGTTAAATGAAGGGTATGCTGAAGGTGATATATGAAATTTGAATAAAGTTACAAACATAGCAAATCTAACAGTACGAAAGTCAGAAGTGTTTCGGATATTTGTAACCATTCATTTTTAAAAAGATTGCAGAAGAATAGCTCTGAATTCTCGTCTCCAGGTACAAACATGAAAACACACACCACCACAGTCATGAGGGTGCAAAATGGGGATGGGGCGACGCGGACATGCAACTCGACGAGATCCAGGAAGTGGAAATCATCAACAAAAGCGACTAAATAATCGTTTCGCAGCGACTTCACTAAAATTTTCAGTTGACTTCGCACGAGCGATCGCATAAGAGGAGCGATCAATCGTTCACAACGTCAATTAATACCTATTTCTGTCGGGGCCGTTCCTCTGTGAAAGATCGGTTATTTGGGGAATCGTGTGATTTAGAATATCGTGAACAGCGTTTTATCGTAATAAGAGAAAGATTCATGAAATGAAGAGTGAGATATCTAAAATTATAGCTTCAGTTTTTTGACACAATCGATTTCGAGAACAGCCTGCGTGGAGAGCGACACATTAAGAAAAGAAATGTAAGAAATTAAAGATTTGGGGATTCCACTTTTTACGTCTGATCGAAGTCATATAATTCAACCGTTCTCTCGTGAAACTAAATTAATTTGTGACTTTTTGAGTTATCGTTTTCAGCGTCGCGAGCGTTTCCTTTCTCGAATTTTCGATAGTCTCAAGGCGATTCTACCAGATTTGTTGTAGTCGGACAGTTAACTAGCTGATTCTGCTCGGCGTGCATTACATCAATTGTCGTAAGTAGTATGATAGAAATATAAAAATGATCGTAATACACATCGAGCAACGTAGAGTTATTGTAACCAAAGCACATAAACTGTATATCGATTAATCGATTAGTTCTTGGATAAAGAAAAAGGCATTTCGCGTCGGGAAATCACGAGTATTTTAAATCTAGACGATCGCGCAATAGTTTCTTCGCCGTCCATCAATACGGAAAATAACATGTAGAATAGTATCATCGGTAGCTGGTCAAGTTCGAGAAACGTTTCTGACTTGGATAAATTATTATTTATGATAATAAACAGGGCACAACACAGTTAGAAAGGTCAGTACAGTAATGCATAGTAAACAGTGCCCTTCGCGCTAGTAATTTCTTGTTCGAGCCACATAACTGTAATCCTCAACTATGGTGAAGGTCACAGATATTGGCCGGTCTGAGCGGTTCGTGAACAGCGATCAAGGAGAAATCAAACCTCTCCATGCAAACTTAACGCGTACTGATAAATTTGTCACTTCGAGTTGAATAGTTGCACACCTATTCACGAATGAGTCGCGAAGAGTAACGGGAATGCTACTCGGTTCCTCTTGTGGCGTGGCATCAGAAGGAGTGAAAGCGTTAGGAAAAGGATCGTTGAGGCAACCAACTGGCATGGTGGGAGTTACCCCTTGGTCCCACTCGCTCTGTCCGGCCGATACATTTCAACTACCGCATATTGAGTGAGAGTCAACATCATTTTTACTGTTGTTTCGAAAATATATTTAACTGATTATTGCAGTTTAAGGACAATGTTAAGTTCCAGAGGGGATTACTAACCTATGAGCGTACAGCAATTGCTATACACCATTAGAAAGATTTTGCCAAAACGAATCGATTGATACCATTTTTATCTTCGAAATCAGATGGGATCACCTCGAAAAATGGCCTCAAAGTTCGATATTATGCGGTTTCGAACAAAGTAATCCTCTAGCAGGATGGCTCATGACCTTCATTTCTGGGCCGTGTTAGGCTCGGGCTGGATGGGCTTTTACTACCCGTTTCTTTTGTTTAAAACAATTGAGGTCATTTTTTAGGTGATCCCGTTTGATTTCGATGTTAAAAATAGTATCAAGCGATTCGTCTTAGCGAGATCTTTCCAATGGTGTATAGCAATATCACTGTATGCTCGTAGGTCAGTAATCCTCTATGGAACTTAACATTGTCCTTTATTACTCGTTGTTAATCTACTATCAAAAGTATCATAAGTAACTAAATTAACATAATGTTTCCACTTATTTCTTTTACTGAAATCAAATTGCGCATTATCTATAGACGAAGGATTTTCAGTACATTTTAAGTATATATCAGTATATATCGAGGAATCAGTATATTTATGTCTGAATCTAGAAATAATTCACTTCCGTTAATTAATAAGCTAATTATTAATTAGTAAGTAAACAGAAGAAATTTTCAATACTTCTTGACTCACCATTTTATTGACATTTCACGAGTAATTTATCGTCTGTAAAATCTTAGACCTTACTACGAAATAATGAATCGACTTAGGTTTTTTATTATTTAACAATGGACGTGAAGGAAGAAACATTGGCGCGATCAAAGCATGAACATAATCAGAGAGTCGATGAAAATAATCGATTCTACGAATAGAAGACTCGAGCTCTATGTTCGTTTGTCTTTCCACAGCATATCTTTTGAGAAATCGAGCTCGAGTCATTTACGAGGTACGATGGTTTACTGTTAAGACCGCGACTAGGACAGAGTCAATTAAATGTACAACTTTATTGTATCAATCGACGATTGCGAGCAAAACTATTCGACGAGTCACGCAAAGCATCTTTCGTTCCATGAAGTAACAA
This sequence comes from Andrena minutula, assembly GCA_929113495.1. NCBI lineage: Eukaryota > Metazoa > Arthropoda > Insecta > Hymenoptera > Andrenidae > Andrena > Andrena minutula. The sequence continues at coordinate 31,674,030 of OV815995.1, read as the reverse complement.
CAGTAATAGCAACAAGTGCGACAATCCAACATCGATGTCTTGCCTTAGGACCCCAATTGTCCTGTCACGCGAATCCATGTACGTATCGCGTAAATTTTTTTAAAAATGGGACAGTGGCGTTAAAAAAAAAGGAAAGGAGGCATCGATGATTGAATTGCATAAAAATTCGAAAAATCGTGCTTTTGGCCGTTGAAATTGTTTTTCGTCGTGTAGGTATGTCTTTTTTGTTTGTTGATTCTACGATTACTATTTATTTATTGTCGAGACTAGTATGATTATTTACCAAGTTAATTTATATAAAATTTGTTTCATAGGTGTAAAGGATGTATGTACAAAATGATCATATGAAAGCGCACAAGTTCTTCGAGTCCGCGATTTGTTTGATTGTTTCTTAACCAGGATATGTGATTTATTGTGTAAGTACGCAGTTTATGAAATTTAGAACTCTTCTGTGCATTTAATATGGATTCCTACGATAAGAGGACGTATCCTGTAGTCATTCTGAAAGTAGTTTTGTCACCTACGATGCGTAATCACGGTTTTAAAAGCGCCTCCGCCGTTATTTTTTGTAAACATTCGCCCTACTCACCATTGTAAAAGGAAAAAAGATGTATATATATTTACATAAGAGGTAACCTGACTTACTATCTCGGTCTTTACATATTCAATAAATTACAAAATCTGCAAATACATTTTCACACGCAATTGAAAACTATTTTCTGAATACAAAGTATATATACCTATGCCTGTAAAAATACTAATTCTGTGATGGAAAGTTCAGTCAGCTATTGTCGACAACGATACAATTTTTTTTCAGTAAACTTTATAAAGTTTATAATGTGAAGAGACCATTCGTAGTATTGTACAAAAGTGCGTTACATGCTGGTCATTCTGCGGAATGACATAGAGGTGTAATTGTACGCGAAATCAGCATTTCAACTCCATCTATGGCCTAAATACCCTAATTAGGCAGGTGGCAACGGCCTGTTCGCTCATGTGGAGCGCGGATCGAGTCCCCTTCCATCGACTCGCGATCGATGGAAGGGGAAGGCTCGCCGTTCCAGGAAATCGAGCTAGAATTCCTGGATCGGCCACTCTGTTCTTGACCGCTTCAACTACAGGTAATATTATTTTTCACTTAAGCACCTTGCTTGCCTTTTACCTTCGCCTTTGCTGCGAATCTTAACGCTTAGCGACTTTGCTTCGCACGTTCATTGCACGCTTTAACGCTTAAATTATAGTTAATTTGGACTTGGACATTGTAAATTGTTTGTGTAAAATAGTATTGAATTTAATTGTGTATTTGACTGCTGTACATATCTGAATTATAATTGTTGTGTTTAATCGAACCGCTTAAATATCGTATCGTGCGCTTCTAATCGTTCCTAAACAAATTACTGTATTAAATTAATAACTAAACTGATTCCTTGCGCCAATTCCGATAATTCTTTATAACAGTAATCTAATTATGAGATCCTGATTTCGCCAGGTGCGAACTTTATTTTGTCGGTGCTAGGCCAGCTCGATGGAAAGGAGAGTAGGCGACACGATCCTTGTTGGGACTGGCACAATTTATTCCCCAGTGGTCACTTTGGCCACTGGACGTCACAAACAACAATACACAGAGACGACGAACAATATAATACAGTAACGTGTGGGCGTTGAGCGTTGGTGGGTCGCGTTACACAGTAAATAGGCGCAATGGGCGCAGAGTGTGAAAATGCGATCCTTTACACGGTCGATCTTGCGCGCGGTCCGGCCCGCGGGCCGGAACAGCCACACGCCGCGCGGCCCGCAAAAGTACGTGAAGCCGGATCGTGGCGCTCCTACGCGCAGGCCAGAAGGTCGTACCCGTCACTACTTAGAGACAGCGAGATCGGGCTCCCATTTCTACGTCGACTCCACATGCTTTTTACACGATCCACCGCAGTGGTGTATTGTGTACTACTTGTTCGATGTATATCATCGATCTGCGAAACGATCGGCAAGACACGATCGCGATATACGTTCGCGAAAAGTATACAAATTCCTCGATATGCCTGGCTTATAGAGGATATCATAAATGCTGTTACTGTAGGGTACACTGAAACATCTGTTTTTAGGAAGCTACATTTGGTTGACCTGAAGGTGCTATAAATTCTGGAAATGGTTTACAACTCAGTTATAACGACTGTAAAAAATTCTCAAAAAACTCACGTTTACGCTGTTACCCCGATGCGTGGTTGCTGCGCTCAGGTGAAGAAGACCTCTGGCCGTGCTGCTCTGTGCCTTCGCACGGGATGACCCGCGTTGTACTCGTCGTTCTAGTACGGGATGACCCGCGTTGTACTCGTCGTTCCCCGTACGGGATGACCCGCGTTGTACTCGTCGTTCTAGTACGGGATGACCCGCGTTGTACTCGTCGTTCTAGTACGGGATGACCCGCGTTGTACTCGTCCGGATGTGGCCTTCGTGCTGCCACCGAATCCGCCTCTCCAATGGTTGGACGGAAGACTGATCCCCAGAGGATCCGTTGCCTTGTTGCCGCGGCTGTAGCTCTTTGTATGCTACCGAAGCCGTTCTGCTGGGATGTTGCACCTCGTGTGCAGCCGAATCTCCAGCCGATAACTTGTGATGTGGACACGTTTCCAACGATTATATCCGGCTCGAAGGACCAATGTTGAGCACGACGTTATGTTCGGGCTTCTTAAGATAATTTTTTAATTACTTAAGCCACGTTGAAATTATACCAAGATGATGGCAATGAAAATGGTAATGTTTGGTTAATAATAGCTTTATTTCCGAACTGTATCGTTCGAGTCACAAGGACCCTCTGGTTCCACCGGCGTGTCGAGCCGATCGCGCCACGCTCTCCCCTCCTGGGGTGTCAGTCGCTAGCGCACATTGTTGCCACAAAACGGCGAATTCTTTCTGAGCGCTTCCAAGAACTTACAGCGTTGCTAATACGCAACACGATCCACGTCACTTTCGCCAAGATCCGGTGCGAAATGTAGAATTTTCGATTCGCCACGTCTTAGGGGGCAACATTTTACGGCCTCCCCTGGTCACGAGGGTCCAAGTCCTTGAAACCCATCGAGGCACGGCTTATCGACGGCGTTGCCTCTGGAGTCTTGGCTGCCAGGCTCGTCGCGCGCCTCAGGATTTCTGCACTGTCGGAAATCCTGAGGCGCGCGACGAGCCTGATTTCAAGTGGCGTTTTTTCCTTTTCTAACTACCTCTTCTGTCTCTTACGTAAACACTTCTGGAGTGTAGGTTGGACCGCGGGCAGGAGCGTGGTGCTTTCTGGCGCGCGTGCAGGAGTGTGGTGCTTTCTGACGCGCCACGCAAGAGCGTGGGTGAAAAATATGACCTGCATCACGCGCCATCAGAAGACTACCCTCTTTCTTCAGGACATCTTGCACATTACACATCTTCATCCTTTATCTTACATATAACATCACTTGCATACGAGCTATTCCACGTCAAAACGGATAGAGGGAAAATTTAGTTTCACCGCTTCTCTTCAAAATTACAGTATGTGTCGATAACCTTGCAAAAATAAAGTATACTGAATTATAGAGGCCTATGTCAAATAGTTTTCGAAATATTTAATGTTAAAGTCTTAAAAATTGGAACAAAATCGGCTGCCGCGTCATCACTTATACTGTAATATCTCGGTCACTTTTACAGATAACGTCTCCGTCATGGGCTCATTTTAAAGCTGAAGGAATGCTTTCTCAACCCGTATATAGAATATTTTATTTATTGTTAATAATCTTGACAGTAATTGATGTTAAAGTTTCAAATCCCGATTTGACGTCGTTCCCACCCATGTTCCAGCTTGAAAAAAATACCATTCGATTCGTTGAGCCTTCAGCTAATAAATGCGTTTTTCAAAAAAGTGGAGAGAATTTGTAAACAGTTAACAAAAAAATAAAACTTACGATAGTGCACACCGCTGAGAACTGCATGGATCACATGGTCAGTCCGCACGCACGCGTTTTCAAAACAATCGCCTAGAGTAGGAAAGTATTTATATACGATGCGACAAAACAAACTTTTCGTTCAGTGTTTTCGGTATTCTCGAGAAAAATAATAGGCATATCTGCTTACCATACAAAAGATTAGCAATAGTAGGTAGCTTTTAGTCATTCTTCCTTTTCTTTTTTTACATGTTGTCACTGAACAAAAAGTTTGTTTTGTCGCATCGTATATAAATACTTTCCTACGCTAGGCGATTGTTTTGAAAGCGCGTGCATGCGGACTGGCCATGGGATCTATGCAGTTCTAAGCGGTGTGCACTATCGTAAGTTTGATTTTTTTGTCAACTGTTTACAAATTCTCTCCACTTTTTTGAAAAACGCATTTATTAGCTGAAGGCTCAACGAATCGAATGGTATTTTTTTTCAAGCCGGAACATGGGTGGGAACGACGTCAAATCGGGATTTGAAACTTTAACATCAATTACTGTCAAGATTATTAACAATAAATAAAATATTCTATATACGGGTTGAGAAAGCATTCCAGTAGTAAGGTAAAGCGGTTTCTAACCCGGGTGTGCTGAGGGGAGCGCGGGGGCGGGGGGAAAGTGAGGGCGCGCGGGGGAGCGCGGCGGAGGGAAACCTGGGCGCGGGGCCTGCGGGGTGAGGAAGACAGGTTGCGCGCGCACGCGCCGCGGAGTGGGGGAAGCCGCGACGATGGAGGGGATCAGTCCGGGCCGAGCCGCCGCGGAGGCCTCTCCAGACCGGACCCACCGTCGGAAATTTTTCAGAGGGAGGCATTGACCCCCGAAAAAAATCTCTCTCAGAACTTGGCCCACCCGAACCTAACCTAGGGTGGGAGCTGTCCTTAATATGAATATAATAATAAGAAATAATAGAAATAATAGAAATAATGAAAATTATGTGACGAGCAGGAAAACGGAAGATGGGCAAATAAATGGAGAAATAAAATACCTTTTAAGAATATATATTGTTACAAAAAGAATATAATTATAAATAGAATATAAAAACATGATTAAAATTGATTCGGTTTAATTATTCCCACTCGGTAACATCTTTAGTAAATAGTTCAGTTAATAATAAATCTATAGGAACTTGCGCAGGGTCAGTTTGAATTCCAACAACGCTAGCCCAAAGCCCTGATACTTTATTCCTATAAGTATCCAAATGAATATTGTTAGCTGTGACGTTTCGCCAAGCCACACTCTTTGGAGGACGCGCAAGATTCTTCTGAGATATAGTTATTTGCACATTATCATCATCGTCGAAATAGCCGAAAAACGTTTGTTGTTCATATCGATGCATCCAATATTCCTCATCATAATCATCATCATCATCCTCTAAGTAGTCGAGTATTGGATTTTGGATTTTTTGTTTTTTAAAAACTTTTAAAAAAATGTCGCCATCGTGAACAGCTTCCGCCTCATAAAGTTTTGCACCTAGAATTTCTTCGGTTTGAACCGCAACATTTTGACAGGCCACATACACTTTCGGGCTGGAAGGATGGATAATTGACGCAGCAGCGGTGATCGTAGCAGTAGCCGGACGTTTCAAATTAATGGGCAATGACATAATCTGAAACCGATTTTTCTTATAGTTCTCACCGTTACTAACACTACGATTCACTAAAAAATATGATAATGGAAACTTACGGTATTAATCGATTGTATTTCCATGTGTTGAACGATTGATAATATCCTTCAAAGCAATTTCACAACTATTAGCTGTCACTTTGACTATGATTTGAATGCAACTGGTCTCGCTGCATATCCTGGCTCTCACATGCTAAAATCCCATCCTATCATGAAATCGAGAAGTGCCTAGCTTTGCAATAGTACGATGTCATTGTTCTTCATTATCTTCGTCACAGGCCACCCGTGTCCTTATCTTCTTCTTCACTGACCATCCTCTTCTTATTCACATGTATCTTCTTTCCCTTCTTCGAACCATATGCATCGAACGGCTTTTAACGGCTTTGATCGTGAGGCTTGAACGAATTTTTCAGAAATTGTTTCGAACAATGTCGGGAAAGATCGGCGTTTTTTTTTTCGACACCGCGTCTTCGAGGGAAAGAGACGGAGCATTACTTTAAAGTTAAAATTCTAGGAGGGAAAGAGAGAGTAATACATAGGGGATAGAATCGCATGCATTCTAAAGCTAACAGTATTTCAAAGGGTTCCGATTTAACGTCGCCGCGTATCGCGCGATAGCATGCGTAATTCGACTCCTCTGGAGCAGCCGCGCGGGATGATATCATTTGATGGCGCGAAGAACGCTCGAACGAAACAGAATTAGCGCGAATCATAGAAAGAATTATGCAGCGTCAGCAAATCTTAAAGTTAGGTGGCAAGGAGGATGACGGGTAAATAAAATTGAGAAATTATATACGTTTATGATATATATATATATTGTTACAAATCATAAAATTAAAAGAATATAATTTACAATTTTTTACTACGACCATCATCCACAATATGATTGAGAGTACAATCACATTTTATTCTAAAGCTAACAGTATTCTAAAGCGTTCCGATTTAACGTCGCAGCGTCTCGCGTGATCGTAAGTAACTTGACTTCCCTGGAGCAGCCGTGCAGGGTGACGACATTTGACAGCGCGAAGAACGCTCGAATCATAGAAAGAATTATGTGGTGTCAGCAGAAATTTTTTTTCCATACCAATATGTGATGGAAATTTTTTCCCCAACACAGAGAAATAATAATTTTTTAATCACCGATATATAACGAACTATTATGTAGCAAACAGATATATTTTTTTCCGAACCATTATATAGCCAGCATTCTAAAGCTAACAAGTTTTTAAAACGTTCTGATTTAACGTTGCAGCGTATCGCACGATCGTGTGTAATTTGACTCCTCTGGAGCAGCCGCGCGGGATGATATCATTTGGCAGCGAGATGAAGGCACGAACAAAATATAATACTTTTTTCGGAAACGTCGAATCTCAGAATTAGGTGGCAAAGAGGGAAGGAGAATGATGGGTGAATAAAATTGAGAAATAATATAGAATAATACAAGCACAAATATAAAAATATAAAATACAATACAATAAATTAATAAAATAAAAATATAAAAACATAATATAAAAATAGAATATAAATAGAATATAAAAATAAAAAATAAAAATATAAAAAAACATTATAAAAAGAAAAAATATAGGAATAACAATAATAATAATTTAATTTATTATCCACTTTTGTGTTACAATTTAACGATCCTATACTCTTTCCATTTCATTCCCGTGATTGTGTCAATGTAAGTCCTACCGTTCTAATGTATCCTGCTGAGTCACAACAATTTTTTCTATTTCACAAGTGTTTCCTAATCTATTTTATGTTGCATAATCTTCTTTTATCATTTTCCTGTTCTTCCCATATTTTCCTTCTCCCTATTATCTCCCGTAGAATAGCCAAGTTTCATTCCATTTCATTCCCGTGATTGTGTCAATGTAAGTCCTACCGTTCTAATGTATCCTGCTGAGTCACAACAATTTTTTCTATTTTACAAGTGTTTCCTAATCTATTTTATGTTGCATAATCTTCTTTTATCATTTTCCTGTTCTTCCCATCTTTTCCTTCTCCCTATTATCTCCCGTAGAATAGCCAAGTTTTTCCTTTCTCCTCTAATTACCTCTTTCCAATTCCTCCCACTCTCTCCACTTACTTCACATGCTTCAATCACATGTTTCACTGTTTCTTCCTCTTTCTTACAAAGCCTACATATCCTTTCTTCGTTCATTAGCCAATATTTGCATACCCTTGTTTCACTATCCTTTATGAATCTTCCTACCCTTTCTAATTCTCCTCTCCTTTTTTCCCATAAGTATTTCGGCTTATCTCCTGGTTTCCTTGCCACCTCTCTTAATTCTCTTAGGAGCATTGACTCTTTTATTTTCATCTCTCTTTCTTGTTCTTGGACGTCTTTACTTATCTGCTCTATTTTGGTTCTCACTTCTCCCCAATAAAAATATAAAATAAAACACAATACAATATAAAAATCAATATAAATATGAAAGAAAATAAAATAGAAGTAAGTAATAAATATAATATAATATAAAAAGAATATAATATAAAATAAGAAAAAATATAAAAAAATCAATATAAAAATACAATATAATAAAAATAAAATGTAATAATAATAATAATAATTTCATTTATAAAGAAAGACAATAAAAATGTGAGTAAGTGAAATGAGCTGTGAAGAGAGGTTAATAAACTCGGAAGAAGGATAGGAAGAACGTGGGAGAATATTAATGAGAGGAAATGAAGTAACGAAAAGGGAAAGAATAAGAATCAAATTCTTGGAATGGAGAGGATGGTCAAATGAAGAATGGAAAAGAAGAAGATTAAATGGGGAAGATGTGTGGACCAAAATAGAGCAGATAAGTAAATGCAATTGTTACGTGCCGCGGCCTTTAGTGTTCGAGCGGCGCGTTTTAGACGGCCAAATTCTGATCAGGGGTATCCCACAATCTTTGATTATCAGAATTTGTCGTATTTATGTAGGTAATGGCAAGGAGGCTCGCCGCACTCGCAACAGTCAATTATTTTATTTACTTATCTAAATACCTTATCAGAAGGATAAGGGGTAGATTTTGGGATCGTTGGTGCTCTAGTCCCATACGGGTCTTTTCAAAGGAATCGGACAGGTAATTAATGAGTATAATTTAATGAATAATAAAGCTTTAATGCCGAAATATTGGATGGTTGTAAAACATATAGTACTGAATATGTAAAGTAAAATTAATCAACAACAAACATAGACATTCGCGCTATCGGGCACAATTCCTGATTAGGGGAATCCCACAATCATTTGATTATCAGAAATTGTGTTAAGTACGATTCAATCATAATACAGTGTACAAAAGAGATAATAGGTGCAACTCACCAGACAATTGATATTGAATTGACAAATATAATTTATGTTTTTCGGTTGGAATGTTTTCCTGTGGTCTGATGATATATCTAAATCAGAAAAAGAGATAAAACGCGAAGACACACACATACACACACTTAGTTATCTGAGCGAGTGAATCCGAATTGAATTTTAAACAAGACCGAATAAAAGTGGTTTTAAAAGAACAATATGAGTAATAATAAATGAATTGTTTCGCAAAGTTTAGTATATGAATTATTTCACGAGTTTAAATAAATGAATTGTTTCGCAAAGTTTAGTATATGAATTATTTCACGAGTTTAAATAAATGAATTGTTTCGCAAAGTCGAGTCTTTCACGCGGTTTCACAATAGACCGGAGAACTCTAGCTCTAAGACACTTGCGGACCCAGCGACACGCACCTCACGATTTATCGTCACAGAGTGTCGCAGCTTCACGCTCTCGGCAGCGACCAGAGTGGGTCCGTACCGAAAATGCTTACGCTGCATTTTATCGCTCGGCCGCGCTACCATGGGCCCGTCTACTTAACGAGGCGGTGTGTGTGTGTTCTCACACCCATCCATCAGACTCTCGATTCAAATACATGATCAATCCTTACAGGACATTCGTACGTACAGGAAAACATGACATCGCACATTACAATTTCACACCTGCTGAGGCCTTCCCTGAATGTTCATAAATTTATATGCACAATTTCTGACTAGGGGAATCCCACAGTCCTTGGACTATCAGAAATTGTGTTATGTATCTAATTTTAACCAAACAACTTTGAATTAATTAATTAATTTATTTACACGTGCCCCGAAACGTGCGACAAAACCGTGAGACGGCGCGACTCCCTGCACCGGATGTAGGGTATACAATTCCATCAATCTTCTAAGAAGTGATCCAGTCTGCGCATTCCTGCTGTAGCCGTTACTGATTATGTTACAATGTTTAACGCGGCGGTCAGAGGTGCTCTCAACGAGGGTTCTCCCACAATGCTGCAAGGCATTGTTGAAATACATCCCTGCCGCTTACACAGAACGGATTCGGCACAACAGGAGAACCACTGGTCCTTTCGAACGCGACTATCTGGTGAGAACGCCGCTGCGTCAGCACCGCCTTATCGGTATCGCGGGACGGTAATGCGTCTAGGCGACGACGCTCCAAGAAAGGGGTTTTTGTTCTAGCAAAAATATTATTGATTAATGGGCAGGAGTATGATCAACGAGGGATTTCCCATAACGCTAGGCGTTGTTGATGCATACCCTGACCAGAAAGAAAAATCTTACGTTCCGGACGTAACACAATCAAGAACAAGAAAGAGAGAGATGAAAATAAAAGAGTCAAAGTTCCTAAGAGAATTAAGAGAGGTGGCAAGGAAACCAGGAGATAAGCCGAAATACTTATGGGTGAAAAAAAGAAAAAAGGGAGAGGAGAATTAGAAAGGATAGGAAGATTCATAAAGGATAGTGAAACAAGTGTATGCAAATATTGGCTAATGAACGAAGAAAGGATATGTAGGCTTTGTAAGAAAGAGGAAGAAACAGTGAAACATGTGATTGAAGCATGTGAAGTAACTGGAGAGAGTGGAAGGAATTGGAAAGAGGTAATTAGAGGAGAAGGGAAAAAACTTGGCTATTCTACGGGAGATAATAGGGAGAAAAAAAAGACGGGAAGAACAGGAAAGTGATAAAAGAAGATTATGCAACATAAAATAGATTAGGAAACACTTGTAAAATAGAAAAAAAATTGTTAGCACACAATTAAACAAAAAAAAATTGCTAGCACACAGTCGGATACATTAGAAGAGTCGGACTTACACTGACACGATCACGGGATTTAAATGGAAAGAGTATATGATCGTTAAATTGTAACACAAAAGTGGGCAATAAATTAAATTATTATTATTATTATTATATTTTTTTTTTATATTGTATTTTTATATTTTTATTTTTATACTGAATTATTTTATTCTATTCGTTTAATTTTATATTGTTTTTTTATATTTTTTCTTTTTATATTATATTCTTTTATAACGAATTTTTATATTTTTTTTTCTTTTCATATTATATTTATTATTTTATTCTATTCCTTTTATTTCATAATGTTTTTTATATTTTTTATTTTTTTTTATTTTATATTTTTATATTTTATTCATTTATATTCTATTTTCTTTTTTCTTTTCATATTATATTTATTATTTAATAGTATTTTCTTTTATTATTTTATTTTATGTTCTTTTATATGTTTTTATATTGTATTGTGTTTTTATTTTTTATTTTAATTGTACTTTTATATTTTTATATTCAATTATATTTATATATTTTTATTGGTGAAGACGTGTGAACCAAAATAGAGCAGATAAGTAAATACATTCAAGAACAAGAAAGAGAGATGAAAATAGAAGAGTCAAAGTTCCGAAGAGAATTAAGGGAGGTGGCAAGGAAACCAGGAAATAAGCCGAAATACTTATGGGTGAAAAAAGGAGAGGAGAATTAGAAAGGGTAGGAAGATTCATAAAGGATAGTGAAACAAGGGTATGCAAATATTGGCTAATGAACGAAGAAAGGATATGTAGGCTTTGTAAGAAAGAGGAAGAAACAGTGAAACATGTGATTGAAGCATGTGAAGTAAGTGGAGAGAGTGGGAGGAATTGGAAAGAGGTAATTAGAGGAGAAAGGAAAAACTTGGCTATTCTACGGGAGATAATAGGGAGAAGGAAAAGATGGGAAGAACAGGAAAATGATAAAAGAAGATTATGCAACATAAAATAGATTAGGAAACACTTGTAAAATAGAAAAAATTGTTGTGACTCAGCAGGATACATTAGAACGGTAGGACTTACATTGACACAATCACGGGAATGAAATGGAATGAAACTTGGCTATTCTACGGGAGATAATAGGGAGAAGGAAAATATGGGAAGAACAGGAAAATGATAAAAGAAGATTATGCAACATAAAATAGATTAGGAAACACTTGTGAAATAGAAAAAATTGTTGTGACTCAGCAGGATACATTAGAACGGTAGGACTTACATTGACACAATCACGGGAATGAAATGGAAAGAGTATAGGATCGTTAAATTGTAACACAAAAGTGGATAATAAATTAAATTATTATTATTGTTATTCCTATATTTTTTCTTTTTATAATGTTTTTTTATATTTTTATTTTTTATTTTTATATTCTATTTATATTCTATTTTTATATTATGTTTTTATATTTTTATTTTATTAATTTATTGTATTGTATTTTATATTTTTATATTTGTGCTTGTATTATTCTATATTATTTCTCAATTTTATTCACCCATCATTCTCCTTCCCTCTTTGCCACCTAATTCTGAGATTCGACGTTTCCGAAAAAAGTATTATATTTTGTTCGTGCCTTCATCTCGCTGCCAAATGATATCATCCCGCGCGGCTGCTCCAGAGGAGTCAAATTACACACGATCGTGCGATACGCTGCAACGTTAAATCAGAACGTTTTAAAAACTTGTTAGCTTTAGAATGCTGGCTATATAATGGTTCGGAAAAAAATATATCTGTTTGCTACATAATAGTTCGTTATATATCGGTGATTAAAAAATTATTATTTCTCTGTGTTGGGGAAAAAATTTCCATCACATATTGGTATGGAAAAAAAATTTCTGCTGACACCACATAATTCTTTCTATGATTCGAGCGTTCTTCGCGCTGTCAAATGTCGTCACCCTGCACGGCTGCTCCAGGGAAGTCAAGTTACTTACGATCACGCGAGACGCTGCGACGTTAAATCGGAACGCTTTAGAATACTGTTAGCTTTAGAATAAAATGTGATTGTACTCTCAATCATATTGTGGATGATGGTCGTAGTAAAAAATTGTAAATTATATTCTTTTAATTTTATGATTTGTAACAATATATATATATATCATAAACGTATATAATTTCTCAATTTTATTTACCCGTCATCCTCCTTGCCACCTAACTTTAAGATTTGCTGACGCTGCATAATTCTTTCTATGATTCGCGCTAATTCTGTTTCGTTCGAGCGTTCTTCGCGCCATCAAATGATATCATCCCGCGCGGCTGCTCCAGAGGAGTCGAATTACGCATGCTATCGCGCGATACGCGGCGACGTTAAATCGGAACCCTTTGAAATACTGTTAGCTTTAGAATGCATGCGATTCTATCCCCTATGTATTACTCTCTCTTTCCCTCCTAGAATTTTAACTTTAAAGTAATGCTCCGTCTCTTTCCCTCGAAGACGCGGTGTCGAAAAAAAAAAACGCCGATCTTTCCCGACATTGTTCGAAACAATTTCTGAAAAATTCGTTCAAGCCTCACGATCAAAGCCGTTAAAAGCCGTTCGATGCATATGGTTCGAAGAAGGGAAAGAAGATACATGTGAATAAGAAGAGGATGGTCAGTGAAGAAGAAGATAAGGACACGGGTGGCCTGTGACGAAGATAATGAAGAACAATGACATCGTACTATTGCAAAGCTAGGCACTTCTCGATTTCATGATAGGATGGGATTTTAGCATGTGAGAGCCAGGATATGCAGCGAGACCAGTTGCATTCAAATCATAGTCAAAGTGACAGCTAATAGTTGTGAAATTGCTTTGAAGGATATTATCAATCGTTCAACACATGGAAATACAATCGATTAATACCGTAAGTTTCCATTATCATATTTTTTAGTGAATCGTAGTGTTAGTAACGGTGAGAACTATAAGAAAAATCGGTTTCAGATTATGTCATTGCCCATTAATTTGAAACGTCCGGCTACTGCTACGATCACCGCTGCTGCGTCAATTATCCATCCTTCCAGCCCGAAAGTGTATGTGGCCTGTCAAAATGTTGCGGTTCAAACCGAAGAAATTCTAGGTGCAAAACTTTATGAGGCGGAAGCTGTTCACGATGGCGACATTTTTTTAAAAGTTTTTAAAAAACAAAAAATCCAAAATCCAATACTCGACTACTTAGAGGATGATGATGATGATTATGATGAGGAATATTGGATGCATCGATATGAACAACAAACGTTTTTCGGCTATTTCGACGATGATGATAATGTGCAAATAACTATATCTCAGAAGAATCTTGCGCGTCCTCCAAAGAGTGTGGCTTGGCGAAACGTCACAGCTAACAATATTCATTTGGATACTTATAGGAATAAAGTATCAGGGCTTTGGGCTAGCGTTGTTGGAATTCAAACTGACCCTGCGCAAGTTCCTATAGATTTATTATTAACTGAACTATTTACTAAAGATGTTACCGAGTGGGAATAATTAAACCGAATCAATTTTAATCATGTTTTTATATTCTATTTATAATTATATTCTTTTTGTAACAATATATATTCTTAAAAGGTATTTTATTTCTCCATTTATTTGCCCATCTTCCGTTTTCCTGCTCGTCACATAATTTTCATTATTTCTATTATTTCTATTATTTCTTATTATTATATTCATATTAAGGACAGCTCCCACCCTAGGTTAGGTTCGGGTGGGCCAAGTTCTGAGAGAGATTTTTTTCGGGGGTCAATGCCTCCCTCTGAAAAATTTCCGACGGTGGGTCCGGTCTGGAGAGGCCTCCGCGGCGGCTCGGCCCGGACTGATCCCCTCCATCGTCGCGGCTTCCCCCACTCCGCGGCGCGTGCGCGCGCAACCTGTCTTCCTCACCCCGCAGGCCCCGCGCCCAGGTTTCCCTCCGCCGCGCTCCCCCGCGCGCCCTCACTTTCCCCCCGCCCCCGCGCTCCCCTCAGCACACCCGGGTTAGAAACCGCTTTACCTTACTACTGGAATGCTTTCTCAACCCGTATATAGAATATTTTATTTATTGTTAATAATCTTGACAGTAATTGATGTTAAAGTTTCAAATCCCGATTTGACGTCGTTCCCACCCATGTTCCGGCTTGAAAAAAAATACCATTCGATTCGTTGAGCCTTCAGCTAATAAATGCGTTTTTCAAAAAAGTGGAGAGAATTTGTAAACAGTTGACAAAAAAATCAAACTTACGATAGTGCACACCGCTTAGAACTGCATAGATCCCATGGCCAGTCCGCATGCACGCGCTTTCAAAACAATCGCCTAGCGTAGGAAAGTATTTATATACGATGCGACAAAACAAACTTTTTGTTCAGTGACAACATGTAAAAAAAGAAAAGGAAGAATCACTAAAAGCTACCTACTATTGCTAATCTTTTGTATGGTAAGCAGATATTCCTATTATTTTTCTCGAGAATACCGAAAACACTGAACGAAAAGTTTGTTTTGTCGCATCGTATATAAATACTTTCCTACTCTAGGCGATTGTTTTGAAAACGCGTGCGTGCGGACTGACCATGTGATCCATGCAGTTCTCAGCGGTGTGCACTATCGTAAGTTTTATTTTTTTGTTAACTGTTTACAAATTCTCTCCACTTTTTTGAAAAACGCATTTATTAGCTGAAGGCTCAACGAATCGAATGGTATTTTTTTCAAGCTGGAACATGGGCGGGAACGACGTCAAATCGGGATTTGAAACTTTAACATCAATTACTGTCAAGATTATTAACAATAAATAAAATATTCTATATACGGGTTGAGAAAGCATTCCTTCAGCTTTAAAATGAGCCCATGACGGAGACGTTATCTGTAAAAGTGACCGAGATATTACAGTATAAGTGATGACGCGGCAGCCGATTTTGTTCCAATTTTTAAGACTTTAACATTAAATATTTCGAAAACTATTTGACATAGGCCTCTATAATTCAGTATACTTTATTTTTGCAAGGTTATCGACACATACTGTAATTTTGAAGAGAAGCAGTGAAACTAAATTTTCCCTCTATCCGTTTTGACGTGGAATAGCTCGTATGCAAGTGATGTTATATGTAAGATAAAGGATGAAGATGTGTAATGTGCAAGATGTCCTGAAGAAAGAGGGTAGTCTTCTGATGGCGCGTGATGCAGGTCATATTTTTCACCCACGCTCTTGCGTGGCGCGTCAGAAAGCACCACACTCCTGCACGCGCGCCAGAAAGCACCACGCTCCTGCCCGCGGTCCAACCTACACTCCAGAAGTGTTTACGTAAGAGACAGAAGAGGTAGTTAGAAAAGGAAAAAACGCCACTTGAAATCAGGCTCGTCGCGCGCCTCAGGATTTCCGACAGTGCAGAAATCCTGAGGCGCGCGACGAGCCTGGCAGCCAAGACTCCAGAGGCAACGCCGTCGATAAGCCGTGCCTCGATGGGTTTCAAGGACTTGGACCCTCGTGACCAGGGGAGGCCGTAAAATGTTGCCCCCTAAGACGTGGCGAATCGAAAATTCTACATTTCGCACCGGATCTTGGCGAAAGTGACGTGGATCGTGTTGCGTATTAGCAACGCTGTAAGTTCTTGGAAGCGCTCAGAAAGAATTCGCCGTTTTGTGGCAACAATGTGCGCTAGCGACTGACACCCCAGGAGGGGAGAGCGTGGCGCGATCGGCTCGACACGCCGGTGGAACCAGAGGGTCCTTGTGACTCGAACGATACAGTTCGGAAATAAAGCTATTATTAACCAAACATTACCATTTTCATTGCCATCATCTTGGTATAATTTCAACGTGGCTTAAGTAATTAAAAAATTATCTTAAGAAGCCCGAACATAACGTCGTGCTCAACATTGGTCCTTCGAGCCGGATATAATCGTTGGAAACGTGTCCACATCACAAGTTATCGGCTGGAGATTCGGCTGCACACGAGGTGCAACATCCCAGCAGAACGGCTTCGGTAGCATACAAAGAGCTACAGCCGCGGCAACAAGGCAACGGATCCTCTGGGGATCAGTCTTCCGTCCAACCATTGGAGAGGCGGATTCGGTGGCAGCACGAAGGCCACATCCGGACGAGTACAACGAGGGTCATCCCGTACTAGAACGACGAGTACAACGCGAGTCATCCCGTACTAGAACGACGAGTACAACGCGGGTCATCCCGTACGGGGAACGACGAGTACAACGCGGGTCATCCCGTACTAGAACGACGAGTACAACGCGGGTCATCCCGTGCGAAGGCACAGAGCAGCACGGCCAGAGGTCTTCTTCACCTGAGCGCAGCAACCACGCATCGGGGTAACAGCGTAAACGTGAGTCAGTGTCTGTCTTGTCATTATCGCCAGTCCTTTGTCCTTTCCTGCGTGCGAATTCAGTCCGTTAACGATGGATGCCGAGGAAATAAAGAAACGCGAACGCGAATTAATAAAAAAACGCGCGGTGATTAAGAGTCGCCTTACCGTATTCTCTAAAGCGTTGGACCCATGCGACGAGTCTCGTCGGATTGACGCGAAACATTTAGGATCGCGAATCGCGAGAATAGATCAAGATTTTGAAGCCTTTGCAACTATTCACGACTCATTGGAGGAGCTCGCGTCGGATGAAGTGTTCGAGGTTCGTCTTGGGGAGCGAATGGAATTTGAAGAAAATCATTACGAGGCTATCCGAATTAGAGCTCTTACTACCCGCCCGCCCGGGTACTCGAGTACCCGGTGAGACCCCGGGTAGAAAAAAATTACTCGGGTACCCGGGTACCCGTAGGATACCCGACTACCCGGGTACCCGTGCGATACCCGGGTACCCGGGTAGACAAAAATTACCCGGCTACCCGTGTAGACAAAAATTACCCGAGTATCCATGAGATACCCGAGTAACTGAAATGTGATGAGATAGTTGAGAATTTCGATTTGACAGTCGATAGTCCTTTGGCCTTTCGATCATTTTCGGCTAACCTCAGTAATGAACGGAATAAACTTCAATCAATTAAATGTGGTATTGTCCTTAACACATTCTGCAGAATGTGAAAATTGCGAACTGTCAACGTTCTTTGCACTTACAATAGGGTAGTTCGCCCTATTGCAGTGCCTGTCCCTATTAGTGTGTCTTTATATTTAAATAAGCCATGCTATTACTGTAGAAGCCCGAATCTGACGTAACTTTTATCATTCAATGTTGTTAAAAGCTCGATATAACGTTTGCCACTGGGGAGTATGATACACCATTGGAAAGCTTAAGAGTAGAGGAGTCACGGGTACATGGCATTGGTGCACTCGTATCGAATCACAACCAACTCCCTCAGTCGATGCAATGTAAAACTCGGAAAATCCTAGGAAAATGCACTGGTTTTGGGTTTTCGTTCACATCACTTGTCGGAGTTTGTTGCGGCTAGATCTGTTTAACGGGCCTTCCGCCGTCGTTAGTAAGATTTAAGATAAAAAAATTTATTTCAGAAATAAATAAAACAGCACGTTTATTAGTTTGAAATGAGGATTCCAATTTTTTATATTTTATTGTTAAATACATTAAATACATTTGTTTGTATTTAACAACAAATCTCATTCTCATGGTTCATATTTACAAATATTTAATTTCATTATTTTATATACAATTTCTATCCTCTACTAGGGCGCATACTCCAGGTATCGAGAGAAAAAATTATACAGTTTGCACACAGTTCATGGAAGATCGTCTTTCGGGGGGAGAATTTAGCCATCATATAATAGAGAATGGAATATTAGCAGTAGAGTGAACGCCATGGTCCATGACAATGCATCTAATGTATGTATGGTTGCAAATACAGCATTTCTTATGCTGCACATAATGTATAATTGAGTGAGAAAGAAGGTGCCGTGTGCCCACGAAGGGTTAATCATTCCAATTTGTCTACAATTGCTTTAACAAAAAGCAAAAGCTAGGTTTAAGCTTTAAACTTTAAGGGGGTAGGCCACCTTGGAGGCATGAAAATCAGATGTATGTTTCAGATTTTTTTGGGGCAAAATTATAATGTAAGTGAAGAAACTGTTTTAAGGGCTCTATGCTACCTGCCTTATGGTAGATAAAAAAGTTTAGTTACTTTTTTTTTTAAAAAAAAACGGCGTTGGTGCTTTATTCATGTAGAATAAAACCTTTAAAAACCAAAAAATTCTCATATGTACATCTCATTTCCATACCTCCAAGGTACCCTAACTCCGTAAGTAAACAAATTAATTCAAAATTGTCCTACAAGGTGGAATTCTTATTCACTTAACTCAGTAGCTGAGGACGCGCACGCGAGAACAGATGCTTTTCTTGGTCTCTTTCAGATAATCGCCTCGACATTTGTCCTTTGGGTCAGGGGATAACGACGCAGATATCTTAAGCAACGTGCTGTTAGCTGTTACATCCAAAACCCAATTTCTTCTTTAGGACAGTGACTCACTCGGTCATTTCATCTGTTCTCGTGCACGCGTTCTGAGTTAAGTGGATATTCCTGTATGTGTGAGCGACTTGTGAATAATAGAAATTAGAAACGCAATTACTATTGCCCGATGAGAAGAAAGGACACTAACCATAAGCTGAAATATCACAGGGGCAAGGGGAATTGGCCGCTCGCTCCACCTTATCCCCTCCAAGAAGTCCTTCTTTTCGGTTCTAAGCGGTTGTCCATATCCCCCGATTGTTGCGATTGGTTTCGTTCGCGTCTACGTCACGGGACGAACCGTGTTGGAGAGGATAAGTTTACGCAAGTGAACGATTTCCCTTGCCCCTGTGACATTTCAGCTTGTGGGTAGTCTCCTTTCTTCTCATTGGGCAATAGTACAAAATGTTGTGTTGCCTTAAAGCTTGAATGGTCAAAATATCATTGGTTAGTAATGAGTGATATTATCACTTTGATAAAACTTTTACAAGTAGCAACTACTGCATTATGCTCCGAAAATACTATAATTATTTCTTTTGTACTGCCTATTATCCATGGCATTGTTAATATTAATAACCATTTGACAGGTATTAATACGGGCAGAGCTGAGACTCAGTAATTTAAAAATGTTTTAGTAACATCCTTTGTGAATAGATTTCATTTACATTCACATGTTGCAACTATACATCGTTTTACTTCGTTTCTCGATTTAAGAAGCAAACAGATGTCGTTTGAAATCAATTATATGAAAAAGATTACTACAATTTCCACTGGTAATATGATAGAAAAAATTCCATAAACGAAACTATAGAAATTGATAATTCTATGCCAAGTGCACTAATGAGATTTTATATTCAAAATTTCACAATCTAACAACGATATTAGTTCCGAACTGCAAATGTATTTATAAAAGGCACAAATAAACCATAATTTATGTTCATTAGTGGAGAAGAACGCGTGGACGTAAATACCCTAGACTTTCAGAAATGGCTAAGATATTTAAAATGTATACCTACTTGCGACTTCTGTCAGTTCAAAACGAGTATTTTCAACAGCTGGAAATAATGTTAGCATAAAGCGTAGCACCCTACTACCTGAGAATGTTGATTTGTTGGTATTTCTTACATCTCTACACGTTTCTATTTTGATGTAAAAATACTAATAAGTCTACATTTTCAGGTAGTAAAGCTGTGCGTTTTGTTGTAACAATATTTCCAGCAGAAGAAAATGTGCGCTCCGAACTGGCAGACGTAGCCGGAATACTTAAATACATTCTAGCCAATTCTGCCAGTCTTTTATATTTATCCGCGTGATTCTTCCACCACGGTAATGGATCTGAATTATGATCTATTTGTGGTTCTAATAAATACATATCCATTTCTGAATCACTATCGTCAGACTTTTGCTTTTTTTTATATATAAAATCCAAAGCACTTGGAATTGATTTACCATTATCAGTAGTATTTTCATTTATAGTATTTAAATTTCTAATCCTATTCCGAATAGAATTTATAATTATATTTTTTAACTCAATATTTTCAAATGTCAAATCTTTGCTTCTCGGATCGAGAAAACAAGCAATATGATGAACACTCTCAACATATGGATTTATATCGAATCTACCAGCAAGGGATGTTCTTAAAATGTTCTTAAATTCCTTAGCTTCTACAGTGTCCGTATTAATCTCGCCTAAATGATTATTAATTAAGCCGTGAATGATTGGCAGAACTAAGGAAATAGTTACCTTAGTTTCGGAACATAATACTTCGGTCGCTAAATTAAATGGTTCTAAAATTTCGATAATTTCACCCAGAACTTGCCAATCAGATAATGACATGTCAAGCTTCAAGGCTACGTTTAATTTTGTTATTTTGCTATTACTTAAGACAGCATGAATTGGCTCCCGATTATGTACAAGACGGTCACACATACTGTACGTTGAATTCCACCGGGTTGGGCAGGATTGAATTAACTTCAGTTCGGGCAAATTGTATTGCTTCTAAGCGTCTTGCAATGCAGAAGTCGCCAAATTGGAATGATTAAAATGTTGCACTATTTTACTGCCTTTCTTTATCAAATCTGAAAATTTATCAACTATATCAAAGGCGTCTTTTATAACTAACTGTAAAGTATGTGCAGCACATGAAACGCTATATTTTACACTATCTAGTAAATTTGCTGATGCTAGCATGTTACTTGCATTATCATGCACTACAGCAAATAATTTTTCTGTTATGTTCCACTCTTCCTGCATTGATATTGTGACAGCTGTTATGTTTTCTGCCGTGTGTCTTCCCTCTATATCCTGGGTGCAAAGTGTATAACTTTTCATCTCCCAATCACCTGTAATAAAATGTGTTGTTAATGACAGATAGGAGTCCTGTTTGCGTGACGACCATCCATCGATGGTCACCGACACCGATGATGCGTCCTCAATTTTCTTCTCAATTTTCTCCCTCCTTTCTTTGTATATAAATTGCAGGCGTTTTAAAATTGTGGTCGGGCAAGGGCAGTCATACTGTGGTTCAACCACTGCCATGAATTTTGAAAATCCGGCGCTGTTCGCAAATGATATTGGTAACATATTTGCACTAATCATCTGCGCCAGTGCCTGCGTTATTTCTTCTTGGCGTTTAGCCGAAAATGGCCCCTTTCGGAACACCTTGCTGGGTGTCGACTCACAATGAGCAACTGCAATATGATCAGTGCTACCTTCACCTTCGCCTCTCTCGGATTCAAGTGCTGGTTCATTTATTAATGCACCAGGGCACTCTTCAATGTGCTTTGATCGTAAATGTCGTGCACTGGCCGATGTCGAGCCACCATACGACAATTGCACACGGCACAGGTCACAAATTACGTGACTTTTATCATCCGATAAAGTGACGAAACGCCATACCCAGCTTTTGCGTTGAGCCATAATTAAACAACGAAATTAATCTGTAAATAATTGCCAATACTTATTAACTGACAAACTAATTACTCTATATACAATACACAATTAATAAGATACACACCAGAAATATGATTCACCACTGCAAATAGTCAAAATCTTCAAATTAAATAAAAATAGTTATTATTAAAGATTAAAGTAATAATAATTCCAATTCACTTGAAGCCAACAATAACACCTAAATTAACTAAATTAACTTTATTATATATAATATATAGTAAGTAACACAATGAACACGTAGCGAGAATAATATAAATAAAGAAATAAACATACAACAAAACAAACAAAAGGAAGAATTTAAATTAATTAGATGATTATAACTTGAAAACGGAATTAAAATTAAACTTTAATATTGAACAAAACTATTTTAAGTATGATTTATGGAACTTTTGAGATTTCGCTAACACGTTCGTAGACTTTGGTTTGCGGATGCAGAATGGACGCTTTACAAAAACGATTGTGTAAAACATGTTTTGTTAATTCCACAATGTCCTTAGATACCAAGAGCCAATTAGAAATTGATTAATATTAATATATAAATTCCCATTCGTCGATACATTTCCTCTCGATAAGTGTTTAACTTCTCGGCACAGAAGAGACTTCAAATTTTAAAACAATTCTTTTATTAATGAATCTCGGATTGCCTCTTATTAATTGTTGTATCCAGTATCCACTATCTAAGGACATATTGTAATAAACGAAATATGTTTTAAACATTTAAACGATCGATTTTGTAAAGCGATCATTCTGCAACCGCGAACCAAAGAGTGTACGAACGTGTTATCGAAATCTATTAGTACATACTCATATCTGAAAATAGTTTTGTTCAAAATTAAAGTTTAATTTTAATTCCGTGTTCCAAGCTCTCAATTAAGTTAAATTGTTTCTTTTGTTTGATTTGTTGTACGTTTATTTATATTATTCTCGTTAATTGTATACTACTAAGTATAGAAGATATTAGTTAATTTAGTTGTTCAGTGAACATGAATTACTGTTACTTTAATAATAACCATTATACTATTTGCAGTGATGTAATCATATTTCGGATCTGTATCTTGTTAACTGTGTACGTACTGTATATAAAGTAATTAGTTTTTCAGTTAATAAGTATTGACAATTATTTATAGATTAATTTCTTTGATTATGGTCCAATGTAAACTCTGGGTATGGTCCTTCGTATTAACGCTGTCCGAACTCCGAAGATAAGAAACATGTGATTTATGACCTGTGCCAGAATAAACTGTCGTGATTAATCTGTGAGAGGTGGTAATAGTGATTGCGTACCCAATAAGGTACAGACAAAACGCTCATTTTCGACAAAATAAGAGGAGATAACTCAGGCATTGGCAAGGGTCGTTGCGGCAAACATGCTGCCTATTTCATTTGGCAATAGTGCGGGTTTTAAAGATTTTATGACCGTGATGGATACCAAATTATCGATGTCCGTGGCCCAAAACTCTTCTCAAACGCTTGGAAATTCCAAGCTATACGGGGGAATCGTGAGGAAATTGAACAGGAGCTTCCTTTAGCGTCCTCGATGCCTGTGGCCTGCATCGATGAATGGTCATTCCAATCGTAAGATTCCTATTTATCCCCAACGACACATTTTATAACAGATAATTTGGAGATAAAAAAACTTCACATTTTCCTCGCATGATATAAAGGTCAGAGGGACGACATACCGCCGAAAATGTCACAGCCGTTATAATAGGAAATGGAAATGCAGGAAGATCGTAACATTACAATATTACAAATAAATTAACTGCTCTAGAACATGACAATTCGACTAACATGCATGCATCAGCAAATTTATTAGATAATTTAAAATACAGCGTTTCGTGTGCTGCCCATACTTTACAATTAGCTACAAAAGACGCCCCTGATACAGTTGAAAATTGTCAGTTATGATAAAGAGAGGCAGTAAAATAGTACAACATTTTAATCATTCCAATTTGGCGACTTCTGCACTGCAAGACGCCCAGAAGGAACTGAATGTACCAGAACAGAAGTTAATTCAATCCTGTCCGACCCGATGGAATTCAACATGCAGTATGTGTGACGGTCCTGTAAAAAACCGCAACGCAACAAATTAAATATTAACAATAGAAACGGAACCAAATTTAATATTAATTTTAAAACGATTCAATTTAGCGACCATAGAATTATGTTCTGAAACTAAGTTAACTATTTCCTTAGTTCTGCTAATCATCTATGGCTTAATTAATAATCATTTAAAAGACAATAATTAGGACACTGTATAAGCTAAAGAATTTAAGGACATTTTAAAAAAATTCAAAAAATTTAAAAAACCCAACTGCTTAAAAAGCGAACTAAAATGATAAAAATAATAATAGATGACAATTTAAATTAACTCAGTTGTCTGCAGCCGGAGGCCTTAAATCCTTTGATGCTAATGATTTGATGTAATTGCATTCGAACATGCAACTTTTGAACATAACAATTTCATAACGTCAAATCCCCTGCTCGTAGATTCGATATACATTCATATAGTGAGTAGTGACAGTTCCCATCAAATTGTTTGTTTTCTTGACCCTAGAAGTAAAGATTTAACATTAGAAGATATCGCATTAAAAATATAATTATAGATTCTATTCACAACAAGATTGGAAATATATCAATTAATGAAAATAATACAGATAATGATAATACCATTTCAAGTTCTTCAGAAATTGCTATATATATATGGACAAATATAAAAACCTGGCAGAATTGGCAAAAATGTATTTGAGTATTCCGAGTACATCTGCCAGGTCGGAACACACATTTTGTTCAGCTTGGTTACCACCTGGAAATATAGATTTATTAGTATTTTTACATCAAAACAGAAATGTGTAGAGGTTAAGTTGCGTACAGAATCGTGATTCGAAATCACACACTATTTCTTCTATAGAATTTGTTATTCTACTTACCGTTGCGCACTATACTACGGTGCGGTGTGGCAGTAACCTAGTGCCACCGACACCGACGACTCACCGATAATACATATTAATAATCGTAACGCGCACACAATACTACATTCAAGTGCTTGAAGTTTATTCCGTTCATTACTGAGGTTAGCCGAAAATGATCGAAAGGCCAAAGGACTATCGACTGTCAAATCGAAATTCTCAACTATCTCATCACATTTCAGTTACTCGGGTATCTCATGGATACTCGGGTAATTTTTGTCTACCCGGGTAGCCGGGTAATTTTTGTCTACCCGGGTACCCGGGTATCGCACGGGTACCCGGGTAGTCGGGTATCCTACGGGTACCCGGGTACCCGAGTAATTTTTTTCTACCCGGGGTCTCACCGGGTACCCGAGTACCCGGGTACCCGAATACCCGGGTCAAAACAATAGCTCTAATCCGAATAGCACGGGCTATGTTAAACTCCATTGACGAAAACAATGTAACGCGTCAAGAGGACGCTGAACAAAATGTCTCAGCACGTCCCTCAGAGCCGCGGGTGGAATCCGTCACGCAGCCGGCGGTTGGCGACGCGACAACACCCGTCGAACAACCGATAGCGACGCATTCGGATGTGCACGTAAAATTGCCGAAAATGGACCTGCCAAAATTTAGTGGATCGTACGAAGCATGGCCCGGGTTTTGCGATGCGTTCAAGTCCGCCGTCCATGATAACCCGAGTTTCCGCGACGCGCAGAAATTAATGTATCTGCGGTCTTGTCTAGACGGGAAGGCCGCGGAAAAGGTGGAGTCTCTGGAGACGACTGCCGCGAATTACTCGGTCGCTTGGAACATTTTAGACAAGTATTACAACGATCCGTCGGCCGTGGTTAACAATCGCGTAAAGGCATTCTTCGAGCTACCGGTGTGTTCGCGATCGAGCGCCGCACTTTTGGGCGAATTGTTGGACGCGGCGACAAAGCATTATTGGGCGTTAAGTGCTCTCAATCAGCCGTTTCTTGAGGCATTCCCAATTTATGCGGTAACGTCCAAAATGGATGTGGGAACTCGTCTGCGTTGGAAGGAGAAAACTCAGAGCAATCCCTTCCCTTCTGTGGAGGATTTGTTGGAATTTTTGCATGCGCGGTTAAAGGTTTTAGAAACCAGCCAACCAGAAAAGTCGGATAAGTCCTCGAACTCGAAAAAGGGATCAGGTGATACACATCGATCAAGTCTTGCCCATGCAGCGGTGGGGTCGTCATGTTACATTTGTAAAGGTTCGCATTTTGCATATCAGTGCACCAAGTTAACTGGCTCGACCGTGGAGCAGAGGTTCGAAATTGTCAAGGGGGCCGGATTGTGTATTAATTGCCTGCGCCCAGATCATATAGCCAAAAATTGCACTGCTGGTACTTGTAAACAGTGCAAGAGAAAGCATCATACATTATTACACAGAGATCAGCCACCTGATCAACCGTCAATACAGGCTAACGTGGCCGCTTTAAACGCTATAGGTCCTCCGGAGGTCTTGTTGTCAACCGCGATTATTCACATTCGAGACGGCAACGGGCAGTTTCGGGCATGTCGAGTCTTGTTGAATTCGGGTTCTCAGCCAAACTTTTTAACGGAACGTACGGCGTCGAAGCTCGGACTAATCGAACACCACACTAACAGACCAGTGATAGGAATAAATCAAACGATATCAAGGATCAATACCATGGTCAAAACGTGCGTAAAGTCTCGCATCAATAATTTCAACACCGAACTAACGTTTCTAATCTTACCGAAAATCACAGAAATCATACCCTCGCAGTCGATAGCTCAAAACCAGTTAAACATTCCAAATAACATTCCATTAGCCGACCCTGGGTTCGCCAACCCGTCGGAAATAGAGGGCCTGATCGGGGCTGAGATCTTTTTCAATTTGTTATGCGTCGGACAAATAGCCACCGCGAACAATCACGTGATACTGCAAAAAACTAAGCTCGGCTGGATTGTCGCGGGAAAGTTGGGTCCGTCAGAATCGGTTCAAAAACCAATTTGCAATCTTGCACGTTGTACATTACAAGAGCAACTAGCCAAATTTTGGGAGATAGAGGAGACCACACGTGAGATGGTCTTATCAAGCGAAGAAGCGGCTTGTGAACGTCATTACCAATATAATACCACTCGCGATGCGACGACCGGTAAATATGTTGTAAAACTCCCAGTTAAAGACAACATACAGCAGTTGGGAGAATCATATACTATAGCTTTGCGTCGATTCCGGTCATTAGAAAGGAAATTAGCACAAGATTCCGACTTACAAGTAAACTACGCAAAATTCATGAACGAATATTGCAGTTTAGGCCATATGACCAAATTAGAAAATACAGACTCGGAAAGGGGATATTATTTGCCTCATCACGCGGTATTTAAGCAATCCAGCATAACAACAAAGCTGCGCGTCGTATTTGACGCCTCTGCGCGAACTTCCACTGGGGTATCATTGAACGACGCATTGATGACGGGACCCACGATTCAGGAAGACTTGTTTTCTATATTAGTTCGTTTTAGATCGCATTCATTCGTATTAACAGCTGACATAGAGAAAATGTATCGGCAGGTTTTGGTACACCCTGACGACCGCGCATATCAAAAAATACTGTGGCGTTCAAATCCGCAATGTCCAATAGAAACGTACACTTTGAATACTGTCACATACGGGACATCGTCGGCTCCCTTCTTAGCCATTCGATCCCTAAAACAGTTAAGTTTAGACGAGGGAACACAGTTTCCGACGGCAGCGACCCTATTATGCGAGGATTTTTATGTAGATGACCTCTTAACTGGTGCGCACACTTTTGAAGAGGCTATAACAATTCGTGACGAAATGATTCAGATATGCGCCAGGGCAGGTCTCAGGTTAAGACAGTGGGCTTCGAATGATGAGACATTATTGGATGTGTTGGAAAATAGAGTCGAGAACACGCATGTCCGATTAGATTTACACGACACAATCAAAACACTCGGAATACAGTGGAACACGGAAAAGGACGTTATAATGTATAGCATCGCGAACATGGAATTGCCTCGTCGTATCACAAAGCGGTCAATTTTATCTCAAATCGCCTCATTATTTGATCCATTAGGACTTTTGGGACCAATAATCGTGCAGGCAAAACTATTGATGCAAACACTTTGGCAGCTAAATTTGGCCTGGGATGAATCGGTACCCTTAGAAATACACACGAGTTGGTCACGTTACTGCCAGGAACTTCACTTATTACGCGATACACACTTCGATCGGCAAGCGACCGCAAAAACGTACGATAGGGTGCAAGTGCACGGCTTCTGCGATGCCAGCGAGAAGGCATACGGTGCATGTTTATATTTGCGTTCTACTGATCGACACGGTAGCATTACGACGCGACTATTATGTTCGAAATCTCGTGTCGCGCCTTTAAAGACAATTACGTTGCCCAGACTCGAATTGTGTGCCGCACACTTGCTTGCAAAACTATACAGCGCAACTATTAAGGCGTTGCGTAGAACTTCGTTCGATAGGATTATGTTTTGGTCCGACTCAACAGTCACATTGCACTGGATAAACTCGATGGCGCATTCCCTGAAAATATTTGTCGCACACCGGGTTGCTGACATTCAAACAATTACGGACAAACAGCAATGGCGTCACGTGCCATCAATACACAATCCGGCGGATTTGATTTCTCGCGGTATGAGCCCTAAGGAGTTTGTGCATAATGAATTGTGGTACGACGGACCATCGTGGTTGAACGAGTCCGACTCATCGTGGCCACAGTATGAATTGGTACCGATCGATGTTCCAGAGATGCGCGCTGGTATCGCCCTATCCAATGAGTTAAAGCGTTGGGACGTTCTTGAAAATTGTTCTTCCTTCCAACGACTCAGGCGTGTAATAGCGTATTGTTTGCGCTTCGCGCACAATAGTACTCACAGAGAGCGGCTTGCGGGTGTTTTAACCGTTGATGAGATTCGGGCGGCCGAGGTTTGCGTGGTTAAGATCTTGCAGAGGGAAAACTTTGCAAGAGAGATTCAGGGATTAAGATCCAATAAAATAGTAAAGAGCAATCTTGCTCCATTGAGTCCGTTTCTGGATGAGGATAACATTTTGAGGGTGGGCGGTCGACTGGCGCGCGCGCGTATTCCATACCTTTCGAAACATCCAATATTATTGCCAAAGAATCATTCCATTACAACGGCAATTGTACGTGACGAACATTTAAGGCATTTTCACTCGGGTACTCAGGCAACGCTCAGCTTCATCCGGCAGAGATTCTGGATTCCTGGCGGAAAGGATCTAGTTAGACGCGTTATACATAAATGTGTCACTTGCTACCGAGCAAGGCCTCCGGCAGTGGATTACACTATGGCAGATCTGCCAGAACACCGCGTCATTCGGTCGAGACCGTTCTTAAATACTGGAGTCGATTTTTGTGGACCTATATACATCAAAGAAAAGACCTATCGTAACAAAAATAAAATTAAGGTTTATCTAGCAATATTCGTATGTTTCGCGACAAAAGCTATCCATATTGAAATAGTTGGTGACTTGTCGACGGAGGCATTTTTGGCCGCATTGCGACGGTTTTTTGCGCGACGAGGTAAATGTTCTGATCTGTACTCAGATAACGCCACAAACTTCGTAGGTGCGAGAAGGGAAATCAAGGAACTATTCGCTAACATAAGGACCCCGCGATTTAACAATGCAATAGCAGAGAACTTAAATAACGAGGGCATAAAGTGGCATCTAATCCCCCCTCGATCACCTCATTTTGGCGGCCTTTGGGAGGCGGCCGTGAAATCTACTAAATATCATCTTGTTCGCGTAATAGGAGACACCTTGTTGTCCTACGAAGCATTATTAACATACGTAAATCAAATAGAAGCAATATTGAATTCTAGACCGCTGACACAACTGTCATCTGATCCCAATGATCTCAACGCCTTGACTCCTTCCCATTTCCTGATTGGCGATAATCTGGCAAGTATTCCTAGTCACGACTTTACGGCTGTACCTGCGGGAAGATTATCTATGTGGCAACATAGTCAACAACTCCAACAACATTTTTGGAAACGCTGGTCGAGGGAATATTTGCACGAGCAGGTCACCCGGAAAAAGTGGCATTCTACAAAATCCAGGAAGATCGACATGGGCGCCTTGGTAATTCTGCGAGAGGACAACGTTCCGCCGATGAATTGGCCGCTAGGAAGAATCATTGACTTACATCCCGGAGACGACGGCATTGTCAGAGTGGCGACGGTGAAAACTTCTACTGGTACCTATAAACGGTGCATCAAAAAGCTCGCGCCTTTGCCCATTGACGACTAGTCAACATTGTAAATAACTCTGACGCAGATTTTTTAATGTATACATAGTTATAAGAATTTATGCAATCTATGTTTTTTATTGTTTGCTATGGCAACGTACGTAGTTAATTAATGAATCAGTTTATTTTTGTATCCAATAACTATAATTTATATTCTAACAAGGTATTTCCAATCGTGCAATTTTGGCGTGCTTGGTGCAAGATCGTAATTCCACTTCTCTTGTTTATATTATTTGCTATCGGTCCGTATTAAAACCTCTCATTTGTTCTCTTTCAATAACTATAAGTTTTAATTTATTCAAATGTATAATTTAATGTCATCCCGAAAATACTTTGGTAATGTAGCATCGAACGTCTCATGTATATTTCGTTTTGTATTGAACGGAATCGTCCAAGGGGGCCGGTATGTTGCGTATTAGCAACGCTGTAAGTTCTTGGAAGCGCTCAGAAAGATTTCGCCGTTTTGTGGCAACAATGTGCGCTAGCGACCGACACCCCAGGAGGGGAGAGCGTGGCGCGATCGGCTTGACACGCCGGTGGAACCAGAGGGTCCTTGTGACTCGAACGATACAGTTCGGAAATAAAGCTATTATTAACCAAACATTACCATTTTCATTGCCATCATCTTGGTATAATTTCAACGTGGCTTAAGTAATTAAAAAATTATCTTAAGAAGCCCGAACATAACGTCGTGCTCAACAGATCGTTTCCTTATGTTTTTCCGATGAAAATGGTCCAAAAACGACACAAATCGGATTGTAATTAAGGAATCTTCATAATAAATTGATTTCCATAACTTCGTTAAAAATAGTCCGATTTACATGAAATTTGGTATAATTTTCATTTGAAAAACGTAAAGAATCCATCGGTATCACTTCCATATCGATACGATAAAGAATAAAGTATACAGTTTTTCTGAAACAGGTATTATGAATCCTTGGCCGACCGCAGCGAATCGAGGTCGGCGACACACAGTCGAGGGTGAAATATTCATTACAGCGTATTAAGAAATTCTTTATTCTTCGTCGTATCGATATGAAAGTAACACTAGTGGATTCCTGGCGTTCTCCCAATTAAAATGATCACAAATATCATGCAAATCGGACTACTTTTACACATACAATACAAATTATAAAAGGAGTAGGCATTCCGTGGTCCGAATGATGACCAGAACGAGCAAAGAACCTAATAAAAAGAGAATAAATATAAGGAAAGTAACCGTAATAAACGTACTAATGGACTAATTTTTGTACCTATTTAAATATTATACGAAAAGGAAAAAACGGCACTTGAAACCAGGCGCGTCGCGCGCCTCATGATTTCCGCACTGTCAGCCAAGCCTCTGCTTAATTTTTGTTAAATGCTGCCAAAATATGTACAAATATATGCATAATGTTTTCAATTAATATAATTTGTGGGTTTCTCTGAAAAAAATCCCAAATATCGCGCTCCTGTTCAGGCCGTCAGAGTAGAGTGACTCCTTAAGAAAGGGTAAAAGATTATTTGCGCAGCGTTTGGTTTCCTTAAACGGTTCTTGACCTTGACAACAGCAATCCACTACTAGTATATTTTCAGAAACACGTGATATCGCCAGAAACGCCAGTACGTTTGCGCACGCGGGGTCCCGTCTGCACCGTCCTCCCTTCAAATTAAAAACGGATCCCTTATCGCTCGATTATAAACACAACATATTTGTTTGCATGGTTACAAACTTCGTCCATTAGCTATCCGAATAGAGTGATGGATACACAAAAGTACAACTTTCATACTAAACTACGTCTTTGCCATATTTATTTTTTCTGTCTCTTCAGCTGTTTCTAACTTTCACTTTTACTCCTTTATAAGTACCTACCTGTTCCTACCGTTTCTCCTTCCATGTACCTGGAGTCAAGGGTTCGCACAGGCCTGGTCAGCGTCAGGAATATTTGGCGACCAGGCCTTTGCAACCGGGGGACAGCTTTCTTATCCCACGCTTTCTTTTCACCCTCTCTATGTTTTTTCCCTGTTTTTCCTACTTCATCTTTCTGCTATCTTCTTTTATTCGCTATCTCTAACTCGGTCTAGTCTTTCCTTTTTAACCGGCGAAAATTCACGGAGCGGACACTTTGTCTCGAACCGGTTATCAGACAACACGTACCGCGCACGCATTTTTACTGTTTTTCCATATTATTTACTGTTAATTTATTACTGTTAATTGTTACTTTTAATTATTTCTGTTAATTGTTACTTTTAGTTGTTACCATTAATTATTACCGTTACTTGGTATTGTTAATTGTTTCTGTTAATTGTGATTTTTAATTGTTACTGTTAATTGTTATTGTTAACTGTTATTTCTGGTTTAACTTCCTTCAATTGTGCGTTTCGCAGATCGATGATATACATCGAACAAGTAGTACACAATACACCACTGCGGTGGATCGTGTAAAAAGCATGTGGAGTCGACGTAGAAATGGGAGCCCGACCTTGCTGTCTCTAAGTAGTGACGGGTACGACCTTCTGGACCGCGCGATGGAGCGCCACGATCCGGCTTCACGTACTTTTGCGGGCCGCGCGGCGTGTGGCGGTCCGGCCCGCGGGCCGGACCGCGCGCAAGACCGACCGTGGAAAGGGGCCTATTGTTTCTGATTCGCACGTACTGACACGCCGCTCCTTGCATGTCGACGAGTCACATACTCTCCTGTAATTAGTAAAAAAAAAATTATTAGTAAAGTGTTTTATTTATAATTCAAAAACCTTTGGAACGTTTAGATATATGCTAAAATGAACAATTTTTACAGTGTTCAAAGATAAAAAGATCGGAATTAATATCTTTTCTCCAGAAAATGTCTAAAAATTTTGTTAAAATTTTGCGGTACAAGATATATATACTATCTAATGTTATGCATAATAAAAAAATTGTTCATTTAGATCTATTTCCAAGCACTCGAAATGTATGTAATTCCTTAAAATGTATATGTACACTAGGCGGCAAAATCGGCTTCCCTTCGGAAATTTGGCAACGTTGCATGTCGGGTCCCCCTGTGTCGAAGAACCACTGAGTTATGCCTAGTGACAATGGTGATAATTCTACAAGTTATTATTTAATTTGCTAAAATGAATTTTGCTTGATAAAACATTAAACGTAAGAGGATGATGGGCTCGATTCCTCATCTATTTGGCAAAGAAGTAGCATGTATCGTAGGTAGAAAGTTTTTAGACTGCAAGGCCGAAGTCTAGGTAGACGCACGAAATTCCCATATCGGTGTTCCAGCACGGAAAGGCAAGGGAAGGCGTTTTGGCCGCCGCGACCCCAAGGTAGCCGCCGCCCGCATAAGACCCTCTCACTTGCACACAAAGCTCTGTCCTTGTTTAGCACCATCCCTGTCTACCGCATGCTCTCCGTCATTCCTTCGTAAGAAATAACTAGCCTCTTAGCGGCAATTCGCTGCACGGGAGTCTAAAAACTTTCTACCTACGATACATGCTATTTCTTTGCCAAATAGATGAGGAATCGAGCCCAACATCATCTTACATATAATGTTTTATCAAGCAAAATTCATTTTAGCTAACTAAATAATAACTTGTAGAATTGTCACCATTGTCACTAGGCATAACTCAGTGGTTCTTCGACACAGGGGGACCCGACATGCAACGTTGCCAAATTTCCGGAGGGAAGCCGATTTTGCCGCCTAGTGTATATGTATTTATGTATTTACCGTTTGCCGTAGCCGGCGTCCCTCTACACTCTGGAGGTGGTGGTGGCGGTAGTGGTGGTGATGGTGGTGGTTGTGGCCGTGATGGTGGCGGCGGGAGATCTTTCATTGCAATATCTTCATCATCATCCAAATCTGAAAAAATAAATTGGAATAAGTGTATATAAATTTGTATTATTTTTTATTTTAACTTTTCTATAAGTTAATATAAAACTTACCAAATGAAAGTAGTTCTTCCTCGTTTTTCTATACAAATTAAAAAAACAATTAATTAGCAAAAAAATCAAAAGTTCATAAAAGCGGCGTATGATAGAAGATATACATGTAGCGCAAGGATACGCATTGTTCAGTTGCAAATTATAACTAGCAGTAAAAGAAGAAGATATTAGACACGTTGAAGCATAAATATCATAGATATCTGAGTTGAACGTAAATCTAACTTTATTATGTGAACGATTCGCACTTATAACTAGTAGTAAAACAAGAAGATATTAGACACGTCGAAGCATATTCTAATAACTTATAACGCTAACGATTATAAATATATCCGAATGTCAGAATACTGATGATCACATCGTGGATACCATGCAATACTACGTAAGAGGTCTCCCGAATTCTGATGGTGTGTCTTGTTATGCGAATGCCACAATCCAATGTATGTTATATTGTTCATCCATAAGAGAAAACTTATTTTCGATTGAAAAAGATGATCATATAATAAAAGTCTTTATGGACCAATATAAATCGGATCAAAATCCAAATATAATATCATTACAGCAATTTGCAGGAAAAAAATATGCTAACAATCAGCTACATGATGCAGCTGAGTTTATTACCTCTCTTTGTGATCAGGAGATTCTTATTAAGAATGCAGTACAACACGAAATTACAACGGTATTAAGATGTTTAAGTTGTAATTACACAAGTACTACTATCAGTACAAATTGTGTGGTAGATCTTGCACTACCCAAGATGTTAAAAAGTAAACCATTCGAATTTCAAGATATAATAAAATACAATTTCACAGGATGGAAAAATTTGAAAGATACCTGCAATAATTGTGATAATTCAAACACAATAAAGAAAATCGATATAACTGCTTCCAAACAAATTCTTATTGCAAAATTACATTTGTTCGATCACGATAGTAGTGGAACAACAACGAAAGTGGAAAATTTCTACGTCAAAGCAATGCCTACTACTAAAATACAATTGGTAGATCACTGTTATAAAATTAAGACAGCGATTTTCCACCATGGTAAAAGTAATGCCGATGGTCACTACACGAGTATGGTAAGGGGTAAGGGTACAACGTGGGTATCCGTTGATGATTTACGAGCAGAAAAACAAGCTTGGCCACGAAATTCTAAAAATGCATACATATTTTTCTTCGAAAGGTGTTAATTGTGTTTGTTAATACACTTTAATGTTAAATACGTCCAGCGCCAAAGACTGCTTTCAGCGCCATATGCTGCTTCGCGCACCATGTATTGTACACAAAGTACTATACATATAATATAATACATATAGATTGGCAATCCGGTGCACATGGTTTCTGTTCGTGGGTGTTAAATTTACATAGAATATAGAATTTATACTTAATTCTGTCGCGTGATAATTTGTAATTTATAATATTAAAAATTATCTCAAGTCAGTCCCTATGCAAATTATCTTTGTAAAAAGAAGTGAGATCCCCATAAAAAACTTCAAAAAAGTAAAAAAATACGCCAAGTACATGAAAAATCACAAAAAATAGAAGACAATAATAATCACAAAAATTGAAGATACTAATAATAAAATAAAATATAATTTTTAATTTTGATAATTTTTAAGTTATAAAAAATAATATTAAAATTTATCTGATGTCAATCCCTATGCAAATTATCTTTGTAAAAAGAAGTGAGATCTCCACAAAAAAACTTCAAAAAAGTAAAAAAATACGCCAAGTACATGAAAATCACAAAAAATAGAAGGTAATGTGACGTCCCAAGATTTTTCGCGCGCGGTTATTTCAACTCATTTATAAATCTATCTACAAATACGCTCAAATCTTCCACAAACCTCAATTCTTACCCCTTTACCAACGACCACGGCCGCCTTGGCGATGTACCTTAGCGGTCCCCATCTCAAGACGGTCAATCATTAAATCTCCTTCCCTTATTCGCCCAACGCGGCACAAATTCCTCTCTTACGTCAAATCTAAACAAGTCCCTCGCCCCACAAATATCTTAAATCGAGACCACGTCTCACACCCTCTCAATGACCAAAGCAGTCAAACCCTCCGACGTCCCTTTCCTATTAAAACACCCAAAATCCATTCGAGGAGTTGAGCAATTCAAAATCCTATGTATAAAAACCCTAGTAGAAAAACTGCGAGTCCCAATATAGATCAACCTTTGCTCCCTGCAAAAACCCCAAAAGTTATCATGACACATGTTTATAATTAGCCCAAGGTGCATACTGCGCACCCCCCTTCATACTGTAAAATATTATATAAGCAGGGCAAAGTCCATACCGCGCGTACACCCCACAACCCCTTGCAAAATCATATAAATACAAGGGCCCGGAGACAGAAGTCCTCTTTCGACGAAATACCTTTGCCGAAGGAAAGCTAATTACTCGAAACCATTTAAGGTCTCGCTGATCAAAGTATCATTTAAAATAAATTCAAACACCATCAACCATCAAGTATCGTAAGAGATTATAACTACTATTAATACCACGGTATATCACCATCATCTATGACAATTGTTCACATTCTTATTGTTTCATATTGTTTCACATTACAACGCTTATTGCGCTTATATTATCTTGTATTGCTATTCACATTATTTCGTATTGCAAAGCTTATTGCGCTCATATTATCGTGTATTGCTGTTTGCATTGCTTATTAACGCCTATTGCGTAAATCATACTAGCTTATTAATATATATATCTTGTATTTCATGTTCATATTCATAACTTATAACCATTATATACATGCTATGTTCATCGCCAATCCATTATTATAAAACGTAACTATCCGCACAACGATAGTGCATTACCTAGTATCGCAAACTTATAAAGTGAATAAACAGTTTTACTTTAACTCAGTTACGAATCATTGTGTCAATCCTTCGGCTACGAAGATCCCGAAATCCAAACAGGCTGCCGGAACAGCTGATTCCGGGCAACGACCGCAGAAAGCGTCACGGTGTTTACTAAACTTACTTACGCATAGGTTTCGCTTAACCGTATGACTAGTCGAATCTCGCGAAGTATTACACGTGTCTTTTACAATAATGCAGCGGTAAATCCGATTACCTAAGCAAATCAAAACAAGTGCTCTAACGGGTGTCTCTCCAATACAAACCAGTTCATTTAAACCTTCCCTGGTCGATTAGTGTGCAGAATTAAACATTACTCGCCTGACGTTCAAAAAACGGTTAGTGTGCAGAATTAAACATTTCTCGCCTGTCAGTCCCAAATCCATTAGTGCGTAGAATTTCACATTTCTCTCCCGCCTTCTACCTAAATCCTCAGTGTGCAGAATTGAACATTGCTCGCCTGACTCTCCTTGCATTCTCAGTGTGCAGAATTAAACATTACTCGCCTGCCGTTCGATACGATTAGTGTGCAGAATTTCACATTTCTCGCCTGACGTTCGAAATGGTTAGTGTGCAGAATTGAACATTGCTCGCCTGACTTTCCCTAAATCCTCAGTGTGCAGAATTAAACATTACTCGCCTGCCATTCGAAACAATTAGTGTGCAGAATTTCACATTTCTCGCCTGACGCTCGAAATGGTTAGTGTGCAGAATTGAACATTGCTCGCCTGACCTTCCCTAATCTTCAATCCCCTGAATCTAACATTCTCCCGGCCGTTCGAGACGATTAGCGTGCAGAATTTCACATTTCTCGCCTGACAATCGAAAAGGCTGGTGTACAGAATTACGTCGTCAAATACCTGATTTCCTCGCCTCCCGGTGCGCTGAACTATAGATCAGCGCCTGGAATTTATGTAAAAACCCCTTTGTCATTTGTCCCATTAAATCCTTAACCCGGGACGTGACAGTAATAATAATTACAAAATTAAAAAAAGATGTGAAATCAAAATGAGCTGCCAGTACATAAAGATGCTTTCCAACTGCGCTTTAGATGACCCAACTACATATGCACAGCTAAAATTCCATTACTCATAATGGCTATTTATACAAAGAAAAAATGTATTAAATAATAATATGCAGATATATTTTTATACAAATAAATATTTTAATACGAATAAATATTTGATTCAAAATACTTGGCGCTGCGCAACCGAAAAAATGTTAAATGCCTTAGTATTAATAATTTACAACAACTCCATTACAATATAAAATACATATACATACACATATTAGAATCGCAGTCAGATTTATTCTACGTATATTTAATTCTAATACCATGCGTAACATATGCACGCGCACGCACACACACACACGTACAAGAAAGAAAGAAAAGGATTAATGCAATTTATTACATATTTATTGAGTTTAGCAACACCAATTCGGGGCGCAGCGCCAAGTATTTTGAATCAAATATTTATTCGTATTAAAATATTTATTTGTATAAAAATATATCTGCATATTATTATTTAATACATTTTTTCTTTGTATAAATAGCCATTATGAGTAATGGAATTTTAGCTGTGCATATGTAGTTGGGTCATCTAAAGCGCAGTTGGAAAGCATCTTTATGTACTGGCAGCTCATTTTGATTTCACATCTTTTTTTAATTTTGTAATTATTATTACCTTCTATTTTTTGTGATTTTCATGTACTTAGCGTATTTTTTTACTTTTTTGATCTTGTTTTCGCAGTTGCAAGGACAAATATATGTTGATTATACAACTTCGCAGAAGGTAATTAAAATGTCGAATATTACTGATATTTTTTCAATGTGTTTCTTATAGAAAAATAAATGTATATAACGAATTATTTGCTATTACTTTACAGAATCGATATTATCTATTTCTGACCCCTTTAACTTTACTTTAACAAACTTTGAAAGAAATGACTTCAAATTTTGCATAAAACAACAAATTTGACATGTGTTTACACGCAGATCAGATGTAGCCGTCATGATATTTTTACCTTTTTTCACAAGAGCTCATATTATTAGTTTACAAGAAATACATAAAAAAAAAAACATAATTCCATGAGTTATGAATTCTGACTTCTTTCCTTATTTCTGGATTATCTGTCCGAATGTGAGATGGATCGCAGAGCGGCTAGAGTCGCTAGACTGCTTCTGGAGCAGTAGAGGGGCAGCCGCTGTGCGACTAGGAGATTCTGCCGTTATGGCGGAAAACAGACACTCGTGGCATTGTGTTGTGTCTCGAGTAGCCTAGGCTGCTCATGAACCAAACGCGCATAGGCTATAACATTCCTGGCGCGGCCGCAGCAGTCGCAGCCGCCCATAGGAGTTGAAGGTGGCCGTTCCAATAAGCGGCTACAGCCGCCAGCGACTGCGACCGGCGGCTACAGCCGCCAGCGACTCCAACTGGCGTCGTCGCAAATGGTATTTCCTATACCTAAGCGTCGACGCCATGGCCCCCACCAGTGCAACGACGCGTCGCACAGGCCCTTTTCGAGCACTTGAAAAGAGGGTCTATTGTTGTATGAGGTCTCGAGGACCGTCGAAGATAGTGAAAGACTAGCCATTTTTCTTATATGTACATCGTGTTCTGTTTATCTACCGGATTGAAGAAGTCAATGACATTTGGGTGTTTCTTCGCGCGAGGCTGTTTCGCAAAGTGATCATGATCGCGTTATGCAATTTCCAGACATCCAACTCTGCGAGGCGTGCCTCGCGAGAAATCCTCGCAAAGTCGATACGCACCTTATGGCAGACCTTTTCTAGTACCCAATACGTCAGCGCGTGCTTCTGTATTTGATATTGCAACGCGTGTTTATACTCGAGAGATAAGTGATCATCAGGTCGGCGCATACGTTCGTTCGCTTTAATGATACAAATTGTTTTTTACAAATATAAGAGAGTTTCTATTCTTTGGCAATACGGCGTCAGACCGCTTGCTGTATCTAAACTCTCTCTTCATTCAAACAAGCAATCCTTTGAAAAATTTCCATATATTTGTATACTACATAAAAAGCCGAATTGAATAACAATACCAGAATGTATCATTTGAAGTATCTGATGTTAAAATAATTTTAAATGTATTCATTGACGTACCGCAGTAAAACACAAATTAAAAGAAATGAATATGTTTCCAAAACATGGTTTGTTATAATTGGAAATATATTTATATTTTTAAAAAACACTTTGTATCAATATATTGATACACGGTTTGTTATACTTGGCAAATTTACCACTTCATCTAGGTACCAGAAAAGTGGGCAAAAAATATAAATATTGAAGAAAAATGTTTTCGGTTCAAGGCTGGCGACTGCGGCCGGCGACGGTCCCACTAGTGCAAGGGAGAAGTATGTATCTGTTTCTCCCTTGCACTAGTGGGACCGTCGCCGGCCGCACATTGGAACGCCAGCCTTGAAAAGTATGAAATATATTTATATTTGTAATAAACACTTTCTATCAATAAAGCGAACGAACGTATGCACCGACCTAATAATGCCTATTTTATATGATTAGTAGAGCCTATTGGAATACACTATTGGAAGGTTGCCCAAATATTGTACAATTTCGTAAGAATGTATTAACACTTTGTGAACAATACCTATTTTTACATTGGTACCACAATAACATGGATACAGGTTTGCAGATATTTATGCACTTTCCATAGTATGTATTTATCAAATTTTTTTAGTTTTATTGAAATTGTTGACGTTATTTTTTTAAATAACCTCAAACCTTTTTATGAGTTGTATATTAATTCAAATTTTTATGAACTTGCTTAATAATATTCAGCATTTTAAACGCGAAAAATGGAATATTGCATTTTCCCATATTTATTGGGATTCAGGCCCATTGTACGATATAGAATACAAGTGATTACTCCATTATTAGCAAATATTGTCAAATCTTGTTTTCGCAGTTGCAAGGACAAATATATGTTGATTATACATGTTCGCGGAAGATAACTAAAAAGTCGAAAATTACTGATATTTTTTCAATGAGTTTCTTATAAAAAATAAATATATATAACGAATTATTTGCTATTATTTTGCAGAATCGATACTAATTATTTTTTACCCCTTTAACTTTACTTTAACAAACTTTGAAAGAAACTATTTAAATTTTTGCATAAAACAACAAATTTGACATGTGTTTACACGCAGATCAGATGTAGCCGTCATGATATTTTTACATTTTTTTACAAGAGCTCATATTATTAGTTTACAAGATATATATATATATAAAAAAAACAATTCCATAAGTTATGAATTCTGACTTCTTTCCTTATTTCTGGATAATCTGTCCGAATGTGAGATGGATCGCAGAGCGGCTAGAGTCGCAGAGCGGCTACAGTCGCGATACTGCTTCTGGAGCAGTAGAGCGACAGCCGCTGCGCGACGTGGCGATTCTGCTGTTACGACGGAACACAGACACTCGTGGCATTGTGTAGTGTCTCGAGTAGCCTAGGCTGCTCATGAACCAAACGCGCATAGGCTATAGCAATCCTGGCGCGGCCGCAGCAGTCGCAGCCGCCCATAGGAGTTGGGATGAATGCTTTCCATTGTACCAGTCATCGCGACAGCGGCTGTAGCCGCCGGTCGCAGTCGCTGGCGGCTGTAGCCGCTTATTGGAACGGCCACCTTGAGATGAATGCTTTCCGTTGTACTAGTCTAGGCGGCTACAGCCCCCGGCGGCAGCGTCTGTAGCCGCCCTAGACAGGGTTGACAATCTGGCTTTTTTGAGGCCAAATTCCAGAAATCTGGCCTTTTTTCAACTTGGTTGGCGTTGAAAAATTCATTTGGCTTGGCTTTTTTTTACCATTTTTAAATAATTCCATAAATAATGATATAGTATAAAGCATGATGTAAGATACTATACCAATACAACAATAAAATTTTACGATTTCTGGTCCTTGCCAATGAAAATGGCTGCGTTCAGCGGACTCAGCCGCTAGGTAGCGGTTACCAGGGATTGGCGGAAATTTCGAGCAGCATGACATTTGCGAGAAGCAAGAAGCTATTAAGCAAATTACTTGTCGACTTCCATCAGCAACAGATACATTCGAAAGTCTATCAAAATTAAGCCCTCATATAATTGTAAATCAAGTTTCAAGACCTCTATTTTCCGAGTTACCATTTATACATCTCACAGAAAATAACATTAGTCTTATAGAAGAACAGTATAGAAATATGATTTTTGTTGATTGGAAAGAAGAAGCTACATTTAAAAAAGATGGAATGCCTACTGATACAGAGCAGTTTTGGATTGGCATATTTCGGCATCAGAGGTTTAAGGAGCTTGCTACATTTATTCTTACTTGCTTAATAACTCCTGTAAGCAATGCAGTAAGTAGTTGAAAGGATCTTTTCTCTCGTATCATCAGTTAAGACAAAGGCAAGGAATAGAATGCAGCTGAAGCTTCTTGATGCCATCATTAGAATTAGAGCAGAACTAGTGCTCTCACAAAAATGTTGCAATAATTTTAGTATGACACAACAAATGCTGCAAAATTTAAGCACAAAAATTGTTTATTTATTGTAATTTAATTTTATTGTAATTTAATTACAAATATATTTTTCAAACTTATTTGGCTTTTTTCTGGCTTTTTATTGGTATCATTTGGCTTAATAGTAAGATTTCGAGTTGGCAACCCTGGCCGTAGACTGGTACAATGGAAAAGCATTCATCACAACTCCTATTGGCGGCTGCGACCGCTGCGGCCGCGCCAGGATTGCTATAGCCTATGCGCGTTTGGTTCATGATCAGCCTAGGCTACTCGAGACACAACACAATGCCACGAGTGTCTGTTTTCCGCCATAACGGCAGAATCTCCTAGTCGCACAGCGGCTGCCCCTCTACCAGTGATGCCAGAATCGTGGGACCAAACGCTTACCCCCACTATCACCTACCGTCGTCTCCCACTATGCCCTACCGGCGCAGTGTTACCAGATTTTTTACAAGAGTTGTCGCCAACCGAGTTGTCTAAAGTCGCCCAAAATCGCCGAAAGTTGCGACAGTGCTGCCAATCCCAGTGAGAAAATATTGAAGGTGTTTTTAACGAAAATAAAAAAAAATAAAACTATAATCATTCGCAAACAATAATTTATATCAATCTACCATACCCAATGAAAATACATAAATTGACTTATCACAAACTTACCAGGAAAAGAAGCTTCCTGTTCCCATTCTTTCTTGTGTTTTTTATTGTATTTTGCCCATTTTCCCATTATTATTTTATATGTATGAAAATGAAATGTATGAAATAACCGTAAACGGAATGTCAGAATTCTTTAGTAATTTAGGGGAAGAAAATACATACCCAATCACAAATTCGGCTACCAACATAAAATGTTAAAACATACAATTTACCAACATAATAAATATTCATCACCAAACCCAGAGAAACCTGTATTGAAATATTAAATTGCACTGAATTTCTTCTAAATAGTACCAGAATTTGAAATCGCCAATGATTTCTTTAAAATCGCCCAATTTGCGACTTGCGATTTCTTCAAAATAGCCGTCGCAATTTTGTTTCAAAAGTAGCCCAATTGGCGATAAATCGCCCAATCTGGCAACACTGTACCGGCGTCCCCCACTTTCTTCCCACCGCACTGCACTCAAGCATATTTTTACTCCTGTCCGTGTGAGCTGCCTGTCAAACTGCCGAGCACACGGACAGGGGTAGGGATATGCTTGTGTGCAGTGCGATGGTAAGAAAGTGGGAGACGACGGTAGGCCATAGTGGGAGAGGACGGTAAGTCATAGTAGGGGTAAGCGTTTGGTCCCGCGTCCCACGATTCTGTAATCACTGCCCTCTACTGCTCCAGAAGCAGTCTAGCGACTCTAGCCGCTCTGCGATCCATCTCACATTCGGACAGATAATCCAGAAATAAGGAAAGAAGTCAGAATTCATAACTTATGGAATTATGTTTTTTTTTATATATATTTCTTGTAAACTAATAATATGAGCTCTTGTAAAAAAAGGTAAAAATATCATGACGGCTACATCTGATCTGCGTGTAAACACATGTCAAATTTGTTGTTTTATGCAAAATTTTAAATCATTTCTTTCAAAGTTTGTTAAAGTAAAGTTAAATGGATCAGAAATAATTAGTATCGATTCTGCAAAGTAATAGCAAATAATTCGTTATATACATTTATTTTTCTATAAGAAATACATTGAAAAAATATCAGTAATATTCGACTTTTTAATTACCTTCCGCGAACTTGTATAATCAACATATATTTTTCCTTGCAACTGCGAAAACAAGATTTGACAATAGTTGCTAATAATGGAGTAATCACTTGTATTCCATATCATACAGTGGGCCTGAATCCCAAGAAATAGGGGGAAATGCAACATTCCATCTTTCGCGTTGAAAATGCTGAATATTATTAAGCAAGTTCATAAAAATTTTAGTTAACCCTCGGTTGTCACACTGGGTCAAATTGACCCTGCGTTCGACTTTG
The DNA here is from genome assembly GCA_929113495.1 of Andrena minutula. Lineage (NCBI taxonomy): Eukaryota > Metazoa > Arthropoda > Insecta > Hymenoptera > Andrenidae > Andrena > Andrena minutula. The sequence goes on along the minus strand of OV815995.1, from coordinate 31,629,482 downwards.
CGATCAAATATCTTTAAGGCATCATTCAGAATTATACTAATGGCACCATGTCGTAGTATTTTCATGTATCCTCTACAAGTAGAAATTCTTCCCGACTGTGTGGAAGCGTCAGTGCGCGTTTGAAAGCCGTCGAAATTTGAGGTAGGGTCAAATTGACCCATGTGTGACAAAGACGTCGTTTTTACTCTAAATCGGATACATTCATTTTTGTGTCTGAAAGCGACCTAAAAAGTAAAAATAGAAGTACTTATTTTCATACGAATTGTTTTTTCTTTTACTGAAGAAGCGACAATCAAGACACATTTGTTATTGTATTACGGGACACAAATGCAGTGTCCGACATGCTTGTGCCCGATGTGCGACCGGCACATCGCAAATAGACTTATCTTTACTTTAACATACCTTGTTATTGCTGAAATCAAATTTTATATTCTTGGAATAATAATAAAAAAAAATTTCCTATCCAAATGCAAGAGTTTTTCAACCCAAATGATGCCACCATTCAGTTTGCAAAATAAATACCTTTTTTTAATGCTCCGATATAGGACTATTTTTTTTATCAAAGCAGCATATCTCAGGAGTATAACTGTAAATTTTTTGCTAAAAATATTAAAAAATAAAAACGTTATGATTTTTTAAGCAAAAAACCTTTTTGTCAAACTCTTATTGTTTCAATTTTTTTTAAACATGATGACACTTTAAGTGTCAACTTTCAACAATGGGCTGTGACGTCCCACAAAATTTCGCGCGCAGTTAAAACAACATTCACTCATAAACCACTATACAACTCCACTCAAATCTCCCCAAACCTCAACTCTTACCCCTTTACCACTGACCACTGGCTACCTTGGCGATGTACCTTAGCGGTCCCCATCTCAAGACGGTCAATCAGTGAATCCCCTTCTCTTATTCGCCCAACGCGGCACAAATCCCTCTCTCATGTAAAATCTACACAAGTCCCTCGCTCCAAAAATCTCTCAAATCGAGACCACGTCTCAAGCCCACTAAATGACCAAAGAAGTCACATCCACTATCACCCCTTTCCTATCAAAACACCCAAAACCCATTCGAGGAGTTGATCATTTCCAAATCACATGTATAAAAACCCCGGTAGGATAATCGCGAGGATTATTTGGCGTACGTGCCGAAAATGCGAGTCCAAATATAGACCAACCTTTGGTCCTTACAAAAACCCCGGAAATGTTACTGCGACGCATATGCGTAAATATGTCAAGGTGCGTACTGCGCACCCCCCTTCAAGCCGAAAAGATTGTTATTAGTATAAATACGAGGAACCGCGAGAGCTCGTTCTCGTTCTACGAAAATCTATCGTCGAATCTCGTTCTACGGAAATCAAGCATTAAATCTCGTTCTACGGAAATCTATCGTCGAAGCTCGTTCTACGGAAATCTATTGTCGAATCTCGTTATACAGAAAGTACTCTTAGATACTACAACGTATAATTTCAACAAATTGTCACCGCTTAAAACCTTAAATTCAGTGTTCAACGGCAACTACCGTAAGAAATTTACATTACCATTTAAAATACTGCGTATCATCTCCATTCATATTATTTTGTATTACTATTCTAATTGCTATTCATATTATTTTGTATTTCTACGCGTATTGCGTTCACCTATTATTTTGTATTGCTATTCTAATTGCTTTCATATTATTTTGTATTGCTATTCTAATTGCTTTCATATTATTTTGTATTGCTATTCTAATTGCTATTCATATTATATTGTCTTGTTACGCTTGTTGCTTTATTATATTGTATTATTAACGCTCATCGCAATCATATTTCATGTTCTTATCAATGCTTACTGCTTATATCATTCTATCTTAAAACATATAGTGTATGTCACGCTCATAATCACATTTTATATATTGATAACCATCTATATAAATGTTCTGTGTCAATGTTTAATGTCTAAACGCATTCTATGTTCAACAAAGCACTTTCATAAACAGTGCGAACAAGCCCTGGTTAAAACTAATAAACCGCTTTGCTTAAAAGAAGTTTCGAGTCATTGTGTTAATCCTTCGGCTGCGAAGATCCCTAAATCCACACGAGCTGCCGCAACAGCTGATTCTGGGCAACGACCGCGCCCTGATCCAGAAGCACGCGAAGGGTCATCATCTCGCCGCCCACTGACCGAGCGTGAACGATGGCAGTGGCCAGCAACACCGCCCCCCCCCCCCCCCCCCCCTAGCGCCGCAGCGGGCGCCGCGGACGCGCCAAACACCGTCGCCGAAGGCCCAACGCCGCCCGTCGGACCGGGTGCAGCGCTGGCCCGATGGAGTAGCGAATGATGCCGCTGACCGCACTGCGAGCACGATGCCGCGAGAGGGCACGACGAAGACCGGTGGCCGGGCGCGAGGCAATTCACGCAGAGCCGCTCGCTGCTGACCAGATCGCGAGGTTGGTCGATCTGCATCATGAAGTAAGAGTAAGGAGACTCATCTCTATACCCCAAATAGAAAAAAAGTGGTCATGAAAAATGTTCCGTTTATCGACAGGTTCGCCAAATGGAATAACTTGGACTTTGTCGTCGCCATCTTGAATATTCGTCTCATAATACATGTTACGTGCAGTGCGTTCGGTTCAGTTCTGATCAGTTCTGATATAAATTCTGTAGGTATCACAAAGTGTTTAATATTTTGGTGTACTTTTTATACTAAATTTTAAAGTGAGTATAGTTTGGTTACAATATTATTTCTAATTACATGATATTATAAAGTTTAAACGAAAATTGTAGAATTTTCTTTAGCATAAATTTCAAATAAACTTTCTTTTTAATAATCTAAAAATTTTTACATGTCTAATAGATTAATATTAATATTTAGTGATGAGCAATATCTTTTATGTTATTATTACTAATGAAAGGCTATATTTCTAAGTATATTCAAATATTAATATGAATAATTTTTAACAGTATTAATATTTTCAATTTTTCTTATAAGATAATTGGGATGTATTTTAATTTGTAATACTTTTAATTCCTGCAGTAACATCCTCAAAATGGCCTGTTGCATCAAGGGATGCAACTCTAGAAGAGATAAAAATGCATCATGCAAAAAAAGCTTTTTTACTGCTTACACAGTAAGTATTTATATTGTAAGAAATAATGTTTTTTCAAAAGTTATATATATTGTGTGTGTATATGAGAAGAAGTTTGAAAATTTCAAATATTAGAACACACACACACACACGTTAATTTGAAAGAGATCATCCTTAAATTTTCTAAACTTGGGCATCACCGCTCTCCACGGTCGCTGGTAACCCTCCGAACGCCAGGCTGGTAAATGGTTGTAGTGGGATGCGTCCGTGAGTCAGTATTGCCATTTTTGTCTGTTCGCGCGCGCGTAGGTTGTAGTTTTAACGGATGACCTTGTATTAAGTGTATATTCAAAAGTAGAAATGTATAATTTTTTTTATAGAATGATATGTTCATCTCGTGGTCAAATGTTTTGTGCAATAAAAACATAAAATTAACCAAAAAAGCACAATTTGCGAACTGCATTTTAAAGCAGAAGACATTATTAGAGAAGATGCCTTTTCACAAGATGATGGAACTGTCATATATGTAAAAACAGGCAAACCAAAATTAAAAGAAGGAGCAGTACCGTCAATTTTTCATCCCGAGAAGATACCATATTATCAACAGATTGAACGTAAAAATATCGACGTTATGTCTTCTGAGGTTTCAACATGTGAAATCTCTGAAACCCCACATTCGATGGACGAAAAGGAAATAAACAAGTTTTCTGCCCAACATTTGAGTTGTGGGAAAAGTACAAACCTTAAAAATATTGACGTTATGTCGTCTGAGGTTTCAACATGTGAAATCTCTGAAACCTTACATTCGATGGAAGAAAAGGAAATAAGCAAGTTCTCTGCCCAACATTTGAGTTTTGGGAAAAGTACAAACCTTCCTACAGAGTATTGGTTTGCTAATATTAATGACACCTCTATGATGTGGACATGTTGGACGAACGATTTAGCACATATTTTAAGACGTGTTATTCTTACACCAAACATGAAACTACAGGTATTATGTAATATATGTATATGTATATGTATATTTATATCTACAATATATATTACAATGTTATTAATATGTAAAATAGGTTTTTATTGGAAATAAAGAAATTTCTTTTCACTCAAAAAGGATTAATAACATACAAGAAATTAAACAAATTTTGATGGAATTGCAAAATTTTTTTCCTTGTGAAAACGTTAATGATGAAGACAGGTTAGTATATCAAATTATATTTTATGTTTTACAATGTAACAGTTAAAATTGAATTTTAGTTTTTCATACTTACAATAATAACTATTTCTACTTTTTAGAAAGTTTTCTTTTGTTTAATTAGTTATATACCTAGTAGGTACACATCTAATAAAATGTACTAATTTCTTTTACAGAGTTACAAATTGTAACGGGTTTGTAATTAATAGGCAGTACAAAAAAAAACAGAAAAGGAGGTGTTTGCCTTGTAAAAAAAAATGGAAGATGTTATTAAGAAAAGACCATAACTTAACACCAATCCAAAAATTAAAAAATAAAGAGCGAAAATTAGAAACATCAAATTTAAATTATAAACGTCGAGAGAAGAGACTTCGAAGCAAGGTATAGTAGATATATTTCCTACAAGGTTCAATAATACTTTTTGTTGAAATTCTAATTTCAACTTAATATATTTGCAGATTGACAAATTATATAGCAAAATAACATATTTGAAAGATAAATGTTGTAAATGCAACGAGAAAATAATTCAAGAATGTATTTCAAAATTACCACAAAATCAACAATTAGCAGTTCGAGCTTGTTTTGCAGCAGCGAAGTTAAAAGATAAGAAGGGCATGAGATATTCGAATGAATGGGTATATGAATGCATTTTACTTAGAATTAAAAGCTCAAAAACGTACAATCACTTAAGATCGCGCAATATCTTAACACTTCCATCAATAACTACATTAAATCGTTACACGAAGAATATAAAAGGTTGTTATGGCTTCCAAACGAGCACATTTGAAATATTAAAAAAGAAAACGGCAAATATGGAATCTAACGATGTGCGCGGTATGTATACATTTAATTTATAGAAATCAATTTTGTTAATATATGTATAAAACCGTTTTTTTTTCTTATTATTATAATGGCTTTCTACATGTTATATTTTAATAACCAAAATAACTTGTTATAGGTGTGTTATTAGTAGATGAGATGAAATTATCTAAAACCGTATACTTCAATCGCACAAACTTAAAAGTTGAAGGATTTGTTGATTTAGGTGCATACACTTCTCAAGATCAAAAGTAGAAAAAAGGAGATCATGCATTAGTACTCATGTTTCAGCCTTTTAAAGGCACATGGGTTCAATCGTTAGCTTGCTTTTTGAGTGTTGGCAACACAAGTGCTTCAATTCTACATAAAATTATTATGGAGTGTATTATTCTAACCGAACAAGCTGGCTTAAAAATAGACGCTGTAGTGTCAGATGGAGCATCATGGAATCGATCGATGTGGAACATATTTGGAGTAACCGAAGAATGTGTTAGTGTAGAGCACATTGTAGATATTGAAAGACGCTTATGGTTCATTTCTGATTTTCCACACTTGATAAAATGTCTGCGAAATTATTTTTCTCAATTTGATCGATATGCAGGAATTTGTGTGAGTCAAAATTTGGATCATATTTCCAATTATACACATATACACGCAATTCATTAATAGAATTTCTTTACAATTAATTAATTGATTTCATATTGTTATTCTTTGTTACACACAGACTCCGGACGGCGTAGTGTCTTTAAAACACTGGTATGCCATCCTTGCATTGGAACATCCTCATGGATTTAATTTAAAAAGTAGTTATAATTTGGACGAATACCATATAAAACCTAAATATTACCAGAAAATGAATGTTGCAATGGCATTTCGAGTATGTAGATTTACTGTTTGTAATTATGCGAAATTTTATTGCATTGATAAAGACATTATTTCCACATTGAAATGTACTTATGTAAATTTTATTAGTTTTTCGGTGTGGCGCCTACCATGAAACTATTACAAGAACTAAATAGCCATTATGATTTGAACGATGCGGATGGATCAATAAAACTTTGCACAAGAGTATACGCATTGATCACGGCGATGAACAGTCGGACCCCAAAAGATTCTTTACGCCCGGATAACCCAATTTATAAGGTAATCATATAAGTATAAACATTGCAAATAACTTTATAATGTAGTGATATTCATTGTCAAATTTTATATTAAATACATATATATATATATGTTTTGCAGGATATTGAAAACTTTTTAATTTTTTTAAAACAATGGGAGAAAAAGGCCAAAGAAATGAAGCATAGCTTTATAACTGAGCAAACATGCTACGGTTTAAAAATTTATTTGACAGCTACTCTGGAAATTTGCTCGTTTTTGGTTCACCAGTGTGGATTTGAGTATGTCATGACCTCTAGACTAAATCAAGATAATTTGGAGGTATATTTAACTTTTTTAAAAGGGTTTATATTTTCAAAATGTGAATAAAATTTGTACTGTATAGTTTATAATTTTTTTTGTAGAGATTTTTTGGGATGATGAGAAACTGTTGTGGCAGTAACGACCATCCCGACTCGCAGATATTTATTCAAATGTACAGGCTGGTATCGATGTATTCATTAATAAAACCTCCAAAAGGTTGTAACGTGTCTGCGGGAGAATTGATGAACGTACTTATAAATATTAAAGATATACCCGATGTAAAGGAAAGAGAAGAACAGTGGATAGGTCAGATAGATACTATACTGGACAGAGGAACTAATATTGAAATGTTGGCATATGCCCCTACAATCCTTTACGACCATGATTCATATATGCAGACGACTTCGGATTATGTACTGACGTACATTGCGGGGTATGTGGCGAGGAAGGGTAATCGATTTTTCAAGAACATTAGTAATAATAAAAATAAAAATGTTACTTGTGAAGAGTGTTTAAAAAAGTTGGCTTTACAACCAACTGATACGATACCAGAAAGACATAAATTAATTCAACTAAAAACCAAAGGATATTTAATCAATCCTTCTGTGGCATTATTTATGTTACTATCAAATTTGGAAAATGCAATAATAGAGGCAACAAAATATGGCAATATCAATGTTGACACATTATTTGAGATAATGAGCTTAATGGATGACGAAACGAATCCTGTAATTCTCATCGGATGTGAACAACATAATTACGAATTTTCGAAAAACATTATCCGTTTTTATTTGGTAACACGTATGTTCTTTCTAGGGAAGCAGGAAAATAAAAATGATGATAGGGAACGAGAAAAAACAAAAGAAAAAAGAAAAAGTTCAAAATTAGTCGCAATAAATGAGCCACATATTACAAATGTGAATCCTCAAATTGAGAAAACAAATGCAGTTGAAACTGTTATAGAAATGAAATCAAAGAGAAAAAGGGTACCGCCTAAAAAGACTAAAAACAAGTAATAACAACAACTTTGTTATTATTTCATATTTTTTGTATTTTGTTAGAATTACTACAAATGTTCATTTTACGAAATAAAAAATATAATTTTATTTTTTGATACAATATATGTCGTCTTCATTTCAATTTCTGCCTTTATATAATAATACAATAATTCATTTACTGCATCCAATTGAAGGGCGCCTGTAGACTTTTTTTCCAAGAGGGGATGATTTTGGGGTGACGGTGATGAAAATATAGTAATGAGAGCTAGTAGGTTATATAATATAGTTTATATAATATAGTTTATATAATAAAAATCCACACATTTATATATACAATCAAATATATATACATAATTCATAATTGATTAGCCTCATACCTCATATGGTACTGCTTATATCGCATAAATAGCAATCAGAATTTAAAATATTATATGAATTAAAGTATCAGAATATCATGTTAGAAGGAACTTGCAGACCGACGAGTTTAGATCGGTTCTTGCGCATGTTGGTGCTCATTGGTGCCGAAACAAGCTACTATACCAACCTATACCAAAACAAACGCTCCCTCGGAACCAATGAGCTCATTCTACATGCGCGAACTGGGTTCCTTCTAACATGACCTCAAGTATATTACATATTACAGTCAAATTTAAACTTCTCTCGCTTAATAAATATCTCATGATTTTTAGAATTCATCAAGAATTTTAAAAAATTCATTTAATTCCTCGATATTAACGATTACCAGAAATTTTGAAAAAGGATGAATTTTATCATCTATATAAATATTAACCTGTCCATTTTGCAAAAAAGCAATTCTTTTTCTTACATTATAATCAGTTTCTACTTTTTGGAAAGCAAAAAGCATTTCATTTCCTTTTGAATAACTCCATTTGTCAGAAGGAACTGTACACAATTTTAAATTTTCTTGTAAGTATTTAAAATTATTGCGTCCCATAATTTTTAGTTGAACTGATTTTTTTGGGGGTTACTTAGTTCTTTTGTAACTCTTTGTTTCGCAAACACTTCCTCAAAAAATATCATGTATTATTATACCTTTCAATATTGTTACTTCTTTTTCTTTGCAACAATGTATATATTCATTTCAATTTCAATTTTGTTGAATATTGATTATATACCTCTATAGATATGTATTCAAAAATATTCTTGTCCAGTGTTCTTCTCTGTGTAATATATTTAATTATATTAACTTTAATTAATGTAAACATAGTTGTTACTAAAGAATTTATTTCTTTTAAATTTAATTTATATATATATATACGTTTTCTTTTACTTATATAATGATTATTTTACTCACACTGTAGGTTATGAAATTACTTCGTTTAAAAAATTACGTCATTACTTTCCTTTCAATTTTTCATATTCACACGTCCCACTGTAACCACGTAATGGTAGTATTTATTGCATCATCCGTACATTATTTGATGATTTTCGGATATTTAGTATATGTACATCCGGAAGCCCAAACGGCGAAAAGGAAAGCAGGACCACGCCGATAATGTCTAACTCACGTAAAACAGCAGCAACAACACTGAGGATTATCCAGATTAACCTGAATAGGTTCAGACTGGCGCAGGATATTATGGTCCAGAATGTCTCGGTCCTTAACGCCGATGTGGTCATAATATCGGAACCCTACAGGCAGTTGAACGACTGGTTTAACGACATATCTGGGGACTCATCAGTGTGGGTCACGGGGTTTTCTGGTAGGTTCCCCACCCGATCCACCCCCCTTGCTGCTGAGGGGATAGCAGTTGCCGTGGTGGGGGAATTATCCTTCATCAGTTGCTACTGTTCCCCCCGTTTGAAACCTGCTGAATTCAATGGTTTCCTGGATATCCTCGAGGGAATAGTGGCGGATGCCAGGACCCACAGCAGAGGGATAGTCATAGCTGGGGATCTTAATGCCAAGTCTCCGGCATGGGGAGGTAAGGTCTCAGATAAAAAAGGTGCGGCGTGTATGGAGTTCCTGGCTAGGCACGGACTGATCCCGACTAGACTTAGGGAACGAGCCACCTTCTTCCACCACAACAAGGGCTCGTCGTTCATAGACGTCATGGCCGCTGACCGCCTAACAGCGCGCCGTGTCATTAAGAGCGCGGTCTTGGACTACTTCTCGTATTCTGACCACAAATACGTGTCTCACATTCTGGCTGAACCAAGGAGATCCGAGATACCCCCGCCTGAAGATTGGGTCCGGTACTCGGTCAAGGGTTTTGACCCTGAATTGGCTTTGGCCAAATTCCGGGAGCTCTGTCAGGAGGAAGAAAACAACTCTGTAATGAATCAAACCTCAGCACAGGAGCTTAACGAGGAGCCGAAGGCTGAGAGACTCCAACGGCTCCTTGAACAGGTCTCCGAGGCTGTCCTCCCGAAGAAGTCCCTCCCTCGCGGGACCCGGAAACCAAACTTCTGGTGGTCCCGGGACATTGCCGAGGCTAGGGGCGCTTCCCTTAGAGCAAGGAGGTGGTTCCAGCGCCGCCGGAAAAAGAGGGCACCAGACGCTGAGGATGCCAGGAGGGATTATGCCCGGGCCAAGAAGGTCCTGCAGGGTAAAATCTGGAAGGCCAAGGAGGCCCATTGGAACGTGCTTTGTGCCATGGTGGACCAAAACCCTTGGGGGAAGCCCTATAAGGTAGTCATGGCCACACTGAAGGGCCGTTCTCCTAGATCTGTCATGGCATCTGCTCAGGTGCGGTCCATTATAGACAGCCTGTTTCTGACAGCCCCCCCAACGGCTCCCTTGGCGAGAGTAAACCGGATGCCTGTCTCAAGTTGGGTCAAGCGCGGTATTGATAATGAGGTCCTAAACGCCGTTGACGAGGACCTGATTAGGAGCGCAGTAGCCAAGATCAAGCCGTCCAAGGCCCCAGGGCTTGATTCGATCCCGTCCCAAGTGGTTGCCTACACCCTTAGGACTTACCAGGACCAACTACGGGATGTTGTAGTAGATACCCTACGTAGGGCTAGGATCCCTTCCTCCTGGAAGACGGCGAGGGTTGTGCTTATACCCAAGCCGGGTAAGGACCTGGGCTCCCCCTCTGGATATAGACCGATCAGTATACTCCCCGCTTTGAGCAAAGCATGGGAGTATGTGATCAAGGGGTTGATTGAGAAGTACGTGGGAGTGGACCCATTTCATAGACACCAATATGGGTTTAGGAAAGGTGTGAGAACTGTGGATGCGACCATGGAGGTCACGCAGTTCGCCAGAGACTGTGGTATGAAGAACCGCCTATGCACCCTGGTCACCATCGATGTCCAGAACGCGTTTAACTCCCTTAGCTGGGATGTTATTATGGAAGAGCTTGGCAAGAGGAGGGTCCCCTCCGTTATCCAGACGGTAATAAGGAACTATTTTCAGGACAGGAAGATTGTTGTTCACACCCCACGAGATCGTGTTGAGGCCGAGATATGGGCGGGGGTTCCGCAGGGCTCTGTTTTGGGCCCATTCCTGTGGAACCTGGTCTATGACAACCTCCTCAACCTTCTGGATACCGAGCGTTTCGTCCGGGCGATCGCGTATGCGGACGACCTGGCGCTTGTTTTTTCCACGGCGGACCCATGGCAATTTAGGAAAGACCTGTCTCGGGTCATGACTACGGTGAACCAGTGGTTCTCTGATACTGGCCTCCAAATAGCAGCGGGCAAGACGGAAATTGTTCTCCTAACGGGACGGCGTGGGGACAAAATCCATACGTTCGATGTCCTGGGTAAGCAGGTGACCTCTGCTGAGGCGGTGAGATACTTGGGTATAATGCTTGATTGTAAGCGGAACTTCAAGGCTCACCTGAAGGAAGCTGTGGGAAAGGGGGACAGGATGATGGGAGCCCTGGCATCTCTACTTCCGAATCTGGGTGGCCCGACGACCCACGCAAGGAGGCTGTATTACTCGGTGTGGGAATCGGTAATGTTATATGCGGCGCCGGCATGGGCCTCTGCTCTTGGCATTGAGTCCAACAGGGCTGCGCTAAGGGGGGCGCAAAGATCTGCCCTCATACGTTCAACAACAGCGTATAGGACGGTCTCTTTTCAAGCGCTATGCGTACTCGCAGGTAGGATGCCGGCACAGATGAAAGTGGTAATGTGGGAGAAGATGTTTCAAGCGAAGGCTCGGGACAGATGCAACCCCTCTCTCTCAGGGAACACCGGACTGTTGAAGGAAAGGGCCGCTGCAGCCAAGAAGCAGGTTTTTAAGGAGGCCATTGAAGAATGGCAGGCAATGTGGGACCAGTATGATGCTTCGAACTGGACAAGAAGATTGATACCCTCCGTCCAGACCTTTCTCGGCAAAGCTGGGGAGGTGTTCCAGCTTGACTACTGGTTATCCCAGCTTCTGTCGGGGCATGGTGCGTTTAACACATTTAAAGTGAGAATTGGCAAACAGCAGAATAGTGCATGCGATGACTGTGGGGGGTCATCTTTTGACAATGCTGAGCACGTGCTCGTCAACTGCCCGACTTACGAGGAGCACCGCCGAATTCTGGAGCAAGTGCTGGGTGCCCCGGTTGAGGTCCCCACTGTGATCGCCCTGGCCATGGGGTCGGAGGAAAAGTGGTCTGCGTTGAAGGTGTTCGCCAAGACAGCTATGAAAGACAGAGCGAACAAAGAATTGGCGAGAGAAGCGGTGGCGCGCGCTGAGAGGAATAAGATCCTTAGGATCCAGGCAGCCGCCAAGAAGAAGGAGGCAGCGAGGAAGCGGGGGAAGAGGAAGGGAGGAAACCCCACCCGCTTCCCCTCCGCTCAACCGGCGAAGAAGAGGAGAATTCAGCCTCCACTAGTCATAACATAGTAGACGGGCGGAATCGATTGTCAGTGGTGTAAACTGTCTTAGTTATTTATTTAATTGACTACTAACTAAGTTTTAGATATTGTCAGTTTTTTCATTATGCATTGACATTGACACCCGCGTATTTATTTCGGATTTTATTGTGTGACATTCGCGTATTTATTCGTATTTTTTATGAGTTAACGATCCCACATTGGGTTAAGGAGACAATCGCCATCATGGCAGGCAAGGTGAGCACCCAGGCAACATCATTGAGTGGTCTTCGCCTCCGGTGCAACGAGGATGTCCCCCAGTAGTGCAAGATGAGGGAGGAGGTATTGCCTAGAAGTACCCCTCTCATCTAAGGACTCGACAAGGAGGTACCCATGGGGGGGGTTTTTAGTGAGTATCCCGCACATATTAGCGACGAGTCTCACATCACCCCGGCATCTTTGCCGGGGTATGCATAAAGCATTTTCCCCCTCCGCAAAAAAAAAAAAAAAAAAAAAGTATATGTACATCTCCTGTAATGTAGCCATGTATTTCTAACCTTTTTGTCTCATCATCTGTCATTTACAATTTCAAGATGGCGACGACAAAGTCCAAGTTATTCCACTTGGCGAACCTGTCGATAAACGGAACAGTTTTTCTGACCACTTTCAATCTAGGCAGATGAGTCTCCTTACTCTTACTTCATGATCTGCATTGATCGAAAGGCCGGGCAGCGATACGCGGCGTGTCGCTCCCGGCACACGGGACAACACGCTTTCTTCCAGGGGCGCGGGGGTTCGGGTACGACGAGCGCGGTGCACACCCGAGCGGCGGACGGATTTAGGCGATTGCGGCATCGCGCCGTAAACGAGGGCTTTGGCTTCCTCGTTGGCTTGAGTTGCCTCCCGCGAGCGGATACGCGACTCGAGAAACCGATCGAGTTCGTTATAAGATGGGGGGGGGGGGGGGTCGGTTCGCGTAACGAGCGACGTCTCCCACTCCTCCAGGAGCCTAGTTTCAAACAGAGTTCCCCGACCATGATAGTGTCCCACTGAGTGATGGGGCAGCCTAGATGCGCGAGGAGCGAGAGAGATCGGTTCGTCGCGTCGCGCACACGTGTTAAGGTGGGATCTCCTAGCTCCGACAGGTCGCAGGATACTGGTGCAATGGGGAAGCATGCTTCTATTCTCCTACATGCGACTGCGATCGTCGGGTATGCGCCAGACGTAGGAGCCTGAGACGATTCTGTTTGAGTACCAGCCTAGGCTACTCGAGATGCAACACAATGCGATGAGGGTCTGTTTCCCATTATACCTAGTCGCAGGCTGGCACTGCGACCACCGGTCGCTAGACTGCTCCCGAAAGGAGTCTAGCCTCCAGCTAACGACTAGTCGCACTGGGACCCATTGCCACAGTGGGACAGAATCCCAAGAAATAAGGAAAGAAGTCAGAATCCAAAAGATTATGGAGTATGTATTTTTATATGTTACCTGTAGACAACTAATATGAGCTCCTAAAAAAGGTAAAAATATCACGACGCCTACTTCTGGTCTGTGTGTAAGTACGTGTTATGTTTGTATGTTTTTTTCGTGCAGAATTTTAAATCGAGTCGTTTAATTTTTGGTGATATAAAAGAAAAATATTTTTGGGGCCCGAAATGAATAATATTGATTCTGCTGAGTAATAGCAAATAATTAGTTACATACAATTTTTTTCCGTAAGAAACCATTTGAAAAATTGTCAGCAATCATTGACTTTTTAATTGCTTTCCGGGACTGTCCGAGCAAACTTTTTGATTGTTTTATAATCAACATAATCTTGTCCTTGCTACTGCGGAAAAAGCATTCGCGAATATATAGCAGTTATGGATTACATACGTGTATTCTATGTGGCACAGTGGGGGTGAATCCCAGAAAATAGGGAAAAATGCAACATCCTGTATTTCGCATTTAAAAATGCCGAATATTATTAAGGGGGGACGCCTACCTAGAGCGGGCGAAACAATGCGCTTTTTGGGATTTTTTCTAGAAAAACCGTTGCACTTTTATTAATAACTATTAGTCTATTGTTAAGAGTACATCTAAAGGACAGTTCAGAATTTTTTGCGTTAAATAATATTAACAAATTTGGGAGTTATAGGCGATGACCGGGATGTTCTTCTTTTTTTAAGCGTTTTGCAGTGACCATCGCACAGTGGGACAAAACGACCCGTCGGCGCACAGTGGTCTAGAAGTCAGTTCTAGTGCGAATTAATTATTATGCGAGGAAAAATTTGATATTGTGTGTAAAAATTACTTTTAAATATTTGAATAAAGTAAATAAAACATAATTTACAATACTGACTACTTGTTTATTAATAAAATAATTAAATGTTGGTGTTACGTGCCGGTTACATTTTTCCAAATTCATTTCTAAATTCTACTAATTTTTATAGTCATTTCGCAGATGTTCTCTATTGATCCAACCGCTTAGCGTGTTATGGGAATCTCCCTCAATCAATAGTCGATTATCTGTAGATATTCTCAATAGTGCTTGACTTATTTCTGATTTAATTCTGTTTGAAGCTGTCACGCCACGGTATATTCTCATGAAAGATTATTGTCAACGATCTTTCAACGCTGTCGACGTTCTTGGAATGCGCGTTGTGATAAGCCTTCCGAGGCATTGTAGTGGACTACTTTATATTCGGTTTTTCTTTCCTTTCTTCCTCGTTAAAATTTTATTACAGAATCATTGACATCTGATCCAACCGCTTAGCGTGTTATGGGAATTTCCCTCGATCAGTTGTCAATGATCTGATATAGTATAATAACCGATTTATGATTGTTACGCCACTGCGTTACTTCCATAAGAAAACCTTTCGTCAGCATCAACGTTCTTGGAACGCCGGATGTGATAACATTCAAAACCCTAAGCACTGCGAGGCTGGGAACGGTCCGGGGTGACGACGGTTGGGCCCGTGTGTACGAAATGCATGCTCAGCAATTTGACTCTCTTTGTTCAAAGTCCCAAGTGCTCGGGCCTGCCCTGCGAAGGCTCGACACAGACGGCTGTTAAGTCGCATAGTGCGTGGTCGATCTGTCCGAGGGACATAGCTATTCATTAAAATAGTCTTGAGCCGGAGTTCCCGTGTATCTTGTAGTGCGTGGAAGGACTCAGTCCCCGTAAAAACTTATATACATATATATATTTCTGCATTTTTTCATCAAAATTTACCATTTTACGACAGTCGGCTGTTAAGTCGCATAGTGCGTGGTCGATCTGTCCGAGGGACGTTACTATTCGATAAAATAGTCTTGAGCCGGAGTTCCCGATTATCACATAGTGCGTGGAAGGACTCAGTCCCCGTAGAGACTTGTATATTCTTGCGTTTTTCAACAATACTTTTGCGTTTATATATTATTTGTTTTAACACCGTTTTATTTAGCCAAATATTAATATTCTCGCGCTTAATTATAATATATAGTGAACTATTTTGACAATCGTGTGTGTTGTGCGACACTCCTGCGCTTCACCATCTTAGACGCGGGACCCTCCAGGTCGTACAGAGCCAGAGCCAGAGAGAGAGAGAGAGAGAGAGAGAGAGAGAGAGAGAGAGAGAACTTGAAAGTAAGCCGCAGTACAAATTAACAATCTCTTGTACAGAGTTGGTGAGTGATTCGATCTGTCATGATATTGTACGGAGGCAGCAGCTGATTCAACCACTTAGTGGGTTATGGGTTTTCCCTCAATTAGCTGCTACTTTCCCTTCGGCGTGTGACGCGTTTTAAAAAATTGGCTTGTTTCGCGTAATGTAAATTGTAACCAAATTAATTATACAAATAACTTGAGCGAATGTACAAAATTAACAACAATAGACACGATTATTGATCCAACCACTTAGTGGGTTATGGGGTTTCCCTCGATCAATTATTGTTGATCCGTTATTTGTTCACCATACAACGTTGTCGTTTACATTCAATTGCGACTGAATTGAATCCTTATAACCATGCGTAGAAATTTATACATCGTAATTGGACTTTTTATACATTATATTTGCATAACACAAATCCATGTAATCTTCCCAATTTTTGTACCACCCTTCTAAAATTTTCCTTTTGCTTATTATTTGTAATACATGGTAATATTTTACTTAAATCCGTCTTATTTTGTTTCGAACCACCTTCACCAAAGTACCACATCCCGATTGGACAACCTGTACAGGTTGTAGACAAAAGCCGCGCCCCAAAATAATCCTGATTTTTGCATATGTCAAAATTATAAAATCTCTTTAAATTCGTTAAGCGTTACGTGAGTAAATCAGACTCAACCGCTCGGTCTCTTTTAAAATTAACACTCTCACGTAACATTACAAATGTAATATAAAATATTATTATTCACTGTCGGAGTTTGTACTTGATCGAATTTTTGGTGCTTTTAGCATCGGCAAAGCTTCGGGATCGAGACGTAACTTTTTACTACACTTTTCCTGCAGACCTAATTCAGATATAATTGGATCTGAAGACAATAAAAAATAATTAAACAAATCTATGTTTGTATGTTCCGCAGAATCCTTCCTACTTCTGTGTTCCCTTATAAATTTAAAGTCCTTGTTTTTTGCCTCTTGCGCTTCCTCTCCAAGCTGGCCAATTGGTAAAATCGCATGTTTTATCATTTCTGCTCCATGTATCAGCACTTTGTGAACGCTTGTAGGCATATAAAACCACGAATATAGAGACACAAATTTTGTTGCGGTTTCGAATGCATAAACTTTAAACTTTTCTACGTCTACTTCATATCCACATGAAATGGTTTGAAGAATCATGTACATCCTGTATATAATCTTTTCGTCTACTCCCGTAATTTTCGCTGATTTTTTGTACTCTTTAAAAAAAGTTCGGGCTGTATTTCCTGTATTGGTGGACCCATAACCGGGTTTCGGCTGATCAACTAATATCCCAAGTTCTTTCTTAAGATCATCAATAATCCGTTTCTTTCTTATCTCCATTTTATTTTTATTTTCGCCTCTTGCTTGCCACCTTTTTATATCTAATCTATACGCTACATGTAAACAACACTCGAAGAAACGAATCCACGAGTGTAGGCTAGAAAGACCAAAACTATACGTTTCTAATCTCGGTAATCAAATCTTAATGTTTTCCAAATCATTCATTTGTTTCGGGTTTGCCAGACATATATAACAACTTTGAGTGGACTTTGTCTTCGTTAAAGTTTGACACACTTTGCCATCGACCATTGTCAATAGTAATTTAAAAGTAATAGATTTATCTTGATATACAAAAGTTTGTAAATTAGCAATGTGGTTATGAATTTTATTTGTTTCCTCTTCAGTCAGTTCTGGAGTTTCTTTAGCAAAAATAAACTTTATTGCTCTGCAAAATCTCGTTGAAGATGGGACTCGGTTTTGCCATATAACATTTGTTTCATCTTCACTATCATGCAACTGTATAGGAACTAGGGACACAATCAACACAGAGAAATCACCTTTTTCTAAATGTGTTAATTGTCTGTAGTTACTTTGTCCAGAGCTTCCATCTATGCCCCATTTGCAGATCAAATTAAATTGTGTGCTAGGCAAAGATTTAAATACTTCTTCTTGAAGTTTACATAAACGGCTTGCTGTTAAATTAAGCAGGTCTTGCAATTTAATTTCTACGCTATTATCCTGTATTATTAAAGAATTTTCGTCAGCATAACATAATTGTTTGGCTGATAATATGTTGTTCCATGATGGATAAACGTTTGCATTACACTTCTTAGCAGACGATCTATATGCCAGATATGTTGATTTACTCGATTTTGTATTAATAATCAGCGCCAATGCTTCTTCTGGTGTTATTGGTACAGGTTTTTGTTTTCCTGATTCCGTAGAATTATACGATCTTTTATATTTTTTGGCGCGCGTAGGAGAACTTGGATCCGTTATCTCTTTAATAACTTACGCAGCAACACGCTTACCATTTTTCCTTAAAGTAGACTGAGTGGCAAAAGAGAGCTCTTCCAAAGTAGCGGTAGATGTTAAAGTTTGCACTTTCTTCTGTTTCGATCTAATACTACATTCATTAAAATTTTTTAATGGCCTTCCAACTCTTGCGGGTTCAAGTTCGTGAATGTCAATCTCATTAAAGGGGAATACTATGGTCGATTCTAACCAAGTCTTATTTTTTGACAGAAATCTATCTTTATAATTATTGCCTATTTTCCAACGTTTCTCAATATTTTTGATAAAGTTCTCTAAAATTCCTTCAATATTGTGTCCGCTCACATTTCTTCCGGTAAAAATAGCTTCTACCCATACAGCACACTCCGTTGCAGAAACGTTGCAGAAAGGTTGTTGTTAGGTTGCGGTGCAATGTTGCACAGGAGCGGACATAGGAAGATTTCTGCAACCTTTCAGCAATGTTGCGGTGCAATATAACTCCTGAAACGTTTCTGCAATGGTCACGCAACGTTTCGGAGATTTTACAGCAATTGTCTCGCAACGTTTCAGAGATTTTACAGCAATTGTCCCGCAACGTTTCGGATATTTTACAGCAATTGTTTCGCAACGTTTCTGAGATTTTACAGCAATTGTCTCGCAACGTTTCGGAGATTTTACAGCAATTGTCCCGCAACGTTTCGGATATTTTACAGCAATTGTCCCACAACGTTTCGGAGATTTTACTGCAAAGGTCCCCCATGAAGCAGGGCTCAAAAACTCTTATAATATCGATTTAGTATATAGATTTAGTATAATATCGTAGTATACCCACTGTACAGTGTATATTAGGTTACGCTTTGTAATTTATGATAATTTAGTGCAATAAGTAGTAGAGGATGGCAGCGTACGTTAAAAACTTTAATACTACATGAGTACTACGACCCCCATATATTGTCATTCCAAAGGCGATGTCCACTACCGCGTGGTCCCCTTGTAAGTCCTTTTACAAAAATATCGCCATACTGCAGATCATTTTTACTGGTGGTTGATTGAACATTTGGATCATGATGTAGCAAGACTGTTTTTCACATTCAAAAATTTTTAACGCGACTACGTGGTTTTGAAGAGGGCAACTTCGAAATTCTTCGCAAGTAGGATTATTATTTAAAGCTTTCTTGTCATTCACCTAATTTTTGGTGGGATTATGTGTTGAGGTGCGTATTGGAAGTGTACCAAATTTCATTTTCATAAAAACAACGAAGAAGAAACAACAAATAAAAATGAATTCAACGAAGGCGGATTGTAATATGTATTTGTTCAAATTAATTAAAATATGTTTGTAAAATAGTTTCGAACTAACATAAATAAAGATTTTATAACTATTAAGGCGGTAGACACGTCACGTGTCGCTGGTAGCCTGTGGAATCTTAGACGGCATTCTGCGTGTCGACAATTCGGGATCGCTCCGCGAAATTCCGCATTTATTGCGGTTTCATTGCTGAAATCTTGCACATATCTTACGAGTACATCTTGCAACATATGTGCAAGATTTCAGCAATGAAACCGCAATATAGCCGGACTTAGTTTTTTTCCCTCGACAATTCGGAACGTTCTAATTAGATATAATCAATTAAACGGTAATGGTAGGGAGACTGGCAGTAATTGGCACGTGTAACACTTTTTATAAATTTTTTTGCTGAATATTATTTATCAGTTTGTTTAAATTCGATGGTGTTAATTAAATAATCGTATTAATACTTATATCACATATGTGAACAGACAGAATGCAGTGTTACATTTCACATGCAAACTCCGAGGGAATATTTGTAAACACGGACAATATGTGATATATGTAATTAATACAATTATTTAATTAACACTATAAGGTTTAAGCGAACTATTATTCTGTATACAGCAATACATGATATTTGTAAAGAAGTCTGAGCTGTGAAATGCAAATCCACAAACACTAAAGACTAGAAAATAAAAAAATATATACAAAAAATTTATTTTAAATGATTGCATTAAAAGTGCGTTAAAATGTAGAAAAATTATTTTCTTGTACTACGCAGGATATTTCATAATAGAATATGAATATACTTAATACATCATCAAGCGTTGAAATTAATTTGTTGTAAGATATCCGGCTCCACGATTAGGGAGATGTAATGGGGATTGTCAAAACGAATCTTCTATTTTGAATAATTTCAGGTAAAACTGATGCACGGTAGGAGTATAAGATAGAATACATAAGCAATATTCTCAATCACAGGTTGTAGCTGCAGCGGGAAAGTGTTCGTCTACGGTTCTCGAGGTCATGGGTTCGAATCTCGTTTGGGGTAAAAAAATTTCTAATTAAAAAAAATACTCTGTCGTTGTAGGTACTGCTACGATTCTGCACGCATTCATGTCGTCGCGTCCATCAAAGCCACGGTATACAATTTTTACCACTTTCCTACCGATATTTTTATTTTTGGCCCTACTGCCCGAAACGTTGCCTGACCATTGCTGTAAAATCTCAGAAATGTTGCGCTACCATTGCTGTAAAATCTCAGAAATGTTGCGCTACCATTGCTGTAAAATCTCAGAAATGTTGCGCTACCATTGCTGTAAAATCTCAGAAATGTTGCACTACCATTGCTATAAAATCTCCGAAACGTTGCAGAAAAATTGCTATAAAATCTCCGAAACGTTGCGGGAAATTTGCCTATAACATCTCAGAAACACTGCAAGAATATTTCATGCAATGTTGCACAGGGGCGGACATAGGAATGTTTCTGCAACATCTCAGAAATATTGCCTGCAATGTTTCAATCTTGCATCGTAACGTAACTGCAACATTTCTGTAGCCTTTGTGCAACGTAGTGTGCTGTATGGGTAGTAATCCACTAACGCAATCCTTTCGTTTCAACTTCTTCAATTTGGACCATTCTTCGAACAATTCTAAGCGGGTGATCGTAGATACGTTTACTAAAATAGTAAAATAAAATGATAATGGGATTGCGGGGGGTCGCGTTTTCTCTTTGTCGTTTTTGGAGATGAAGTAAGCTTTCAAATTACGTACTTCGCAACGCGTGCAAATGCGTGCAAATTTGGTAAAACTTACGACATTCTAATAATTTTTTTAAAAAGGATCAGTTCATAAAATATATCATTAAGTGTGTGAAGGAAACGTAAACCTACCATTTCCAGTTACAGCCATACTGATAATATCATATATAACAAGCTCCTAACACAATTTATGCACACTTCAAGAAAGAACTCGATATTTTGAGGTTATAATTTGTACCAATTGACTAACGCAGACAAACAAAATGTGGTTACTGGAATGTTGACAGTCTTGCCAACAATAATACGGTGATGTGATTTACTAATTTTGCTTTTGTTATTGTAGTATACATATCAAACTATCATACAAGTATAAGTTTTAACAGATTTACGTTAGTTGGTATTTTTAATTTATTCGCGCTAGAAGTGACTTTTAGATCACAGTGCGGCGGTCAAAAATCTATAACTTTGGTTCTAGTCAAGATATTTTAATGTAACTGGGCGCATTTTAACCGCAAATTTACGGCTTTTAAGCTGTATTAATATAATTGATATTAACCCTCGGAGGCCCGTGAATTTAGACCCGTATTTGCGAAAAGTGGGGCTACAGGCCAATTACAATACACATTTTATTAACATTACTATATTTTATTGTAGTAAGCCCAGTTTCTTAATATTTGCTATTGTTTTCATGCGATCGGTGCTCAAAATTTGCCAAAACCGCAAAAGTATCGCTTATCAAAAACTTTTATGTTTCCCACAGTTTTTATTCACGATTCTGAAAATTTTTTCTTTGAGAGGTGCAATTTGAGTTAGTTACAAAGTTAATTACATAGCTATATATTCTATTAAGGCCATTCATTAGGGTAAAATGTTAATAACAAAGTTTCTTTAAATTTTAAAAAGTTGCAACCACATGCAATGGGTTTAACTGATATCATCTGAAAGAATGAACCTTTCTCTCTTAGAAACAAAAAGAATTAGGTGCCACTTTGTGCTACTTTCCAAGAAAATGATAATTGAAGTAAACTCTACCTTACCTGCCTATTAGAGTAATAAGCAAAAAAGATAGAATTAAGATATATCGGGAAGAAATGAATCAATTATTAGATGTGTGACGCAAATATCTTGTATAGCCGGAGTCATGAGACGGCACAGAAAACTCTAATGAGAGATAAGAGGTCGGTCTTGAATTTGTCGGGAGGACGAAGCAGGCGGCATCCCGCACAGTCAGCCGACTACTTCCCTTCTACCCCTTCGCGTGGCGTATTGATGTTGGATAATACTTTTTAATTGTTATATTGGTATCATCTTTGTCACATCTGGCATATTTAGATATTATAACAAGTGCCTAGCACGGTGAAATAGATTTAACTAACCACTTCAGTTCTTAATTCAAAAGCTTCAAAAATGTCACTTGCATCCCTTTGGTTGTAAGCATCTCATATATGATGAAACAATAAATAAATATAATTAGAAATAATAAAGAAATAAATATAATGCCTTATCTCTTCTGTTTAATTTAATTGACACTTCTTTCTACACATTTTCTTTCCCTCCGTAATTCTTGTAGTCTTTGTCCTTACAATCATAAATGATAGATAGTGTCGGTTCGATAAGGTCCCACTGACGCGCTACGCCTCAGAGTTTCCTCTATAGTAGCATTTAAACCGTGCAAGGTGGTATTAGCAATATATTAACTAGCGAAACCGCCAGCGCAGGGCCGGAAAAAGCAGGGAAGGACCACACTTGACTTCACGGCGTCCACTGTAGGTATTTTTCTCTAAGAGCAGGATGCCAGGTAGCGAATAATATAATACATTCGCCACCAGACTAAGTCCTTGGCTATCTTCTGCTCTTTTTGGGGTGCATGCACTCACCCGGGACCACCAGGGACGCTCTGGTGGCCGGTGACGGCTCTGCATAAAATCACATGCCAGTCCCCATGCGAATTCAGGTACACCGGGAACGCAACCGCCTGTACTGGGGTTAGAAAACCAGCAGCCCCTGGTGGGAATCGTAAATGACAGGACAATTTGATCCTCTATCAATTTTTCGCCCTACTCACACACGCAAAATATGGCACTTGGAAGCACTTTAGAGGTATGCGCGCGATTCCGCCTGTTTCGTCTTCCTCACAAATTCGAAACGGATCCCTTATCTCTAAAAGTAGCCGTCATGATATTTTTACCTTCTTTAGGAGCACATATAAGTAGTTTACAAGAAATATATAAAAATCCTATAACTTTTGAATTCTGACTTGATTCCTTATTTCTTGGGATTCTGCCCCACTGTGGCGAATAATACAAATAGTCCGATTTACATGAAATTTGGTATGATTTTCATCAGAAACACATAAGGAATCCATTGGTGTCACTTCCATACCGATACGATAAAGAATAAAGAATTTCTTAATACGCTGAAATGAATATTTCACATTTTCACCCCTCGACAGCGGGACGACCGACCTCGAATCGCTGTGGTCGACCGAGGATTTATAGGGGAAGGTGGGACAAGACGGGGTAGTTAAGGTTTGATGATGAATAAAACACAGGTTTTCATAATCAACTAATCGATTTTATGTCTGAGCCATTCTTTGGTAATAAGTCTTTCAGTTTAACTATGAATCAACCTAATCTTTACAGGTTTTAATGGAATAAATAAAAAATTCAGAAAAAGTCCTATCTCTCTGTCTTGCCCCACGGGTGGGACATGATGGGGTACCAATTAAAAAACAATATAACAAAAGTAAATATATATAAATTAATTATTTATGGGGTTGAAAGAGGCGGCACATATGTATGGCTTCATCGTCCTCGTCTCCTACATCAGCACAGGAGAAATGAGGATGTTATAATTGCGGCGTTTCCAGTTTTCTCGACATTCGAGTCTTTTGCTTTGTGATTGGGACGGGAATCAGTACTTTTGGAGTAATTAATAGAAAAGAAGTATCATTTTCCTCGGTCCGTCTTTCTTTTGTAGTTTCAAACCATCCTGGGACAATGAGAAACTTTGATTTTTATTTCTAGGTTTGTGAGGGGCATAATGAGTTAATGAAAATAAGAGTTATTCCATCATGCCCCTTTTCATCTCACTACAATCATATGAACACTGCCCGAAACATTATTTGCGAAAGTATAAAATTACACACGTGCCTTATAGCCAGCTAAATTCTGCCTCAGAAACATATACATGTATTGAAGATCTTCTATATTAACAAATGTCACGGGCCTCAGCTGACTCGTCGGCGGTTGCTACGAGTCAACGGGCACAAGTTTGAACACACGGCGTACAGTGGGGCAAAGTGATGAAGTTTGTGTCAAAATGAAAGAACTTTTGATAGAAATGAGATAGAGCGATGATTTTTTTTTTAATTAAAGCTGAAATATTGTAGAATAAGGGAAAATTAATGAAATTATGGTACGAACGTTTTTTACTTTTGAAAATCTGTGTTAAAGTTGAAATTTTACAACAAAATTATGTTTTATCCAATACAATGTTCGGTTAGAATTTTTTCTTGACATGTTGTACATCATTTCCTATAAATTTTGTTGCGCTGATTTCAAATCCGTTCGCAAAATTTGTCTACTACCTCAGGATTTTGACCAAATCGATTTTTGTGAAAGAAACTAATAACATCATAATTTTTTCATTGAAATGATTTGATAACCCACTGGTTTGAAGGTATATTGTATTTCCATATATGGAACACAATGAAAATAGGAATAATGAAGTATTTGAATGTTTTACATCTCGTGATCACTTGACGTATCGCTGTTATTGTCGCTGGCACTCTCTGTAGTCTGTGTGTGGTTGCAATGTAATTTAAATTAGATACCTATTTTCCATAATTATATTTTCATTTGCACATGAATTAAGGTAAGTATTTAATCTTTTTACCTTACTTCTCATTAACGAATTTTTTAATTTCTGGTGATACATTATTTTGTTCGTACAACTTTAATCGATTGTTTATTAATATAATTGAAATTTTTGGGTCGGTTAAGTATACTGCTCGATTAAAAACGTCTAACATTCTATTTCTTCGACTATTTTGTCGTGAATGCAGTATCATGTTTTTCCTATAAAGTTTATGCCAGGATTCATTTGCATCTTCTGAATGATACGCTTGTTTTCGCCAGGTGCGAAATTTAAAACGCCGGTAATGGATGGATTGACGGGAAGGAGGTATTGCAGTACGACACTTGGAACTGGCACAATATATTTTTCTCGTGGTCAAGTTGGCCACAGGACGTCACAACAGAAATACACAGAGACGAAGACACTATAATACAGTAACGCGTGGGCGTAAGGCGACGGTGGGTCGCTTAAAGTACTGCTGAACAGTTTAACGGTTTAATGGCGCAAGGGCGCAGAAAACAAAAGTGCGTACGTGCGTGTCACGGCTCAGCTGCTGACGGACTAACGGTCGCCGGACGAGCGCTTCGAAAAGATCGTTTGCGTAAACAAAGAATGTCATAGGCCTCAGCTGACTCGTCGGCGGTTGCTACGAGTCAGCGGGCACAAGTTTAAACGCCCGGTGCGGCTCGCTCTACGCGGCCGCAACAACGCTATTGGTAGTAGAAACTGTCTTGCTACTTCGCAACCATTCCAAAAAAAGATTTCCTTTTATGCATACCTATAAATTGGATATTCTAAAATGCATGTTCCTATGTGGAAAGTACTGTTGGATAAGAAATCAAGTCGAGCACGTATTTGAGATAGGGGAAGGTGGGGTATAATGGAACGGGTGGGTAAAACGGAACACCAATGTTTCTGTTAGATAAGAGCTGCGAATGAGTTGGTATCGCGTGACATGGAACCAAATGGTCCTCATAGCATTTTATGATAGACCATAGACCCCTGCACAAGTTATTTTTCCATTAAGAGAGTTGGAAAAATTTCCGGTATCGACGTTTCAATATTACGGTGGACTTTCGACCACTTTTCGGTACTTGGACTTCGAAAATTAATAACGGCAAATACGTCGTTGGATTCTATATTCCTTACGCTATATTTTGACGTATATAAAAAGTTCATTACCTCACGCTGAAGTGGAAATATTAAATGTTTACTAAATGACTGCACGTGGGGCAAAACGGAACACTTTTCGCGGGGTAAAACGGAACGCCTATTATACATGGGGAAGAATGGAAACGTCTCTTAGTACATGTATATTATCTATTTTAATTATTAGATTGTAGATTAAACTTTTAATTACTATCCTTGTTTCCAAGAAAATTGATTTTGTATAGAAAATTATGATGTATGAGGTACATCTTTTATTCGATCAAACTGTTAGTTTTAATTGTAATAAATAACATAATCATTTAATGCAGATGTGTTCTCCATGCAAGTATTGAAGATGGAGAACGAAGAAAGTTGGATACAATAAAACACATGTAAAGGGTGGGCCCATGAGGACTGCACCAATGCTCAAAATGGAGATGATGCATTTGTATATGATTATTGTTCAAAAAATAATAAACAATCTGTATTAATCTATCCTTCTTTTACGATATTATATTTATATTTGATTATTTTCCGTAATTTTCATGTTATCTAATAAAATATTTTCTCTTATATGTAAAATATATATTTTTATTATATTTTATTTGCAATAGTTAAACCTATCACATATATTTATAGATTTTAACATAAATTAATACATTTTAAATCATAAATATAAAGATTTTGTACGTTTACACGGTCTTCGAGTGGGTGTTCCATTTTGCCCCACCATTTGAGCGAGGCGAAGATTTCAATACCCCCGGTAAATTTCATTTTCCGTCGTTCCCAAAGATATTTCTTAATGAGAGTAGGTATAGTATGCCGATTCTGGACAAAATTGGGGCGAGGGGTGAGGCGGGGCGTGGGGTACCGCCGCGGTCTTTCGTGAGATCGGCGAGGGGGAGGCGGGGAGGGGGGTACGGAGTTCGGGGGCGAGGGGGATGACGTTACAGGGGAGGGGATTTCAAAATGTCGTTGACCGAGTTCGTGGGCGAGGGGGATGACGTCACAGGGGAGGGGGATTTTCAAAATGGCGTCGCGCGCGCAGGACGAGTTCATGGGCGAGGGGGCTGACGTCACAGGGGAGGGGGTGGATTTTCAAAATTTCAAAATGGCGTCGCACGCATTTCGTATTGGCGCCACCTACTGGATATTTAAGGTACTTTGGATACGCGTCGGTATTTGTGCCCGCCTTGGTAAATTTTCCAGGTTTTCCAGCCATTTCGTATTGACGCCACCTGTTGGATGTTTAAGGTATTTTGGGCACGCGTTGCCGCCGCGCAATCTCCGTATGCGGGCGGGGATCGGTGCGCAGGCGCGACCGCGACCGATTCGTGGAAATTCAAATCGCGTCTTCGATGATGATTTCTGAGAAAATATAAGGTGTCATGGCGTGCGACAGGATTGAACACGTTCTGCCATCCATGTGCACGTTCTTCATGGCGTGTGTTTGTTTGAATCGTGGGATCGATACGGCACTCGTGCAATGATTTAAACGTAGAGCGATAATTATTGTAAATCAATCGTCGCGATAACCCCTGGAATAAACACGACATTGCATTCGATGGGGACTTCTGAGAAATCATAGAGCGAACCACGCCATGCCGAGTGTTTATATCTGACCATTGACTTTTCCCAAGACCACCATGTCTCTAAGACAGGCCTGGGATTTAAGTGAACGCGGCGGCCGATTTTCAGAGGCAACGCCTCCTTTCTCCCGCCTCGCGTCTTGGCCCCCGCGGCGGCCCAGCAGCTAGGAGCGCCTCAGGCCCGTAACACGTGAACCGCGCGTGGCGTATTAGGGTGACATTGTATCAATAGGCTTCCATAACGTCCCAGAGAGCACGATTGTCGGTGCGTTTTTGTTTTGTCAACGCGCCACGCGCGCTTCATATGGTACTAATAAAATGGTAATAATAAAAAAATTTAGGTCACATAAAAAAAGATTACGTTTAATTGCATGTGCGTTTCCTTGTATGTTAAAATATATTTCAATAAAAAATTGTATGCTGTAGTATCCCTTCGTATATGGATACTCCGTTCGCTGGAACATATGAGAAACTATAGAAAACATGTGCTTTTTATGAAAAGACCTCATAGTCGCTACCTACAAATATCACTTACCAAATACTCCTTCATCTCGTTGCTTTCGTCACACCACATCCTGATTGAAACGTATAATGATCCCTCGCAGTGGCGTGTCAATTTTTCTTAAAGAGTACGATATGCATGATTCATGGTGGGGATATCCATCGCACATTAGGGACTGCCGAATCGTTATCACCATTGCCCATTCAGATATTGTGATCCTTGTTTACTCTACTGACTTCGTTCTTCTCCTTATGCTTTTTACCATTCTTTTCCTTCTTCTCATTCTCAACCACCTTTACACGATAGTTCATCCACGACTCGTTCGTTACTTATTTCTAAAAAAAATTTTAAACTGCAGTCAGTTATCCTTCGCGGGCGACAATTCGACGGCACACTCGTTCAGACGCTGGCAGTCCACATTGTGCTTGATCAATTGCTCGGACGAGTGGAAGAAGCTGAGTCACCTGCAACGATAACAATAACAGTAATAATAAAACATAAGAATGAATAATATAACGATCAAAATATTCCATATTTTATTCACCTTTCGCAAACGAATACTTGACTCTTGTGATTACCGAGCTGCTTCGAAATCAGCCTCGACATGCTTCGAATGCATGCGAAATGGTATCGTTGGGACTCCTTAGGGTCCTGCTCCAGTAGCAGGTTCGCGTGTCTCTCCCGCTTGTCCTCAGTCAAATGCAGAGGCGCGCAGCTTCCGTTGGACCACGCGTACACGTTCACCGACACTTCGTTCAAACTCTCGAACTTCGTCAGTTGGAGGTGGTGCTTGTCCGGATCCAAAGAGAAAGATATATTTCCAGGCTCGTTGTCGAGGGTCAGAGGGGGACAGTTTGATATAATCGCACCAATCGATGTGAGGAATGTCTAATTTTTGTAAATCCCTCCATTGGGTTTCCATTCTTTTAGTTTTATTTATTTTTATACCCGCACGACGATGTGTCATTACGATAATGATTTTGAAATTTTAAATTGTAAAAATACTTGCTATTAATCGCTAAATGATCTGTACCGATCGTTGTCGATTACCCACTGCTCTGATACTCAACAGTAGTAAGACAAGACGGTTTCTAACCAGGGTGTGCTGAGGGGAGCGCGGGGGCAGGGGGAAAGTGAGGCCGCGCGGGGGAGCGCGGCGGAGGGAAACCTGGGCGCGGGGCCTGCGGGGTGAGGAAGACAGGTTGCGCGCGCACGCGCCGCGGAGTGGGGGAAGCCGCGACGATGGAGGGGATCAGTCCGGGCCGAGCCGCCGCGGAGACCTCTCCAGACCTGACCCATTTTTCAGAGGGAGGCATTGACCCCCCAAAAAAAATCTTTTTCAGAACTTAGACCACGCGAAAAATTTTTCAGACCTAACCTAGGGTGGGAGCTGTCCTGGAACTTTTTTTTCCAAATCAATAATTTATCAGAAAATCTTAAAATTATAAGGTGAGGAGGATGTCAGGTTGAATAAAATGGAGGAATAATATGTTTCGGAAATTTATTTAAAATTAAAAGAGTATAAAATTAAAAAAATACAATTTAACATTTGTTTTTCCTACGAGCATCAGCTAGAATATCATTGATAGCACATGCTACCAGTTCGCAATCTACAAGATAATCCTCACAGTAATGTTCACTATCACATATGATTTTAGCAGCATGAAGCGTATCTAATTTTTCACAGGCAACATCGCTCTGCTGTAGCACGTTGACAAAAGTTTTAAATTTTATCCTCGCATCTTCCGCAGTTTGATACAGCCGCGGATACATATAGTCTACACAGTGCTCAAGATTTAATAAAAATGTTACTGTATCCGGTGTGAAATACAGCGTAGTATCACATTGGCACATCTTTACAACCGGTGAATCGAGGATCTGACAAAAATCCACCGTTAATTCACTAATCCGCATCGATTCTGATCCTGGTAATTGTGCACGTTCTTCGATGGTTGTACGCATAGCGAATAGCACAGTCCATGTATGCCATGGTAATATGAGATGATTTCCATGATTGTCACCGAGAAGAACTTCTACATCGGCCATAGGTCCTACATCGATTCCAATTTCTAGGTATTTACTACCCATTGATGTTAATGCATATCTTCTAACCATGATACGCGATCCTCAGCGCGGACTAAGAGAACAATCAAAGCTATGAAATTGCTCGCTCGTATTAGGAATAAAAATTTTGAGATGTGAAAAATTACGCCTTACCAGTCATAATATATATTCTCACCGCATGGAGCTACGCCATCATCTCGCACGATCGGAACGAAAAAATGCTCACAGTTAGCGAGTATTTCATCAATGGTATACATTTTTGTTTTCACAGTACTATTTGTTCCATCGAAAACTGAAGCTACTGAGCGATTGATCGAATAATGTCGGGGTGACGGCTTAAATAGAGGTGTAATTGCTTCCCCCACCACATTTTATTTTAAAGCTAACAACTGTTTTTCAAAAAATGATTTTCAATCTTAACGTCGCAGCGTATCGCAAGAGCGTGTGTAACTTGACTCCCCTGGAGCAGCCGTGTAGGATGATAACATTTCAGAAACGCTGAATCTTAAAATTATGTGGTGAGGAAAGAAGATGGGTAAATGAAATGGAGAAATAATATGTTTCGAAAATTTATTTGAAAATTAAAAGAATATAATTTAACATGTTTTCCTACGAGCATGAGCTAGAATATCATTGATTGCACATGCTAACAGTTCGCAATCTATATAATAATCCTCACAGTAATGTTCGCTTTCACGTATGATTTTAGCAGCATGACGCGTATCTAATTTTTCACAGGCAACATCGCTCTGCTGTAGCACGTTAACAAATGTTTTAAATTTCGTCTGCACATCTCCTACAATTTGATAAAGCCGCGTATATACATAGTCTATACATGGCTCAAGATTTAATAAAAATGTTACAGTCTCCGGTTTGAAATACAGCGGCTTATCATGTAGTGTCATCTTTACAATCGGAGAATTATAGATCTCATAAAAATCCACCGTTAATTGTTCAATCTGCATCGAAGGTGATTCAGGTAATCGTGCACGGTCTTCGATGGTTGTACGATTGCCGCATAGCGCATACCATGTATCCTATGATAACGTGAGATACATCCCACGATTGTCGCCGAGAACAAATTCCACATCGATCTTAGGTCGTACGCGGATTCCAATTTCTAGGTATTTACTACCCATGGATGTTAATGCGTATCTTCTGACCATGATACGCGATGTTCGTTGCGAGCTATGAGAACAATCAAAGCTATGAAATTGCTAACTTGTATTAGGAATACAAATTTTGAGATGTGAAAAATTACGCCTTACCAAACAACTGTAAAATCCCCACATTGAGCTACGCCATCATCTTGCACAGCCGGAACGTAATAATTCATGCGTTTAGCGTTTCCTTCGACACTGGTACTGCACATTTTTGTTTTCAAAGCACTACTTGTTCCGTCGAAAGTCACTGAGACTACTGAGTGATTGATCGAACAGCGTTCGGGAGCCGTCTTAAATAGAGGTGAAATTGCTTCCCCCACCACAGCATATTATTCTAAAGCTACCAATTTTTCCATAATGTTTTTGAATCTTAACGTAGCATGTAACTTGGGTCCCACCCTCGAGGATAAAAGACTCCACACGTGTTGATTGTAATATAATACCTGTG
Organism: Andrena minutula; assembly: GCA_929113495.1. Classification (NCBI taxonomy): domain Eukaryota; kingdom Metazoa; phylum Arthropoda; class Insecta; order Hymenoptera; family Andrenidae; genus Andrena; species Andrena minutula. Next base: position 31,597,466 of record OV815995.1, on the reverse strand, counting down.
GAAGCGTCGATCTCGCGCGCTAATTCGTCATACGTGTGATTCATAGAATTATGCTGTATCAGCAGAAACTGATACAGCATTGTATCACTGATATGCATTCGAGAGAGAGGGAACATCGAAAGAGTTAGAGATAGCAAATCGTGGTATCAGTCATAAAGGCATGCTCCAACCTGCACAAAGCCTCAAATCGTTGCAACGTGTTGCGTGGAAGGGACGTTCCATATACATTCCATTTACAATCATGGGAGAATTCGTGCAAGTAGAACGCCAATTATTGGATCAATCTGCACGATTGATTTCGCGGGAAGAGTATCTCGCGTGGGAAGAACGGTGCAACGAGTGCATAGAATCGTTGGAAGAACGCAGCCGAGTGAAACGTCCCCGATTATCGATCGGCGTTCGACAATCGTTGGTTGCTCAAATCGCGCGACTCGAAGGATTTAAATATTCGTTGCGCGGACGTTTCGTGCGCGAAGGTGCCGGACATTCTAGCACAGGACTTTTGTGGCGCGAAATAGACACTGCGTTCGATACCCGCGTATTAACTGGTGCCGTGCTAAATTCGAATTACATCGAACCGTGCAACTTCCTCCAAGATGCGGGAACCATTCTGTTGGAGCATGTGCGGGGCGCTTTGAGGAAACATCGAAACCTCAAAGTGAACACGGTGTTCAACGGTGAATTTGTGGCGGGTGACAAGCGTGCTTGTAAAAGCATCAATACCCGGAACTGCGAACTCTTCCGCACATCCGATCTGCAGGAGTGGTACCAACGATGCGTCGTCGAACCCACCCTAGCATCGCTGGAAGAGTTCCAGGAACGCGACAGCGGATGGGCATTGACGAGAATCCTCAACCTGACAGTCAATGTCCACAAGTATAATCCGCTGTGCGCGGGGTGCCACCACAAGTTGCTGCGGGAATTGTTGTCGAAGAAGGCAACCATTAGTGTGCAATCCTCGGACAACGCCTGTTTCGCGTGGGCAGTGATCGCCGCTCTACATCCGGTGGAAAGACATCCCGATCGTCCAAGTTCGTACCCCGATTATGCTTCCACGCTAAATCTCCAGGGCATTGAGTTCCCAATGTCTCTGGCACAGATTGCAAAGTTTGAACGGCTGAACGAAATCTCCATCAACGTGTACAGCTTTGAGATGGAGAAGAAGGGGCCAACGGTCTTTCCACTGCGTCTCACCAATCAAAAGAGGGATCGACACGTCAATCTGCTCTACACACCAAATCAAGAGCACGGTGATGTAGAGCACTTTGTGCTGATCAAGAACTTGTCACGGCTGGTGAGCGCACAGCTGAGCAAGAATAAGGCAAAGAAATTCATCTGCGATCGGTACGTATAAAAACTTATGAAATGCGTCGTGAAAAAATAATAAAAAAAAAAATGTTTTTACATCTGCATGCACTATTTCGGATCTGCCGAGAAGTTGGAGGCGCATGCAGTGGATTGTGGGCAAATGAACGACTGTGCCATCCTGCTGCCCAGCGAAGGTGAAAATTTCCTCAGTTTCAACAACCACTGCAGTAAGGAGCGGCTCCCCTTCGTGGTGTACGCAGATTTAGAGTGTATCATCGAGAAAACGGAGGACAATCGAAAGGGTGATAATAAATTACACACGTACCAGCATCATAAAGTGCACAGTATAGCATATTATATGCATTGCTCGTACGATACATCGCTATCGACGTATCGATGTCGCCGCGACGCGGGTTGTGTTTCATGGTTCGTCAACAAATTGGAAAATTTTGCAAACTTCGCTAAACCCATCTTGACTAGTAATGTTCCCATGCTGGATTTAACCACCGAACAGTGGACCACATTTCGCGATGCTTCACATTGTCATATTTGCGAAGAACCATTCGAGGCTAGCGATGTACGAGTTCGCGATCACTGTCATCTCTCCGGACGGTTTAGATGCCCAGCACATTCGGAGTGCAATTTAAATTATAAAAATGCGTTTTACATCCCCATAATTTTCCATAATTTATCCGGCTACGATTCGCATTTCATTATCGAGGAAATAGCGACCGCTTTTGAAGGCAGCGTTGACGTGTTGCCCATAACTAAAGAAAAGTACATTTCATTCACAAAAAATGTCGAAGATACGGCTGATTCAGACTCGCGAAATTGTATTAAATTGCGATTCATCGATTCGTACAAATTTCTCAACACCAGTCTCGACAAATTAGCATCTTTTCTTAGCACAGATCAATTAAAAATTTTACGATCCCAATTTGAAACAGTATCCGCCGATGATTTTAATTTATTGAGGCGAAAGGGTGTCTTTCCGTACGAATACCTTGATTGCGCGAACAAGCTGCAGGACCCATGCTTGCCACCGCGCGAATCATTCTACAGCTCGTTAACGGGTGAGACTGTATCCGAGAGCGATTACGCGCACGCCGAGACTGTCTGGCAACGTTTCGAGATTAGAACCTTGGGCGAATACAGCGATTTGTATTTGAAGACAGATGTCTTGTTATTGGCAGATATTTTTGAAAATTTTCGCGAAAGTTGTATCAAGAGCTATGGACTAGATTCAGCGCATTATTACACTTTACCTGGTTTCACGTGGGATGCTATGCTAAAACATACCAAAATTACGTTCGAATTGCTCACAGACGTCGATATGGTCATGTTTGTCGAACGCGGTATACGCGGTGGTTTAAGTCAATGTTCCGGAAGATACGCACATGCCAATAACAAGTACATGCCATCTTACGACGCATCGGAAGAGTCATCGTACTTGATGTACTTTGACGTGAACAATTTGTATGGATGGGCAATGTGTCAGCCTCTGCCGTACGCTAAATTTCAATGGGTCGAAGATGTCGCAAATTTTAACGTGTCTTCAATCGCTGTCGATTCGTCCACGGGATACATTCTCGAGGTAGATCTAGAATATCCGCAACGTCTGCACAACATTCATGCCGATCTACCGTTCTGTCCGACGCGTGCCAAACCACCCGGCAGCAGACAGGACAAGTTACTCGCGACGGTATACAATAAGCAGCGTTACGTTATTCATTATCGCAACCTGCAGCAGTGCATGCGTCACGGTCTTCGTATTACAAAGATACACCGCGTGCTTCGATTCGTTCAATCACCCTGGCTCCGCGATTACATCGAACTCAACACACGGTTTAGAACAAGCGCGACAAACGACTTTGAAAAAAATTTGTACAAATTGATGAACAACGCGGTATTCGGTAAAACAATGGAAAATGTGCGAAATCATGTGGATGTAAAACTCGTAACGCATTGGGATGGGCGATATGGCGCGGAGGCAATGATCGCGAAACCGAATTTCCACAGCCGAAGTGTTTTTTCGAAAAATTTAATAGCTGTTGAATTGCGAAAGCTCGAGGTGAAATTCAACAAACCGATATACGTGGGTATGTGTATTCTGGACATATCAAAAATTTGTTTGTACGAATTTCACCACGAGTACATGTCGCCCAAGCATGGAACAAATTGTAAAATTCTATACACAGACACAGACAGCCTCATTTATCATATTCGATGCGACGATATCTATGAATCTATGAAGCACAATATCGACAGATTCGACACCAGCGATTATCCCATCGATAATGTATATAATATGCCGCGCTTAAATAAGAAGGTTCCAGGGCTGATGAAGGACGAAAATAACGGTGCGATAATGACCGAATTCGTAGGTCTTAGAGCGAAAATGTATGCACTTCGCGTAGACGGTAAAAAAGATACGAAGAAAGCGAAAGGCGTCAAGACCAACGTCATAGCCAGAACGATAACTTTCGACGACTACGCGCAGTGCTTGGAAAGGGAGATCGAAATGGTTCGCAGACAATCGTGCATACGGTCTAAATTGCACAAAGTGTACACCATTTCGGAATCCAAAATCGCTCTAAGTCCGCACGATGACAAGCGATATATCGTACCCGATTCGACCGACACTCTGCCCTGGGGACATTATAATATACCCTTGTGAAATAGAAACTATTGTATAATATTCATCGCACATGTATGGAAAAAAATTATTTGCACATGTATATGTATCATTGTATTTATTGAATCATGTATTATTATTATTATTATTATTTACAATACATTATTTTTATTTATCCAAGAATTGTGCGATTTATCAAAACCCAACCACTTGACGTACACCTTATCCCCCTTCCTACGTAAGACTTTTTCCACTAGATACACATCAGGATCGGTGACGCGTTGCAGCTCATGTTCGTAGAATCCTCCAGCAACAGGTTTTCCACAGGAATCGACGAGCAGATACGTCGCGGGATCAGTTGCTTGTACTTTGGCTATCTTAAACACCTCCGTTGTCCAATTCGGCGTATAGCCTGTATCGAAGATGGTTTTAAATTTGCTCACGCGAACAAACTCGCCCAACTTGAATCTCGCTGGAGCGGCGATCTTTACGTTGTTGTACACGGTGGCTAGCAGCTTGTCGGCGATCGCAGGGGTAACATCGCAAGGACGCATCTTGATGGTTCTATGTTTTCGCGCGTTATACTCTGCGAGAAGACTTGGTAGCGCATCGGTCCATCTGTAGGTTCCATTGAGCGTAAACATTTTCCACATATTGTTCTTCAAAGTTCGATTGAAACGTTCCACGACGGAGGCCTTCATCGCCGAATACGTCGAATAATGATTAATGTCATGCTTTGCCAATAGTTTCTGCATATCAGCATTGAAAATTTCTTTTCCTTGATCGGTGTGCAAATTTTTCGGATATCGATCTCTAAATATCTTTGCAAACGCTTTAGTCACCTCAGCGCCACTTTTAGTCTTCAACGGCATCGCCCAGGCATACTTGCTCAGCACATCGATGACGGTGAGTATGTAGTGGTGACCTTGGTTAAATCGCGAGTAAGGACGCATTTCTACAACGTCAGCTTGCCACAGATCGTCGTATCCGTGCACTATGACGCGCCTCCGCGGGAAATGTCTTCGAGCTGGAGCGTGCAATTCCTCATCGAGTTGTCGCTTCTTGCGACCATGGATTTCTTTACTCTTGGATGTTGATAATGGTGGCATGTTTGATGGCAGAGGTGTCTTCGACACGAATGATGCGATAATTATCGTGTACGCGCATTATGTGCTCCCCATCGGTGCGGGGGCAAGATCAACCGTCTCGCACGATTCTCCTTCGCAGCGCTGCTGCGGGATAGAATTCGACGCCTGCGATATCTTTTGAACGCTGTTTTGCAACGTCAGCATATCTCTCTGAAACACGACCAGCTTCCTCTCTAATTCTTCCTGTTGCTCTCTCAAAAGTTTAATGCTCTTTTCCATATACAGTTTATTGACAGCATCGGTGTCAGCCGTGGGTTGCGCTACCCGTCGTATCTTGCGTGATTTTGCATCAAAGTCGACACCGGTCATGGAAAGAGCGTTATCTCGCATGTACTTTCGAAGCAAACCGTTCCATTTGTAGTAGTCCATTCCAGCTGTTCCACTCTTCTCGAGCGACACCCCAAATTTGTTGATCGGCATCTCGATGCATACAGTGCGCGTCATCGGTGTGCGGTTTAATTTATACAATGTGGCCCGCCTCGCGGAGTTCCTTCTCGATGGATGCGATTTCATTATCGAGACCCGTGTGACCTGCCGCGCGCGATGCAATGAGCAATTTAAGTCTATCGACCAGCTCGTTGGGATCGTCTCAGTGCACGTAATCGATTTTGTTATCGTTTACCGTCATGAGTCGTGGTGTCCTTAGACCTTTCCCTACCCTTTTAGCCGATGAACTGGGGACTAGCGGTGCAATTACATGTTTGTACTTGTATCCCTTGTTGCTCATTATGCGATTGTGATCACCATGTTTGTGTCTGTGAGCGTTCGTCGCAAGCAGTATACTTTTGTATTTTTGTTTATCGGCCTCGGTGTATACAGCATCATTTGGAATTTTCTTGAAAATCAGTTCGTAAAGGCCGGGCGTTCCCTTGTATCTTACACCATCGATGAGTATATTATCATGTTTGTCGATATCGAAAACCTTATTCCCAAGCATCATCTTATCATCGATAAAGTATACACCGTATACATAGTCTATGGTCTTATTTTTATCCTCGCTTAGGATTATATCTACGTATTTTTGCCCCAGCGGACCGAAATAACTGCGAAGCGCTTCTTGTCCCTCGGATGTTCGGAGTTGTTGTCTAATAGATGTCACAAATGACTCATTGGGAGAAGTTTCGAAAACGTCATCATCATAATCATCATCATCATCGTCAATGGCTGAGGGCGATTGTACATGAGGAATTGTATTTATTGGCGTGATAGGGACCGTAGGCTCGTTTAACGTAGTATTCCGTCGTTTCCGCTTCGATTGAACTGGTGTGGAGGTTACGAGTGATTTCCTCTTTCTCTTCAACGTCGACGTGTTCCCTTTCGGGCGAATTTTTGTTTCAGGCGTTAATGTTTCATTCTTTTCAACGTCACTGCTCACTGGTGATAATGTGTCTGCCTCTGTGGTATTTTTCACTATATGTTTCAAGGGTTCGACGATAGGTTTAAAGTGTCTCTCCAACGGGATATCTTCCTCCATCTTGCCAGTCTTCAAAGCCAAGTGTTTCTTGCGAATGGCTGCACTAGTTTTTGCAATTTCCTTCGCTATCCTCTCGCGGTCCTTAACCTCCAGACTATCGATATCAATCATAATCGTTGTACCGCAGACGTTGCTTTCTCATCGAAGTGTTGACAGCGATTGACCATATCACGGTATGGCAAACTCGTTAAAGCCCTTTCTATAACGTCCATTGGACATCGCGCTATCCTTGTCTATTACCACGAAACCATACTCTCGTTGCCAACAATTACGACACAACGCGCAGAAATCCTCGTATGACATATCGGTGTTTACGTGATCGTTGTACACATGTTTCAAGTTGGTACCATCCTGCTTAAACAGAATCAACAGATTCGCATTGTCGCGTATAAGATGTTTGGGAATCTTTGCATACGTCTGACAGAGATAGAAGCAGTCAACGTTCGAGTGACGCCCCATTGCAAAGTACTCTCGTATCGTATTTTGCTTGTCACATGCCACGCCATCAAAGATAAAAATAGAATTCGGAAGCGATTCGCTCGGTGGGATGACGTCACTGTTATTCGAAAACGTAAAGTAGCCAATTTCATCTATCGGAGTCAATAAATTCTCCAAATATTGATATTTCGGCTGTTGCAGCGACTTGGAATACACGTACACGTTCTCGAAGCGGACACCGTGTGGACTTTCCAACAAGCTCACCATCACGTTGGTTTTTCCACAATTCGATGGACCGCAAATAACACAGCGGATAGTGTTTGGTAGCATGCTACCGTGTCTACGCTTCGAATTCGGTGACATCATTTCCGATTTATCGTCAAAATTTGTCACGCGTATCCTTACAGGTTGTCGCACGAATCGCATCCTCGATGTGAACTGTGAAAACTGATTTTCGAAGCGACGACACCTCCTATTTATAGGTCCGCGCCGAAGCGAAAACACCTCAGTATTCAAAATGCTTCTGATCCTGTCGGATAATTGCGATATTCGAGACCTAACCTCTGAGCAGTTGAAATATATACCAAAGATTATTCTACTCAGAGAGTTTGAAAGACACATTGATCAGTTGTGGGACAGGCTCCCCGAGCATATAAAAGCCGATTCTGAGGTGCAGCAGTATCGTCGGTGCTTGGAACATTATAATCGCCCTTGGCAGCGAACGCATATCGACGGTCCAGCACCATTGATTAAAAACTGCAACGAATGTCGCCGACGAGAGTGAAGAAAGGTCGTGGTTTGTTAAATCGGGCGATAAACGCGCTACCTTTCGAATTGCATATTCCGGGATATCAGTTTTGTGGTCCAGGAACTCATCTGACAAAACGATTGGCTAGAGGGGATCAAGGTATCAATCCGTTGGATGCCGCGTGTCGCGAACACGATATTGCGTATACGCGTAGCAACGACATCGACGAAAGGCACGTGGCAGATAACGTACTCGCTGACAAAGCGCGAAAACGCATCGTTGCGCGAGACTCGACTCTGGGTGAAAGAGGTGCTGCGACAGCTGTTTGGGCAGCTATGAAAGCCAAGACGAAAATCGGAATGGGGGTGAAAACAAAATCCCGCAAAACTACTACTACTACTACTACTACTACTACGAAGAGAGCATCGAAAAAAAAGCGGATTCTTCCGGTGGCAAAACGGGGTGGTATATTACCACTTCTCCCGCTGCTAGGTGTTCTCGGATCATTAGCTGGTGGAGCGGCGGGAATAGCCAAGGTGGTAAAGGATAGTAAGGCGGTGCAACATCAGCTGCAGGAAATGCAGCGTCATAATCGCTCCATGGAAGGTCGCGGACAGGGAATATCGAAACGAAAAAAAAAAAACGTCGAAAAGAAAATAAAAATGCCTGTGGGCATAACTACCGATGTGCAATTGGCTGAGTTGGCAAAACGTATGCATATTCCATTCTTTAGAGGTGTTTTTATGCGCAACGCGCTACCAGCTGGAGAAGTACGTCGAAACGAGAGCGGTATCGTAAATTTGGACAATGTCGAGGGGTCGGGAACTCATTGGGTAGCGTATGCGAAGAGAGGATGTCGAGCTATATATTTCGATAGCTTTGGGAATCTTCGGCCGCCTAAGGAATTGGTACAATATCTGGACAAAGATGTTGTGAAAATCGAATACAATCGAACGGCTTATCAGAAGTACGATCAGAGCAATTGCGGGCAACTATGTCTACGCTTTCTACAAACGATCGGCACCAAATTTAAGGATTGACTTCCCACCACTCTGATTCAGTACTAATCGAGTCGTACAGCTTGGAATATGTCGCTAACATTCACTCTAACCGGCAACAGTAGCACCCTCGCGGTGAGCTACTTTCCACCCATAGATTTGAGCGACGATGATTACGAGCTTGGTCTAACAACCTTTGAAACTTATCATACAATACCGAACATCGACTCGAGCAACGATAAATTCTACTTCACCGCAAATTATGACATCAGCAACAGCATCTACACCACTCCTGAATACATTACGATTCCCCACGGCTCCTACGAACTAGACGCCATTGACAAGTATTTGAGGCAGCGATTACTCGAGCGGTATCCTTAAAATCTCGACGGTACCGATGCTGACGATGGCGATGTGTATCCTATAGTGTTGCGTCCCAACAACAATACCATGAAAAGCGAGCTGTACTGCTCGTTCACCGTGGACTTCACGAAGCGCAATAACATTGGATCGTTACTGGGATTCTCGACGAATCGGGAGTTGGAACCAGGGCGGTGGCACGAATCAGACGATCCGATTAATATCATGAACGTGAACATTATTCGCGTAGAATGCAGCGCGACCGCTGGCGCGTACAACAATGGAAAGCGCGTACATACGATACATGAATTTTCTCCGAGAGTCCCACCAGGATATAAGATATCGGAAACGCCCGCGCAGATCATTTACCTTCCAATCACCGCACGGATCGTTACGGATCTAACGATACGGGTTGTGGATCAAGACGGACGGCTGCTCGATTTTCAAGGTGAAGAGATTACCATCAGATTGCACGTACGACGGCGACGACGATAATACGCGTGGTCCGAACGAAAGAGATGCTTGTGTTGAACGACTCCAGACACTCGTTTCTTTCAAACCAAATTGTTTACAACAACAACAACAACAACAACAACAACAACAACAACAGCTCTGATCACGCTAAAAAGAAGAGACTCACTGCTACGAACATTGCATTTTTGAAATCCTTGGGATTCATTGTGCGCAGTTAAGTTGAAAAATGGTTGACATTCTAAGCATTGGGGGGAAGCCGACGTTTGATGATCGCATCGTCAAGCTCGAGACTCACACATACAACCCATACGTCAACACAACGTTTGGGTACAGCGATGAGATAAGAATACCCATACAACAGCAGGATTTATACACATTGCCGTGTGAAAGTTTCCTCTACGTGGAGGGAAAATTGAAGATAAATAAGCCAAACGATACATTAACGGTGACATTGGGAAATAATTGCATGGCGTTCTTATTCGATGAGATTCGATACGAGCTGAATGGTGTGGAAATTGATCGCAACAGAAACGTTGGAATAACTAGCACGTTGAAAAACTATGTATCGCTGACATCTGGCGAAGACAAAAATATGGAGAATGCCGGATGGGGCTTGAAACGTCGCGATGGGCTAAAAGTGAAAAATCATTTCAATTTTTGTATCCCACTGAAATATTGGCTGGGATTTTGCGAGGACTACAAACGCATTATTATTAATGCGCGTCACGAATTGATTTTAATACGATCGCGCAACGATAAGAATGTTCTAATTGGATCGCCGTTGTTGGAACCAGAAATTCAATTAGTTAAAGTACAATGGCGGATGCCTCATGTGACGCTGAACGACGTTAATAAGCTATCGTTGCTACGTACTTTGGACAGTGGACGAAACCTGAGCATTTGTTTTCAATCGTGGGATATGTACGAGTATCCTCTCTTACAGAGCACTACCAAGCACTCATGGGCCGTGAAGGCATCTGCACAGTTGGAGAAGCCGCGTGTCATTATCCTTGCTCTACAGACTGATCGAAAGAATGATATGTCCAAAGATGCTACTATGTTCGACAAATGCAAATTAACCAATGTAAAAGCTTTTCTCAACTCGGATTTTCACCCATATGATGACATGCAGGTGGACTTTGACATGGATAAGCATGCCATCTTGTTTCACATGTACACGCAATTCCGTAAATCATATTACAACTGTAACGATGGATTATTCACCGTGGCCAAATTTTTAGAATTTGGTCCCTTCGTGGTGATTGATTGTTCGCGACAAAATGAGTCGGTTAAAAGCGGTACCGTGGATGTGCGCACAGAATTCGAATGTAAAGAGAATGTACCGGCAAATACTACGGCCTATTGTCTGATTCTGCACGATCGGGTGGTTGAATACAATCCGCTGACAAACGTGGTGCACAAAATGAATTAAATTGCCTGCCCTCTCCTGTGTTAAATTACCAAAAGAAATGAAAGAGAATGCTTTACGAGAAAGACTGCATTCCCCCATCTGTCTTTGAAGCGAGCGGGCCTCTAAATTGTATCGATAATGTCCGTGCCAACATTTGTTGACCTGCAAGGGTTCATCGTCGATGGAAGATTTGTCGTCAAGGAAGTGGCTGTCCTGCGAAAGGGAACAATTCTCTCGCATTATATTTTTCGGAGTTCGATGCCGCAATATCTTCTTACGAAATCTGACAAATCAAGCATCCGGTGGTTGACGACGAAACATCATGGGCTACGCTGGGACGATGGAGAAGTTCCATACAGTATGGCTAAACAGCTAATTACGAAAGCTGTAGCTGATGCGATCGACGAAGAAGATGACACGTGCCATGTCGTGTACGTTAAAGGGCTGCAGAAACGCGAATGGCTTGCGGATTTCCTCGATGAAAGTACGAGAGCGGACGTGATCATCGAGACACTGGACATTGACTACGAGGATATACAATCTCTAAATAAGCTAAATGTAGTTGATACTCTGCGATGTGGCAGACACGAAAAGCACTGTGCCTTGCAAAATGTATTTAAAATATTCAACTGGTGGACTAAACGCCAGAGAGAAATTCATAAATAAATATAATAATTTTTTAATGCGTATAATTTTCTTCACCCTCCCTAAACCAACTTCCTAAATATGATGTATGCTAGATTAAGACGATGGTTGCAATTATTATGTACAAGTGGTACCATACATGTTCAGAGTGGTACAATAGACGTTGAAAGTGGTACGATAGACGTCCAATACACGTACAGAGTGGAACGACAGACGTTCGATACACGTTCAAAGTTGTACGAAAGACGTTTGATTCACGTTCAAAGTGGTATGAAAGACGTTCTAAACCGTTCGAATCATGTTCGATGCACGTTCCAAGACGTTCGATTCACGTTCGATGTACGTTCCAAGACGTTCGATGTACGTTTCAAGCCTTTGGATTCACGTTTGAAGACGTTCGATTGACGTTCAATTCACGTTCGATGTACGATCAAAGTGGTACAAAAGACGTTCGATACGCAATCAAAGTGGTATGATCTAGTCGAATGATGTGTCAAAGAAGAAGGGAAAGAAGATGCGTGTGAATAAGGAGAAGATAAGGACACGGAGGAGGAGGAGGATGGTCAGCGAAAATGCAGCTGGAGCACAGGTGTCCTGTGACGAAGATAATGAAGAACAATGCTATCGTACTTTTGCAAAGCTAAGCACTTCTTGACTTCATGATAGGAGGGGGTTTTAGCATCCTAGAGCCCAGGAGATGTTTCGAGACCAGTTGCATTCAAATCACAGTCGAAGTGACAGTCTATTACACAGTGTTTTTTTAAAAAAAGTTCTGCAAAAAAAAAAAATGGGCCTGGGAAGGATTGCGCCGGAGTGCGACCCAGAGGTATGTACATATAAATATTTTATCATTTACCGCGTTTAATTGTTAAGATTATGTCTATATTAAATCGTGATGTTCTAGATTTCTAATTCTCCACCGCCCTCACCGATATGGTCATCGGATTGGGGGTCGCCACAACCATCCCCATCGCTGCCACCCCCGTCGCCACCATCGCCACCATCGCCGCCGTCACCACCGTCGCCGCCACCGTCGCCGCCACCGTCGCCGCCACCGTCACCGCCGTCATCGCCTCCCTCATCGCCTCCCTCATCGCCGCTGGTATGTACTAGTTTGCAATGTTTTGCGTATGTATGTTTTCATATTTAATGTATCAATATTATATCAATGCTTGTGTATATGTTCTAGAATTGTGAACTGCTGAGGGAGCAGCTGAGGTTTTTGGCACAGCTCCTGGCGCAGGTTCCAAACGAACCTGAGGTGGTGCCTGCCCAGGAGCTGCAATTCTGGCGGCCTTGGACCTAGGCCAGGAGAGAGAGGACCCCTGGGGCGACCGTCGCCGCCATCACCACCGATGCCACCCCCGTCGCCATAATATTTTTTTATTTTATTATTTTATATTCTTTTTTATATTTATATATTCTTTTTTATATTCTTTATATTTATATATTCTTTTTTATATTCTTTTTTATGTTTATATTCTTTTTATATTTATATTTATATTTTTTTATATTTATATATATTCATTTTTTATATTTATATATTCTTTTTTATATTTATATATTCATTTTTTATATTTATATATTTTCTTTATATTTTTTATATTCATTGATTTCATATTCTTTTTTATATTTATATATTCATTTTTATATTTATATATTCTTTTTTATATTTATATATTCATTTTTTATATTTATATTGTTTTTATATTTTATTTAATATTAAAATAAAATTTCTTAAACATATATTGTTTCCCCATTTATTTGCCCGTCTTTCCTCACCACCTAACTTTAAGATTCATTGCACCCGTAATATTTTTTTATTTTTTCATTATTTTATAGTTTACATTTTTATATTCTTTTTTACATTTACATTTATCATTTTAAACATATTTTATTTCTCAATTTTATTTACCCGTCCTCCTCCTTGCCACCTAACTTTAAGATTTGCTGACGCTGCATAATTCTTTCCATGATTCGCGCTAATTCTGTTTCGTTCGAGCGTTCTTCGCGCCATCAAATGATATCATCCCGCGCGGCTGTTCCAGAGGAGTCGAATTACGCATGCTATCGCGCGATACGCGGCGACGTTAAATCGGAACGCTTTGAAATACTGTTAGCTTTAGAATGCATGCGATTCTATCCCCTATGTATTACTCTCTCTTTCCCTCCTAGAATTTTAACTTTAAAGTAATGCTCCGTCTCTTATGTAGTGGCGTCTCTTTCCCTCCTAAAATTTTAACTTTAAAGTAATGCTCCGTCTCTTTCCCTCGAAGACGCGGTGTCGAAAAAAAACGCCGATCTTTCCCGACATTGTCCGAAACAATTTCTGAAAAATTATTGATTTGGAAAAAAAAGTTCCAGTACAGTCTCCACCCTGGGTTAGGTCTGAAAAATTTTTCGGGTGGGCCAAGTTCTGAAAAAGATTTTTTTTCGGCGGTCAATGCCTCCCTCTGAAAAATTTCCGACGGTGGGTCCGGTCTGGAGAGGCCTCCGCGGCGGTTCGGCCCGGACTGATCCCCTCCATCGTCGCGGCTTCCCCCACTCCGCGGCGCGTGCGCGCGCAACCTGTCTTCCTCACCCCGCAGGCCCCGCGCCCAGGTTTCCCTCCGCCGCGCTCCCCCGTGCGCCCTCACTTTCCCCCTGCCCCCGCGCTCCCCTCAGCACACCCGGGTTAGAAACCGTCTTGTCTTACTACTCTCAACGATGCGTTGTACACACGAGTCACACTGATTCGACCAGTCTAGGAACTCTTCAATAGAATGTACACGCTCGAACCTCTGGGTCAAAACCCTGTACATGTCCATGATCACCTTCATATTCACTACTTCACATATAATTCACCGCTTCACAAATAGTTCGCCTGCCAGAGACGTACGATCCATACAATTTCTTGATGCGTCTCCTCCAAGTGATATGGTCGTAGTCCTCAACAGTCCATCGAAAACTCAACGGTACAAGTACACGAGACGAGTTTCGCGGAATACTTATAAGATTATCCAAATATCTTGATAATTCCCGATTCAAAAACTCGTGTACTGTAATTTTCAATGTTTCGGGATACAATACTTCCCGTACTTCGACCGAACCGTTTTCGAGGTCGTGTAGAAGCGTCAACGGTGTACACACGATCGCGGTAGTATATTTTGGCCGCCTGCGACACGGATCCTTATCAGCAACGATGCAATATAATGTGCATTTACTCATGTGCAGCACTATATCGCGCGATATGACGTAATAGTTGACAATGTTCACGCGGTAATTGCATAAATCCTTGTCGGAAGATGTTGATCCATGACATCCCGAACAATGATGGGGTGTTTAATACCTCACGAATCTTACACCTCTCGATTGTCAATATTTCATCATCCAACTGCGGTATCGTCGATAAAGGACTAATCCAATGATCATCGTCGTCGTCGGAAGACATTAGCAGTGCATCTCGTGCGTCATCTTCATCGAGTTTGACCGCTAGTCGGATTCGGAACCAGGCTCGTGCTTTTTCAATATTAATCTTAAGTAACTTCAAACGTAGATGTTCGGATGCCGATACTACTTCATTCTTAAGATATTCGTTGATAATATGCCTGCACTCGTTTCACGATATAAACCACTCGCTGCATTCTTCTTCGGAATGCAACTGTGTGATCATACCCTGCAACAACTTGTACGAATTCTCGAAAAAGTCCATATTATGCGCGCGTAACGTATTTCACGATTTTCACCGAGCGACTGAGCGTTTAATATACCAACCACCCACCCCAGTCACGATCTTGTGTCGTCATCGCTCTATGCATACGTTAGCTGCGGTTCGAACGCATCTTCGAATTCGGTTCACCCATACGGGGTCACTGTACCACTCCCACGATTCCAATATAAACATACGGTATCGCGCGGTGCAATGTAATGTTTACTCCATGGACCGCCGTAACGATTGACTTACAGCTTCGTTGATCGTCAAAATACTCGGAACTGTAGCCCGAATAATTATCGCTTAGTCGCTCGCGTGAACGCGCCACCTAATTTATTGCTTCAGGGACATTGCGTTTTCTCGAGGGAACTTCTTAGAGCAGGCCTCGGATTTAAGTGAACGCAGCGGCCGATTTTCAGAGGCAACTTTCTCCTTTCTCCCGCCTCGCGTCTTGGCCCCCGCGGCGGCCCAGTAGCTAGGAGTGCCTCAGGCCCGTACCATATGAAGCGCGCGTGGCGCGTTGACAAAACAAAAACGCACCGACAATCGTGCTCTCTGGGACGATATGGAAGCCTATTGATATAATGTCACCCTAATACGCCACGCGCGGTTCACGTGTTACGGGCCTGAGGCGCTCCTAGCTGCTGGGCCGCCGCGGGGGCCAAGACGCGAGGCGGGAGAAAGGAGGCGTTGCCTCTGAAAATCGGCCGCCGCGTTCACTTAAATCCCAGGCCTGTCTTAGAGACATGGTGGTCTTGGGAAAAGTCAATGGTCAGATATAAACACTCGGCATGGCGCGGTTCGCTCTATGATTTCTCAGAAGTCCCCATCGAATGCAATGTGGTGTTTATTTATTATTATCGCGACGATTGATTTACAATAATTATCGCTCTACGTTTAAATCATTGCACGAGTGCCGTATCGATCCCACGATTCAAACAAACACACGCCATGAAGAACGTGCACATGGGTGGCAGAACGTGTTCAATCCTGTCGCACGCCATGACACCTTATATTTTCTCAGAAATCATCATCGAAGACGCGATTTGAATTTCCACGAATCGGTCGCGGTCGCGCCTGCGCACCGATCCCCGCCCGCATACGGAGATTGCGCGGCGGCGACGCGTGCTCAAAGTACCTTAAACATCCAACAGGTGGCGTCAATACGAAATGGCTGGAAAACCTGGAAAATTTACCAAGGCCACAGACGAGGTATGGAATAGACTACTCACCCAATGTATTTTTGTGTCACCGGTGTGGGGGGTCCTAGGACCCCCTTACCATTTTAGTGTCGCATGCAACGTTACCGGTTAAGTCTCGAAACAGATTGTAACGCTACGCGTGGTAGGAATTAGAATTCAGCACGGGTAAAACTAGGTTATTTTTTGAGAGCCGAAGCCCGCGATTTACAAATGCTTCTGTTAGAGTAACGATTTAAAAATCGTCATATGAACATATTCCGTTCAACGGAAGAGAAAGGCGGATGAAAATAAAACGATATCACATTCGCTTTTTAACCTTGCTGTCCTATTCCGGTTTATTTAACGCAAAACAAATTTCATTCGCTTGCAATAACGTAATATGTAAAAAGAGTGCTTTAATGTTTTCAAGAGCACGTGTTGCTGAACCCCACCCATTCATCATGTGTTTACGCATACATTAATGTTGGTCTATACGATATAATACAGACATATAATAATAACAATAATAATAATAATAATAATAATAATATCCTTCTACTGTACTATATTATTATTTAATAAGAACATATCGAACCCGTACACACCGATTTTGGTGAAATTTTGCAAGTCTGCGGAGTAACCAAAAATATTCGATGTCACGTCCTGGGTGGCGGGTTTTAGGACAGTGACATTGTGGAAAGGTAACGGGAGTCGAACGCGAAATCCTGTTTCGCTGCTCCGAGAGGTAAGGAGGATTTTAAGCCCGAAATTTTGTTTCGCTGCTCTAAGCGATTGCAAGGTTCAGGCACGGAATCCTGTTTCTCTGCCCCAAACGGTTTGCAAAGGTTAGACACGAAAATCTTTTCGTTGCTCTACGGAATAGGAAGGATCTAGGCACGAAACCCTGTTTCGCAGTCCTGGTGAATAGGAGGGAATTTAGGCACGAAACCCTGTTTCGCAGTCCTGGTAAATAGGAGGGAATTTAGGCACGAAACCCTGTTTCGCAGTCCTGGTGCGTAGGAAGGTTTTTAAGCACGAAACCCTGTTTCGCAGCCCTAATCGACCAGGGGAGGTTGGGTAATAAGCGCTCACCCGTGTGACACCCGATAGGTTATTTGCGAAGGAAAACGGTAGTAGAAAGGCCGGTTATGATTTTAAACGTTTTGAGTAATAGAACCACTATTTATTGGTAAGCGAGTGAAATAGCAGTGTGCTTCTTGATGATAATTTACAATAATGCATGAACATAGAGCATTGGGACAAACATTTATATAACGGTGATTAAGAATATAGTAAACATGTGACGACTTAGTAACGCTAATAATGATTTAGTATAATTAATGAAATCAGGCAATAGAATAATTAACCAGAAAGCAATTGAAAGCTAGAGAGAAAGCAATACAATTGAGCGATATACATATAAAGCAATAAGCAAAATCGAAACGAATAATATAAAGCAATAAAGCGATCAAAGGAAACAATGAAAATATAAAGAACTAAACAATATCGTTGCACATGAGCAAAAGAAAAATTAGAATAATGAAAATAATAATGGTAAAGGCTTACAGTGATATAGAAGAGGTGAAATCCTTTTTCACTTCACTAATAATACTGACACGTGGTGTCGCGAAAGAATCTAGTACTGAATGGTCGATAGTAACTGCCTGGACGATTGTAACAGACTGATGATGCGCGGTCCATGTGGCGCTTGTATTTATACAAAATCAATGGAATGTCTGGTATGCGAGGAATTTACGTTATGCGTGGAATCTGTGGTATGCGTGATGAGTCATATGCGTTATGTAATCGACGCGTGCCAATGACTCACGCGTAAAGTATGCGTGGAATAGCGGATTTCGGCGGTTCTTTCGGGGTTTTTAGAGATGGGTATTCCACCCGTTGGATGGATTTAGAGGATTTTGATTGGGGTTTTAGGTGGAGGCTTGAGTACGTTTGTAGAAAGAGGGGGGGGGGGGGGGAAGAGGGGTACATGGTCTCGAGATGAGCGAGCTTTGGCGAGGGGTTTGTATTAGATTTGAATGGGGAAGAGTTCGCGCCTCTAAGGCCGAAGAGGGGAAGGGGATTCGAAATTTGGGCGTCTGGAGATGGGGACCGCTAAGGTACATCGTCCAAACAACCCGGAGGTTGGAAAAAGGGGTTTAGCATTTGTGGTTTCGAGAATAGTTGAGTGGATTTATATGGAGGATGCCATTTAGGACCGGCGAAAATTATCGGGACGTCACACCTCCCCCCTTATATGAAGAAATGCGTGCATTTCTTATCATTAAAGAGCGGGGTTGACTTGATTGAGCATGGTCTCATTGAAGCGTTTGTAGCGGGGTCTTCTCGATGCCGATGCCTCGATCAGCTGGCGTTGCCTTCCTGACGATCACGGAGAAGACGACTCTCGGGATTAGGGGTGTAAGGCTCCTTCCAGCTTTTATGGCCTCCCGTCGTAGCCATCGCATCTTGGCTAGCCTCAGGGAACGTCCTCCTCCTCGATGCTTTCTCCTGGGACGCCTCCTTCGGTTCGTCGGGATGGGCATGTCCTCGGGCATGTCGTTGGGCATGATAATGACGTGATAGTGATTGATCTAGGAGTAGAACTTATTAAGGCCGATTGTCTTTATGTAGTACGGTTAACCGGGACTCTCGCGCACACGACCAAGGCGCGCTTTGTTCGCGTGTATGATTTTCGTCTTGCCTTTTCAAGATATTTTTAAGTTTGAGAGGGAATTACTTCCAATATCTGGTGTGGGCCAGAGTACTGATCCCCAAATTTCCCTTTCCGCGGCTCTATTAGGACGTAGACTAAGTCCCCGGGTTTGAAGGTGTCCTCGTTTATGTGTCAATCTAAGTTTGGACTGGTCTAACCTTTTTGCTGCGGCGGTTTGCAATTCTTGTACCCTCGTACTTAATTTCGCGCGATAGTGATTGTAGGTTTCATTTTCGAAATCTTTAAGTTCGGCTGGGTATCCGAGCTATTTTCCCGAATACAAAATCATATGGTGTATAATCAGTGCCCTCGTGAACACTGGTATTATAAGAAAACGTGGCTAAATCTGTCCAATCGTCCCAGTCAGTGTATCTACCGATAAACCTTTTTAAATATTCGGTTAAAACGATTTGCAATCTCTCTAAAGAGCCGTTAGTATGCGGGTGAAAGGCTATGGTTCGGAATTGTTGCCTTTTACATTTCCACGCAACTGCTTTCTTGAAATTACCAGTAAAATGGGCTGCTTGGTCGGTGAGAATGGCTCTAGGAGCTCTGAACTGACAAATGAATCTTTTGATGAGCGCATCTGGTATCTTAATTGATGTGAAAAGGCTAAGAAGCACGCACACAAGATATTTTGTCAATAAAACTTGCATGGTTAATATAAAGGTGTTGCCTGTTCTACTTGTAGGCAGTCGTTCCCGTATGTTTCCTGGGGAAGACCGTGGTGGAAATTCTACAGATGATATTTTCTGGCGCATCTTTCTGTGTAGTTGAATTTTTCTGGATTTTCTTCCCTGGCGAGAGCTGGATGTGGGTGTTGCAGAGTCGATGGGGTTGCTGCCACTCGTTGGCGCATGGATCGATGATTTTGAGAACCGAGGCCTCTTGGGACAGCTTGGTCTACATTTGGGCCAGTCCTCCAAGTTGTCGTCACATTTGTCGTGTAGTCGTTTGAAGCATGCCTCCACTGCGGGGGAAGTATGGGATAAGGCGTCTGTAGTGAGGTGGAATCCCAGGTCAAAACTCTGGCAGTGCACGATGAGTTCCTTCTGCAATACTGATTTGAAGTGGTCGAAACCAGTTTGCTGGGATGGTCCCCAGTCCAATGCTGTGTCCTTCTTTAATAGTTGGGTTGACGGTGGTGCCGTTTTGGAAAATTCAGGGATAAATCTTCTGTGATATCCGGTCAGACCAAGGGATTCTTTAATTTGTTTTGGTATGCGAGGTACAGCGTCAGCGAACTTATCGCTTTTCCCATGAATCGGGTGCTCTTTGGAGATTGACTTCAGTAAATTTTCTGCCCTTGAAGGAGCTTCCGCAGAAATTTTCAATACTACCAGTTCCTGTGTAGCCGCAAGAGACTTTTGGGAGTGTTGGGGAAGGATTGATTTGGCGTATAGCGCAGGGGGTAAGAGTGAGTGCACCGTCGCGGGTGCCTCGAAATGGTGGATCGACGGATCCAGGGCTAAGAGGGACTTGTTTCTTATGAGGGGGTGGATGGGAGTGATGCCTACAGGCGTTGTAGTCTCTTTGGGTCGTTTTGGTTTGGATTCTGGAGTTAGTCTGTCGTATTCCTCTACTTCGATGGTGGGCATGATGCATGGATTGTCAATCTCGCTAGAGTTTATAACTTGCGGGTAGTCCTTTAGGTCCGGATTAGCTGTATGTAGGGAAAAAGAGAATTTTGACCTCGCCCGTAGCACGACCGGGTTTAGTTGCACTGGAGCGACTCTTATGATACCGCTAGTGCTTTGGGGTGCACTTCTGCTTGGCTCGCTACACAGTTTGCATCCATCGGCGCTCGGAGGAGTATTTCCCGACTCCGTTTCCCACAAGGCTCTAGGATCTTCCCTGATAGTGAAGATGCGTTTCCTGCATTCCGTGGTCACATGTCCGGGCTTCTTACAGTACCCGCAGCTTCGCAGCTCCGTAGGCCTGGAAGGTGGAGGTCGAGATTTGTCCCAGTAGGTGACCTGTGCTTTGGGTACTTGGGACTCATATTCCGTGGCACAGTTTAGAGGGTTCCTCTCGGAAGGTTGAGCTGTCGGACCTTGGTTGCTCCAGCAGGACCGTGCGTCATGACCAGTCTTGTTGCACAGTTGGCAGGTCACCTTAGGAGTTTTTGGTTCTGAAAATCTAAGTCTGTCCCTGTCCATCTTTTTGTCCTCGAGAACGGCCAAATCAAATGCTTCGTCTAACGTTTCGAAGTGGTGCTGCTGCAATCGCATTCTTAGGTAGGGTGGGAGGCCGTCAATAAATGAATCTAAGGTCAGACGTTCGAGGTCTTGGGGATGGTCTCGTGCAAAGTCGCGATAATATTCCTTATCCTCTTCCAGAATGGCGAATCGGAGGTCCTTCACTCGAGAAATATACTCTAATATGTGTTCGTTGCTTCCTTTTATGATATTCGCAAGTTCTCCGCGATAATGGTCCGATGTCTTAGCGGGAGAAAAGGTGCGTTTTAGTTGTTTAATGAGATCGTTTACAGAGTCGAAGACCCTATCCTCAAAGGCCAAGTAAGCGTGATCTTGCAGTTTGTTTCTTAATAGCCTTGCTAACTGAGGTTCAGCATGCGGGGGAACAAGAGCCTTGGCCCTATTGCAAGCTCTAGCGAATTGTAAGACTGGGATATTGTGACCGTCGAATTTGGGAACGGTTTCTATAGCGTCTTTCAGCTTAATCTGGGGCGACGGGTCCTGTTCCGATACATAGTTATGGTTAGGTATCGGTTTCCTATCAAAGCGAGAAGAACCAGGAATTGCAAAATTGTTGGTTGGTTGCGGGGGTACAAGAATTTTTTCTATCATTTCGCGTATGGAGTGGATTTGATCGTGGAGACCTTCTAGCGCGGGTTTGGTGATGGAGGTTGGGCGCGTATTAGTTTCTGGATTTACGACATACTGCGCGTATAACCTTTCGATTTCAGCCTGTTTCTTCCTTAACAGTTCTACTAGTTCTAATAATTCGGTAGTCGCGATGTCTATCAAGTTAGTGGGATCGCCCGCGTCTTGGTCTTTTACGGGAGAGTCGTCGGCTTCACCGTACACAGACATGTTTAATTTAAGATTTTATTGCACCGAGGGCAATTGTGGAATGTGTAGGCCGTTTTGGCGGTAATGATTTAAAGATACTGTCACCGTATTTACTGGGTCCAACCGGGAGCAGCACGAGCAATTTCGTTGTCTTGGTTCGTTGTTGCTAAACTCAATTTTACACACTTTAATGTTTGCATATATGTAGTAGTGGTTTCGAGCACGCGGCTTCTATACGCTACCGCGATCTGCTGTGGCCTTGCAATATACATATTAATTGTCGGGACCTTGTGGGTACCGTATGCTAGAGAAATTAATTTTATTAACAGTAGACGCATCCCACCGCTGTCACCAAAATTTATGTCACGTCCTGGGTGGCGGGTTTTAGGACAGTGACATTGTGGAAAGGTAACGGGAGTCGAACGCGAAATCCTGTTTCGCTGCTCCGAGAGGTAAGGAGGATTTTAAGCCCGAAATTTTGTTTCGCTGCTCTAAGCGATTGCAAGGTTCAGGCACGGAATCCTGTTTCGCTGCCCCAAACGGTTTGCAAAGGTTAGGCACGAAAATCTTTTCGTTGCTCTACGGAATAGGAAGGATCTAGGCACGAAACCCTGTTTCGCAGTCCTGGTGAATAGGAGGGAATTTAGGCACGAAACCCTGTTTCGCAGTCCTGGTAAATAGGAGGGAATTTAGGCACGAAACCCTGTTTCGCAGTCCTGGTGCGTAGGAAGGTTTTTAAGCACGAAACCCTGTTTCGCAGCCCTAATCGACCAGGGGAGGTTGGGTAATAAGCGCTCACCCGTGTGACACCCGATAGGTTATTTGCGAAGGAAAACGGTAGTAGAAAGGCCGGTTATGATTTTAAACGTTTTGAGTAATAGAACCACTATTTATTGGTAAGCGAGTGAAATAGCAGTGTGCTTCTTGATGATAATTTACAATAATGCATGAACATAGAGCATTGGGACAAACATTTATATAACGGTGATTAAGAATATAGTAAACATGTGACGACTTAGTAACGCTAATAATGATTTAGTATAATTAATGAAATCAGGCAATAGAATAATTAACCAGAAAGCAATTGAAAGCTAGAGAGAAAGCAATACAATTGAGCGATATACATATAAAGCAATAAGCAAAATCGAAACGAATAATATAAAGCAATAAAGCGATCAAAGGAAACAATGAAAATATAAAGAACTAAACAATATCGTTGCACATGAGCAAAAGCAAAATTAGAATAATGAAAATAATAATGGTAAAGGCTTACAGTGATATAGAAGAGGTGAAATCCTTTTTCACTTCACTAATAATACTGACACGTGGTGTCGCGAAAGAATCTAGTACTGAATGGTCGATAGTAACTGCCTGGACGATTGTAACAGACTGATGATGCGCGGTCCATGTGGCGCTTGTATTTATACAAAATCAATGGAATGTCTGGTATGCGAGGAATTTACGTTATGCGTGGAATCTGTGGTATGCGTGATGAGTCATATGCGTTATGTAATCGACGCGTGCCAATGACTCACGCGTAAAGTATGCGTGGAATAGCGGATTTCGGCGGTTCTTTCGGGGTTTTTAGAGATGGGTATTCCACCCGTTGGATGGATTTAGAGGATTTTGATTGGGGTTTTAGGTGGAGGCTTGAGTACGTTTGTAGAAAGAGGGGGGGGGGGGGGAAGAGGGGTACATGGTCTCGAGATGAGCGAGCTTTGGCGAGGGGTTTGTATTAGATTTGAATGGGGAAGAGTTCGCGCCTCTAAGGCCGAAGAGGGGAAGGGGATTCGAAATTTGGGCGTCTGGAGATGGGGACCGCTAAGGTACATCGTCCAAACATCCCGGAGGTTGGAAAAAGGGGTTTAGCATTTGTGGTTTCGAGAATAGTTGAGTGGATTTATATGGAGGATGCCATTTAGGACCGGCGAAAATTATCGGGACGTCACATCGATACATATTTTTTGAAAAAATAATTCATTCTATTCCATAACTATTAGAAAAATTCATTTGTTTAAACTATGTACTAACTGACGTTAACTGACTAACATTAACTGATGTTCGGATATTTCAATAAGTTTATACAGTATATCCGATTTGTTCTTATATTATTTTTCACACGCTATTATTTTTATAGCTATTGAAAAAGCAAAAAAATATTTCATATGAAAGTTTTTGTATTTGATGGAGGAAACTGAATAGTATAGGGGGTGGGGGAGTATGGTATTTAGAATGCAAGAAGTAAATATATTTAAGGTTTGGAATACATAAAGTGCTCGATACAACCGTCCTATGCGAGCGACTGCAGGAGACGATCAGAGATGGGCAAAAAATTATTTGAAATAAAAATTTGTGTACGACATTTTTATTTCAAATAATTTTTTGCCCATCTGCTAAGGAGATTGTCTTCGTCGGCTTCCGATCATCTCGTTCTTTTGTCGATGACGACGGGCTCGACGACGCGGTTTCGGCCACGTCCAACAATGCGTTTGCAGACCTCAGAATCTATTGTCCTGGATTTCTTTTTTATGATTTTATCTTTAATGTAGTGTATGCATAGATTGGACTTACGGGGTAACTAATCGGACGTGTATTTGATAGTAGTGGTGTTTTAATTTTTTTTTCTAGAATTGTTGTGTCTGAATGTTTTAACCCTTTAGCTCAGGGGTGTCGAACAGGCGGTTCGCGAGTCACAGTGGCTCTTTCTCCTCTTCGCCCGTTCAGGAGAGCCGTAGGAGAACGACCCCCTCCATACCTACTTCATTCTGATGTGTTTCTCGTCCGGGAACCGCACAAGCCCGTGGGCTCGTGGTGGGAGGGGATCGGTTCACTGACAATGAGCGTTGGTCTCGAGCTACTCCTGGAGAAAGATAAGTGGGGGAACTCACTGATCGGACGCCCAAGACGTGTGGCTCGCGGAGTGGGGAAGTTCGACAGCCCTGCTTTAGCTACTCAACGCCACGCTTATACCGGCATCCGTTAATGCCATTTTTTTAAACGATGCGCCATTATTGTGGCTTTTACACGTGGGTGGCGAAAAATCTCTCCGTATAGGAGTATATCGCAGCGGTCAACCCTGTCGTAGCTAAAAATTCTGAAATTGAGATGGGTATGAGAGCAGTCGACATTGTTTTCAAACCTCATTACAGTAATCTGGGGTACGAGTTGTAAACCGACCATAAAAGCGGAGCGGGCGGCTCGCTTACCCGGGCCGGGAAATTCCCAACAGCTCTTTGCCACGTAAATTTGAAAGAGACCATCCTATAATTTTCAAAGCTTGGGGATCACTGCTGTCCAGCGGTCGCTGGCACCTTTCCGAACGCCGAGACGGCGCATGATTGTAGTGCAGAGATGGGCAAAAAGTTATTTTAAATAAGAATTTGTGTGCGAAATTTTTATTTAAAATAATTTTTTGCCTATCTCTGTTACAGTGGAATGCGTACCTGTTCGCGCGAGCGCGGGTTGCAAGATTAAATGACGATCCTGTACATTTCTTCTACTATTGTTAATTTTGTAAATTTTCCATCCTTATACCAATGGAATACAACAGATACAAGGCATTTCATCCCAAACAACGAAATGATAGAGCAGTGAATCAATAATGATTATGTTAGAAATGTTTATCCCTCTTCTGTTTATTGCTGTTCTTGTTAATAAAATTAATAAATTGAGAAACAATTTTCAATCGATTTGATTGTTCGCAAAATACACCTCATCCAGCCCCTTCCAAAGAAATGTAACTCGTAAATACTTCAGATGTATGTAGTAATCCGCAGCGTTTCAAGACCATTAAACCCATTCATCTTTTTCCTTCAGAGTCGGATCTGTATTCGTACTCAGAAAGTTAAAATTCGATGGCCACGACATTCTGGTCATTTCACTGCACGCTCTGTTGAAATCGGTTGAACGGTAACGCGTACCTTTTTTTACGACCCTGATGGGTTCTTAGGTAAAAGCTTTCGAACGACACAGCTTGGGGGGTCATAAACGCTACAGTTGTGGCATAAAGACAAAGTCAGCAATAGGCCATTGTAAGGGGTATGTCAATTTCTATCATAGAAGTATCACAAATGGAATACTAAGGTGTTTTGCTAACGAAAATGACATAATTCCGATTATTTTTACTGACTAATGGAAAGTACTTGGAGTAAAGTAATTGAGGAAAGTAATGAAGAGCACTTGACTTCTACGTGAGCTGCCACGGAACTGATATGTGTGCTCAGGTCTTAACGTAAGTGATACCTACGCTCGTGTACTTACATCGTAGATGTTTTTTATAATTCTTAAATCTATTCAATAGTTAATAAGGACAGACCCAATCAATTAGTAATGAAACGTAAGGATTTAGGGGCCTCGGGTCCCAAAAACAACGAATATAAATTTTACGAAAACGTTTCAATTCATTATTTACAATGATTTTTACGTATCGTAGGATGGGCACCGTCTATTTAGACACGCGCGAATGGCAGAGATTTGCGGGAATGTCAGTAATAGCGCCATTTTTTAATATTTTTCGGCGTACAACACGTGAAAATATTAGTTGAATGTTCCACTACATGTAAAATACTAACAATTAATTTCGTTTTGCAATTTATAGCTTGTATAAGCTCTCAAGAAGTGCCATATTTTAGTGCCATATAGGGTCCTGATTCCCGAAATAGATTTTCAGAGAGAAATCCGACGTGAGTCGTTGACAAACCAAGCTAAAGCATAGCTTAGCGAAAGCCCGCCCTCTATGTTAAATTGTCCCTTTAAACAAGTCACACGTATACAAGCACGTACACACCTTTCAGTATTTCAACACATTTCAGAGTAGTTCTTGAGTTGGACGCTGTTCATGAACAGAGGTCGCTAAATTCAGTCCTCAAATTATGGGTCGGTAACGCAGTTTGGGCGGTGACACGAAGTCCCATAAGGTGAGTAGTCTATTCCATACCTCGTCTGTGCCAAGGCGGGCCCAAATACCGACGCGTATCCAATGTACCTTAGGTTGTGTTCCAATTCACGCATACTGCGCATGAAATTGATGGCATCTTATTGGTGGCATCGTACGATTCCCTAGAATTTCTCTCACTTGCCACCAATATGATGCCACTTCCGTTGCAGTGAGCGTGCAGCAATCGCAGAAAATCAGAGGAGAAGCAGTCACTGCACCGCTCGCTGCACCGGAAGTGGCATCGTATTGGTGGCAAGTGAGAGAAATTCTAGGGAATCGTACGATGCCACCAATAAGATGCCATCAATTTCATGCGCAGTATGCGTGAATTGGAACACAACCCTAAACATCTAGTAGGTGGCGCCAATACGAAATGCGTGCGATGCCATTTTGAAATTTTGAAAATCCACCCCCTCCCCTGTGACGTCAGCCCTCTCGCCCACGAAGTCCGTACCCCCCTCCCCGCCTCCCCCTCGCCCATCTCACGAAAGACCGCGGCGGTACCCCCCCGCCCCGCCTCACCGCTCGCCACAATTTGGTCCAGAATCGGCATTCTATACCTTCTAATGACCATGATTTTCTTATAGTCCAAGGTCCACTGAAGACTCCTGTTGAAGTCTCGTGTCTTTTTTTCCTCCCGATTTTAAGTTATCACCCTCCAAAGTTAAGCGTTCCGTTATACCCCACCTTCCCCTACATTACATTGTGGTGAGGACAGATGAGAGTCCGCTCTCCTTATCGTGAAAAAATATACAAACGCATAAAGGGACTATTCGAATAGCTAATTGGAAAAGAACGAAACATTCTGCAGTGTTCAGTTAGAAGCAAGCATTCAGAGAGAGAGAGCAAACCACAGTGAAATTCATTTTATATAGAAAGTTTTATGACAGCTTAGTGTACATATAATATATATATATAAAATAGTTTAATACAGTGCATAATGTTTTTTATAATATACAACAGTATATTACAATATACAACTAGGGGGAACCACGTGACGTGCGCGAGAGAATAACGTGTGTACGCAGGCAGGCGAAAGAAATAGACGAAAAGTGTGGCAAAAATGAGCAGAAAATTACGAGGTCGGTTGGAAAACGAGGGGAGTAGACAAGGTTCCGGTGGACAGTATAATCAACAGATAATAACGAGTCGAAGGGTGAGATAAAAGGTGAAGAAGAGAAGGTGTGAAACGAGTGCACGAAGTATAAGATACGTGGCAAGGATAAGTGACATCTACGGGAGTGGAAGAAGCAAGAAGACAAAGCGGAGATAGCAGTAGGTAAAGATGAGCGGTGACTCTAATGAACCGAGCAGGCGAAGGCGGGGAAGTGCAAAAGGAAACGAGAAGAAGGGGAAGACCATCGTTGGCAGAACAGCTGGGAAGAAGAAGAGCGGATAGCGAAAGCTCGATACTGGATTCATGAGTACTTTGGATCAAGAGGAAACGGGAGGACGAGGAGGAGCAGGAGAGGTTAAGGGCTGAAAAGGAAATAGAGGAAGAATTCTTAAAAGCGAGGAAAGTAGGGAGGTCATCTCCGACGATGAAAACTGAGGTAGTTATACGAACTGTAGAAACGCCAGACCGTCAGAAGACAGAGCAGGAAAAAGAAATGGATGTAAAATTAGACAAATTGATGGAAGCTGTGCTGGCAGTTAAGAAAGACATGGAAGAGTTAAGGAAAGATAAAACAGATCTGAGGCAGGGAATGCAGGATCTGAGAGACGAGTGGAAGAATAGGGATGAGATATGGGAAAAGGAAAGGAAGGAAATGAGAGGAAGGATAGAAGTACTGGAAGCTAAGAAGGATCAGGCAGAGGGGCTCACAGGAAGACTGGAGGGGCTAGAAAGAAAGGAAGAGGCTAGAGAGAAAACAGAGAAGAAATAATATTTCCCTAAGGGGAGAGGATTTACCGTGTAAAGAGACGCCGAAGGATACGGTGGAATATGTGGTAAGGCACGAATTGCAGGTAGAAGCAGAAATCGAGGAAGCCTACTGGGTAGGAAAGGGAGAGAAAAGAGGGCTACTGATAGCGGAGTTAAAAAGCTGGCAACAGAAAAGAGCAGTAATGCTTAAGAAGAGTACATTGAAAGAGAAGAGGCTGTTTATTGACAATTACCTGACGAAAAAAGAAAGAGAGATACAAAAAATATTATAGATATTGCCAAGGCGGAAAGGGAGCAAGGGGCAAAGGTGAATGTTGGATATAGGAAAGTAAAAATCAACGATAAGACATTTATTTGGAAAGAGGAAGGTGAGCTGAAAGAAGTAAATTTTTGGAGTCGGCAAAGTTCTGTGAACCTCTAAATTATTGGAGAATCGCAGAGCTTACAAGGACAACGAAAGCACGACAAGAGGCAGTACCAACACCCGTTCTCCGCGTGCCTGCGGATGCAGATATGCAGGGAGAGGGGATACACAGAATTGGGAAAGGAATAAGAAATCAAAGAGATATCGATGTAATAGGATTAGTAGAAACGTGGATTGAAGAGAAACAATGGGAAGGATGGTAAGAAAATTTGCCACAAGAATTCTCATGGAAATGTAAATATGCCACCAGAGAGAAAAAACAGGTAGAGCGATAGGCGGAATTATCACAGGTATAAGAAAGGGCATAGAAGATGAGGATTCGAACGCAGGAACGGAACATATCCAAGAGAAGAGAATCAGGATACAGAATGAAAAATGGAGAGTAATAACAGTGTACAGCAGAGATATGAAGGATACGAAACAAGAGCCAGACCATTTAATAGAAAAGAGGGAGATGGAGAAACTGATAATCGGAGGAGATTTCAATGCGAGAATTGGACAGGAAGGGGGCGATTTTATAATAGAAGAAAAGCATGGCGTAAGGTGATCAAAAGACAAAGTTACAAACACAGAAGGAAAGTTGTTGTTAGAGATGGTGGAGGAAAGAGGATGGAATATTCTGAACGGGAATATGGAGGAACATGATAAAGGAGAGTATACATACACGGGGCCGAGAGGCAGCACGGTAATTGATTATATAATAACAAATGTGTAATGGTCTCCGGTTGCGAGACGATTATCGGTGGAACGGAGAAGGGATTGTGATGCCGACTCAGTCGGTATGTCCGGGTTCGGCGAATGAGTAAGAATGCGTTTGTTTAATATTAACAGTTGTTTATTTGTTCAAGTCTGTATTGTGCTGAGTTAGTGACATATGTTTCTCGATCACGATTTTTGCGGGCGGTTCGGTAACGGCGGTGTAGGCGCGATGCTCGAGCGGTGTCTCGTAGCAGACGCGACGGTACACGGCGGCGACGGTATTTCGGCGAGCGATTCAGGAAAATAGGATGTGGATTTTTGAACGTTCTGCTCTGGATGGCCTTATGGGGCACGTCCGTGGAGAGTCGTAAAATATAGTATCAAAGTGCAATAGGGCTCTGGCCTAATGGGCGCGGAGACACCTCTTTGACGGAGGTAGGGCGCAAGATAAATCTCGGCCTATTTCGGAAGAGGCTGGTTATGGTACAGTGGTGACGATGGTCGACCACTAACGCACCTCGTGGGAGCTAAAAATGAGCGTCTTGTCGTACCGCTTGGAGCATGGAAGCAACTAGCACAAGAGCTCCTGATTCCGCTCGACTCGGCTGTTATATACGGCGGCCGTACATCTTCGCAAGCGAGCCAGAGCGCGGGCCCCGTGGCCACCTAGTGGCCGCGTCGAGTACTTGGCCTAGCGCTCTGTTGTGATTACACTCGCTCGCGCGGCTCGCGCGACGTGACTTCGTCACAAATGTCAAGGCGAAAGAAGATATCAAGAAATTCACAGTAGAAGAAAGGGCTGAGTCAGACCATATGCCTCTGATTGCAGAACTATATGGGGGAAATAAAAGAAGAGAGCGGGGGGGAAATCAGAAAGAGGGGTGGAGAGAGAGAAGAGTCTGGACAGAGGAAGGGAAAAGAGAGTTTCAAAAGGAATTAAACAAAATAAGCTTCAATAGGACAGAGGTGAATGAAATGTTAGAAGAAATGGTAGGAAAAATAAATAATGCAGTACGGAAAGAAGAAGTAAAAATAAAGAAATGGAAATTGGGCAGCTTTAAGTGGTGGAATTCGAACTGTACAAAAAAGAAAAGAGAAGCCATAAGAGCACTGAGGAACTGGAGAAAGGGCAAAGGAGACAAAGAAGACTATCAGAAGAAAAGAAGGGAGTACAAAAAAGTGTGCGAAGAAAGGAGAAGGAAATTACCAGAAAATATAGAAAATGAGATAACGCAATTCAAGGGAGAAAATCAAATATGGGAATATATAAATAAACAAAGAAGAAAAAGAATAGGGATCTCCAACAACATAGATTTAAAAGAATGGAAGGATCATTTTAAAACATTACTAGAAGGCGTCGACTGTAAAAAAGAAGTAGGAGAGTTGGAAGAAATAGACAACACGGAAGGACAAGTGGAGGAGGAAATAACAGAAGCTGAAGTAAAAGAACAAATCAGGAAATTAAAAAAGAAGAAAGCAGCAGGGGAAGACAAAATAGAAAATGAATCCTAGAGAAGCCTAGACTGCAACGTGAAAATAGTAAAATGGATCACAGATATTTTCAATAAAGTGTGGAAGGGAGAAGGATTCCCGGAGAGGTGGAAAGAAAGGATGATTTCACCAATATTCAAAAAAGGAGATAGAGAAAAGGTAAGCAACTACAGGGGGATAACGATCCTAAACATAGCGTACAAAATATATGCTATGGTCCTAGAAAAAAGATTAAAAGAGGAATTGGAAAAGAACCACATAATACCAGAAAGTGTAGGTCGACAACAGATAACATTTTTATTCTGAACTATGTAGCTAACAGAGAAATACAGAAAAAAGGGGAGGAGCTGTTTGCGTTTTTCGCGGACCTAAGCGCGGCATTTGACAAGGTAGATAGAGTAAAACTTCAGAACATCATGAAGAGAGAGGACATAAGTAAACGCTTGAGGACGAGAATCGGAGAAATTTACAAGGAAACAAGAAATACTATAAAAGTAAACGGAGAAATGTCATCCAAATTCTGGACAACAAAAGGGGTAAGACAGGGATGCCCACTGAGTCCAACGTTATTTACAATATATGTAGCGGGCTTGGAGGAAACCATGAGGAAAAACCAAGCAGGAGGAGTCAGAGTAGGAAAAGAAAAAATCTGGACTCTAGCATATGCGGACGATATAGCGTTACTAGCAAATGAACCAAAGATTCTTAAGGACATGATACAAAGATTTGGAAAATACCTTGAAAGGAAAGGGTTGAAACTGACCGCAGAGAAATCTAAGGTACTGATTTTCCATCAAGGAAGAGGAAAGAAGAAGAGAGAAGAATGGGGCTGGCAGGGGCACAGTCTGGAAGAAGTAAAGGAGTTCAAATACTGAGGGTATAATTTCCAGAAAAATGGGGCAGAGAGATGCATATAAGGGAAGTCACAAAGAAAGCTAGAATAGCAATGGCGCAGATATGGGGAATAGGACAAAGAATGTTCAAGAACAATTTTGAGAGAAGAATGAAAATATTCAGAAGCATAGTGAAAAGTATCTTGCTGTACGCGTCAGAAATTTGTGGATGGATGGAAGCAGAAGAAGTAGAGAAAATACAGGAGAAATACATAAGGTGGACTTTAGGTCTGGACTTCAATACACCTGCATATCTAATTTTGGAGGAAACAAAAACGGACAAAATATGGATAGAAGCTGGGAAAACAGCAATAAAATATGAGGAGAAAGCGAAACGGCTGAATAAGAATAAAATAGTACAAGAATGCTGGAGTGAAATAGACGCGAAGCAAGCAGAGAAAAAGTCGAAATGGGAAGGAATGAGAGACTCATTCTACAGGCAAAAAATGATGGATATGCAAGAAATAGAAATAGAAAGAAGGAGAGGAAAAGAGTTTGCTGAGGAACTAGCGCAAAGAGACAGGGCAGAGCAGGTCCAATGGCAATACGACAGAATACAAGGAGGCAGATACAACGCACATTACACAGAAATCAGGGATAACCAGAGAGCAAATTACCTAAACGGAAACTACAGAGGCAGTGCCCAAAGCATGATTGCAAGGTTCAGATGTGGGAACGAAGACCGGGGAAGCAAGTACTGGAAGGAGGAAAAAGAGACAGTATGCAGACTATGTAATGGGGCACGAGAGACGCTGGGTCACATGCTACAAGACTGTAAGGATCTGAAAAGAGAAAACGCAACGATCAGAGGGATACTAAAGGGAGAAGAAGAAGGAGCGGAGTGGATGCGAATGGTTCTAGAAAAAAGGAGAAGAAAAGAAGAACAAGATGAAGGAAGAAGTCAAAACGAAAGCACAATCTTGAATTAACAGTCCCAGAAACACTTACACACATAACACATATAACCCCATTTTGAGGCCGAAATGCGAAAAATAAATCTATATACTACTACTACAATATACAACTAAATACATACATATATACAGGTTGTTCCAAAAATGCTGCGGGTCCTTAAAGGGGGTGATTCGGGGGGTGATTGGAAACTACCTTTTCCTTTGCGAAAATACTCTCTGAGGTTTCGTTAACGAGATATTAATAAAACGCACCGACCAATCAGAGCGCGAGTCTGGCGGCCGAGCTCCCGCGCTAGCGTGGCTACGAGCCGCGCTGCGACTGCGAACGCGAACAAGCAACTCGGCATGCATCGAAGATAATTGCGTAGAATGGCAAATGAAAAAGACGTAACAAATAAAATCGAACATGTTGTCATGGTTTCGTCATTTAAAGTGAATAATGAATAAAGGTTAAATGGATGAAAATCACGTGTAAGGTAAAAAGACGAATACGCGTTTTTTTTTAGAAGATTCGAAAATAATAATTATTTGAAGTGGGAGGATAAGGAATACGTAAATTTCCTTGTGTTAATAACGTAACAACGAAAAGGTAATGTAACAGGAAATTAACGGAAAGTGATAGTAGTTCGTTATTGTGATAAAAATCCGTAATTTAATAACGGCCAGCACTGTTGGTGATAACGAATAAGTCTGTTTAAAAAGCCCGAATAAATATTTTCGTACGGGAATTTGGAGAATTATCGTCGGAAATAAGCCATCGCTTGCGTTAAATTTAAAAATTAATGATCACCAAGAGGTAAAGTAACTAAAACTCACCCTTGTTGGAAATTCACCTGCAGCTTGAAAACCTGTGTCACTGGGTCACTGAACCGATCCTGGTCATCGATGGACTAGCTCAGTGCACAACTGGTCCCAGGTATACGACACTACCCAAAGTTAAGGGTCGCAATGTCGGATGCGTCCAGGTCAACGTACCGAATATTCACTTCATTGCACGGCTAATAACACTGATCCCTTTATTTACGTTTCATGGAACGTGTTGTTCCTACGTTTTAAAAATTGGTGGCCCCGAAAAGGGCCGATTGTTTTCAATTAAGGAACTGTTCCACATGGCCACCGTCATTGTCGACGCATCCTTCAGCGCAAAATGTATCCTCGCTTGGCGTTTGGATGTGAGGATATTCTAGCGCAGGCCTTCCCAAGTAGGGGAAATCTGCTCCTGGAACACATGTTTCGGTTCTCCCTCCAACACTCCCTCTCTCAAAGGAGACAGTAACGCCGCTAGCAAGCAGAGAGAGAGGACAGTAGGAATCGTCCCACCTTAGCTGAAGGCGTTAGAAGGAGAACCGAAACATGTGTTCCAGGAGCAGATTTCCCCTACTTGGGAAGGCCTGTTCTAGCGCAAATGCTCGCGCAGCAGCACTTGCGTCCCCGTAGTATTCTTGGGCCGTGAACATTTCTGCAACGCGATTGCTAGCTGACTGACAGGATTTATTCCAAACAACTTCCGCTACCCCCAAGTAGCTTCTTTGGTTCCATTATGAGTTAACTCCCACCAGGACAAGAGGTTTTAGGTAAAAAGAAGCCAGCACATTTTCGGAACACACGTGTTTTGCAGAAGTGCAACGAACACTTTCACAAAAAACCGGCGCTCCGTCCTTCTACTGCCTTGTCCTTCTACTGTATTGTCCCGCAAGTCGGCAGTAGAGAACGGTTTTCTACAGTTTCGGATAATTTATGACTTAATTGGTTCCGCCTCGTAGCAGACGTGAACTTAATGGTATGCATTTTCTTCTTTACAGCAACTCGAAGACTTTCTGCTTCTCTTCCCTTCGGACTCTTTCGAACCGATACACGTGGTGTCTGTTTTCTATCTCGAAGCAATGGTTACATTGGCAGAAGAAGGACGGAGCGCGGGCTTTTGTGAAATTGTTCGTTGCACTTCTGCGAAACACGTGTGTTCCGAAAATGTGCTGGCTTCTCTTTGACAGGCGTCGCTCCAGAATCACCCTGTACAATACAGTATGTACATATACATATGTACATACAGAGTCTCGAGGACGAAATGAGACGATGATTCGAGGTCTGCGAACCCCCCAATTGCGAATTTTTATAAAACAATGATGGCATTCGATTATCGACATTTGTCCAACAAAAGTTTGGTTTGTCCACCCGTAAAGAAAAGATATATCTATAGAATAAAATTGTAAACAATAAAAATATACATGTTAAATTTGTAGATGTTATGAAACATTCATTGCACAGATGTACTGAAGCAGGGTCAAAAAAGTATTCCAACGGCATTAATTACCTATACGTACCTTATTTTATATAAATGTAAGCCGGTACGTAATCTAGCCGGGCTTCGTCGCTTGTCGACACGCGCGGGAGAGTCAGAAGGTAACAAGACTCCGAGCTGTTAACATCAATGTTATTGTATTGATGTATACAAAGGATTGCTATCGGCAATTGTAGTGATTCAGGTTAGTTTAAGCATATTCGGTTATTATAATATTTATTATTATATTTATTATAATATTTGTACATATATTTAATATTACAGTTGTTTACTGCATCCTATCATTGTTGATACACCCCAAAACTTCGCTCCATATAAACCTCTTTAAATAGTTACTTACAAATCACTACAATGGAGATTAAGGCAAAGTTTTATTTTGTCTCGGAGGCGGGTGCAGATACGAAAAACACTGTAGTTAAAGTGAAAAGAATTCAGCTGCTTGGTCAAGAGGAAAGTTTTTTGTTTCCGGCAGATAAGCAGACGAGTGCTCAACATGGAAAGCTTTTTGAAAATCCTATCGTTAAAAACGTAGTTAAAAGTTTGAAGGTTCGCAATAAATTTCGCAATGTGGTGTTGACTTTATCTGAAGACCTTGAGAAAATTTACTTGGATACAGAAGGTAACGTTGTGTTGTATGACGAATACCTGGAAGAGGCGACCACGGAGCAAGAGTCAAGGCCAAACGAACAGTCAACAATCACAAATGAAAGAAAAACAAGTGCTTTGATAAAGGATATAGTGATTGAAAAGTTCGATACTGAAAATATGAATGCGAGTGTTTGGATTAATTTATTTGTGCAGGAGTGTGACAGAGTGGGGATTGCCCAAAATAAATACGCTGAAGTATTACGATTGTTTCTAGAGAAATCCGCATTAGATTGGTATAATGTTTTTGTAAAGCAGAACTCTTTGTTAAACTGGGAGGCATGGAATAACTCCTTTATTGACACCTTCTCTGCACAGTCCTGGACAGATATAGCGTATGCATATAATTTTAAATTCTATAACGGCTCGCTACTAGAATATGCGTTAAAGAAAAGAAGATTATTGATAGAAGCGGATGATAGCTTGTCCACAACAACACAAATTAACATGATTGTAATTAGTTTACCGAAATTTATTCAAAATAAGATAGATAGAAAATCCACCATAAATATAGAAAATTTAATGTCAAAATTAAAACAATTCGGTAAAATTAGCGATTCGAAAAATGACAATGTAAATAAGAGAATACTAAATGAAAAAAGACCATGTAGTATTTGTGATAAGTTAGGTTTCAAAAATAGAATGCATTTGTGACGTCCCACAAAATTTCGCTCACAGATAAAATAATATTTCTTCATAAACTATTATACAACTCCTCTCAAATCTCCCCAAACACAAAATTACCCCTTCTCCATGACCTCGACCTCCTTGGCGATGTACCTTAGCGGTCCCCATCACAGGACGGTCAATCTTAAATCTCCCCAAACTTCAAAATTACCCCTTCTCCATGACCTCGACCTCCTTGGCGATGTACCTTAGCGGTCCCCATCACAGGACGGTCAATCTTAAATCTCCCCAAACTTCAATTTTTACCCCTTCTCCATGACCTCGACCGCCTTGGCGATGTACCTTAGCGGTCCCCATCTCAAGACGGTCAATCAATGAAACTCCTCCACCTATTCGCCCAACGCGGCACAAACTCTTCCCTCCTATCAAATCTAAACAAGTCCCTCGCCTCTTATATCTCTTAAATCGAGACCCCGTCTCATATCCTTTAAATGACCAAAGCAGTCAACGCCACTATCACCCCTTTCCTATCAAAACACCCAAAATCCACTCGAGGAGTTGAGCAGTACGAAACTACGTGTAGAAAAACCCCTAAAGGATAATCGCGAGGATTATTTGGCGTACGTGCCGAAAATGCGAGTCCAAATATAGACCAACCTTTGGTCCTTACAAAAACCCCGGAAATGTTACTACGACGCATATGCGTAACTATGTCAAGGTGCGTACTGCGCACCCCCCTTCAAGCCGAAAAGATTGTAATTAGTATAAATACGAGGAACCGCGAGAGCTCGTCCTCTTTCTACGGAAATTTATCATCGACGCTCTTCTACGGAAACATCTCCAGGAAGCCTTCAGTTTTATTAAACCTATAAATTCAAAGTGTTTTACAAAGTGTTCTACAAAGACTAACGTAAGCCACTATAATTATCTTTATTACCAAGGGATATCATCTCCATTTATATTATTTTGTATTGCTACGCGTATTGCGTTTACCTATTATTCGTATTGCTATTCTAATTACTTTTCATATTATATTATACAACGACGCTTATTGCGTTCACATATTATTTGTATTGCTATTCTAATTGCTTTCATACTATATTGTCTTGTTACGCTTGTTGCTTTTTTCATATTGTATTATTAACGCTCATCGCGATCATATTCCATATATTGTATGTCATGCTCATAATCACATTTTATATATTGATAACCATTTATATAAATGTTCTGTGCCAATGCTTAATGTCTAACGCATTCAATGTTCTACAAATCACTTTCATAACCAGTGCATATATTCTTGCCTAAACTAATAAACCGCATTGTTTTAAATTACGTTTCGAGTTAATGTATTAATCCTTCGGCTGCGAAGATCCCTAAATCCACACGAGCTGCCGGAACAGCTGATTACGGGCAACGACCGCGGAAAGCATCGCGGTGTTTACCAACTTACTTTTACATAGCTCGCGTATAACCGTATGACTAGCTGATTTTGCTGAATCATTACAAGTGTCTTTTACCTCGATGCAACGGTAAATCCGATTACCGAAACCAAATCATAACAAGTGCTCTAACGGGTGTCCCCACGGAAAGTACCACAATAAACCTTCCCTGGTCGATTAGCGTGTAGGATTTCAGATCCTCGCCTGAAAAGCCATCTCTGATTAGAGTGTAGGATTTCAGATCCTCGCCTAAAATCCTTTCTACCCTCAGCGTGCAGGATTCAAGATCCTCGCCTGAGATCCTTTCTACCCTCAGCGTGCAGGATTCAAGATCCTCGCCTGAGATCCTTTCTACCCTCAGCGTGCAGGATTCAAGATCCTCGCCTGAGATCCTTTCTACCCTCAGCGTGCAGGATTCAAGATCCTCGCCTGATTTCCTTCTGCCCACAGCGTGTAGGATTCAAGATCCTCGCCTGAACCCCTTTTACCCTCAGCGTGTAGGATTCAAGATCCTCGCCTGAGTTCCTTCTGCCCTCAGTGTGCAGGATTCAAGATCCTCGCCTGAGATCCTTCTTACCCTCAGTGTGCAGGATTCAAAATCCTCGCCTGAGTATCATTTTAAACCCCATGTCATTGTCCCTAAAGACCTCCACCCGGGACGTGACACATTCAGAAAGCATATGCCGTAATAAAGATAGGCAAATTAAAAATTTTAAAAATGAAAATATCAAGGGTACAAATAATAATGAATTACAGGAAGTAGTAGCAAGTTATGAGGAGGCAAAAAACGAATAACTCTCCCACTTATAAAAATTAAGCTTCTTGCAAATGGTTGCCCAGCAATTGGTTTATATGACTCGGGATCCAATATTTCGATGGTTAATAGCACCTTTATGAACGATAATAAAAATATTAAACAAATAATAGGTGGGAGAGATACTATTAAATGTGTAGCTGGAACGGCGAAAACGGAGGGGATTGCAATAATACGTACTAAAATTGGAAACTTAGAAGAAGATTTTCCGTTTTTCATAGTTAAGGAAGGTATTGATTGTGATTTTCTATTAGGACTAGATTCAATAACAAAATTCAAGCTCCGCCAGGATGAAAAATTGAGGATATCACAGAAACAACAGAAAAATAAAAATTTAGATAAGCAAAGTAACATTAGTGAAATAAGCACTAATAGTATAGAAGATATTATAAAAAAAAATGAAAGAATTTTTGCCAAATCAAAGTTTGATATAGGAACAGTAAAGGAGTATGAAGCCACAGTGAAACTGACAGAAAATAGATATATTTCAAAGAAACCTTATAGATGCTCTTTTCAAGATAAATTAGAGATCGAGAAACAAGTGGAGGAATTATTGAATGCAGGTTTAATAGAGGAGTCAAGCAGTCCTTATGCAGCTCCTGTAATCATGGTTTTTAAGAGAGAAGAAGGGAAAAGATCACGCCTGTGTATCGACTTAAAAGAGTTCAACAAAATAGTAGTGCCAGAAAGTCAGCCTTATCCAAGGATAGATGATCTTACGGTACGCGCCAGAAATTGTAAGTTTTTTTCAAAATTCGACGTGAACTCGGCGTTTTGGTCGATTCCGGTGCGTGCAAAAGATAGATATAAGCTGGCCTTTGTAACCCATCATGGACACTGGCAGTGGAAATGTTTACCTTTTGGTTTGAAATCTGCCCCCGCTATCTTTCAAAGAGTTTTAGCAAGCGTGATAAGAAAAAATAAATTGGATTCTTTCACAGTAAATTATATAGATGATATATTGGTGTTCTCTAAAACTTACGAAGAACATTTATATCATGTAGAACGGGTTCTGCAAGCATTATATGAACAAGGTTTCAAACTGAATAGAAATAAATGTCAGTTCGTCCAAGAAAAGATAACATATTTGGGACACGAAATTGGAAACAATATGATTAAACCAATAAACGATAATTTAGTGGCTATTAAGAAGTTTCCAATACCTACAACAAAAACACAAATCAGACAGTTTTTAGGCAAGATTAATTTTTATTTGGAGTTTATACCAAATCACGTAGCTTTACTAGATCCTTTAAGAAATTTGTTAAGGAAAAATGTATCCTTCGATTGGTCTGAAGAGTGTATGAATAGTTTCAATTCAACAAAAGAATATTTGTGCACAGCTCCTGCCTTGGCAATTTTTGATCCAGAGGCCCCAATATTTATTTTCACTGACGCAAGTATCGAAGGAGTTGGAGCAATATTAAAACAGCCACAGGAAGATAAATCCTTGAAGTCGGTGTTTTTCTTTTCTAGAAAGTTGACAGACGCTCAGAAAAAGAAGAAAGCTATTTTTATAGAATGTTTAGCCATTAAAGAAGCCATTTTATACTGGCAATTTCATTTGATAGGAAAGAAGTTCGTCGTATTTACGGACCATAGACCATTGGAAAATTTCAATATAAAAAAAAGTAATGATATGGAACTGGTTCAGATTTTGAATTATATTTCACATTTTGATTTTGAAATGGTATATAACCCGGGTAAAGAAAATACTGAAGCTGATTGTCTGTCTAGAAATCCGGTATTGGACCCACATGAGGATACAAACAGTGATTCTGTGATTAAAACTTCAAATTTACTGAAATTGAATGATATCAAAGAAAATCAAAAATTGTTAAAAGTTGATGATAAATGCACTATTAAAGATGATATAATTTATAAAACTCTAAATAATAGAGAAAAAATATGGATTACTGAAGAATTCGGAAAGTCTCTTATCATCGAGGTACACGTGAATCAGGGTCATATAGGTACAAAACAGTTAATTTTAACCTTTGGCCAAAAATTTTATTTCAAAAATATATATAAGCACATAAGATTGACTTGTAGATCTTGTGAAACTTGCATTAAAAATAAATCGAGAATAGGTATCTTTAAAGCCCCCTTATCTCAACTTGGTCCAGCAAAGGAACCTTTGGAAATAGTGTCTATAGACACAATAGGAGGTTTCAAAGGAAATAAAAGTACAAAAAAATATTTACATTTGGCGGTGGATCATTTTACAAGATTTGCACACATAATAACCTCAAAGACTCAAGTTGCAAAAGATTTTATAAATCTAATCAAGAAAGTACAAAAAAATGGAAGTATTAAATTAGTTTTATCAGATCAGTATCCTGGTGTAAATTCAGCACAGTTTAAACAATATTTAAATAAACAGAAAGTAGCATTGGTTTTTACGGCAGTGGATTGTGCGTTTTCTAACGGATTAAACGAGAGGACAAATCAGACTTTGGTAAACAGAATACGATGTAAAATTTATGAAAATAAAAATAAATCATGGCCTCAGGTAGCAGAGGAATGTGTAAAGGATTACAACAACACAATTCACAGTTCGACCGGATTTACTCCTAATTATTTGCTGACAGGATTAAACCATTCATTTTTACCCGATGAAGTGAACGACAATAATTTGACAAATTTAGGCAACAATAGAGAAATAGCTTTTAAGAAATCAAAAGAAATTCACAATCAGAATAAAGAATATTATGATAAGAATGTAAAACAGATAAATTATAAGGTAGGAGATTTAGTTTATGTACAAAACGCAAATAAACTGAATAAAAATAAAATAGACCCAATTAGAGTAGGTCCCTTTAAAATTAAGGAGAAAATTTCTGATGTAATGTTCTTGTTAGATAGTAGATTAAGAAAAAATGAATCAAATATTTTTCATGCTAGTAAGATTGTTCCTTACACCGATGGAACGTACCCTCGGTCCTGAAAAGGGGGGATGTAAGCCGGTACGTAATCTAGCCGGGCTTCGTCGCTTGTCGACACGCGCGGGAGAGTCCGAAGGTAACAAGACTCCGAGCTGTTAACATCAATGTTATTGTATTGATGTATACAAAGGATTGCTATCGGCAATTGTAGTGATTCAGGTTAGTTTAAGCATATTCGGTTATTATAATATTTATTATTATATTTATTATAATATTTGTACATATATTTAATATTACAGTTGTTTACTGCATCCTATCATTGTTGATACACCCCAAAACTTCGCTCCATATAAACCTCTTTAAATAGTTACTTACATAAATATTACGTTTTTTCGACGTTGTCGCATGCTGCGCACTAGATTTTCAGTTATTTTAGATTCGACAGAATTCCATACTTCTAAAATCTTTTGTTGTAGTATGTCTTTCAAAGTTATGCCGTACTTTTTTAATGTCCTGTGGATTTCAGCCTACACATATTCGATGAGGTTAATGTCCAGACATTATGGGGATGCATGACATGTACGTAATCCATGTGGCATATTCCTTGCGGTCGTTGTCTTGCTGTAAATAAAAATTCCCCACTAACCCCAATTTTGTAGCAATAATTTTTAATATATTTCCAAAACATTTTTAATATATTTTCAATATATTCAGTTCGGAAACCTACCAATTTTTAATTTACAACAAGACAACAACCGCAAGCATTACGGCAAGAATTGTGCAAGAATGGTTATTGTATAATATGCCGCATGGATTACATACATGTCATACATACCCATTGTTATGGCAAAGCGTCGCTTTGGTTGAAGGTTGTAAATCGTCACGATTCTTTGACCACTTCTCCTGCACT
Source organism: Andrena minutula (assembly GCA_929113495.1). Taxonomy (NCBI): domain Eukaryota; kingdom Metazoa; phylum Arthropoda; class Insecta; order Hymenoptera; family Andrenidae; genus Andrena; species Andrena minutula. Next base: position 31,554,343 of record OV815995.1, on the reverse strand, counting down.
GTGATATCGTGCAAGAGCCCAATACTTTAAACTGATGATCCAAATGAAAAGCAAGTGATGGGGTGATTGAGAAAAACACCGCACACAATTTAAACACAAAGCTTAGTCTATATTAGGATAAAACTTAATAACAAAAATATGATCGGAGATGTTCACATGTCTACACGATGTACAAAATGGTATTACAAATCTTCTGCTCGCAAGCAGAGCTCGATGTATCTTAGTGTGTCTCTAACATGCTTCTCTCATCTACAGCACATTCGCTCGCGAACGATGACTCCAAACTTTCAGGCAGGGGTGGAGTCTTAAGGCTACAGGGATGACAAACTAAACTATTGGTGGAGTTATAACAAAGAGGTGGTAAAATAAACTGTCTATTGGCGGAGGCGTGTCAATAGCAAGGACGGTTGTGAGGCGTGAGAAAGAGAATCTTCCAACGCTTGACACTGTTCTGGAAAAGATCTCGAAACTTCGGTAACGAATTTATGACCTCAAGATGGTGTATTAGCAATCGTCGAAATACGGCAACGCGAGGCCACCCGAAAGGACACTTAACCCCTGAGAACCTTAGTTCCGGCCTAGGCAATAACTCGACCTCGAGAATAAATGGTTGGACAACAGCCCTACGCTTGAGCTGACGAACACCAGACGCGTATCCCTTAACTTAATCACGACGATACGCCGATGGCTCTGTATAGCTTCAATGGTTCGATGTTTTGCACTTTCTCTTCTCAACACCCATAATGTCTGGACATTAACCTCATCGAATATTTGTGGATGGAAATTCATAGGAGATTAAAAAAGTACGACATAACATCGAAAGACATACTACAACAAAAGATATTAAGAAATATGGAATTCTATCGAATCTAAAATATTTGGAAAGCTAGTGCACAGCATACGACAACGTCGAAAAAGCGTAATATTAATATAAAATAAGGTACGTATAGGTAATTAATGCCATTGGAATACTTCTATGACTCTGCTTCAGTACATCTGTGCAATGAATGCTCATATTATTAGTTTACTAGAAATATATAAAGAAAACATAATCCCATAACTTTTGGATTTCAACTAGTTTTCTTATTTCTTGGGATTCTGTCCCACTGTTGAGATTAGAGCTGTTGATTCCCGGGAGATCGGGTACCCGGTTACCCGTGAGATACCCGGGAAGAAAAAAAAATCCCGGGTAGGCGCTACCCGGGTAAACTGCCCGAGATACTCGAGATACCCGAGATCTCATAGAGTACCGTTCCATAATTGAAGCCACACTGAGCGTCGTGGCCTTCTGGTCGAAGGCTTCGACCCCCGGGGATACAGGAATACCCATTAAGAAGTGAGAATTTTCCAGTTCCGAATTTCTCATCAGATCTTTGCGAAAACGACGCCAATCGATACATTATGTTTCTCCGATGAAAATAACACCAAGACCGACGTAATTTGGACCACAATGAAGAAAATTCCATGTACTAGTGTTTTGCATAATTTCAAATTCACTTCGTTGAAAATAGTCCGATTTACATGAAGTTTAGTATGATTTTCATCGGAAAAACATAAAGAATCCAACGGCGATATCCAACTCTCAAATCAATACGATAAGGAATAAATAATTATTTTATTTCTGAATCAGGTATGAATCCTCGACCGACCGCAGTGAATCGGGGTCGGCCCCCCCGTAGTCGACGGTAAAATCTAGAGACGCGGTAGCGTCTCGACGCCAAGTACATGAATATGCCGACTGTCGCTGCCGTGTACCTTTACGCGACGCGCGGCTATTCCAACCTAACCTGACATTTATTTCATTAATTATCTCTTCACGCCTGCAATATTTTCTAAATTTAAAGGCATTTTTCTTATGTAAACCGCATATCAGCTTTCGAATAAGACCAAAATCAATCAAATCGGTCCACGCATGTCAGAGATATCGTAATATCGTCTCATGGATCTGTCAGAAACGGTCCGTTTTTTCCGTTTTCTTCTCCGTCGTCAAGAAAATTTTCGTCAACATAATACGTATACGCATTATACGCACACCTTCACCCAAAAGAGGGTCTAACACAGGTTTCGTTCGTCGTTCGTAGACTCTCGGGATCATTCGGCAGGGATCGTCGTCCGTCATTGTACATACATGCATAACCTAAAGTGCTAAGTGTCAAATAAAGTAAGCTATCCGAATTAGATATGTCACGAGTTTTTTTTACGCTAAATATCCGAATTAGAAATGTCACGAGTTTTTTTACGCTAAATAGGAGACAGAATTATTGTCTCAACTAACAAGGTAAGTCGCCAAATTATAACCTGTCAAGCGTTAGTCACTCATAACCTGCGAAGTATTAAATAAGGTAAGTAGTCCAAATCGAAATTTGAAATATCACGAGTTTTTACACCACATTAGGACACTGAATTATTGTCTCAATTAACAAGGTAAGTTGCCAAAATTTTTTAATAGGAGAAAGTTCGATTCGACAGAGGAGCATCTTCTTTCGCATAAGTTTCTTAAAATTTGTACCATGCATGGACAAAATAATAATAATGTAGTATAGACTTTTTATTTAGAGGCACAAACTTGGAAGTTGCCCGGAGAAGGTTCGATTCGACAGAGAGGCATCTTCTTTTAAACTTTTTATGTAGAGTCGCAGACTTGAAAGTTGTCCGGAGAAGGTTCAATTCGACAGAGGAGCATCTTCTTTCGCATAAGTTTCTTAAAATTTGTACCATGCATGGACAAAATAATAATAATGTAGTATAGACTTTTTATTTAGAGGCACAAACTTGGAAGTTGCCCGGAGAAGGTTCGATTCGACAGAGAAGCATCTTCTTTTAAACCTTTTATGTAGAGTCGCAGACTTGAAAGTTGTCCGGAGAAGGTTCAATTCGACAGAGAAGCATGTTCTCTTGCATACGTTTCTGAAAATTTTATGTAGAGTCGCAGACTTGGAAGTTGTCCTCAGAAGGTTCGATTCGACAGAAAAGCACCTTCTTTCGCATATGTTTCTGAAAATTTGTATCATGCATGTACAAAATAATTATATTGTAACAAATTGCATTTAAATTGTCAGATACATATGTAATATATATAATATATATAATATAGAGTTTTTATGTAAAGCTTATAGAAATGAAGGGGACGCACAGGCTTGGATAGAAATGAATAGAGCTGTACGAGTACCCGGAAAAAGCAAGCCGAGTCTGGCTCGGCTCGAAAAACCGAGCCGAGCCAGGTACCCGAAAAAACCGAGCGGCTCGAATAGAACCGAGTACTCGAATTTATTTCATATTGGGCATAAATAGTTATGTAAATGGGAAAGGGAAAGATAAACTGTAAAAATATACGACAGGTAGAAGGTGTACCGAAGTTACAGATTTATGTATTACAATGTTAAAAAATATATTTAACGTTAATTCTAAAAACTGAACCACTGAAAGATGCTAAAATATTACGATTATAAATAAAAGTTACATTGCTATATAAGCTTTCTTTATTCATCGTACATGTATAACGTGCTTATAGTAAAAATGTGTGTCTTCATCGGTAAACACTTCGTGAATAGGGATCTGTATAAAATTTAAATATGTTCGCAAAAGCTTTAGTGAAAGAAGTACGATTTGTACCTATACTGCTTGTGAATTGCGCGAACATCAGTGTGACGCACCTTAAGAGTATTCTGGTAGGGGGCAGCCATCACGGAAAAGAAAACAGGAGAGTTATGGGGAGAGCGCGCGTTACATTGGCTCTCGTTAATATGCCGCTTCTGAGAAAACACCGCCTCTAGAGCCCCGACTGCGGCACATTATCGAGCGTCCACTGTATAATGTAACTATTACACTTACATAAAATTTTTAACATAGGTATGAAGCTATTAAACTTTAAAAGCGAGGTTCAGCAACTTTTAACAATTACTTGAGCTAATTTGTAAACAAATTCCGTATATGCGAGAACCATGAAAAATACCCGAAATATGCAAAATTACAAATATATTTTTAAAATCCTCTTAATGTTGAAATATAGATCGGTCAAAGTCCCACTTGTTTAATCCATTACTACAAAAACATGTATTTGCATAAAATTCCGCAGTCTATATTATACCTATTTCTTTTTTTTATTCAGTTATACTTATTTAGCCATTAACAGGCAACACCCTTTATTAAGGTGTTACGCCAATCTGAGACGCTCGAAACAATACTAAACTAGACGAATTCTTTTTACAGATACTATGAGATTGAAAATTATTTCGTTAATTCTTATGTGCAGAGCATGTATTAAGGCATATGTTGTATAAATATTATGCGCGCGAGCTATGTATCAAATTATGATGCCCAGGTTTATCTAACATGAGAAAGACCATGATTCTAGTGTTCATTAATAAAATATATACAATGTAGCATACGGATTTGAGAAGAAAAAATTTATTCTACAAATGAGAGCAAGGTGAATATCACTATTCATTTTTTACCTAACAAGGCAAACTTAAAACATTTATTACATACGAATGGGTTATCGTATAAAAAAAATGATAGGCTACGTTTTAGATAATATCATTAAGAACATATATACCAAACTTGAAATAAATCGGACAAATAGTTTTTGATCTGCTCAAACTTCTATCGGACCGCTCGTTTCATTCCATGCCACCCGGTTTCTTACGATCCGCTCGCTTACTTTCCAAGCCGCCCGGTATCTTTCGGGCTACTTGGAAAAATTCGAGCCGCTTGGTTCTATCCAATCCGCCCGGTTTCTTTCGGGCAGCTTGGAAAAATTCGAGTACTCGGTTCTATTCGAGCCGCTCGGTTTTTTCGGGTACCTGGCTCGGCTCGGAAACCGAGTCCCGGATTGGTTCGGATTTCAAGCTACCCGAATATTCAAGTACTCGTACAGCTCTAGAAATGAAAGGGACGCAGAGGCTTGGATAAAAATGAAGGGGATGCAGAGGCTTGGATAGAAATGAAGGGAACGCACAGGCTTGGAGGTTGTCCAGAGACAGTTATTATTTTATTTTAGATAGACAGAAAAGCATCTTCTTTCGCACAAGCATCTGGAAATTTCTCAAATACGGTAAATGAACAAAATTTAGTTTAAATTTAGCAATGTGGAGCAAGTCACATTAGTGAACAAAGTACGCTGACGACACATCTCCTTTGATACTTTTCAATTCAAACTTTTGTGAAAGACATTCGTAATACTTTAAAATCCATAGTAGTTGCCACGCTATTCATTAATTTGATTAGTTTTCCTGTTTGGTCATATACTAACCAGACCACCTCGGTTGTATTTTTCGTTGAAAGAAAGTTCCGTTTCCCATTCGCATCTCGAAAGGAGATGCGGAAATATAAGTCTTCCTAGACTAAGGAGTCCTTGACTCGCCGTATCGTCTTCGGAGCGCCGAGTTTGACGAAGCCCAGAATATAGCATCAGGCTCTTGACGGCACCCCATGGGTCCGACCGTTGCAACGGTTTTCGCCAGCTAGTGGGCCGCCAGTGACGTCAAGGCCCGGGGTTTTTCCCACGCGTTGCCAAGCCGCTATCACCGAGCGGAGGAGGCTAGCGCCAACGCACCCCACTCCGGAAAACACGCAAGGGGCGCAATGGAAGGGTGTTGCAGCATTGCAAGATGCTGATTGGACAAGGCCCATTTTCCGGATCGGGAAGGAGGACAGGGAAGAAACTCGGCGACGAGCAGAGAACAGATCACAACATAATCTCAGACAAGACTGGTCAAACTTGTCAAGTTTTTGCGAACACATAACTACAAAGATTGTGCCGGACGAACTCCATAACTCTTTTGTATCAAAGTGAAACATTAGTACATTGTTATTGTTAAGTTTATTGTTAAAATAAATAGTTTTGAAAATCATTGATCATTGTCCCTAATTGAGGGTGGTCCTTCGTAGTCGGCAAATAGTTTGCAAATTAACAAACCCCGAACGAGTCAGCTCAACCACGGGGATTATCCATTGGTCCTTCGAGCCGGATTATTTCACCAGCGAAGGGTACAACCAAGGGCATTGGAGTCCGTTTCTGGAAATTGGGTGCTCACGACAGCACAACTTGCACACATCTCGATATTGTGAAGGAGGACATCATTGTGGGTGAAGAACGCATCCCTTGTGCGGTAGCAGAGGCTGAACCGGCATCCAGTAGGCAGCAGTGCACGTCATCATCACGAAGCGTCACCTCCCTGGACGGTGAATCAAGCGGCACCGGACGAGTCATTGACAGCGGACTTCACGGCGGACGTGGACGGAACGAGCCATCGTCGCCAGCAAAATAGCAACCTTCCTTTCGTAAGTCCTTTCCAAGTTATCTATTGCGTGAATCGTATACGATGGAGGATGAACTGAAACCTCTTGTCGCTGCACGCGGAACCATAAAAGCGCGATTGACATTGTTCAAAAAATTTGTTGCGTCATCGGCTAGTGAAACCGATTTAATTGCGCTGGAGAAACGTGTAAAAGTGAGTGAAGGATTGTACGAAAAATTCGATGCCGTACAATCACGAATTGAAGTTTTAGTAGTAGATTCACATGTAGAGGCGGTGCATTCCGCTGAACGAGATGCATTCGAAACGACATTTTTCAATGTAATGGCATCAGCGGAGAAATGTATTACGGAGAGACGTGGTCCTCGAACTTTAGTTGCGCCATCAAGTGCGTCAGTATCGGGTATTCCATCGCCGGTCCCTAGTGAGATTCAAATCATACCGCGATTACCGACAATTACGTTACCCACGTTTGACGGGAGTTATAACAAGTGGGTACGTTTTCAAGACACATTCCTATCGTTGATTCATACAAATGAAACGTTGACTGACATTCAACGATTTCAATATTTGAGTTCTGCATTGAAGGGTCCGGCGGCTCGAGTCATAGAATCATTGGGTGTTTCGGAGGCGAATTATCAGGTTGCTTGGCCAAGGCTGAAAGCGAGGTATGAGGATTCTCAAGCGCTAGTGCACCATCACACCAATGCACTGTTAGATTTGCCATCCATAAAGAAGCCTTCAGGCACCGTGCTTCGAGAGTTTGTGGACGACATTCAGAACCATATCGCTGCATTGGGTGCTCTTGGTCAACCGGTTAATTCTTGAGACACGATCGTAACTTTAATGTTATCAAAAAAACTGGATTCGGCGACTAGTATAGAATGGGAGAAATATCTCCTCCAAAGGTCGGAAGGTCTGAAATTTAGCGATTTTGTAAAGTTTCTAGAAAAACGGTCAAAGCTCCTCGAACGAACGGTTAGCAGTAAGCAAGCGACAGGCGACGGGCCTCAGTCGAGCAACAAATTCGAGTCTCAAAAATACAAAATTAAGAATCAATCAGCGGTATCAGCTCATGTTGCGAGTAATTCGGATAGCTGCTTGCTTTGCAAGGGCGATCATTCGCTGCAGCACTGCACAGAATTGAAAGCTACGCCTCACAGTGAGATGCATGCGACGATTAAAGGGTTCAGATGTTGCTTTAATTGCTTTCAACTAGGACATAGTGTCAAAACATGCACGCGCGGGACATGTCGGAAATGTGGACGAAAACATAACACATTGCTTCATCGGGTTAACTTAGTAGAGAATAGTGCAACCGAGATCAAAAATCATTCTGGAGGGTCAGAATCTCAGCCCGATGAGAAGGAGCAAAGTTTACACGCCCACGTTTCGAATTCGCGAATTTCCGAACTCGATTTCACAGTGCTTTCAACAGCGTTGGTACATGTGGAAGATGGAAAGGGAAATAGGCATGAATCTTGCGCTTTGCTAGACGCCGGGTCACAGGCTCATTTCATTACTGAGCAATTTAGCAAAAGATTAGGGCTTCGACAAACGAGTGTCACCACTACCGTGGGCGGATTAGGCCGGGCAATAAACTCAATTGAGGCAAAGACGCAGGTAGTTGTACACGCAAGATCAGGTAGCTTCCATTCAAGTTTATCCTGTTTGATTATACCGACCATCACTGAAAACATGCCAAACGCGCCGCTAAAACGGGCAGATATTGCCATACCGGCTGGCATTACGCTGGCCGACCCACGGTTCGCAGAACCTAAACGCGTTGACCTATTAATAGGGGCTGCGCTTTTCTGGAAATTGTTATGCATTGGGCAGCACCAGGTAACTGCGGGACTGATATGGCAGAAGACGCGGCTTGGTTGGGTATTGAGAGGTAGTTTGAATTGGCCGGTGAGTGTAACAACAAGAAATATTACCACTTGTCATGCTACCGTAACCGATGAGTTACACCGAGCTGTAGAGAAATTTTGGGAGATTAAAGATAGATTTTCGACTCCACGCGATCAGGCAGACGCTTTATCGGATGCCTGCGAACAGCATTTTCGTCAAAACACGGTACGCGATGACGATGGACGGTTCGTTGTAGGTATCCCGTTCAATAATAGTATCGATAAGTTAGGAGAGTCCAGAGCCCAAGCTGAGAAACGTTTGTTGGCAATGGAACGAAAATTCGTTAGGCAACCAAACCTATGACAGCAATACGTCGAATTCATGAATGAATATGAGAAACTAGGACACATGACGCGTATTAACGGACAGACACGTTTAGTAGAGCCAAATTATTACTCGCCTCATCATGCAGTTTTTAAGGAATCCAGTACAACTACAAAAATGCGGGTTGTTTTCGATGGTTCCGCGAAGTCGTCTTCAGGAATTTCGTTAAACGAGACACAGATGGTAGGTCCAACCGTTCAGAGTGACCTATTCGCAATTTTGATTCGCTTCCGGAAGCATAAATTCGTGTTATCGGTCGAAATAACAAAAATGTACCGGCAAATACGCGTACGTCAAGAAGATCGGAGGTTCCAGCGGATTCTTTGGCGCTGTGATCCCACACTTCCTATTGACGAGTACGAATTAACTACCGTCACATACGGTACAGCTTCGGCTCCGTACTTAGCAACACGTGTTCTAAACCAAATAGGACGAGATCAGTTAGAACAGTCTCCATTAACCGCTCAGGTCATTATGACCAATTTTTATGTCGATGATTTGTTAACGGGATGTGATACTTTGATAGAAGCACGTAAGCTCCGTGACGATTTAACGCACATTCTGGGACAGGCAGAGTTTCCTTTACGCAAATGGGCTAGTAATGATCATCGAACATTGACACGAACACCGGACTCGCGGAGTAAAATCGAATTCCATACCGGGGACAAGGATCCAAAAACATTAGGACTGCTATGGCTAACAGAGCCAGATGAGCTTGGATATACGGCAAAGGTCTCCATACAGAAATCGATTACAAAACGGAGTATATTGTCCCAGGTTGCTCAAATCTTTGATCCGCTTGGTCTAATAGGACCGGTAGTCGTAAAGGCCAAAATCATTATGCAAAAATTGTGGCAACTACAAGTGAGTTGGGACGAATCCTTACCACAAGACTTGTACATAGAATGGTCTGTGCTCCGAACAGAATTAGATCGGGTTAGTGAAATTAGGACCCTCAAAAACTTCAAAAAAGTAAAAAAATTACGCCAAGTACATGAAATCACAAAAAATAGGAGATACTAATATATACAAAATTAAAAAAAGATGTGAAATCAAAATGAGCTGCCAGTACATAAAGATGCTTTCCAACTGCGCTTTAGATGACACAACTAAATATGCACAGCAACAATTCCATTATTCATAATGGCTATCTATACAAAGAAAAAATGTATTAAATAATAATATGCAGATATATTTTTATACAAATAAATATTTTTAATAAGAATAAATATTTTATTCAAAATACTTGGCGCTGCGCAACCGAAAAAATGTTAATTGCCTTAGTAGTAATTAATAATTTACAACAACTCCATTAGACTTCCGTTTCCGGTCGCGAGGAGTGAAAAGTGTGCTGGAAGCGAGTGGCGTGTGTGAGGGAGAGAAAGAGTGGAGAGAAGGTGAAAAGGGGAGTGGTGTGCAAGTGTAGAGGCGAAGGGAGAAGGGGAGAAAGGATAGGGATAAGAGGGAAAGGGCTAGGAGTAACAGTGGCAAAGATATAGAAGGGAGAAGGGAAGGTTTGGAGGTTAGGGATAGTGGTGAGGGAAGTGTGGCGGGAAAGAGCAAGGATAAAGGCAAGGAGTGACACCTGTCGGAGAGGAAAGGAGATAGAGGTGTCGGCAGAGAAGGCGGGAATTTTTAAAAGAGGGAAAAGGATAGTGGAGAATGCTGAAAGGGAATTTAAGTGGGATTGGGGCTGGGGAGTCTGGGGGAGAAGGACAGTCAGGGGGAGAGGGGAGGAAAGGGGGGGGGGAAGGTCAAGGGGAGGGAAGAGATAAAGGAAAGGAATAGGAAGGACAGTGGAAGTAGTGTAGGGAGCAGTATAGGGAGCTTGGAGAGTGGGATGGGAAAAAAGAGAGGAAGAGAGGAGGAGGTGGGGAATTCAGAAAGAGAGGAATGGAGAGGGTTTAAAAAGAGTGGTATAACAGGAAGGTCACCGGTAAAAGGGAGAGAGGACGGAGAGGAGCCGGGGAGAGGGGGAATAGAGGGGGTGGTGACAGAGCTAATAAGGGAGATAAGGGAGTTGAAGGAGGAGATGAGGAAGGATAGGGAGGAAAGAAGAAGGATGGAAGAGGAATGGAGAGGGGAAAGAAGGAAGTGGGAAGAGTGGATGAGGGAAGAGAAGGCGAGGAGAGAAGGAATGGAGAAAAAGTTGGAAAAGTTGGAGGGAAGGGACAGAAGGATGTTGGAAGTGATAGAGAAGGTGGAGAGATGGGAGAAAGGAGGAGGGCCGAGTAAGGAAGGGGTGGAAGAAGGACAGGTGGAGGAATGGAAAATAAGGATGAGAAGACTAGAGGTAATGCAGGATAGGAAGGATAGAGAGGGAAGGAGGAACAATGTAATAATAAGGAGATTGGGATGGGGGGGAGGGGAGGTGGAGGAGGGGGTGAAGAAGCTCTGGGAGAGGATGGGGCTGGAGGGGGTGGGTATGAAGGATGTGACAAGGATAGGAAAAGTGGGAGGGGATGGAAGAGGAATGGTACTAGTGAAATTGGCGGGAAAGGAAGAAAAAAGGAAAGTTATGGAGGCAAGGAAAAAGTTGAAGGACGGGAAGGAGTGGATTGAGGATGACCTCACGGAGGAGGAGAGAAGAGGGAAGTGGAAAATAGAAAGAGAGGCAGAGGAGGAGAGGAGGAAGGGGATGAACGTACAGGTGGGATATATGAAAATGTGGGTAAATGGGAGGATGAGGAGGTGGGATGAAATAGGAGAGAAATGGATGGAGGATCAGGGAAACGAGAAGGGGGGGAAAGGAGGGGGGGAGAGGTTGAGGGAGGGAGAGGATATAGGGGGGAAAGGAAGTTATAAGGTGGCCTTTTGGAACGTGGCAGGGGTGAAAAATAAGGACATAGAGTTCTGGAAGGGTTTGGAGGAGTGGGAGGTAATGGTACTGTGTGAGACGTGGATAGAGGAAAGAGACTGGGAAAGGGTGAGGGGAAAGTTGCCAAGGGGGTATGTATGGGAGAAGCAGTGGGCAAGATGGGAGAATAAGAAAGGAAGGGCAAGGGGGGGAATGATAATGGGGGTCAGGAAGGGGTTGGAAACAAGGGAAGGGGAAGGGGGGGGGAAGGAGGGCATAATGGTGAAGAGGGTGAGGATGGGAGGGGAGTGGTGGGTGGTGGTGGGGGTGTATGTGAATAAGGATCTGCAGAGGAAACTGGAGGAACTAGAGGAATGGATGGAGGGGAGAGAGGAGGGAGTGAGAGTAGTGATAGGGGGAGATTTCAACGCAAGGACGGGGGGTGAAGGGGGGGAGATTTGGGGGGGGGGATGAGGAAGAGATAGGACGGGAAAATAGGAGGTCGAAGGACAGAGAGGTGAATAATGAGGGGAGGAGGCTATGTAGCTTTATGGAGGAGAGGGGGTGGGGGATATTGAATGGAAACGTAGAAGGGGATGAAGAGGGGGAATGGACATACACGGGGGGAAGAGGGAATACAGTGATAGATTACGTGTTAGGAAACGAGGGTACGAGGGAGAGAGTGGTGAGAATGGAGGTGGCAGAAAGGGTGGAATCAGACCATCACCCAGTGGTGGTTTGGTTGAGGGGGGAGGGTAGGGGGGGAGTAGTAGGGGGGAAAACGGGGGAGGGAAGAGGGGTAGCAAGGGGAAACTGGACGGATAAGGGAAGAGAGGAATTCATAAGGGCATTTGGTAAGAGGGAGGGAGGGGGGGGGAGGAATACAGGAAGAATGGAGGGAGTTGAGGGACAGGATAAAAGGGGTGATAAAGAAGGTGGGGCAAGGAGGGGAAAGGGTGGGACGGCGAGGATGGTGGGATAAAGAATGTAAGGAGGAGAAATGGAAGGTAAGAAAAGAGTTGAGGAGATGGAGAAGGGAGGGAGGAGACGGGAAAGAATATAGGAAAAAGAAAAGGGATTATAAGATTATGTGTGAGGGGAAAAAGAAGAAGGAGTTAGAAAGGTGGGAGAAGGAGATCGAGGGGGTGAAGACAGAGGGGCAGGTATGGAAAGTAGTAAATAGTGAGAGGGGGAGAAGAAGGAGGGTAGAGGAGGGGATTAGAATGGAGGAATGGGAGGACTATTTTAGAGGGCTACTAGGAGGAGTAGAGTGGAGGGTGAGAAAAGGGGGGGAAAGAAGGAGGGAGGAGAATGAGGAGGGAGAGTTAAGTAAGGAGGAAGTGAGGAGGGTGATAAGAAATCTGAAGGATGGAAAGGCAGGGGGGGGGGGATGGGATAGCAAATGAGGTGTGGAAGTATGGTAGGGTAGAGGTAGAGGAATGGCTTTGGGATATTTGTAATAGGGTGTGGAAGGGGGAAGGATGGGTGGAGGAATGGAGGGAAGGGGTAGTCGTACCGGTAGTTAAGAGAGGGGCTGGGAAGAGGGTAGAGGACTACAGGGGGGTGACGCTGACGCAGACGGCGTACAAAGTGTACGCGTCTGTGTTGGCAGAAAGGTTAAGAGAGGAGGTGGAGGGGAAGAAGTTGCTGCCACCGAGTCAGGCCGGCTTTAGGAGGGGAAGGGGTTGCATAGACAACATCTATGTGTTGAATTTTTTAATCAACAGGCAAGTGACCAGAAAAGAAAGAAGGATGGTCATATTCTTCCTTGACCTGAAGGCGGCCTTTGACTCGGTGGACAGGGAGGTGTTAATAAGGGCAATGAGGAGGAGAGGTGTGAGGGAGGGGATAGTAGAGAGATGTGAGGAGGTGCTGAAGGAAACGGTATGTAAGGTAAAGGTAGGGGACGAGATGGGGAGGGCTTTTTGGACAGCTAGAGGAGTAAGGCAGGGCTGCCCACTGAGCCCTAGCTTGTTCACATTGCTACTGGCGGATTTGGATGAGGAAATGGAAAAGGGGGGATGGGGAGGGGTGAGGTTAGGGGGTAAAAAGGTTTACACACTTGCGTATGCAGATGATGTGGCGGTGGTGGCAGAGGATGAAGAGGGGATGAAGGGGATGATGGCGAGGCTGGAGAGGTATATGGATGGGAAGGGGCTACAACTCAATGTGGGTAAGTCAAAGGTGATGCGATGTAGGAAGGGGGGAGGGAGATGGAAAAAGGTGATATGGAGATGGAAGGGAAAGGAGGTGGAGGAGGTGAAAGAGTTCACCTACCTGGGATACACATTGATGGCGAATGGGGGGCAGGATGCACAGGTGAGGGATAGGGTGAAGAAAGCAGCGGCGGTGATGGGGCAGGTATGGGGTATTGGGAAGAGGAAGTTTGGGAAGGATTGGGGGAAAAGGGTATGGCTTTTCGATAGACTGGTGTGGGCCACGATGGGGTATGGGGTGGAGATATGGGGGTGGAAAGAGAGGAGAGGGGTGGAGAGGTTGCAGGAGAGGTATTTGAGATGGGTACTGGGGGTGGATTGGTGCACGCCGGGTTATTTGGTGAGGGATGAGCTACAGAGGGGTATGATGAAGGGAAGGGCGGGGATGAGGGCGTGGACATATGAGAGGAAGTTAGAGGAGGGGCAGGGGGGGGGAGTTGGCGAGGGAATGCTGGGAGGAGCTAAAAGGTAGGGCAAGAAGGGGAAAGGTGTTGGGGGGATGGGAGGAGGAAAGAAAGGGATTCTTTGAGGAGAGAGGATGGACGGTGGAGGGAGTAGAAAAGATCAGGGGGAGGGGAGAATTGAGGGGAGAGGAGCTGGTGTGCAGGGGAAAGAGGTTAGAGGAGGTAGAAAGATGGGAAAAGATAAATATGTCGAAGTATAATGAGTGGTACGGAAGGATAAAGGGAGTGGGGCTGCCGGGATATCTGAAGAAGGGGTGGGAGGAGAATAGGTGGAGAAGAATGGCAAGGTATAGGTTAGGAAATGAGATGAGAGGAGGGAGGTATTGGAGGGAGGAGAAGGAGAGGAAATGTAGGGTGTGTGGATGGGAGGAGGAGACGTGGGAGCACGTGTGGGAGGTATGCTCAGAATGGGGGAAGGAAAGGGGATGGCAGGATGTGGTAAGGGAGGTATTGTGTGATGAGGGAAGTGGAGAGGAATGGCTAAGGAGGATAGAAGAAAAGAGAGGGGTGAAAATGGAAGAATGGAAGAGCAAGGATTGGGAGAGGCTGGAAGCGAGCGGAAGCGGGGGTCAGAGGTTAGGGATGGTGGGGGAGAGAGGGAGGGAGAGCGGGAGAGCGAGCGGGCGAGCGTGCGAGCGAGCGGGGGAGCGAGCGGGAGAGCAAGCGGGGGAGCAAGCGTGCGGGCGAGACGGGAGAGGGTAGTTTGTAAGGCGCATAGATTTAAGGTTAGAAGTAAGTGAGTTATAGGGAATAAGAAAATTGTAAACCCCACGGGGAAACAATAAAGTATACTACTACAACAACTCCATTACAATATAAAATACATATACATAGACATATTAGAAACGTAGTCAGATTTATTCTACATATATGTAATTCTAATACCATACGTAGCATATGCACGCGCACACACGCACGCACGCACGCACGCACGCAAGCAGGCGTGCACGTACAAGAAAGAAAGAAAAGGTAATCCAATTTATACATATTTATTGAGTTTAGCAACACCAATTCGGGGCGCAGCGCCAAGTATTTTGAATAAAATATTTATTCTTATTAAAATATTTATTTGTATAAAAATATATCTGCATATTATTATTTAATACATTTTTTCTTTGTATAGATAGCCATTATGAATAATGGAATTGTTGCTGTGCATATTTAGTTGTGTCATCTAAAGCGCAGTTGGAAAGCATCTTTATGTACTGGCAGCTCATTTTGATTTCACATCTTTTTTTAATTTTGTATTTATTAGTATCTTCTATTTTTTGTGATTTCATGTACTTGGCGTAATTTTTTTACTTTTTTGAAGTTTTTGAGGGGATCTCACTTCTTTTTCCAAAGATTAATTGTACTATTATTTGCAAATTCATATTCATACACAAGTATTAATTGTTTATTTATCCTGAATGCATGGAAAATCTTCCAGACGATTAGATCGAAACATTTGGATCAAATGTTGATGCATTAACGCATGATTGTACGTTACTTTGTCTGGTAATTTATTGATGAATAATAACGAAACAGCAAATGCACTCGCAACAACTCCGCAATCCCGACTGTGTATAACCAAATTGTTTAAAAATTATTATAAATAAGTAAGTAAATATATATTATGTACACATTTGTACATACGTATACAATTCTTTTGTAATATGAAGTGTTCGATAATATAAATGTTTGGTTGTTATACCGATGAGGGTCCAGCTCCCCGATTTGAATGATATTTTAATATGTTGTCAGAATCATGATCCTGATGGTGAGGTGGCCCCTAATTGAAAAACTGAACTTGACAAATAAATATTTCGATCTATGGTATTAAATATTTATTGCACTTTTTGTTATAATACAGAACAGATATTATAAATTATAATTTTTCAAGTGTCCGCTTGTGGTTCATATTACAAAAGAATTGTATACGTATGTACAAATGCGTATATAATATATATGTACTTACTTATTTATAATAATTTTTAAACAATTTGGTTATACACGGTTGTCTATAGTTGTAATATGTTATCATTTCATTGTCTATAAAATTCTGTACAATCGTTACAAGAATCGTTTCTGCAACCGCTTTGGAACTTATATTGAACCTAAAAAATAAAAGTTATTGAATCGGTTCTATAACCGGTTGGAACTTACATTGAACCTAAAAAATAAAAGTTATTGAGCTATATAGGAACCGTAACTTATATTTATATAGTCTGATATTTAGGTTCTTTATAACGGTTATTCAGAATAAAGGTTCTTCATAACTCTTTCAAGAACCTAAATCTTTATAATAACGGTTTCAAGCCCTGCTCAACAGTGAAATAAAAAAATATGTAAGGGTATAAGGGTAAAGGGTAAAAGGTATAACAGGTGCAAGGGTAAGGGGTGCAAGGGTAAGGGGTGCAAGGGTAAGGGGTGCAAGGGTAAAGGGTGCAAGGGTAAAGGGTGCAAGGGTAAAGGGTGCAAGGGTAAAGGGTGCAAGGGTAAAGGGTGCAAGGGTAAAGGGTGCAAGGGTAAAGGGTGCAAGGGTAAAGGGTGCAAGGGTAAAGGGTGCAAGGGTAAAGGGTGCAAGGGTAAAGGGTGCAAGGGTAAAGGGTGCAAGGGTGAAGGGTGCAAGGGTGAAGGGTGCAAGGGTAAAGGGTGCAAGGGTAAAGGGTGCAAGGGTGAAGGGTGCAAGGGTGAAGGGTGCAAGGGTAAAGGGTGCAAGGGTAAAGGGTGCAAGGGTAAAGGGTGCAAGGGTAAAGGGTGCAAGGGTAAAGGGTGCAAGGGTAAAGGGTGCAAGGGTAAAGGGTGCAAGGGTAAAGGGAGCAAGGGTAAAGGGTGCAAGGGTAAAGGGTGCAAGGGTAAAGGGTGCAAGGGTAAAGGGTGCAAGGGTAAAGGGTGCAAGGGTAAAGGGTGCAAGGGTAAAGGGTGCAAGGGTAAAGGGTGCAAGGGTAAAGGGTGCAAGGGTAAACGGTGCAAGGGTAAAGGGTGCAAGGGTAAAGGGTGCAAGGGTAAAGGGTGCAAGGGTAAAGGGTGCAAGGGTGCAAGGGTAAAGGGTGTAAAGGTAAAGGGTGCAAGGGTGCAAGGGTAAAGGGTGTAAAGGTAAAGGGTGCAAGGGTAAAGGGTGCGAGGGTAAAGGGTGAAAGGGTAAAGGGTGCGAGGGTAAAGGGTATAAGGGTAGGTACATAAGAGTATAGGGGTATATATAAGGGTGTAAGGGTATAAGGGTAGGTACATAAGAGTATAGGGGTATATATAAGGGTGTAAGGGTATAAGGGTAGGTACATAAGAGTATAGGGGTATATAAGGGTGTAAGGGTATAAGGGTAGGTACATAAGAGTATAGGGGTATATATAAGGGTGCAAGGGTAAGGGGTGCAAGGGTAAAGGGTGCAAGGGTAAAGGGTGCAAGGGTAAAGGGTGCAAGGGTAAAGGGTGCAAGGGTAAAGGGTGCAAGGGTAAAGGGTGCGAGGGTAAAGGGTATAAGGGTAGGTACATAAGAGTATAGGGGTATATATAAGGGTGTAAGGGTATAAGGGTAGGTACATAAGAGTACAGGGGTATATAAGGGTGTAAGGGTATAATGGTAGGTACATAAGAGTATAGGGGTATATAAGGGTATATACTCTGCGGAATGATCTCGAGAGTCGACGAACGAAACATGTGTGCGAAACTGATAGGTGTGTGTGTGTAACGCGTAGTATACGTATTTGGTTGACGAAACTTATTTGGTTGACGAAATTTTCGACTGGAGAAGAAAAATTTTTCTTACCAGAAATGACATTTCCATGAGACGATATTACGATATCTCTAGCATGCGTGGACCGATTTTATTGAAATTGGTCTTATTCGAAAGCTGATATGCGGTTTACATAAGAAAAATGCCTTTAAATTTAGAAAATATTGCAGGCGTAATAAGATATAATGAAATAAGTGTCAGAATGCCTCCGCGACGAGTAAAGATACACGGTAGCGGTAGGGACAGTTCGATCGACATATACAGGGTGTTTTTTTTTTTTTTCATGTACTTGGCGTCGAGACGCTACCGCGTCTCTAGTTTCCACGTCGTGTCACATGTGATAATGCAGAAGTCGTGGAACTGCATGGTTTCGCCGATGCATCAGAAAAGGCATATGGGGCCTGCATCTATCTCCGATCACGAGAAAAAACAGGCTCGTGGGTAGTTCGGTTGTTGTGTGCAAAATCGCGTGTAGCTCCTCTAAAATCTATTTCATTGCTTCGGTTGGAGTTGTGCGCTGCGTTAACGTTGTCACAGCTCACAGATAGGGTTAAACGCGTACTCCAAATTGAATTGCATCATGAACACTACTGGTCTGACTCCATGATTGTCTTAGCATGGATTCAGAACCAGCCTACGAAATGGAAGACTTTTGTGGCCAATCGCGTTGCTGAAATCCAACGCTCAACACCGGTTGAGAATTGGAGTCATATTATATCCGAAGAAAATCCCGCGGACATTATTTCGCGAGGTGTTAGCCCGGGTGACTTGATCAACAATGATCTTTGGTGGTTCGGGCCTCGATGGTTATCACAGGAAATTGATCATTGGCCCACGGTAGAAGGCACGGTTGAGAATCTACCTGAAGAACGGCAAACTCGGAATTAGAGCTCTTACTACCCGCCCGCCCGGGTACTCGAGTACCCGGTGAGACCCCGGGTAGAAAAAAATTACTCGGGTACCCGGGTAGACAAAAATTACCCGAGTATCCATGAGATACCCGAGTAACTGAAATGTGATGAGATAGTTGAGAATTTCGATTTGACAGTCGATAGTCCTTTGGCCTTTCGATCATTTTCGGCTAACCTCAGTAATGAACGGAATAAACTTCAATCAATTAAATGTGGTATTGTCCGTAGAACACATTCTGCAGAATGTGAAAATTGCGAACTGTCAACGTTCTTTGCACTTACAATAGGGTAGTTCGCCCTATTGCAGTGCCTGTCCCTATTAGTGTGTCTTTATATTTAAATAAGCCATGCTATTACTGTAGAAGCCCGAATCTGACGTAACTTTTATCATTCAATGTTGTTAAAAGCTCGATATAACGTTTCCCACTGGGGAGTATGATACACCATTGGAAAGCTTAAGAGTAGAGGAGTCACGGGTACATGGCATTGGTGCACTCGTATCGAATTACAACCAACTCCCTCAGTCGATGCAATGTAAAACTCGGAAAATCCTAGGAAAATGCACTGGTTTTGGATTTTCGTTCACATCACTTGTCGGAGTTTGTTGCGGCTAGATCTGTTTAACGGGCCTTCCGCCGTCGTTAGTAAGATTTAAGATAAAAAAATTTATTTCAGAAATAAATAAAACAGCACGTTTATTAGTTTGAAATGAGGATTCCAATTTTTTATATTTTATTGTTAAATACATTAAATACATTTGTTTGTATTTAACAACAAATCTCATTCTCATGGTTCATATTTACAAATATTTAATTTCATTATTTTATATACAATTTCTATCCTCTACTAGGGCACATACTCCAGGTATCGAGAGAAAAAATTATACAGTTTGCACACAGTTCATGGAAGATCGTCTTTCGGGGGGAGAATTTAGCCATCATATAATAGA
Source organism: Andrena minutula (assembly GCA_929113495.1). NCBI lineage: Eukaryota > Metazoa > Arthropoda > Insecta > Hymenoptera > Andrenidae > Andrena > Andrena minutula. Next base: position 31,534,797 of record OV815995.1, on the reverse strand, counting down.
GAATGGAATATTAGCAGTAGAGTGAACGCCATGGTCCATGACAATGCATCTAATGTATGTATGGTTGCAAATACAGCATTTCTTATGCTGCACATAATGTATAATTGAGTGAGAAAGAAGGTGCCGTGTGCCCACGAAGGGTTAATCATTCCAATTTGTCTACAATTGCTTTAACAAAAAGCAAAAGCTAGGTTTAAGCTTTAAACTTTAAGGGGGTAGGCCACCTTGGAGGCATGAAAATCAGATGTATGTTTCAGATTTTTTTGGGGCAAAATTATAATGTAAGTGAAGAAACTGTTTTAAGGGCTCTATGCTACCTGCCTTATGGTAGATAAAAAAGTTTAGTTACTTTTTTTTAAAAAAAAAACGGCGTTGGTGCTTTATTCATGTAGAATAAAACCTTTAAAAACCAAAAAATTCTCATATGTACATCTCATTTCCATACCTCCAAGGTACCCTAACTCCGTAAGTAAACAAATTAATTCAAAATTGTCCTACAAGGTGGAATTCTTATTCACTTAACTCAGTAGCTGAGGACGCGCACGCGAGAACAGATGCTTTTCTTGGTCTCTTTCAGATAATCGCCTCGACATTTGTCCTTTGGGTCAGGGGATAACGACGCAGATATCTTAAGCAACGTGCTGTTAGCTGTTACATCCAAAACCCAATTTCTTCTTTAGGACAGTGACTCACTCGGTCATTTCATCTGTTCTCGTGCACGCGTTCTGAGTTAAGTGGATATTCCTGTATGTGTGAGCGACTTGTGAATAATAGAAATTAGAAACGCAATTACTATTGCCCGATGAGAAGAAAGGACACTAACCATAAGCTGAAATATCACAGGGGCAAGGGGAATTGGCCGCTCGCTCCACCTTATCCCCTCCAAGAAGTCCTTCTTTTCGGTTCTAAGCGGTTGTCCATATCCCCCGATTGTTGCGATTGGTTTCGTTCGCGTCTACGTCACGGGACGAACCGTGTTGGAGAGGATAAGTTTACGCAAGTGAACGATTTCCCTTGCCCCTGTGACATTTCAGCTTGTGGGTAGTCTCCTTTCTTCTCATTGGGCAATAGTACAAAATGTTGTGTTGCCTTAAAGCTTGAATGGTCAAAATATCATTGGTTAGTAATGAGTGATATTATCACTTTGATAAAACTTTTACAAGTAGCAACTACTGCATTATGCTCCGAAAATACTATAATTATTTCTTTTGTACTGCCTATTATCCATGGCATTGTTAATATTAATAACCATTTGACAGGTATTAATACGGGCAGAGCTGAGACTCAGTAATTTAAAAATGTTTTAGTAACATCCTTTGTGAATAGATTTCATTTACATTCACATGTTGCAACTATACATCGTTTTACTTCGTTTCTCGATTTAAGAAGCAAACAGATGTCGTTTGAAATCAATTATATGAAAAAGATTACTACAATTTCCACTGGTAATATGATAGAAAAAATTCCATAAACGAAACTATAGAAATTGATAATTCTATGCCAAGTGCACTAATGAGATTTTATATTCAAAATTTCACAATCTAACAACGATATTAGTTCCGAACTGCAAATGTATTTACAGTGGACGCTCGATAATGTGCCGCAGTCGGGGCTCTAGAGGCGGTGTTTTCTCAGAAGCGGCATATTAACGAGAGCCAATGTAACGCGCGCTCTCCCCATAACTCTCCTGTTTTCTTTTCCGTGATGGCTGCACCCTACCAGAATACTCTTAAGGTGCGTCACACTGATGCGAGAAAAAGAAAAAACACATTCACGTATATGTATTGCTTGCGATTGCTTGCGAACTCCAGTGTGGAGGCACCATTAAGGGTTAGTATTCATTGGCTCGCTGAGCGTGAGAGAAAGGGAGGTGCACACACGCGTGCGAGTAATGCGTGTGAGCTGGGGCGTTCCTAACGGCACTTTATACAGCGGCATATTATCGAGCGTCCACTGTATAAAAGGCACAAATAAACCATAATTTATGTTCATTAGTGGAGAAGAACGCGTGGACGTAAATACCCTAGACTTTCAGAAATGGCTAAGATATTTAAAATGTATACCTACTTGCGACTTCTGTCAGTTCAAAACGAGTATTTTCAACAGCTGGAAATAATGTTAGCATAAAGCGTAGCACCCTACTACCTGAGAATGTTGATTTGTTGGTATTTCTTACATCTCTACACGTTTCTATTTTGATGTAAAAATACTAATAAGTCTACATTTTCAGGTAGTAAAGCTGTGCGTTTTGTTGTAACAATATTTCCAGCAGAAGAAAATGTGCGCTCCGAACTGGCAGACGTAGCCGGAATACTTAAATACATTCTAGCCAATTCTGCCAGTCTTTTATATTTATCCGCGTGATTCTTCCACCACGGTAATGGATCTGAATTATGATCTATTTGTGGTTCTAATAAATACATATCCATTTCTGAATCACTATCGTCAGACTTTTGCTTTTTTTTATATATAAAATCCAAAGCACTTGGAATTGATTTACCATTATCAGTAGTATTTTCATTTATAGTATTTAAATTTCTAATCCTATTCCGAATAGAATTTATAATTATATTTTTTAACTCAATATTTTCAAATGTCAAATCTTTGCTTCTCGGATCGAGAAAACAAGCAATGTGATGAACACTCTCAACATATGGATTTATATCGAATCTACCAGCAAGGGATGTTCTTAAAATGTTCTTAAATTCCTTAGCTTCTACAGTGTCCGTATTAATCTCGCCTAAATGATTATTAATTAAGCCGTGAATGATTGGCAGAACTAAGGAAATAGTTACCTTAGTTTCGGAACATAATACTTCGGTCGCTAAATTAAATGGTTCTAAAATTTCGATAATTTCACCCAGAACTTGCCAATCAGATAATGACATGTCAAGCTTCAAGGCTACGTTTAATTTTGTTATTTTGCTATTACTTAAGACAGTATGAATTGGCTCCCGATTATGTACAAGACGGTCACACATACTGTACGTTGAATTCCACCGGGTTGGGCAGGATTGAATTAACTTCAGTTCGGGCAAATTGTATTGCTTCTGAGCGTCTTGCAATGCAGAAGTCGCCAAATTGGAATGATTAAAATGTTGCACTATTTTACTGCCTTTCTTTATCAAATCTGAAAATTTATCAACTATATCAAAGGCGTCTTTTATAACTAACTGTAAAGTATGTGCAGCACATGAAACGCTATATTTTACACTATCTAGTAAATTTGCTGATGCTAGCATGTTACTTGCATTATCATGCACTACAGCAAATAATTTTTCTGTTATGTTCCACTCTTCCTGCATTGATATTGTGACAGCTGTTATGTTTTCTGCCGTGTGTCTTCCCTCTATATCCTGGGTGCAAAGTGTATAACTTTTCATCTCCCAATCACCTGTAATAAAATGTGTTGTTAATGACAGATAGGAGTCCTGTTTGCGTGACGACCATCCATCGATGGTCACCGACACCGATGATGCGTCCTCAATTTTCTTCTCAATTTTCTCCCTCCTTTCTTTGTATATAAATTGCAGGCGTTTTAAAATTGTGGTCGGGCAAGGGCAGTCATACTGTGGTTCAACCACTGCCATGAATTTTGAAAATCCGGCGCTGTTCGCAAATGATATTGGTAACATATTTGCACTAATCATCTGCGCCAGTGCCTGCGTTATTTCTTCTTGGCGTTTAGCCGAAAATGGCCCCTTTCGGAACACCTTGCTGGGTGTCGACTCACAATGAGCAACTGCAATATGATCAGTGCTACCTTCACCTTCGCCTCTCTCGGATTCAAGTGCTGGTTCATTTATTAATGCACCAGGGCACTCTTCAATGTGCTTTGATCGTAAATGTCGTGCACTGGCCGATGTCGAGCCACCATACGACAATTGCACACGGCACAGGTCACAAATTACGTGACTTTTATCATCCGATAAAGTGACGAAACGCCATACCCAGCTTTTGCGTTGAGCCATAATTAAACAACGAAATTAATCTGTAAATAATTGCCAATACTTATTAACTGACAAACTAATTACTCTATATACAATACACAATTAATAAGATACACACCAGAAATATGATTCACCACTGCAAATAGTCAAAATCTTCAAATTAAATAAAAATAGTTATTATTAAAGATTAAAGTAATAATAATTCCAATTCACTTGAAGCCAACAATAACACCTAAATTAACTAAATTAACTTTATTATATATATAATATATAGTAAGTAACACAATGAACACGTAGCGAGAATAATATAAATAAAGAAATAAACATACAACAGAACAAACAAAAGGAAGAATTTAAATTAATTAGATGATTATAACTTGAAAACGGAATTAAAATTAAACTTTAATATTGAACAAAACTATTTTAAGTATGATTTATGGAACTTTTGAGATTTCGCTAACACGTTCGTAGACTTTGGTTTGCGGATGCAGAATGGACGCTTTACAAAAACGATTGTGTAAAACATGTTTTGTTAATTCCACAATGTCCTTAGATACCAAGAGCCAATTAGAAATTGATTAATATTAATATATAAATTCCCATTCGTCGATACATTTCCTCTCGATAAGTGTTTAACTTCTCGGCACAGAAGAGACTTCAAATTTTAAAACAATTCTTTTATTAATGAATCTCGGATTGCCTCTTATTAATTGTTGTATCCAGTATCCACTATCTAAGGACATATTGTAATAAACAAAATATGTTTTAAACATTTAAACGATCGATTTTGTAAAGCGATCATTCTGCAACCGCGAACCAAAGAGTGTACGAACGTGTTATCGAAATCTATTAGTACATACTCATATCTGAAAATAGTTTTGTTCAAAATTAAAGTTTAATTTTAATTCCGTGTTCCAAGCTCTCAATTAAGTTAAATTGTTTCTTTTGTTTGATTTGTTGTACGTTTATTTATATTATTCTCGTTAATTGTATCTCCACAAAATTACCTTTTTTAAAAAAAAGGTACAAAAAGAGCGCCAAGTATATAATCCCATAAAACAGAATCCCATTTAAAAACATTGTCGTAAATTAATATAAATTTATTAATGTGCTATATTTAACTTTACAAAAGTAATGATATACAACAGTTGCGCCAATTATCACACTGCCTATTTGCACAAAGAACAAAATGTATTCAATAATATTAAGCAGATATATTTTTATACAAATAAATATTTTAATACGAATAAATATTTTATTCAAAATACTTGGCGCTGCGCAACCGAAAAAATGTTAATTGTCTTGGTTAATAAATAAAACAAGACAAGACACCACAGAGACAAGAAAGAAAGAAAAAGATTTTAATGCAATTTATGCATATTTATTCAGTTTAGCAACACCAATTTGGAGAGCAGCGCCAAGTATTTTGAATAAAATATTTATTCGTATTAAAATATTTATTTGTATAAAAATATATCTGCTTAATATTATTGAATACATTTTGTTCTTTGTGCAAATAGGCAGTGTGATAATTGGCGCAACTGTTGTATATCATTACTTTTGTAAAGTTAAATATAGCACATTAATAAATTTATATTAATTTACGACAATGTTTTTAAATGGGATTCTGTTTTATGGGATTATATACTTGGCGCTCTTTTTGTACCTTTTTTTTAAAAAAGGTAATTTTGTGGAGATTTCACACATTTTGTAGTAGTGTTTATTGATATCAATCACTTTACGACAATGTTTTTAAATGGGATTCTTTTTTATGGGATTATATACTTGGCGCTCTTTTTGTACCTTTTTTTTAAAATTATATAATGACCGTAATACAGTATCTACTCGTTAGCAGCTCGACGAACGGCAGCGGGCTCCTAAGGCAACTGGATACTATTCCGCGCTGCCACTGGCGCGAATGAGAAAACCCAATGAGCGAACGAGAGGAAACGAAAGAGCCTAACGCGTCGTAGAAACGGGCTGCTAACGAGTAGATACTGTATTCTGGATACAATCATTTATTGCTGCCGATGGGTATTGCTAGGGTGACTCTTATTTTCGATTTTTGTGTTTTCTTCGGGACACACTCCAGATTAGTTCCAAAAAATTAAAATAATAAAATAATAATAAGTATTATTACAAATAACAAATAGTTTTTCGGACTATTTTCGATAACTCTTCGTCGCGCGAGGAAAAGTAATAGAACATAAAAGATGCTCCTTGTCCGGATTTAGAACTTTTTTTTTGACATATATTTTTATTTAATCAATAACTTGGAGAATATTATATAAAATCGACTTCGCAAGCTGTTAAAGATATAGACTCTTTATTTTTATTTTTTTTGCAAATTTCGTTCCCACAATTTCAGGAAACATTCATGACATATCAAACACTGAAAATAAGAAAAAAAAATTTTATCTCTTGCATATTTCGGTATATGCCCCCCTTAAATGTTTAAAAAATAGTCCTCGAAAATAAAAATTCCATTTTTATGTTCACCTTCATAAATTTATTTTATATATATATATATATATTATATATTATATATATATACACATAAAAATTGCTTATTTATCGCGCAGCCAGCACGGTTAGTTTTCTTTCAGCTGTTGAAATAATTCTCTTCGTCTGCATCGGTAACTGAAAAATAGGACACATTTACTAATTATTTATAAATCATCACACGTGCTCAAAATCATTGAATAAATAATTGCGTATGCAAAACCCTACCTGCAAATTTGTGCGTACATAGTCTGACGTAGATCACACAGCATCATCTCCTGCTTCGATTATCTGTAAACATATAAATTCCACATTTTAGTTATTTTAGTTATAACTTAACGTAGAACTTATTATATATAGAAATAGAGTGGCATTTTGCTGCAGTAAGTGTAGAGACTACAGAATATGTCCGAAGGAAGTGAGAGCGTATGGCAGAAAGTCTTGTTGCTGGAAATTTAAATGCTAATGGTAATAATTTAGCGAAAATGAACGAAGAGATCCAATATTTTCAACGCACAATTTATTGGTTTTGGAATAAAATTAGTTTAGTATGTTAATGGGAAACTAAAAAATTAATGAATTAATGAATGCGTGGCAACTACTGTGGATTTTATTAAAGTATTACGAATGTCTTTCACAAAAGATTGAAAAGCATCAAGGGAGATGTGTTTTCAACGTACTTTCTTCACTAATAATGTGACTTAACTTGTGCGAAACACGATGCTCTGTCTATCTATTGAATCTTCTCCGGACATCCTCCAAGCCTGTGCATTCCCTTCATTTCTGTCCATCCAAGCCTGTGCGTCCCCTTCAATTCTATATCCAAGTCTGTGCGTCCCTTACATTTTTATCCAAGTCCTCTGCGTCTTCTTCATTTCTAAATATAATATATATAAGCTTTACATAAAATCTCTAAATTGCTAGTATAAAAATATCTAGCAATTTAAATTCAATGCAATTTGTTACAATATATATATTATTTTGTGCGAAAGAAGGGTACTCTACATACTAAATTGATTTAAAAAATTTTGGCGACTTACCTTGTTAATTAAGACAATAATTCAGTCTCCTATTTGGTGTAAAAACTCGTGACAATTCAAATTCTGACAACTTACTTCATTTGACACTTAGCACTTGGTAGGTTATAATATATCTCTGTCTAGCTGTCATGTAGCTGTCACGTCACAACAAAATTTGTTACACGGTCGGCCGAACCCGCATCCAATGAACGACGAGAGACACTTTTCCTCACCCCCTCTTGCCTAAAGTGTAGGACGATGACGATGACGATCTTAATTTTACGAACATGAAATTCGGCAAATTGCCACTTTACAACGAAATATCTCAGCTCATAAGGCACGTAGGAACAAAACGAAGACACTTTTCTTATGTAAATCAAACCCAGGCTATCCATTAAGACCATTCAAAATCGAATCGGATCAGCCGTTATTGAGATTCGGAAATCTCAGGGTTCAGAATAGCGAGTCGTGGCGTAATAGATACACTCTGTGTCTCGCGCTGCGCATATAATAATATATACTTGGCGCGAGACACTACCGTGTCTCTTGATACTACTAAGTATAGAAGATATTAGTTAATTTAGTTGTTCAGTGAACATGAATTACTGTTACTTTAATAATAACCATTATACTATTTGCAGTGATGTAATCATATTTCGGATCTGTATCTTGTTAACTGTGTACGTACTGTATATAAAGTAATTAGTTTTTCAGTTAATAAGTATTGACAATTATTTATAGATTAATTTCTTTGATTATGGTCCAATGTAAACTCTGGGTATGGTCCTTCGTATTAACGCTGTCCGAACTCCGAAGATAAGAAACATGTGGTTTATGACCTGTGCCAGAATAAACTGTCGTGATTAATCTGTGAGAGGTGGTAATAGTGATTGCGTACCCAATAAGGTACAGACAAAACGCTCATTTTCGACAAAATAAGAGGAGATAACTCAGGCATTGGCAAGGGTCGTTGCGGCAAACATGCTGCCTATTTCATTTGGCAATAGTGCGGGTTTTAAAGATTTTATGACCGTGATGGATACCAAATTATCGATGTCCGTGGCCCAAAACTCTTCTCAAACGCTTGGAAATTCCAAGCTATACGGGGGAATCGTGAGGAAATTGAACAGGAGCTTCCTTTAGCGTCCTCGATGCCTGTGGCCTGCATCGATGAATGGTCATTCCAATCGTAAGATTCCTATTTATCCCCAACGACACATTTTATAACAGATAATTTGGAGATAAAAAAACTTCACATTTTCCTCGCATGATATAAAGGTCAGAGGGACGACATACCGCCGAAAATGTCACAGCCGTTATAATAGGAAATGGAAATGCAGGAAGATCGTAACATTACAATATTACAAATAAATTAACTGCTCTAGAACATGACAATTCGACTAACATGCATGCATCAGCAAATTTATTAGATAATTTAAAATACAGCGTTTCGTGTGCTGCCCATACTTTACAATTAGCTACAAAAGACGCCCCTGATACAGTTGAAAATTGTCAGTTATGATAAAGAGAGGCAGTAAAATAGTACAACATTTTAATCATTCCAATTTGGCGACTTCTGCACTGCAAGACGCCCAGAAGGAACTGAATGTACCAGAACAGAAGTTAATTCAATCCTGTCCGACCCGATGGAATTCAACATGCAGTATGTGTGACGGTCCTGTAAAAAACCGAAACGCAACAAATTAAATATTAACAATAGAAACGGAACCAAATTTAATATTAATTTTAAAACGATTCAATTTAGCGACCATAGAATTATGTTCTGAAACTAAGTTAACTATTTCCTTAGTTCTGCTAATCATCTATGGCTTAATTAATAATCATTTAAAAGACAATAATTGGGACACTGTATAAGCTAAAGAATTTAAGGACATTTTAAAAAAATTCAAAAAATTTAAAAAACCCAACTGCTTAAAAAGCGAACTAAAATGATAAAAATAATAATAGATGACAATTTAAATTAACTCAGTTGTCTGCAGCCGGAGGCCTTAAATCCTTTGATGCTAATGATTTGATGTAATTGCATTCGAACATGCAACTTTTGAACATAACAATTTCATAACGTCAAATCCCCTGCTCGTAGATTCGATATACATTCATATAGTGAGTAGTGACAGTTCCCATCAAATTGTTTGTTTTCTTGACCCTAGAAGTAAAGATTTAACATTAGAAGATATCGCATTAAAAATATAATTATAGATTCTATTCACAACAAGATTGGAAATATATCAATTAATGAAAATAATACAGATAATGATAATACCATTTCAAGTTCTTCAGAAATTGCTATATATATATGGACAAATATAAAAACCTGGCAGAATTGGCAAAAATGTATTTGAGTATTCCGAGTACATCTGCCAGGTCGGAACACACATTTTGTTCAGCTTGGTTACCACCTGGAAATATAGATTTATTAGTATTTTTACATCAAAACAGAAATGTGTAGAGGTTAAGTTGCGTACAGAATCGTGATTCGAAATCACACACTATTTCTTCTATAGAATTTGTTATTCTACTTACCGTTGCGCACTATACTACGGTGCGGTGTGGCAGTAACCTAGTGCCACCGACACCGACGACTCACCGATAATACATATTAATAATCGTAACGCGCACACAATACTACATTCAAGTGCTTGAAGTTTATTCCGTTCATTACTGAGGTTAGCCGAAAATGATCGAAAGGCCAAAGGACTATCGACTGTCAAATCGAAATTCTCAACTATCTCATCACATTTCAGTTACTCGGGTATCTCATGGATACTCGGGTAATTTTTGTCTACCCGGGTAGCCGGGTAATTTTTGTCTACCCGGGTATCCTACGGGTACCCGGGTACCCGAGTAATTTTTTTCTACCCGGGGTCTCACCGGGTACCCGAGTACCCGGGTACCCGAATACCCGGGTCAAAACAATAGCTCTACTCGGAATACCTGCTGTATGACAACAGGTATGGAGACCACTGAGGGCTTTAATATATTTGACCGTTTTTCGAGTCACGCAAAATTACGTAGGGTTCTTGCATATTGTTTTCGGTTTATCAAAAGGCTTGTAAACCGAACTCGTAAATGCATAACTGTTGGAACATCACCAGTAGACGAGCACTATTTGACCGCTAAGGAGATTGCAGAAGCCGAGTTTGCATTAGTACGACTCGCGCAAAGAGAAGCATTCTCAAAAGAGATTGGTTTATTAATGTCAAACAAATCTCTTCCTGATAAGGGGAACCTAATCTCACTCCATCCATTTTTTGACAATTCTGGAATTCTCAGGGTGGGCGGGAGACTTGTAAATGCCCCAATAGCACATGACCACAAGCACCCAATGATTTTAGCGTCGGATCATCCGCTCACTATCTTGCTAATTGAATATGAGCATCGCAGACTATTACACGCTGGTTGCCAGCATACATTAGCATCACTGCGCACTCGGTTTTGGCCAATATCAGGTAAACGGGTGACAAAGAAGGTCATCCATCGATGCCTAAGGTGTTACAAAACAAATCCGACTGGTACAAGTTACCTGATGGGCAACTTGCCTAGCGCTCGGGTGACTCCTGCTCGCGCCTTCACTACCTGCGGTGTTGACTATGCAGGTCCATTCCTCATCAAGGAAAAGGGTCGGACACGTGTAATACACAAATCATATATGTGTTTGTTCGTTTGCCTTGTAACTAAGGCAGTACATATCGAGCTGGCAACTGATCTGAGTACTGACGCATTCCTTAATTGTCTACATCGATTCATCGCACGACGCGGGCGAAGTCATTATATATATTCAGACAATGGAACAAACTTTATAGGAGCTCGAAATGAACTAAATGAATTAGGGATTATATTGAACAATAAGAGCCATAATGATCAAGTTCAAGCATTGCTCACAACAGAGCAAATACAATGGAAATTAATCCCACCATATTCGCCTCACTTTGGAGGCCTTTGGGAAAGCGCAGTTAAATCGGTTAAGCAACATTTAAAGAGAGTCATAGGTGAACAGAGATTGACGTTTGAGGAGTTGTATACGATTCTTACGCAGGTAGAGGCTTGCTTGAATTCCCGTCCTCTGCATCCTTTATCAAGCGATCCCATGGACCTCACACCCTTAACTCCAGGTCATTTTTTAATTGGTGCTGAATTGATGGCTCTTCCACAACCAGACCTACTCCATTTACGTCAAAACAGGTTGAATCAATATCAATTGATTCAACAAACAATACAGCACTTTTGGAAGCGATGGCACCAAGAGTATTTACATGAGTTGCAGCAACGCCATAAATGGCGATCGGATTCAGCAGATGTCCTTGCAATTGATACTATGGTGCTCATTCGCGACGACAACTTGCCTCCTTTAAGATGGCGGCTGGGAAGAGTTGCAGAACTGCATCCAGGAGCACATGGGGTTGCTCGAGTTGCTTCTGTCCGAGTTGCTGATGGGATCATAAAACTGTGACAAAATTATGTATTCTTCCGTTGGCGACTGACGACATCACGAAATGATGTCATTATAAATGTTAATTGTTTAAAGTAGTTGTAATTGTGTGCATTCCAACCTAATTATATGTACGTATGGTTGAAGAGACTTATCTTTGTGCATTGTCACTATGAGACATTATCATATTATATTGTTTAGTGTGTTTTTTTTATGTATCATTCTTTAAGATTTAACATTTGACTTATCCATTTAATAACGATTATACTACTGTATTAGGATAATGCAATCATAATTAATTTTATTGAACGCCTGTGAGTTCAAGGTGGGCGGAATGTTTGGTCATATACTAACCAGACCACCTCGGTTGTATTTTTCGTTGAAAGAAAGTTCCGTTTCCCATTCGCATCTCGAAAGGAGATGCGGAAATATAAATCTTCCTAGACTAAGGAGTCCTTGACTCGCCGTATCGTCCTCGGAGCGCCGAGTTTGACGAAGCCCAGAATATAGCATCAGGCTCTTGACGGCACCCCATGGGTCCGACCGTTGCAACTGTTTTCGCCAGCTAGTGGGCCGCCAGTGACGTCAAGGCCCGGGGTTTTTCCCACGCGTTGCCAAGCCGCTATCACCGAGCGGAGGAGGCTAGCGCCAACGCACCCCACTCCGGAAAACACGCAAGGGGCGCAATAGAAGGGTGTTTTGGAAACGGATAGTAGCGGGAGATTTGAAAGGCTCAGCTCCGCGCTATGAGAATGGCTTTGTCTCTCTGTTTCTTTATTCTATACTATTTTACATTATGCTTATTCTATTCTTATACTATGCTTATATTATGCTTATTCTACTCCTATACTATTCTTATATTATCCTTATTCTATTTTATACTATTCTTAACGCTAGCTTATACTATTCTTATTGTACAGACACCTTTATAATAAACAGGAGCGCTCGCACGGTGAGTAGTAAGACAAGACGGTTTCTAACCCGGGTGTGCTGAGGGGAGCGCGGGGGCAGGGGGAAAGTGAGGGCGCGCGGGGGAGCGCGGCGGAGGGAAACCTGGGCGCGGGGCCTGCGGGGTGAGGAAGACAGGTTGCGCGCGCACGCGCCGCGGAGTGGGGGAAGCCGCGACGATGGAGGGGATCAGTCCGGGCCGAGCCGCCGCGGAGACCTCTCCAGACCGGACCCATTTTTCAGAGGGAGGCATTGACCCCCGAAAAAAATCTCTCTCAGAACTTGGCCCACCCGAAATTTTTTTCCGGACCTAACCTAGGGTGGGAGCTGTCCTTAATATGAATATAATAATAAGAAATATACAAAATAGAAATAATAGAAATAATGGAAATTATGTGACGAGCAGGAAAACGGAAGATGGGCAAATAAATGGAGAAATAAAATACCTTTTAAGAATATATATTGTTACAAAAAAGAATATAATTATAAATAGAATATAAAAACATGATTAAAATTGATTCGGTTTAATTATCCCACTCGGTAACATCTTTAGTAAATAGTTCAGTTAATAATAAATCTATAGGAACTTGCGCAGGGTCAGTTTGAATTCCAACAACGCTAGCCCAAAGCCCTGATACTTTATTCCTATAAGTATCCAAATGAATATTGTTAGCTGTGACGTTTCGCCAAGCCACACTCTTTGGAGGACGCGCAAGATTCTTCTGAGATATAGTTATTTGCACATTATCATCATCGTCGAAATAGCCGAAAAACGTTTGTTGTTCATATCGATGCATCCAATATTCCTCATCATAATCATCATCATCATCATCCTCTAAGTAGTCGAGTATTGGATTTTGGATTTTTTGTTTTTTAAAAACTTTTAAAAAAATGTCGCCATCGTGAACAGCTTCCGCCTCATAAAGTTTTGCACCTAGAATTTCTTCGGTTTGAACCGCAACATTTTGACAGGCCACATACACTTTCGGGCTGGAAGGATGGATAATTGACGCAGCAGCGGTGATCGTAGCAGTAGCCGGACGTTTCAAATTAATGAGCCATGACATAATCTGAAACCGATTTTTCTTATAGTTCTCACCGTTACTAACACTACGATTCACTAAAAAATATGATAATGGAAACTTACGGTATTAATCGATTGTATTTCCATGTGTTGAACGATTGATAATATCCTTCAAAGCAATTTCACAACTATTAGCTGTCACTTTGACTATGATTTGAATGCAACTGGTCTCGCTGCATATCCTGGCTCTCACATGCTAAAATCCCATCCTATCATGAAATCGAGAAGTGCCTAGCTTTGCAACAGTACGATGTCATTGTTCTTTATTATCTTCGTCACAGGCCACCCGTGTCCTTATCTTCTTCTTCACTGACCATCCTCTTTTTATTCACATGTATCTTCTTTCCCTTCTTCGAACCATATGCATCGAACGGCTTTTAACGGCTTTGATCGTGAGGCTTGAACGAATTTTTCAGAAATTGTTTCGAACATTGTCGGGAAAGATCGGCGTTTTTTTTTCGACACCGCGTCTTCGAGGGAAAGAGACGGAGCATTACTTTAAAGTTAAAATTCTAGGAGGGAAAGAGAGAGTAATACATAGGGGATAGAATCGCATGCATTCTAAAGCTAACAGTATTTCAAAGGGTTCCGATTTAACGTCGCCGCGTATCGCGCGATAGCATGCGTAATTCGACTCCTCTGGAGCAGCCGCGCGGGATGATATCATTTGATGGCGCGAAGAACGCTCGAACGAAACAGAATTAGCGCGAATCATAGAAAGAATTATGCAGCGTCAGCAAATCTTAAAGTTAGGTGGCAAGGAGGATGACGGGTAAATAAAATTGAGAAATTATATACGTTTATGATATATATATTGTTACAAATCATAAAATTAAAAGAATATAATTTACAATTTTTTACTACTACCATCATCCACAATATGATTGAGAGTACAATCACATTTTATTCTAAAGCTAACAGTATTCTAAAGCGTTCCGATTTAACGTCGCAGCGTCTCGCGTGATCGTATGTAACTTGACTCCCCTGGAGCAGCCGTGCAGGGTGACGACATTTGACAGCGCGAAGAACGCTCGAATCATAGAAAGAATTATGTGGTGTCAGCAGAAATTTTTTTTCCATACCAATATGTGATGGAAATTTTTTCCCCAACACAGAGAAATAATAATTTTTTAATCACCGATATATAACGAACTATTATGTAGCAAACTGATATATTTTTTTCCGAACCATTATATAGCCAGCATTCTAAAGCTAACAAGTTTTTAAAACGTTCTGATTTAACGTTGCAGCGTATCGCACGATCGTGTGTAATTTGACTCCTCTGGAGCAGCCGCGCGGGATGATATCATTTGGCAGCGAGATGAAGGCACGAACAAAATATAATACTTTTTTCGGAAACGTCGAATCTCAGAATTAGGTGGCAAAGAGGGAAGGAGAATGATGGGTGAATAAAATTGAGAAATAATATAGAATAATACAAGCACAAATATAAAAATATAAAATACAATACAATAAATTAATAAAATAAAAAATAAAAATATAAAAACATAATATAAAAATAGAATATAAATAGAATATAAAAATAAAAAATAAAAATATAAAAAAACATTATAAAAATAAAAAATATAAGAATAATAATAATAATTTAATTTATTATCCACTTTTGTGTTACAATTTAACGATCCTATACTCTTTCCATTTCGTTCCCGTGATTGTGTCAATGTAAGTCCTACCGTTCTAATGTATCCTGCTGAATCATAACAATTTTTTCTATTTTACAAGTGTTTCCTAATCTTTTTTATGTTGCATAATCTTCTTTCATTATTTTCCTGTTCTTCCCATGTTTTCTTTCTCCCTATTATCTCCCGCAGAATAGCCAAGTTTTTCCCTTCTCCTCTAATTACCTCTTTCCAATTCCTCCCACTCTCTCCACTTACTAAACATGCTTCAATCACATGTTTCACTGTTTCTTCCTCTTTCTTACAAAGCCTACATATCCTTTCTTCGTTCATTAGCCAATATTTGCATACCCTTGTTTCACTATCCTTTATGAATCTTCCTATCCTTTCTAATTCTCCTCTCCCTTTTTTCTTTTTTTCACCCATAAGTATTTCAGCTTATTTCCTGGTTTCCTTGCCACCTCCCTTAATTCTCTTAGGAACTTTGACTCTTTTATTTTCATCTCTCTCTTTCTTGTTCTTGATTGTATTTACTTATCTGCTCTATTTTGGTCCACACATCTTCCCCATTTAATCTTCTTCTTCTTTTCCATTCTTCATTTGACCATCCTCTCCATTCCAAGAATTTGATTCTTATCCTTTCCCTTTTCGTTACTTCATTTCCTCTCATTAATATTCTCCCACGTTCTTCCTATCCTTCTTCCGAGTTTATTAACCTCTCTTCACAGCTCATTTCCCTTACTCACATTTTTAATTTCCTTCTCTTCATGTTTCTTTTAACAGCCAGTAAGTTGGTGTTGATCTCTCCAATTTCATTATCCACCGTATGTATTCCGCCTGCAATTTTTATATTTCGTCATACCTTCTCCATCCCCATATCTATGTTCCATACGCCACGGTGCTGCTAACTAGCGCATGATACAGTTTCGTTCTTCTTGCAAAGTCATCTCTGAATAATCTTTCTCCAATCCCCCACATACTTTTCCTAGTGTCATATCCGCTTTCCTAACTACCTTCTTAATATGGTCTGTATCCTTGTTGTTCTCTCTCTCTCTCTCTCTCTCTCGCTCTCTCTCTCCCACTGTATAACCTAAATATTCCAGTTCTCTTACTCTTTCTATTTCTTCTTCATTTCAACGAAATCTTTCCTCATTTCTTCTTCCTCCGGCTTTCCTGCATATCATTTTCTTAGACTTTTGCACATTTAACTCCAAGCATTTCTTATTTATGTATCTCTCGAATCTCTTTATCATATTCTTCAGCCCCTGTGCATTATTTACCATTAACGCAACATCATCCGCGTATGAAATTGTCCAAATTTTCCTTCTACCTATTAGGACTCCTCCTTCCTGTTCTTTGCTCATTTCTTTTTTCCAGGTCTGCAAATGCGACATTGAAAAGTGTCGCGCTTAACGGGCACCCATGTCGAACACACTTTCCTGTTAAAAACTTTCCTATCAGTTCCCTCTTCACTCTTAAATTGCGTATAGTTCTGTCGTACATTTCCTATATCCTTATTCTTAGATGTTCGCCTACTCCTTCTTCTTAAAGCTTTTTCCAAATTTCTTCCCTTTCTATCTATCAAATGCTCCCTTCATATCCGTGAAAAACAGGTATAGCTTCCCTCATTTTTTTTTTTAGGTTTCTATATCTATAGCCGTTTTAACTGCCACTATTGCGTCTACTGTTCCTCTCCTTGTCCTGAATCCCATCTGCGTATCGTTTAATATCCCATTTTCCCATTTGTTCTTCTAATCTTCTCCTTAGAATTTCTGCATATATCTTATAACTTGTATCCATCAAAGTTATGCCCCTATAGTTTTAAATCATAACCCTTTCTCCTCTTTTTGAACATCGGACTTATTATTCCTTCTTTCCATTCTTCCAGAAAGTTCCCCTTTCTTCCATGTTCTGTTTATCACATTTGTTAGATTACCTATAGTTATGAAGATGATTGCGTCCTCGATGTTGAATTAAGATATAATTTTAATGCAGGAGTTTAAATTTTAAGTCAGTCAGACTTATAATATCTTATATGATTTGTATTTTTATATTAATTTTTTTATATTTTTTCTTATTTTATATTATATTCTTTTTATATCATATTATATTTATTACTTACTTCTATTTTATTTTCTTTTATATTTATATTGATTTTTATATTGTATTGTGTTTTATTTTATATTTTTATTGTATTTTTATATTTTTATTGGGGAGAAGTGAGAACCAAAATAGAGCAGATAAGTAAAGACGTCCAAGAACAAGAAAGAGAGATGAAAATAAAAGAGTCAATGCTCCTAAGAGAATTAAGAGAGGTGGCAAGGAAACCAGGAGATAAGCCGAAATACTTATGGGAAAAAAGAAAAAAGGAGAGGAGAATTAGAAAGGATAGGAAAATTCATACAGGGTAGTGAAAGAAGAGCATACAAATATTGGCTATCGAAAGACGAAAGGACATGTAGGCTTTGTAAGAAAGAGGAAGAAACAGTGAAATACATGATTAAAGCATGTGAAGTAAGTGGAGAGAGTGGCAGGAATTGGAAAGAGGTAATTAGAGGAGCAGGGACAAACTTGGCCTTTCTACAGGATATAATAGGGAGAAGGAAAAGATGGGATGAACAGGAAAGTGATAAACGAAGACTATGCAATATGAAACAGATTGGGAAACACTTGTAAAAATAGAAAAAAATTGTTAAGACACAGCATGATACATTAGAAGGGTAGGACTTACATTGGCAAAATCATAGAAATGAAATGGGATCGTTAAATTGTAATACAAAAGTGGGCAATAAATTAAATTATCATTATTATTATTATTATTATATTTTTCTTTTTATAATGTATTTTTATATTGAATTTTTATATTCTTAATATTTATTTTATATTTTTGTATTCTATTTGTATTCAATTTTATATTTTTTCTTTTTTTTATATTATATTTATTATTTAATTGTATTTTCTTTTATTTTATTATTTTATTTTCTTTTACATTTATATTGTTGTTTATATTGTATTGTATTTTATATTTTAATTGTATTTTTATATTTTTATATGTATTATTTTCTTTTGTATTTATATTGTTGTTTATATTGTATTGTATTTTTATATTTTTATTTGTATTATTCCATATTATTTTTTTATATTGTATTGTATTTTATATTTCAATTGTATTATTATGTTTTTATTTGTATTATTCTATATTATTTTTTGTATATGTATATATATATATCTTAAACGTATATTACAAAAATATTGTTAAAAATAAAATTACTTCATAAGAATCTGACAGTGAAATTGACCCAATCGCTTCTAATATTGAATAATTAGAATTTTAAGTGCAACCAACAATTATCATAGGGTAAACACCTATTCTTAATAAATACGAAAACCCAATTTTTATTGAATATATGAAAAAATTATTTATAAATTAGGTCCTTTCGTACAAAAAACTTATTAGATAAATATAGATTGAAAACCGATCTGGTTCACGTCGATCTGAACTCAAATCATATAAGATATTATAAGTCTGACTGACTTAAAATTTAAACTCCTGCATTTAAATTATATCTTAATTCAACATCGAGGACGCAATCATCTTCATAACTATAGGTAATCTAACAAATGTGATAAACAGAACATGGAAGAAAGGGGAACTTTCTGGAAGAATGGAAAGAAGGAATAATAAGTCCGATGTTCAAAAAGAGGAGAAAGGGTTATGATTTAAAACTATAGGGGCATAACTTTGATGGATACAAGTTATAAGATATATGCGGAAATTCTAAGGAGAAGATTAGAAGAACAAATGGAAAAATGGGATATTAAACGATACGCAGATGGGATTCAGGACAAGGAGAGGAACAGTAGACGCAATAGTGGCAGTTAAAACGGCTATAGATATAGAAACCTCAAAAAAAAAAAATGAGGGAAGCTATACCTGTTTTTCACGGATATGAAGGGAGGATTTGATAGATAGAAAGGGAAGAAATTTGGAAAAAGCTTTAAGAAGAAGGAGTAGGCGAACATCTAAGAATAAGGATATAGGAAATGTACGACAGAACTATACGCAATTTAAGAGTGAAGAGGGAACTGATAGGAAAGTTTTTAACAGGAAAGTGTGTTCGACATGGGTGCCCGTTAAGCGCGACACTTTTCAATGTCGCATTTGCAGACCTGGAAAAAAGAAATGAGCAAAGAACAGGAAGGAGGAGTCCTAATAGGTAGAAGGAAAATTTGGACAATTTCATACGCGGATGATGTTGCGTTAATGGTAAATAATGCACAGGGGCTGAAGAATATGATAAAGAGATTCGAGAGATACATAAATAAGAAATGCTTGGAGTTAAATGTGCAAAAGTCTAAGAAAATGATATGCAGGAAAGCCGGAGGAAGAAGAAATGAGGAAAGATTTCGTTGAAATGAAGAAGAAATAGAAAGAGTAAGAGAACTGGAATATTTAGGTTATACAGTGGGAGAGAGAGAGCGAGAGAGAGAGAGAGAGAGAGAGAGAACAACAAGGATACAGACCATATTAAGAAGGTAGTTAGGAAAGCGGATATGACACTAGGAAAAGTATGTGGGGGATTGGAGAAAGATTATTCAGAGATGACTTTGCAAGAAGAACGAAACTGTATCATGCGCTAGTTAGAAGCACCGTGGCGTATGGAACATAGATATGGGGATGGAGAAGGTATGACGAAATATAAAAATTGCAGGCGGAATACATACGGTGGATAATGAAATTGGAGAGATCAACACCAACTTACTGGCTGTTAAAAGAAACATGAAGAGAAGGAAATTAAAAATGTGAGTAAGGGAAATGAGCTGTGAAGAGAGGTTAATAAACTCGGAAGAAGGATAGGAAGAACGTGGGAGAATATTAATGAGAGGAAATGAAGTAACGAAAAGGGAAAGGATAAGAATCAAATTCTTGGAATGGAGAGGATGGTCAAATGAAGAATGGAAAAGAAGAAGAAGATTAAATGGGGAAGATGTGTGGACCAAAATAGAGCAGATAAGTAAATACAATCAAGAACAAGAAAGAGAGAGATGAAAATAAAAGAGTCAAAGTTCCTAAGAGAATTAAGGGAGGTGGCAAGGAAACCAGGAAATAAGCTGAAATACTTATGGGTGAAAAAAAGAAAAAAGGGAGAGGAGAATTAGAAAGGATAGGAAGATTCATAAAGGATAGTGAAACAAGGGTATGCAAATATTGGCTAATGAACGAAGAAAGGATATGTAGGCTTTGTAAGAAAGAGGAAGAAACAGTGAAACATGTGATTGAAGCATGTTTAGTAAGTGGAGAGAGTGGGAGGAATTGGAAAGAGGTAATTAGAGGAGAAGGGAAAAACTTGGCTATTCTGCGGGAGATAATAGGGAGAAAGAAAACATGGGAAGAACAGGAAAATAATGAAAGAAGATTATGCAACATAAAAAAGATTAGGAAACACTTGTAAAATAGAAAAAATTGTTATGATTCAGCAGGATACATTAGAACGGTAGGACTTACATTGACACAATCACGGGAACGAAATGGAAAGAGTATAGGATCGTTAAATTGTAACACAAAAGTGGATAATAAATTAAATTATTATTATTATTCTTATATTTTTTCTTTTTATAATGTTTTTTATATTTTTATTTTTTATTTTTATATTCTATTTATATTCTATTTTTATATTATGTTTTTATATTTTTATTTTTTATTTTATTAATTTATTGTATTGTATTTTATATTTTTATATTTGTGCTTGTATTATTCTATATTATTTCTCAATTTTATTCACCCATCATTCTCCTTCCCTCTTTGCCACCTAATTCTGAGATTCGACGTTTCCGAAAAAAGTATTATATTTTGTTCGTGCCTTCATCTCGCTGCCAAATGATATCATCCCGCGCGGCTGCTCCAGAGGAGTCAAATTACACACGATCGTGCGATACGCTGCAACGTTAAATCAGAACGTTTTAAAAACTTGTTAGCTTTAGAATGCTGGCTATATAATGGTTCGGAAAAAAAGATATCTGTTTGCTACATAATAGTTCGTTATATATCGGTGATTAAAAAATTATTATTTCTCTGTGTTGGGGAAAAAATTTCCATCACATATTGGTATGGAAAAAAAATTTCTGCTGACACCACATAATTCTTTCTATGATTCGAGCGTTCTTCGCGCTGTCAAATGTCGTCACCCTGCACGGCTGCTCCAGGGGAGTCAAGTTACATACGATCACGCGAGACGCTGCGACGTTAAATCGGAACGCTTTAGAATACTGTTAGCTTTAGAATAAAATGTGATTGTACTCTCAATCATATTGTGGATGATGGTAGTAGTAAAAAATTGTAAATTATATTCTTTTAATTTTATGATTTGTAACAATATATATATCATAAACGTATATAATTTCTCAATTTTATTTACCCGTCATCCTCCTTGCCACCTAACTTTAAGATTTGCTGACGCTGCATAATTCTTTCTATGATTCGCGCTAATTCTGTTTCGTTCGAGCGTTCTTCGCGCCATCAAATGATATCATCCCGCGCGGCTGCTCCAGAGGAGTCGAATTACGCATGCTATCGCGCGATACGCGGCGACGTTAAATCGGAACCCTTTGAAATACTGTTAGCTTTAGAATGCATGCGATTCTATCCCCTATGTATTACTCTCTCTTTCCCTCCTAGAATTTTAACTTTAAAGTAATGCTCCGTCTCTTTCCCTCGAAGACGCGGTGTCGAAAAAAAAAACGCCGATCTTTCCCGACATTGTTCGAAACAATTTCTGAAAAATTCGTTCAAGCCTCACGATACAAAGCCGTTAAAAGCCGTTCGATGCATATGGTTCGAAGAAGGGAAAGAAGATACATGTGAATAAAAAGAGGATGGTCAGTGAAGAAGAAGATAAGGACACGGGTGGCCTGTGACGAAGATAATGAAGAACAATGACATCGTACTGTTGCAAAGCTAGGCACTTCTCGATTTCATGATAGGATGGGATTTTAGCATGTGAGAGCCAGGATATGCAGCGAGACCAGTTGCATTCAAATCATAGTCAAAGTGATAGCTAATAGTTGTGAAATTGCTTTGAAGGATATTATCAATCGTTCAACACATGGAAATACAATCGATTAATACCGTAAGTTTCCATTATCATATTTTTTAGTGAATCGTAGTGTTAGTAACGGTGAGAACTATAAGAAAAATCGGTTTCAGATTATGTCATGGCCCATTAATTTGAAACGTCCGGCTACTGCTACGATCACCGCTGCTGCGTCAATTATCCATCCTTCCAGCCCGAAAGTGTATGTGGCCTGTCAAAGGCTGTGTTCCGATTCACGCATTATGCGCATAGACCGCAGAGAAAACCGTTCCGTTTCATTCTTTGCGTGCATTGGTTGCGTTGGTGGCGCATACGATTCCCTAGAATTCTCCCACCTCTAGCGCATGAAGCGTGCAGTTCATGCGCGCATGCGCATTTGTCTCTTTACGTACGCTTTAAAAAACATGCACGAAATTATGTGGTCCGCTACTCGAAGTGACAGAAAATATAACCTACATATATGCTACATGACAATAAAAGCTTATTGGATATTTCGTTCTTTTACGCTATATTTGTCAACTTTTTATAATTTAACATCCTTCCAAAATATTATTGTTTTCATTGATATGAAAATTCAATGTAGTGTATTACTATATTATTTCAACATGTGTTGTGAGGTAAGACCGGCCAAAATTGAGGGGTAATCGTAGCCAGCTTTTAACATTACTTTTTTCTGTCTTAAATGCAACTGACATAAAAGAATTACGAATAAGGCAGAATGAAGCCGGGAATATTACTTTACACGCTTCCACATAAAAACTCAAAATGAAAAAATTAAATTTTATGGGCATATAATAATATGAAGAATGTTCAGGATGGAATAGCCCTGAAGAATACATTTGTGATTCATGTATATAGTAATTAATTTTAAAATATAAAAATAATATTTTTTTATTAATTTTACAGTTTTCCCACTTCTTTTATAAAGAAAAATCATGGCCAGAATTACCCCACGTTAATTCTGTAATTCCAGTCAAATGGACATTTTTATGTTATTGCTTCCAACTTTGTTACAACGTAAATTTATACTTTCTCGGTTATAAGAATAAAAACTAATTAGACACTTCAAACTAGCAGTTCATATAAAAACCAGAATACAGAAGCACACGTAAAGCGACAAATACGCATGCGCGTAATATGCGCATGGACTGCCCATGATTTTATTTTCTGCACTTGCTGTACGCATTATGAGCTAGAAGTTGGAGGATTCTAGGGAATTCTACGAAATTGGTACTGCCATCTCTGCACTCGCTGTATGAATTGCAACCAACGTAACAGACTCAATTTCGAAGCGAACAACACATCCCTAGAAGGTTTTAGGCAGGGTCGAAACGAAAGATGAGGAAGGAAGCAAATACGTAGCGCGCATTTCTATTTCTTAAAGGCGTTTACTGCTAAGTTTTTCGAGCGTGCTCTTATAATGCTAACTTTACAGCTATTCTCTAAACCAGAAAACGTACGAGAGCCTGCGGTTCTATTCAATAGCCTTCAAAACCTTGAGTTTACCCCGGACGCGGATAATAAATAACTTCATTTTTCCATTACACATCTGTTTACCAAATTACGCTGGGTAAGCAGTAGTTCGTCCTGTCAAACTCATAAAATATGGTCTTCGCTTTCAATAATTATCGCTGTTCAAGAAGAGTAGAAAAACTCGGGTTGAGAAAATCCAGCAATAAAGCCATCAAATTTCGTTAGGAGTCGGTCCCCGATCCTTAAGACGAAGTAACCGATGTTGTTAGGAAGCGTGCTTTGACCACCGTCCAAAAGTCTCGAATTAAATTAACCGTAATCCATCCAACTGCATAGCTATTTGTAAGTAAGTTTAAACATTCCCGCGTAACCTCACGAGCATCAGACGCATCGAAACCCGTTCCGTTTCGTTACTGCGGTTCATGCGCTGCTGGAAACGGAACGCGGTTCATGCGCGCAGCGTCTGCGCTGCGGTCTATGCGCATAATGCGTGAATGGGAACACAGCCAAAATGATGCGGTTCAAACCGAAGAAATTCTAGGTGCAAAACTTTATGAGGCGGAAGCTGTTCACGATGGCGACATTTTTTTAAAAGTTTTTAAAAAACAAAAAATCCAAAATCCAATACTCGACTACTTAGAGGATGATGATGATGATGATTATGATGAGGAATATTGGATGCATCGATATGAACAACAAACGTTTTTCGGCTATTTCGACGATGATGATAATGTGCAAATAACTATATCTCAGAAGAATCTTGCGCGTCCTCCAAAGAGTGTGGCTTGGCGAAACGTCACAGCTAACAATATTCATTTGGATACTTATAGGAATAAAGTATCAGGGCTTTGGGCTAGCGTTGTTGGAATTCAAACTGACCCTGCGCAAGTTCCTATAGATTTATTATTAACTGAACTATTTACTAAAGATGTTACCGAGTGGGATAATTAAACCGAATCAATTTTAATCATGTTTTTATATTCTATTTATAATTATATTCTTTTTTGTAACAATATATATTCTTAAAAGGTATTTTATTTCTCCATTTATTTGCCCATCTTCCGTTTTCCTGCTCGTCACATAATTTCCATTATTTCTATTATTTCTATTTTGTATATTTCTTATTATTATATTCATATTAAGGACAGCTCCCACCCTAGGTTAGGTCCGGAAAAAAATTTCGGGTGGGCCAAGTTCTGAGAGAGATTTTTTTCGGGGGTCAATGCCTCCCTCTGAAAAATGGGTCCGGTCTGGTGAGGTCTCCGCGGCGGCTCGGCCCGGACTGATCCCCTCCATCGTCGCGGCTTCCCCCACTCCGCGGCGCGTGCGCGCGCAACCTGTCTTCCTCACCCCGCAGGCCCCGCGCCCAGGTTTCCCTCCGCCGCGCTCCCCCGCGCGCCCTCACTTCCCCCTGCCCCCGCGCTCCCCTCAGCACACCCGGGTTAGAAACCGTCTTGTCTTACTACTACGGTGGTTTCGAGGTACGGGCAGCCGCGTGCCCCCCGCGTCCCGCGGGACCCTGGGTGGACCGAGTAGCTCGGCTCTCGCGGGTGCCGCGGGGGGAGAACGGTTTGGCCCCTCTCATTACCACCGATTTTAGGCGAGCTCGGCATTGTCTCCGTAACGACGACACGGTAAATCTCGTTCTCTCGAGTGCTCCGACAATTCAAGTTTTCAACGTGCGTGCCTTATTTCTCCTCACTTCCCGCAACGTATTTCAGGGGCGAACTAGTTTCGTTTTTTAGAGGCCTTCCTTCTATTTTTCGAGAACCGGTAAACTTTAATCTTGGGCTCGGGCTAAATCTGCGTTTCCAAAAGTAGATTCCCGAACAAGAAAACGTGGTACTTCGAGCCGGATATCCTCGATTTGCCTTTGAAGGCCTCTCATTATTATCTCCGTTTCTTTATCCCGTTGGTTTCACGTGGAGTGAGAAGTGCTTCTTTCCGCACCCGTAAAAATCCGCGCTCTGTTAGTGTGTGAGTGTCCTTTTCGTATCATGTTGGCAAGTTCGAAGTTCCTCGGCTCTCGATTCTCTTTCGAATACGCGAACGTGCTTCGATCCCGTCGGTAGTGCTGGAATTTAAAAGAGCATTCATCAAACAGTTGTGTTCGAGTGATTTTTTGGATATAAACGTTTACATTTCTAACGCTTAACGCTTTCCGGTCTGCGAATTCGAATCGTTAACGGACTCGTTCGAGTAAACACGCCCGTGCAAAAACGCTTCGCTCAAGGTGTGCGACAAAGGCGAAACGTAACGATTTGAATTCCCAAACAGTGTTTCTTCGAAGAGTAAACAGTAGTTCTGCGTATTGAGATCACCTCTAATATGATTTCTCTGGAGGATCTACTGCGCTCTCAAAAGGAGGTGTCCGGACGGATTGAGCGCTTCATGACTAATACAGCCAAGACGGGGAAAGAAAAGATGACCGAGGGTTTTTTTGAGGAAACGGCAGGAACTATTAGTAAGCTACTCGAACGAATTTCAGGACGGTCACCGAGTGATCGCGCGGCGATCCGACGCCGAAGGCTCGGACTATTTGGAGAGTGATTTTTACTCACGGGTTGAGGACTCCTACCTCTCCCAGGCAGTGGAGTTGGAGGACATGATCCGACGTTCTGAGCCGACCACTCGTTCTGCTAGCGATCGGGAGGCTGGCCGCGATCCCGCGTCATATGGCGATCCGAACTTCTTGCTTCCGAGAGCCACTTTACCCACCTTTTCTGGAGATATGCTGGAATGGGAAGGATTTCGTGATTTGTTTCAATCCTTGGTCGGCGAGATTAAAGGCATTTCTAATGTACGCAGACTTCAATACCTGAAGTCGAGCCTCACGGGCGAGGCCGCGAAGATGCTCCTGAATACGTCGATTTCCAGCTCAAATTATGAGGCCGCTTGGGCCGCGCTGGAACGTCGGTATGGCAATCGACGTCGCCTGTCAGAGGCTCACATGCGACGCCTCGTAACTTGCTCTCCGTCGGTTAAGGGGCAGCCGGGAGAGTTGAAACGGTTACTCGACGAATTCAGCCAAGCTCGGGATGCTTTTAAATCCCTCGGGAAACCGGTCGACGCTTGGGATGAGTGGTTGGTATTCTTGCTCTCCGAACGCCTAGACCAGTCCACGCGGTTGAATTGGGAAGATTCCCTCCGAGATCCATGTGCGACGCCGCCCTTCAAGGAGTTGGAGGTGTTTCTGGAAAACCGGGTCCACTCTTGGACGGCATCCAGCAACACAAACGCCAACCCTCCTCGGAAAGACGTCACCGCTGGAAAAGCAAAGGAGAATCAACGAGGTCAGACAACGCAATCGAAACTCACGATGGCCACCAATCTTTCGGAGCCGACATCGAAAGACAAGGGGCCCAAGAAGTTCCGCAACTGCTCAATGTGTTCAGGTAAACACCCGTTGGGGTCCTGTCATAAATATAAAAATTTGAGCGTCGCAGATCGTCTGACCTACGCCCAGAAGGAAGGACTCTGTCTGTCGTGTCTTTATTCTGGACATTCCCAAGCGGACTGCCCGTCGACCAATCGCTGTTGGGCTTGCGGCGGTAGTCACCACACGACCCTCCATGACCTCTACGGCTCTCAGCGGTCAGCCAAGGGTGCGACCACCTCCGCGTCTGTTTCGACGACGTTTGTTGCGTCCACGATTGCCCGTCAGGTCGTATTATTAGCGACCGCGCAGGTGACGCTGGAATCGTCCGAAGGCCGTTTGCTGCCTGTACGGGCACTCATCGATACCGCTGCGGAATCGTCCTTTATCAGTGAATGGGCGGTCCAGTCTCTGCGACTTAGGAGGCGTCCGGTCCACTTGACGCTCACGAGTCATCACGAGACTCCGGTGGGGGTCGCGCGTCAGGAGGTCACAGTGAGGTTGCGGTCTCGTTTCGACGACGTTTTTAGTGTGGACTTCGGAGCGCTGGTGTCGAAGAGACTGACCACGCCCACACCTTCACGGCCCATTTCGGCTGACGACTGGGACCACATTAAGGGTCTGCCTTTAGCCGACGCGAACTTCGGGACGCCGTCCCGCGTCGACGTCCTTTTGGGAGCCGACGTCTGCGCCAGACTCTTCAGCGAGAGTCGCGAGGGACCACCTGGTACCCCAGCTGCCATACCAACTCCTTTGGGATGGGTCCTCCTTGGGGCGGTAAATCTCCGGGACTCCGGTACGGCTCAGGGCTCAGCACGAGTTCTCCAGGTTCGTTGCGACACCGAATTGCAGGAACAGCTTCGACGTTTCTGGGACCTGGAGGAGATGCCGACGAATCCCACGCTGACCCCTGAAGAACTGTCGTGCGAAGAGACTTTTAATCGGGAGCACCGAAGAGACGCGAGCGGCAGGTATCATGTTCGCTTACCTTTTCGTGACGTCCCATCGCTACCTGCAGGTCCTTCGCGGAGGGTGGCTCTCCGACTTCTACTCGGTGCTGAGCGCCGGCAACAAAAGGACGCAGAACTCAAGGCTCATTATCAAGATTTTCTTGCAGAGTACCTCCGATTAGGGCACATGGAGGAAGCGACCTCACCCCTCGCCGATGAAGCGCAGGGATTTTACCTGCCTCATCACGCGGTGTGGAAGTCCGTCGGTGAGAGGAAGAAGATCCGGGTGGTTTTCAACGCTTCCTGCCCCTCCGCGTTCGGTCGCTCGCTGGACGACGAACTGCTGCCGGGGCCGAAGCTGCAGTCAGAGCTCTGGATAGTCCTTTCTCGTTGGCGTCTTTTCCAATTCGCATTCTGCACGGACATCGTGAAGATGTTCCGCCAGATAGGAGTCCGCGTCGAGGACCAGGACTGGCAGCGGATTCTCTGGAGACCGGAACCCAGCGGCGAAGTCCGTGAGTACCGCCTCACTTCGGTTACCTACGGCACCGCGTCGGCCCCGTACCTCGCTTTGAGGGTACTTCGACAGTTAGCCGAGGACGAGAAGGACAGTTTCCCGCTGGGCTCGCGCATAGTACGGGACCATTCCTATGTTGATGATGTCTTGGCTGGGGGAGACACTCTGCAGCAAGCCTGGGAAGTCCGTCAACAGTTGGAGGGAATCCTGCAGTCCGGAGGTTTCCCGTTGGATCGTTGGGCGAGTAACATTCCGAATTTTGGGGATGACACTGCTCGTGAAACTTCCTTATTTCAGGAGTCCGAAATCCACGGCGCGCTAGGACTCCAGTGGGACACCAGGACGGACTCGCTGACGATGAAGGGCCCTCGTTGTCGGCCCCTCGTTACCCCTGACCACTGGACGAAGAGGTCCGCTCTCTCGATGGTCGCCAGCCTGTTCGATCCTCTAGGGTGGATGACGCCGGTGCTGATCCAAGCGAGGATTCTGCTCCAGGACTTATGGCTGGCAGGGCTAGACTGGGACGACCCGATCCCTCCTGAACTGGCTGCACGCTGGTCAACATTCCTGGCCGAGGTGGATTTGCTCCCCGGCATGGTTGTGCCGCGCTGGGTTGGGTTTACCGGCATGGGCACCGTCGTGGAGGTACATGGCTTCGCCGACGCTTCGGAACGGGCGTATTCGGCGGCCGTCTATCTTCGGGTGATCCATCCCGCTCAGTCGGCGAAGCTCAGTCTCCTTGCCGCCAGGACGAAGGTCGCGCCGACGAAGCTGCAGAGTATTCCACGGCTGGAGCTCTGCGGGGCGCTCCTGCTGGCACGTCTGCAGTCCACACTGCAAAATTCTACGCTCATTCTTGGACGGACGCGTCCGTGGCTCTAACATGGATCCGAGCCCATCCGTCAAAGTGGAAACCCTTCGTGGCGCACAGGGTTGCCGAAATTCAACGGCTGCTGCCGGATACGAACTGGAGGCATATCAGCACGACGGACAACCCAGCGGACCTTGCCACTAGGGGAATCACGTCGGCGGACCTGCGGACGTCGAGTCTCTGGTGGAACGGCCCGATCTGGTTGAACGATGTCTCAACCGAATGGCCGTCGACCTCCCCCCCCCCCCCCCTCCTCTGGATCACGGAATTATACCGGATCAACGATCGGGAGCTATTGTTGCCGTCCACCAGGTTGCGCCGCCGAACGAGTATATCTCCGGGTTCTCAAAGTGGTCCCGACTCGTTAGGGTGACGGCATATATCCTTCGATTCGCTCGAAATGCTCGAGAACCTGCCGAGAGATTGATGGGCCCACTCAGTGCGAGCGAGCACCATCGAGCCGAAACCACAATTTTTCGACTCAGTCAACTCGAGGGTTACCCTCTCGAGACCGAGGCGCTTAGTCGAGGTAAGCCGTTGCGCGTCTCGTCATCACTAATAAGCCTCACTCCTTTTATAGATTCGGACGGAGTGATGAGAGTCGGGGGTCGTATCCAGGACGCCCCGGTGCCGTACGCGCAACGCCATCCAATCATTCTTTCACGCCACACGCATGTGGCCACATTATTAATCGAGGCAGCTCACCTGTGCACCCTTCACGGCGGTGTGGATCTGACCAGGACGTCCTTGCTTCAGCGCTTCTGGATCCCACGCAGTCGCCCCCTCGTGAAAAAGTTGCTTCGCCGCTGTCTTCGATGCACCCGCTTCAAGGCCGCGACCGGCCAACAGCAGATGGGCAATCTTCCTGGCGTCCGTCTCCAGCCATCGAAACCGTTCGAGCACGCAGGCGTCGATTACGCCGGGCCAATTCTTGTCCGAACCTCGAGGGGTCGAGGGCAAAAGGCCTATAAAGGTTATATGGTCGTGTTTGTTTGTCTCTCTACAAAGGCCGTCCATTTGGATGCAGTAACGGATTTAACGTCCACTACCTTTATAGCGGCCTTTCAACGCTTCATTTCGCGGCGAGGTCGATGTGCTCAGTTGTGGAGCGATAATTCCACAACATTCGGCGGAGCGGACGCGGAACTGCGCTGTATGTTTCAGGGCCCCTCGGAGTTTCATCGCACGGTTTCCCAAGACCTTGCAGCGAAAGGCACGGAATGGCGTTTCATCCCGCCTTATGCGCCTCACTTCGGTGGCCTTTGGGAGGCAGCGGTCAAATCGGCGAAATACCACATTAAACGGACCATAGGGGATCAAAAATTAACTTACGAGGAGTTGAGTACGGTCTTGTGCCAAGTCGAAGCCTGCCTCAATTCCCGTCCGCTTATGCCGATCACCGAGGACGCCAAAGATTTGCTGCCCCTCACTCCGGGACATTTCCTGATTGGGGAGCCCGTTACGTCACTCGAAACCTCCACTGACGTCGATTTCGATGTTGCAGGCTTGAAACGTTGGAGGCTCGTTAATAACCTTCGCAATCATTTCTGGCGCAGGTGGCAACAGGAGTATCTTCACCTCCTTCAACAGCGGCCGAAGTGGAGGACTCGCGTCGAGAACTTGAGAGAAGGATCGCTAGTACTCATTCGGAACGAGCTGTCCCCTCCGACGAAATGGCCGCTCGCTCGTGTCCTTAAGGTGCACACCGGACCGGACGGCCTCGTCCGCGTGGCGACGCTTCAAACCGCCACGAAAACTTGCACGAGACCACTCACCAAAATTATACCACTTCCGGTACAAACAACCGACGCCGAATCGAGCGATACGTCGCAGTAGCCGGTCACGACGTTTATTGTCCTTTGTTCGCAGTCACGGTCGTTTACGGCGGGCGGCGCGTACGTTTGGAAACATTCGTCGCGTCCATGCCCGTCCGTGCCCCTCCAACGTACTGTCGCACTGACTTGCGCATCGATCGGTGATTTCGCCGCAGAGCGTCTGCCGGCGAGGCGGGCGGCATGTTTTGGAAACGGATAGTAGCGGGAGATTTGAAAGGCTCAGCTCCGCGCTATGAGAATGGCTTTGTCTCTCTGTTTCTTTATTCTATACTATTTTACATTATGCTTATTCTATTCTTATACTATGCTTATATTATGCTTATTCTACTCCTATACTATTCTTATATTATCCTTATTCTATTTTATACTATTCTTAACGCTAGCTTATACTATTCTTATTGTACAGACACCTTTATAATAAACAGGAGCGCTCGCACGGTGGTTTCGAGGTACCGGCAGCCGCGTGCCCCCCGCGTCCCGCGGGACCCCGGGTGGACCGAGTAGCTCGGCTCTCGCGGGTGCCGCGGGGGGAGAACGGTTTGGCCCCTCTCATTACCACCGATTTTAGGCGAGCTCGGCATTGTCTCCATAACGACGACACGGTAAATCTCGTTCTCTCGAGTGCTCCGACAATTCAAGTTTTCAACGTGCGTGCCTTATTTCTCCTCACTTCCCGCAACGTATTTCGGGGGCGAACTAGTTTCGTTTTTTAGAGGCCTTCCTTCTATTTTTCGAGAACCGGTAAACTTTAATCTTGGGCTCGGGCTAAATCTGCGTTTCCAAAAGTAGATTCCCGAACAAGGGTGTTGCAGCATTGCAAGATGCTGATTGGACAAGGCCCATTTTCCGGATCGGGAAGGGGGACAGGGAAGAAACTCGGCGACGAGCAGAGAACAGATCACAACATAATCTCAGACAAGACTGGTCAAACTTGTCAAGTTTTTGCGAACACATAACTACATAGATTGTGCCAGACGAAGTCCATAACTCTTTTGTATCAAAGTGAAACATTAGTACATTGTTATTGTTAAGTTTATTGTTAAAATAAATAGTTTTGAAAATCATTGATCATTGTCCCTAATTGAGGGTGGTCCTTCGTAGTCGGCAAATAGTTTGCAAATTAAACAAACCCCGAACGAGTCAGCTCAACCACGGGGATTAACCATTTCCATTAACAAGATTTCAGTTTTCCAATAAACATACTAAATTAATTTTATTCCAATACCCATAAATTGTGCGTTAAAAATATTGGATCTCTTCGTTCCTTTTCCGTTCGTTCATTACCATTTAAATTTCCTGCAACAAGACTTTTTGCCATATGCTCTCATCTCCTTCGGATATTTTGTAGTCTCTACACTTACCATAGCACAGGATCACTCTATTTCTATGTACTATATAAGTTTTACGTTAAGTTCTAACTTAAAAATGTGGATTTATATATTTAATTTTAATATATATCCACATTTAATAAAAAAAAATATATATAGGGTGAAGCCACCAGTACTCGACCATGTATCAGTAGTCGACTGCTTTCAGAAAAACATGAAAAATAAGGCTTTTAGAAGTCACGATCTTTTGAACAAAATGCAGTTCCCCAACTGCACTCATAACTGCACTCTAGTTACACTCTGTTCAAAAGATCGTCACTTCTAAAAACCTTATTTTTTCATCTTTTTCTGAAAGTGGTCGACTACTGATACATGGTCGACTACTGGTAGCTTCACCCTATTATAAACTTCAAAAAAGTAAAAAAATACGCCAAGTACATGAAATCATATAAATCACAAAAATAGAAGATAATAATAATAAATCACAAAAAAAATAAGAAAATATACAAATCACAAAAAATAGATGATAATAATAATCTTTGTAAAAAGAAGTGAGATCCCCATCAAAAACTTCAAAAAAGTAAAAAAATACGCCAAGTACATGAAAATCACAAAAAATAGAGGATAATAATAATTACAAAATTAAAAAAAGATGTGAAATCAAAATGAGCTGCCAGTACATAAAGATGCTTTCCAACTGCACTTTAGATGACACAACTACATATGCACAGCTAAAATTCCATTACTCATAATGGCTATTTATACAAAGAAAAAATGTATTAAATAATAATATGCAGATATATTTTTATACAAATAAATATTTTAATACGAATAAATATTTGATTCAAAATACTTGGCGCTGCGCAACCGAAAAAATGTTAATTTCCTTAGTATTAATAATTTACAACACCTCCATTACAATATAAAATACATATACATACACATATTAGAAACGCAGTCAGATTTATTCTACATATATTTAATTCTAATACCATGCGTAGCATATGCACACGCACACACACACGCGCGCGCACACACATACACATACAAGAAAGAAAGAAAAGGATTAATGCAATTTATTACATATTTATTGAGTTTAGCAACGCCAATTCGGAGAGCAGCGCCAAGTATTTTGAATCAAATATTTATTCGTATTAAAATATTTATTTGTATAAAAATATATCTGCATATTATTATTTAATACATTTTTTCTTTGTATATGTTTTCGCCGGGAGCGAAGTTTAAAAATTGCCGGAGCAAGTGGCTTGACGAGAAGAAGAGAATGCGATGCGATCCTTTTCTGGACTGGCACACTTTATTCTCCAGTGGTCACTTTGGCCACTGGACGTCACACACAGAGATACAAGACGACAATATACTATAATACAAAACGCGTGGGCGTTGGGCGACAATGGGTCGCAATACAAAAGGCGATGTTGGCGCAATGGGCGCAAAGAACGAAGTGAAGCGTGCGTGTCACGACGTTGAGATGTTCGAACTAACGGTCGCCGGACGAGCGCTTTGAAAAGACGGTTGGCGTAAACAACCGGAGACATAGGCGTACGCCGACTCCTTGGCGGTTGCCACGAGTCAGCGGGCAAACGTTTGAACGACCAGCGCGGCCCGCTCAACGCGGCCGCAACATACCGTCCGCCTTGGACCGAGTCGCGGTCCAAAATTGAAAACTTGCGCTCGCCCGACGGCCATTAGCCGTGACACTTGGAATCGCGAAGGAGTACCAGAGTGGTGGCGTACAGGTTCGAGGCTTGTTACGGGTGGTCTGCTCTCGTCGGGACGCGGCTCTCGTCTGTCGCGGAGGTGCACGGGAGGAGCACAATGCGGGTGATGGGACGCGTGATCTCGCCGTGAGCGGTGCGCACGGACCCGGCCGTCGGGACCGGGATGGACTTGCGAAACGCGGCCTAGCCGCCACTGTGCCGGCGGCGAATCCTCGCCCTTGAGGACGACCACGTCGCCGACGCAGAGGCTGCGTTGGGGGCTGGTCCACTTACGCCGGGGCTGTAGAGTGTTCAAATAATCGGCTTGCCACCGCCTCCAGAAGTGATCGCGCATACGCTGCACGAGCTGCCAGCGACCACGAAGCGACGACGGACCGCTGGACGAGGCCAAGGGGGGAAGCGCAAGCAGAGGGGCGCCGGTCAAGAAATGGCCCGGAGTCAGCGCGAAATCGTCATCCTAGGTAGGCGACGGACCAAGAGGGCGCGAGTTAAGGCACGCCTCGACCATGCATAATACGGTGTTCATTTCCTCGTACGAGAGCGTGTGGTCTTGCACGACGCGATGGAGATGGTGTTTTGCACTTTTGACCACGGCCTTCCCCAAACCCCCGAAATGCGGAGCGGCGGGGGGAATGAAAGACCACTGTATCTCTTCCGCGCCGGTGAACGCTGTAACCTCCGGCGATTCCACTGCGCCGCGAATCGCAGCCCCGAGATCCCGGGCGGCGCCCTTAAAAGGACTGGGCCGTCCGCGCCTGGACACGAAACGCTGAAACGCGGCAAGGAAACTCGCCGAGGTGTAGTCGGTGACGAGCTCCAGATGCACGGCGCGAGTCGACAGACAGATGAACAAGGCGATATATGCCTTGTGGGCTCGATATCCCCGGCCCTTTCCCGGACGCACCATTATAGGGCCGGCGTAGTCGACTCCGGTCCGATCAAACGGCCGAGCCGGCGATACTCGCGCGGCAGGGAGGTTGGCCATGATCTGCTTCCCGGTAGTCGCCCGACGGCGGACGCAGATGGTGCAGCGGTGCACCGTTGCGCGAACTAATTCTCGCGCGCACAGCACCCAGAAATTGCCCCTCAAGACACTGAGCGTGAGCTGGGGATCACCGTGCAGTGCCCTGAGGTGCGCGTGCTGAATTATCAGTTTGGAGATGTGGTGCTCTGGGAGGACGATCGGATGTCGCGCGTCGTAGGGAAGCAAAGCATGGCTCAATCTCCCCCCCCCCCCCCCCCCCCCACGCGAACCAGACCGTCGTCGTCCACGAACGGAGTCAGCTGGCGAAGTGGGCTCGAACGACGAACCGGTAACCCGGATTTGATCGCGGTAATGTCGTCGCCGAACGCCGTGCCCTGAAGCCATCGAATCCACCAGACGCGGGCCCCCCGCAGCTCCGGTACGCGCGAATTCCGATTGTCCGAAACCTCCCGACTAGAGCTGTACGAGTAGCCGGAAAAAGCAAGCCGAGCCAGGTACCCGAAAAAACCGAGCGGCTCGAATAGAACCGAGTACTCGAATTTTTCCAAGCTGCCCGAAAGAAACCGGGCGGATCGGATAGAACCGAGCGGCTCGAATAGAACCGAGTACTCGAATTTTTCCAAGCTGCCCGAAAGAAACCGGGCGGATTGGATAGAACCAAGCGGCTCGAATTTTTCCAAGTAGCCCGAAAGAAACCGGGCGGCTTGGAAAGTAAGCGAGCGGATCGTAAGAAACCGGGTGGCATGGAATGAAACGAGCGGTCCGATAGAAGTTCGAGCAGATCAAAAATTATTTGTCCGATTTATTTCAAGTTTGGTATATATGTTCTTAATGATATTATCTAAAACGTAGCCTATCATTTTTTTTATACGATAACCCATTCGTATGTAATAAATGTTTTAAGTTTGCCTTGTTAGGTGAAAAATGAATAGTGATATTCACCTTGCTCTCATTTGTAGAATAATTTTTTTCTTCTCAAATCCGTATGCTACATTGTATATATTTTATTAATGAACACTAGAATCATGGTCTTTCTCATGTTAGATAAACCTGGGCATCATAATTTGATACATAGCTCGCGCGCATAATATTTATACAACATATGCCTTAATACATGCTCTGCACATAAGAATTAACGAAATAATTTTCAATCTCATAGTATCTGTAAAAAGAATTCGTCTAGTTTAGTATTGTTTCGAGCGTCTCAGATTGGCGTAACACCTTAATAAAGGGTGTTGCCTGTTAATGGCTAAATAAGTATAACTGAATAAAAAAAAGAAATAGGTATAATATACACTGCGGAATTTTATGCAAATACATGTTTTTGTAGTAATGGATTAAACAAGTGGGACTTTGACCGATCTATATTTCAACATTAAGAGGATTTTAAAAATATATTTGTAATTTTGCATATTTCGGGTATTTTTCATGGTTCTCGCATATACGGAATTTGTTTACAAATTAGCTCAAGTAATTGTTAAAAGTTGCTGAACCTCGCTTTTAAAGTTTAATAGCTTCATACCTATGTTAAAAATTTTATGTAAGTGTAATAGTTACATTATATTCAAAAGTTTAGTAATTTGTATTGAAGGGATTAGGGTTGTGCTCTGGAACGCGGTATATCAGACTTGCATTAACTTCCGCAGTCTAGGTGTAAATAAAAAAACGAATAATTTTTAAACAATAAACAACTAAAATAACGTCCATTTTTTTATTTAATTAATACAAGGACGCAATACCAATCCGTTTGAATGAGGATGGGGAATACTTCTGCAAGAGCGTATGAAATTGCAAGAAATAAAATAATTGTATTTAACCAAGATTTGCACAGCTTAATTATACGCTGTAGCTTATTTGGTACATTGGATTACATACATACTTCATACATGATGCACGCATACTATGTACATACTACATAACACTATATTCATGCTATACATATACATTACTTATTATATACATGGAACATACAGTATAGGCATACAATGTACTGTTAGCCCTACGCACGTACTAGATGCTACTATATACTACCCCATAAAAAACTTCAAAAAAGTAAAAAAATACGCCAAGTACATGAAAAATCAAATAAATCACAAAAAATAGAAGACAATAATAATCACAAAAAAAAATAGAAAAAGTATACAATACAAAAAAAGATATGAAATCAAAATGAGCTGCCAGTACATAAAGGTGCTTTCCAACTGCGCTTAAGATGACACAACTACATACACACAGCTGAAATGCTGTGTTCATACATTCCATTACAATGTATTACATAATATTAAGCAGATATATTTTTATACAAATAAATATTTTAATACGAATAAATATTTGATTCAAAATACTTGGCGCTGCGCAACCGAAAAAATATTAATTGCTTTAGTATTAATTAATAATTTAGAACAACTCCATTACAATATAAAATACATATACATACACATATTAGAAACGCAGTCAGATTTATTCTACATATATTTAATTCTAATATCATACGTAGCATATGCACACGCACGCACGCACGCACGCACGCACGCACGCACGCACGCACGCACGCACGCACGCACGCACGCACGTACAAGAAAGAAAGAAAAGGATTAATGCAATTTATACATATTTATTGAATTTAGCAACACCAATTCGGGGCGCAGCGCCAAGTATTTTGAATAAAATATTTATTCGTATTAAAATATTTATTTGTATAAAAATATATCTGCTTAATATTATGTAATACATTGTAATGGAATGTATGAACACAGCATTTCAGCTGTGTGTATGTAGTTGTGTCATCTTAAGCGCAGTTGGAAAGCACCTTTATGTACTGGCAGCTCATTTTGATTTCATATCTTTTTTTGTATTGTATACTTTTTCTATTTTTTTTTGTGATTATTATTGTCTTCTATTTTTTGTGATTTATTTGATTTTTCATGTACTTGGCGTATTTTTTTACTTTTTTGAAGTTTTTTATGGGGATCTCACTTCTTTTTACAAAGATAATTTGCGTAGGGACTGACTTTAGATAATTTTTAATATTATAAATTACGAATTATCACGCGACAGCCCAGTAAACAAACTGACTGCAGTCTGACGGCAGATTGATGTCAGATTCGAGTATATTCTGACGTCAGATTCGGGTCCTACTATGTCCGCATTTGACTATGGTTCTGCGGTCAGAGCCTGACATCAGGATCTGACCGCAGATTGATGTCAGATTTCGATCAGATCTTGCTGACAAAAACCGCCCGCAAATTGGCGGCAGAAATCAAGCAGATCCTGATGTCGGCCATAGTAGGCAATTTTATATAATAGTATAGATTTAAAAACAGTGCGAAAGTCTTTAGCGTAAATAATATATAGAACACGTTTATAAAACCGACTTGAAAGATCTGATTCCTACCATATTTTATGGAAGAAAGAAAAGTTGGTAAACCATGTATTTAAACGGGTATTATAACATATTTAATGTTTTACTTAGCAAGTTGTTAGTGAATTGAATGCCAGGTCGGCTCAAAATAATGATTTAAACTTTGAAAGACAGTTCTTCCAAATATAAAAGAATTAATGATAACTACTATTCATTCAGTCGTCTTAGGGTGGTATTATCATCAATCGTTTTTTAGTTTTTAGCATGCGGCATCTTGTACTAGTCTAGTAGATTAATAAAGGATGCCGGATGCTTAAGACGATCTTCGTCTTCAGCAACGACTGATAATACCGCCCTTACAGACGGGTATACCAAATATATACTCCGCAGTGGAATGCCGGCAAATACGAGTCGTACTCGAGAGCCCTGAATGATCAAGCCCTCGGCCACTTATTCCCGCCACGGTGCTATTTCGCAAGCGAGAAACGCTCGCCCAATCGCGCCCTGGCGGGGTCGTGTCGTGAACTATGTCAGCAGAATCTGCTGTATTTCTGCTGCCTATCTGACGTCAGATCGCGGTGCGCAGGGTCTGCTCGATTTCTGCCATTAAATTGTACCAGCAGACTCTCCTTACTTTCTGCCGCCAAAGTGCTCGCAGGCTATGT
Organism: Andrena minutula; assembly: GCA_929113495.1. NCBI lineage: Eukaryota > Metazoa > Arthropoda > Insecta > Hymenoptera > Andrenidae > Andrena > Andrena minutula. The sequence goes on along the minus strand of OV815995.1, from coordinate 31,495,013 downwards.
AAGCAGAATCTGCTGTATTTCTGCTGCCTATCTGACATCAGATCGCAGAGCGCAGGGTCTGCTCGATTTCTGCCATTAAATTGGATTAGCAGATTCTCCGCAGTGTCTGCCGCCAAACTGCTCGCAGGCTATGTCAACAGAATCTGTTCTGTATCTGACACCAATCTGCCGTCAGATCGCGGTGCGCAGGGTCTGTTCGATTTCTGCCATTAAATTGTACCAGCAGACTCTCCTTACATTCTGCCGCAAAACTGCTCGCAGGCTATGTAAGCAGAATCTGCTGTATTTCTGCTGCCTATCTGACATCAGATCGCGCTGCGCAGGGTCTGCTCGATTTCTGACATTAAATTGGATTAGCAGATTCGCCGCAGTATCTGCCGTCAAACTGCCCGCAGGCTATGTCAACAGAATCTGCTCTGTATCTGACACCAATCTGCCGTCAGATCGCGGTGCGCAGGGTCTGCTCGATTTCTGACATTAAATTGGATTAGCAGATTCGCCGCAGTATCTGCCGTCAAACTGCCCGCAGGCTATGTCAACAGAATTTGCTCGATTTCTGCTGCCTATCTGCCATCAGATCGCGCTGCGCAGGGTCTGCTCGATTCCTGCCATTAAATTGTATCAGCAGACCCTGCCGCCAATCTGCTCTCAGGTTAAGGCAGCACAATCTGTCGGCTTTCTGCTGTCAGTCTGCTTTCATCATCGAATATAACAAATACTGTATCAAATCTGTAGTCTTTCTGCCACAAACATTTGTACTCAGGCGTTGAGCAAAATCTGCAAATACGGACGTGGCTATCTGGGAGAATTAAGGATAAATTCTAGATTCTACTTTTTGTGATTATTATTGTCTTCTATTTTTTGTGATTTATTTGATTTTTCATGTACTTGGCGTATTTTTTTACTTCTTTGATGTTTTTTATGGGTATATGCAACTTAACGTAGAACTTACTTTTATAGAAATTATATAGAAATAGTGGCCTTTTGCTATAGTAAGTGTAGATAGAGACTACATAATGTGTACAAAGGAGATGAGAGCATACGATAGAATCCAGGCCTTCCCAAGTAGGGGAAATCTGCTTCTGAAACAAATGTTTCGGTTCTCCCTCCAACACTCCCTCTCTCAGAGGAGACAGTAACGCCGCTAGGAAGCAGAGAGAGAGGACAGTAGAAATCGTCCCACCTTATCCGCAGGCACAGCGTTGGAAGGAGAACCGAAACATGTGTTTTAGAAGCAGATTTCCCCTACTTGGGAAGATCTGCGATAGAAAGTCTTGTGGCAGAAATTTAAGAAATGTTAATGGTAATTTAGCGAAAATGAATGAAGAGATTCAATATTTTTATTGGTGTTGATTTAGTATAGTATAAAAAATAATATTTATTGGTGAATTGAAATATTGTTAATGGAAAACTAGTAAAATTAATAATGAATAGCGTAGCAACTATATAGAAATATAGTGGCATTTTGTTAAAGTAAGTGTAGATTATAAAATGTGTCCAAAGGAAATGAGAGCGTATGGCAGAAAGTCTTGTTGCTGGAAATTTAAATGCTATGGTAATAATTCAACGAGGATGAACGAAGAGGTCCAATATTTTCAACACACAATTTATTGGTTTTGGAATAAAATTAGTTTAGTATGTTTATAATTTTGTCGATTTACCTTATTTGACTTTCCAAAAGCATGTGCGAAGCAAGATGCTTTGTCTTTCTATTTATTTTTTAATCTTCTCCGGACAACTTTCACGCCTGTGCATTCCCTTCATTTCTGTTCATCCAAGTCTGTGCGTCTCCATTATCAATTCTAATATCCAAGCCTGTGCGTCCCCTTCATTTCTATAATATAAAATAAGCTTTACATAAAAACTCTAAATTGCTGGTATATACAAGTACAAATATCAGGCAGTTTAAATGCAATGCAATTTGTTGCAATATATATTATAAAAACTCTAAATTGCTGGTATATTTATAATTTTGTCGATTTACCTTATTTGACTTTCAGAAGCATGTGCGAAGCAAGATGCTTTGTCTTTCTATTTATTTTTTAATCTTCTCCGGACAACTTTCACGCCTGTGCATTCCCTTCATTTCTGTTCATTCAAGCCTGTGCGTCCCCATCATCAATTCTACTATCCAAGCCTGTGCGTCCCCTTCATTTCTATAATATAATAAGCTTTACATAAAAACTCTAAATTGCTGGTATATAAAAAATACAAATATCAGGCAATTTAAATGCAATGCAATTTGTTACAATATATAGTATGTTTATAATTTTGTCGATTTACCTTATTTGACTTTTCAGAATCATGTGCGAAGGAAGATGCTTTGTCTTTCTATTTATTTAATCTTCTCCGAACAACTTCCAAGCCTGTGCGTCCCCTTCATTTTTATTGAAGTCCTGTGCGTCCCCTTCATTTCTATAATATAAAATAAGCTTTACATAAAAACTCTAAATTGCTGGTATATACAAGTACAAATATCAGGCAATTTAAATGCAATGCAATTTGTTGCAATATATATTATAAAAACTCTAAATTGCTGGTATATTTATAATTTTGTCGATTTACCTTATTTGACTTTCCAGAAGCATGTGCGAAGCAAGATGCTTTGTCTTTCTATTTATTTAATTTAATCTTCTCCGGACAACTTCCACGCCTGTGCGTCCCCTTCATTTTTATCAAAGTCCTGTGCGTCCCCTTGATTTCTATAATAATAATATAATAAGCTTTACCTAAAAACTCTATTTTGCTGGTATATACAAATACAAATATCAGGCAATTTAATGCAATTTGTTGCAATATATATTATTATGCGAAAGGAGATGCTTCTCTGTCGAACCTTCTCCGGATAACTTCCAAGTCTGCGACTCTACATAAGAAATCTATTAAAAAAATTTTGGCGACTTACCTTATTAATTGAGACAATAATTCAGTCTCCTATGTAGTGTAAAAACTCGTGACATTTCAAATTGGGACAACTTACTTTATTTGACACTTAGCACTTAGGTTATAAAATTCAAAATAGTATATATATATGTACGTACAATGGCGGACGACGAAATAAGAACGATACATGTGTTGGCTGAAGGCGTGTGTGTAACGCGTATGTACGTACGATGAAAAATATATATACGTAATGTTTGATGACGAAAAATTTCTAGGAGAATCAGAAGAAGAAAAATCGTACCAATTTCGACAGATCCATGAGACGATATTACGATATCTCTGTCATGCGTGGACCAATTTTATTGAAATTGGTCTTATTCGAAAGCCGATATGCGGTTTACATAAGAAAAATGCCTTTAAATTTACAAAATATTGCAGGCGTGATGAGATATTAATGTATAAATGTCAGAATTAGGTTAGAGTGTCTCCGCGACGAGTAAAGGTACACGGCAGCGACATCGACATATACCGGGTGTTTTTCATGTACTTGGCGTCGAGACGCTACCGCGTCTCTAGATTACATTATATTACATGAGGGGGACATATAGTATTGGTATTTGTTTCACTTTCCGATGACTTTTTTAAATTATAATTTCGACCGTAATATTTATTACGATTATTTGATTTCGGCGCACAGGTTCGGTCAATTTTAAATCATTAAAACACAAGCTATTTAGCAATAGATAATAAAAGCTTTCGACGTTTCGATCTTGATTTACAAGGGAAGATCCCGAACCCGGAAATTCAAAAAATTCTGAAACTTTGTGAATATGTAGGGGATTTCCTCCTGATTACAACGCAATTTTTTGTTGCTGCCCAAAATCACTCTAATGGGGTGAAATTAACCCCTGAATATTCGGCCATTTTTCGATTTCGTGTTATAACTCGCAAACTGTAAGAGATAGAAAAAAAGTTTCGAGACAAAAGTTACTTCTTTCAATTAGATCTACCAAAGCGTAAAGGTTTTATCAATTGTTTAAACAATTAGAATAAGTTATAAACAAAAATATGAATGTTTTCTAAAATTCGGGTTTTCGCGTGAAATCTGAACTGGATGTTTAAATAATTATGAAACAGCATAATCCATATTTTTTTCCATACAATTTCAACTATTGTTGTATTGCGGAACTGTGCTACGCGACAATCGAAAAACTTTTCAATCCCATTGTAACGTACCTGAAGCTGCAGGACGAGCAATGTTCTTCTAACATTTATTAGGAAATAACAAGTGACTTGGGACAGACTACATTTTTTTATTTCTTTTGCAAACTACTGATACACCCTTTCTTTGAACGGTACAATGCTCGGTGCAACTATTACAGTGCTGTACAATCGAAAAAAAATAATTTTTTTCAAAAAGGGAGCTACCTTTAAAATTGGTTTTCTCAATTTTTTTCGCAAACGGTTCCAAATTTTTGAAAATTCTCGACAGTACAATGCGGTACAAAACTAGTACAACAATGATTTTTTAATTTCTCAGAAAATGTGGGGCTAACTTCATACACATGAACTATTGTTGTAAAAAATAAAAAATTGTTCTAATAAATGTTAGAAAAACATTGTTCGATATGCAGCTTAAGGCAGGTTACAATGGGATCCAAAAGTTTTTCGATTGTCGAGGAGCACAGTTCCGCGATACAACAATAGTTGAAATTGTTTGAAAAAAATTGGATTATGCTGTTTCATAATTATTTAAACCACTGTTACGTGCCGGCTATATTTGTCAGATTTCACGCGAAACAACGAATTGTAAAAAACATTATTAATATTTTTGTTTATAACTTTTTTCTAATTGTTTAAACAATTGATTTAACTTCTACTATGTGATAGATCTAATAAAAAGAAGTAACTTTCGTCTTGAGATTCTTTTTCTATCTCTTACAGTTCGGGAGTTATAACACAAAATCGAAAAAGGGTCGAATCTTCAGGGGTTAATTTCACCCCCTTAGAGTGATTTTGGGCAGCAAAAAAAAATTGCGTTGTAATCAGGAGGAAATCCCCTACATATCCACAAAGTTTCAGAATTTTTTGAATTTCCGGGTTCGGGATCTTCCCTTGTTAGTTTCCTTATCAACAATTTTAATATTGTCGAAATCAAGTCTATGATCAAACTCTAATGAATGCTTAGTTAAAGCAGTATGTTGTATAGGGGATACGAAAATATTTCTTTTATGTTCATAAACTCGTCTCTCCAAAAGTCTAGATGTTTGTGCAATGTAAACTTGATTACAACCCAAACAAGGGATAGAATATACAACGTTAGATTGTTTTAAAAGAGGTATTTTGTCTTTAATTAAAGGGAACAATTGTTTCGTGTAAAACGGTAATTTAAAAATATTATGAATTCCAACTTTTCTAAAGATTCTTCTTATGTCATTGGAGATATTATTACAAAATGGTAAAACAACGGTGTTTCTCCAATTAATTGATCCTATTTCATTTTTCTTTAGTTCTTTCTGTCTTTCTGTTAATAATGGATGGTAAATTTCGAAAGTACGTTCTTGAATAATAGAAGAAACCATATCTATAGGATATCCATTACGTTTTAAGGTGTTTTTCAGAAGAAGCAAATTAGCTGGTCGGAATTCTGGATTCGAAAGTAAAATCGCACGATCAATTAGTCCTTTAATAAGTCGAAAGCTTTTATTATCTATTGCTAAATAGCTTGTGTTTTAATGATTTAAAATTGACCGAACCTGTGCGCCGAAATCAAATAATCGTACTAAATATTACGGTCGAAATTATAATTTAAAAAAGTCATCGGAAAGTGAAACAAATACCAATACTATATGTCCCCCTCATGTAATATAATGTAATAGTATATAGTAGCATCTAGTACGTGCGTAGGGCTAACAGTACATTGTATGCCTATACTGTATGTTCCATGTATATAATAAGTAATGTATATGTATAGCATGAATATAGTGTTATGTAGTATGTACATAGTATGCGTGCATCATGTATGAAGTATGTATGTAATCCAATGTACCAAATAAGCTACAGCAGCGCTGTCCAGCGTAGGGGCCCCTCACACGCCTGCTTCCCCTTCCAATCTTTCTCTCGCACAGCATGTCCTCCGTTGTCAAGGAGACCGCGCGACTCTACGAAGACTGCCATGATGGGCTAACCGGGCTACCGTCTTCACGGTTAGCGTCGCCCGGTATCTCTGACAACGCGGACGAAAGTGGGAGAACCCCAACCTCCCGCGGGAGCGACCTTGGACAGCGCTGAGCTACAGCGTATAATTAAGCTGTGCAAATGTTGGTTAAATACAATTATTTTATTTCTTGCAATTTCATACGCTCTTGCAGAAGTATTCCCCATCCTCATTCAAACGGATTGGTATTGCGTCCTTGTATTAATTAAATAAAAAAATGGACGTTATTTTAGTTGTTTATTGTTTAAAAATTATTCGTTTTTTTATTTACACCTAGACTGCGGAAGTTAATGCAAGTCTGATATACCGCGTTCCAGAGCACAACCCTAATCCCTTCAATACAAATTACTAAACTTTTGAATATAATGTAACTATTACACTTACATAAAATTTTTAACATAGGTATGAAGCTATTAAACTTTAAAAGCGAGGTTCAGCAACTTTTAACAATTACTTGAGCTAATTTGTAAACAAATTCCGTATATGCGAGAACCATGAAAAATACCCGAAATATGCAAAATTACAAATATATTTTTAAAATCCTCTTAATGTTGAAATATAGATCGGTCAAAGTCCCACTTGTTTAATCCATTACTACAAAAACATGTATTTGCATAAAATTCCGCAGTCTATATTATACCTATTTCTTTTTTTTATTCAGTTATACTTATTTAGCCATTAACAGGCAACACCCTTTATTAAGGTGTTACGCCAATCTGAGACGCTCGAAACAATACTAAACTAGACGAATTCTTTTTACAGATACTATGAGATTGAAAATTATTTCGTTAATTCTTATGTGCAGAGCATGTATTAAGGCATATGTTGTATAAATATTATGCGCGCGAGCTATGTATCAAATTATGATGCCCAGGTTTATCTAACATGAGAAAGACCATGATTCTAGTGTTCATTAATAAAATATATACAATGTAGCATACGGATTTGAGAAGAAAAAAATTATTCTACAAATGAGAGCAAGGTGAATATCACTATTCATTTTTTACCTAACAAGGCAAACTTAAAACATTTATTACATACGAATGGGTTATCGTATAAAAAAAATGATAGGCTACGTTTTAGATAATATCATTAAGAACATATATACCAAACTTGAAATAAATCGGACAAATAATTTTTGATCTGCTCGAACTTCTATCGGACCGCTCGTTTCATTCCATGCCACCCGGTTTCTTACGATCCGCTCGCTTACTTTCCAAGCCGCCCGGTTTCTTTCGGGCTACTTGGAAAAATTCGAGCCGCTTGGTTCTATCCAATCCGCCCGGTTTCTTTCGGGCAGCTTGGAAAAATTCGAGTACTCGGTTCTATTCGAGCCGCTCGGTTCTATCCGATCCGCCCGGTTTCTTTCGGGCCGCTTGAAAAAAATTCGAGTACTCGGTTCTATTCGAGCCGCTCGGTTTTTTCGGGTACCTGGCTCGGCTCGGAAACCGAGTCCCGGATTGGTTCGGATTTCAAGCTACCCGAATATTCAAGTACTCGTACAGCTCTACTCCCGACGCCCGCGGCGCGCCAAGCTCTGGATGCGTGCCGTGACCCGAAGAAGTCGAGGCCAGGAGGAGCACGAATATGGGAGCGGGTCTAACGGACTAGGTGGCGGCGCGGCGACAACGTGGGCCGCCGCCGTTCGCGCCTCCTCCTCCATGGGCCGCGAGTTGTCCGGCTCAGGCGACGCCGGCCACTCCGAAGGTGCCCCGGAAAGCCACACAGCCCCCCCCCCCCCCCACCAGAGGTCGTGACGCAGCAAGTCGCGGGGATGCATGCCCCGAGAGGCGCAATCGGCCGGGTTGTCGAGCGTCGGGACATGCCTCCACGTGGCCGCTGCAATCAGGGATTGGATTTCCGCCACCCGATTCGCAACGAATACCTTCCAGTGCGAAGGGTGCCGCTGTAACCAAACCAGCACCACTCGCGAGTCCGTCCAGGCGTGCAGCACCGCAGAGGGCCAAGGGGCCTCAGACGCCACCCGTTGCAAAAGGCGGGCAAGTAACGCGGCGGCACATAGCTCGAGGCGCGGAATGCTGACTGTCTTGACCGGCGCAACCTTGGTTTTGGCGACTAGTAAAGTGGTATGGGCCCCGCCGACCGATCCGAGCGTAAACTACTGCTGCGTAAGCTCTCGAAGACGCGTCGGCAAACCCGTGCAGCTCACATCCGACGGTGGAGGCATCCAGGCCGCACCATCGGGGAATGCGCGCCGACTCCAGGAGGGGAAGCGCAGCGATGTGACTTGTCCACTTCTCCAGCAAATCCGCCGGAAGAGAAGCATCCCACTCCGCTCCTCGCAGCCACAGGTCCTGCAACATAATTTTGGCGACGACCACCGCCGGCGATACCCAGCCGAGCGGGTCGTACAGACGTGCCGCCACCGACAGGACGGTGCACTTCGTCGTCGCGGGGGCGGAAGGTGGCGCTATTCTATAATGGAACACGTCTTCCTGAGGGGCCCACTGGATCCCCAAGACGGCGTGTGATTCCGGCCCGTCCGGTGCAGAGGGCACCGAAGACGCGACAGCCGCACTGGGCCCAACTTCGGGGCTTAACGACGGGTGATTCGCCGCCCACTTCCGCAACACGAACCCGCCACGCGCGAGCAAGGCGCAGAGTTCATCGCGTTCCGCGAGAGCCGACGCGACCTCGTCAGAGCCGAATAGCACGTCATCGACGTAGAAATTGCTCTCGAGGAGGCGCTGCCCGCGCGGATACTCCCCCCCTTCGTCGATGGCGAGCTGCTGCAGGACACGCTGGGCGAGGTAGGGCGCGACGGCGGTGCCGTAGGTGACCGTTTGCAGCCGAAAGGTCGACGGCACGGTTCCGGGGTGTCGATGCCACAACACACATTGCGATTCCGCATCGCTCGGGTGCACGCGAATTTGGCGGTACATCTTCTCGATGTCGGCCTTGAGCGCGAAACGCGGGAGGCGCCACCGGAGGAGGACGGTGACAATGTCTTGCTGTAACTTCGGCCCGATCAGCAAGTGGTCGTTGAGCGAAGTCCCGTTGGACGTCGGACTCGAGGCGTTGAATACAACGCGAAGTTTCCCGTCCGATGCTCGCACCATAGGGTGGTGCGGGAGGTATACGCGCGTGGTCGTGGCTTCGGACACAAGGTCGGGCGCGACCTCCTCCATGTGGCCCAAGTCCTCGTACTCGGTTAAGAACGCCCGATAGGCCTTTGCCAACGTCGCGTTCTGCGCCAACCGTCGATCGAGGGACCGAAGCATGGCGGTTGCGCGTGGGAGAGACGCGCCGACATCGAGAAGATGCCCGTCCTTAAAGGGAAGCCGCACGACGTACCGACCGTCCGCCTGCCGCGAGTGCGTTGCCCGAAAATGCTGCTCGCATCGCTCGTCGTCCGGCGAGAGCGAAACTGGAGCTTGCGTTTCTTCGATTTCCCAGAAACGCTTGAGCAGCCCGTGGAGGTGATCATCGTCGGCGGCGGCTTGGGTTGTGACGTGGTTCACCGCATTCGCGGAGGGCGAGCGACCGGTCGGTCCAGACACGATCCACCCAAAGATCGTCTCTTGGGCGATTAGGGCGGAAGGGTTGCCGCGGCGCAGCCCTGGCAGTAACATAGCGCCGGAGAAGTCGGCCCCGACAATCAAATCGACTGGGCGGCGAATGGAAGGCTCCGGATCGGCGAGTGGGAGCACTGCGAAGGCGGCTTGGGACTGTGGAACCGATGATCACACCGAGAGGTACGACGAAACTCGTGGGACGAACTTAGCCCTGACGACGATGCCCTTGTGGTCCCCGAAATGCGGCTCCAACTGGAGTTGCACCTGCGCACGGGAGATTCCGAGCTTCCCGTCCAAGGCGCCCGTCAGATACGTCCGCACCGGCTGTCGTGGGAGCCGCAGGGTTTGCACAATTGATTCGGATATAAGGGTCGTCTGGGATCCCTGGTCCAGCAGCACGCGGATGTCAGCCGTGTCTCCTCCACTCGCCGATTCAACACGAACGATCGCGGTGGCTAACAACACCGGCCCGACATCAGGAGCGTCGGTTGTTACGCACGCGTGGAGCGTGGCATTCGCGGGCGCGGCGCCGCCCGCCGTCGAGGGCGCTGAGGCCAGAGGGGCCAAAGTCGGAGGGACATCGGCCCTTGCATCGGCGCCGGCTGGATGCAGTAGCGAATGATGCCGCATCCCGCACTTCGAGCACGCGGCAGCGACCGGGCACGACGACGCCACGTGTCCGACCGCGAGACAATTGAAACATAATCGCTTCTTATTCGCGAACTCACGACGCTGATCAGGCTGTAGCGCCCGGAATGCGTTGCACCGGTACGCGGCGTGGCGCGCCCGGCACATGGGGCAATGCAATTCGTTCGCAGACTGAGAGGGTTCAGGGGCGACGTTGGTGGCGCACACCCGAGCGTTTGATGAGGCGGCTGATCTCGACGAAGGGCCCGGTTTCGACGAAGATGCTGGCTTCGAGGATTCAGACACCTCGCCGCGAGTGCGAACCTTGGCCTCCTCATGTGCCTGTGTGGCCTCCCGTGAGCGAATGCGCGACTCGAGAAACCGATCTAATTCGCCGTAAGTCGGTGGGTCGGTCCTAGCGCCGAGCGACTTCTCCCACTCCTCCAGGAGCCCGGACTCCAATCTCATGCAAACCTCTCCGACAACGAGCGCGTCCCACTGAGTGGTGGGGCAACCCAAATTGGCGAGGAGTGAGAGAGACCGGTTAGTCGTGTCGCACACACGCGTTAGCTCCGCGGCAGAATCGTTCGACATCGGCGGCATTGTAATCAGCGCGCGAACGTGGGTCGCGACGAGAGCGCGTTTGTTGTCGAAACGCCGCGTCAAGGCCGCCCAAGCGGTTGCGAAGGTCGTGCCTGTTATTGAGATGTGCGCGATGACATTGAGCGCTGCTCCGTGTAACGACGTTTTTAAATATTGCAGCCGCTCGACGTCGTCGAGAGCCGCATCGTTGATGACGAGCGACGAGAACAAATCGCGGAATGCCTGCCACTCTTGGCACTCACCGGAGAAACGCGGAAGGTCGAGGCGTGGGAGCTTAGCTCGGCTCCTCGCTGCTCCAGATGAAGTGGCGGCTGTGGTCTCGGTAGATCCGCCAACGCTGTGGCCTTTGAAGGAATGGAGGACCTCCAACAAGAAATCCTTGGCCTCCCAGAACTTCGCTTCGGCTAGGGCGAACTCGTCGTCCGCCAGATACTCGCAGTGAGGACGCTCGGTCGGGGGGACGCCCACCTCCACCTTCAAGTGGAGCTCCTGGCACTGGGTCCAGATCCGGTCCAGCGCGTCGATCCTCGCCTGGGCGTTCTCGACGGTGAACTTCGCCTGACCCATCTTCTTGTAGCTGGGCAGCACGCGCTGCCCCGACGCGATGAGCGCTCGTATATAGTGGTAACGTGGGCCTGCCACGGAGCGGTGGTCACGGTACCCTCGCTGTCTCTTGCACCTCCACCAGCCATGGAGTCGATCAGTCGCTTCTTCTTCAGCAAATATCCGGCTCGAAGGACCAATGTTTTCGCCGGGAGCGAAGTTTAAAAATTGCCGGAGCAAGTGGCTTGACGAGAAGAAGAGAATGCGATGCGATCCTTTTCTGGACTGGCACACTTTATTCTCCAGTGGTCACTTTGGCCACTGGACGTCACACACAGAGATACAAGACGACAATATACTATAATACAAAACGCGTGGGCGTTGGGCGACAATGGGTCGCAATACAAAAGGCGATGTTGGCGCAATGGGCGCAAAGAACGAAGTGAAGCGTGCGTGTCACGACGTTGAGATGTTCGAACTAACGGTCGCCGGACGAGCGCTTTGAAAAGACGGTTGGCGTAAACAACCGGAGGCATAGGCCTACGCCGACTCCTTGGCGGTTGCCACGAGTCAGCGGGCAAACGTTTGAACGACCAGCGCGGCCCGCTCAACGCGGCCGCAACAGTATAAATAGCCATTATGAGTAATGGAATTTTAGCTGTGCACATGTAGTTGTGTCATCTGAAGCGCAGTTGGAAAGCATCTTTATGTACTGGCAGCTCATTTTGATTTCACATCTTTTTTTTATTTTGTAATTATTATTATCTTCTATTTTTTGTGATATTCATGTACTTGGCGTATTTTTTACTTTTTTGAAGTTTTTTATGGGGATCTCACTTCTTTCTACAAAGATTATTATTATCATCTATTTTTTGTGATTTGTAAATTTTCTTAATTTTTTTTGTGATTTATTATTATAATCATCTATTTTGTGTGATTTATATGATTTCATGTACTTGGCGTATTTTTTTACTCTTTTGAAGTTTTTTATGGGGATTATATACAGGGTGTTACTCTACCTATAGTCAATGCTTTGGGGGATGATTCTACAGGCATATATAAATCGAAAATCAAGAGTGACGAAATTGCGGTAAATGCTTCGTTTATTAATTATCGATGGTTAAAGATTGGCGTCTGGATCGCCTGAATCAGCCTGAATGACGGCAACTCGACGGACAGCGGGCCGCGCGAGGCAGGCCAGCCAAGGGGCGTGCAGTGGCGGCGGATGCGTGACGGATTTGCCATGTACAGCGCATACTTACTTACCTACCTCGCCGAAACTGTGATATACGATACTTGCGATAATTTATGAAAAGACGCAAACGTTGTTCGGCATTAAACCTGCCTACTCGTAACAATCCACAAGGGTGTTACGAGCCGGGGCTGCGGCAACGCGAGAGGCCGGCGAGAGGGGTATTTCCCAAGGAATACGGATATGAATTTGTTAGTTAGGTGCGCGGACGAACCTGATGCGAAATCAGGGAGCCGCTAGGATTATTGACGGCGAGGACGAACCTGATGCGAAATCAGGGAGCCTCTAGGAATGGAGTCAGACACGGACGAACCTGATGCGTAATCAGGGAGCCGTAGGAGAGGTGAGGTTTCGTGGACGAACCTGATGCGAAATCAGGGAGCCACTGGGTTGGTGAAGATGACTTGCTTTGGTAAAGAGGTGCGAACGAACCCGATGTGAAATCGGGGAGTCACAGGAAATGTTAGTAATGCCTCGTAACTCTTAATTTGATACAACTCGAGCGGTAAAGTTGTATCTGTGGGTGAGTGCTACTAATATTATAAGGATCGCTGGGTAAAAGATAGGTTTAACGAAATCGACTCGATTTAGACGTGAACACCATAAGTATATTGAATAGACAATTAATACAAATGTAAGTGTCGCGATTAATTAGTTAAATAGAAAGTGTGTTTTACCACTGGTTGCACGGTGTTGACGCACTGGCGATGCGGGGCGTACGAGTGGCTACTTTGATTCTGACGGAGACTTTAGCCCGATCTTACTTGATAACTGACTCTGTACGAGCGTGACACGACGTGACGTTACGCGTGACTCTATAGCTTTGAACCAACGAGGGTAGAAACCGAAGGGTTTATATAGTCCCAAAAATGAGTGGGGATGCGTTAAGAATTTCCATATAAGGAAATCCTTCGGGGTCGTCGTCGTGTCACTCCCGTTCTCACGGTCGCGATGCAGATGGTAGAGATCTTGACCTCCATTAGTGGGGGTTGAAAGCGGAAGGCTTTAGGGCGTTTTCCCTTCGCGGACGCGAGCTCGAAAGACGGTTGAGAGCGACGTATGGGAAAATTCCACATACGTAACAAGGGCATATCAAAACCCGCCCAACGGGATTCTCAAGTAGAGAGGGTGAATGCCATTGCCTTTTGTTCAAGAAAAGAGACTGTTAGCGACACCTATGGGTGATCGACGTTGAATAGACAAGTGGCAATGGCCTGGTCACTCATGTGGAGCGCTGATCGCGTCCCCTCCCATCGACTCGCGATCCATGGAAGGGGAAGGCTGGCGATTCCTAGAAATCACGCGCGATTTCTGGGAATCGGCCACTTGCACTTGTTCCGGACCTTGGCTAATTATCTTTACTTACGCACCTTACTTGCGCTCAGGGCTTGAATAGGTTCCGAAAATAACTGTTTCAAACTGTTATATAAAGGTTCTGACTGAAAGAGTTATTCAGAACCTTTATTCTGAATAACCGTTATAAAGAACCTAAATATCAGACTATATAAGTTTAAGTTACGGTTCCTATATAGCTCTATAACTTTTATTTTTTAGGTTCTATATAAGTTCCAAAGCGGTTATAGAACCGATTTAATAACTTTTATTTTTTAGGTTCTATATAAGTTCCAAAGCAGTTATAGAACCGATTCTTGTAACGATTGTACAGAATTTTATAGAAAATGAAATTACAACATATTATAACTATAGACTACTGTGTATAACCAAATTATTTAAAAATTATTATAAATAAGTAAGTAAATATATATTATGTACACATTTGTACATACATATACATTTATTTTGTAATATGAAGTTTGTATTAATATAAATGTTTGGTTGTTATACCGATGAGGGTCTAGCTCCCCGATTTGAATGATTTTTTAATATGTTTTCAGGATCATGGTCCAAATGGTGAGGTGGCCCCTAATTGAAAAAAATGAACTTGACAAATAAAAATTTCGATCTGGTATTAAATATTTATTGCACTTTTTGTTATAATAATACACGGAATAGATATTATAAATTATAATTTGTCATGTGCCTGCTTGTGGTAGTTTTGGCATATTTAGGCGGATTAATAAAATATCTTCTATAATGTCCGGCTTCATTGACGAACGGTGGGGGGATAAAATAAACTTTAACGCCGAAAATAATCGTTCCACACTTACTTGTGTTGCCGGAATTGCTAAAATTATTTTGGATAGTTCAAACAATTTCGGCATTTTATCTTTCTTTATCGTCCAATAATGTAATATATTGGGTGAATTTTTTAATCGAGGTTCTTTTAGATATTCTTCTATTTCGTTGTCTAGGGTCTGACATATATTATTATTATATGAAACATTAGAACGTGTGGCTTCTGCATTTTGTAATAATTTTTCAAAGTCATCGTCTTCTACAATATCAACTTCGATCGGATTGGTAGATTCAATAGTGGATGGGCGGTGCGAAATACTTAAAAGTCTATCGTGTGTCTGATGAAGGCAATGTTTGACATCTGTAATTATTGAATCAGTTAAAATAACGTGGTAGCGGGGATCCATAAATATTCCGCATGAAACTAAAACGTTTTTAAATAGATTGGACTCCCGTTTCTTCATAAATGTAATAATGTCCGTGGCAAATTCGTTTTCTGTTTTTTTTTGTTTCGATGATGGATCGTTGCCATATCTCATACAAGTCCCCGACTAGCAACTGTTCCCTTTGTAGTTTCTTTGTAGCCACACGTGCGGGTATTAAAACTACAATTAAATCCAAAATTTGATTCCACATTATCGGTGGTAATTTAAGATCCTCGTCATTTATTTCATTACAATATTCCTTAAGTTCGTGTAATCTTTCCAGCATGTCCAGCGTAGAATTCCATCTGGTAGTGCAATCAAGGATCGCATTTTTTTTAGACAACACTGACAATGTCGACTTCAAAAGTGGTGTACGTAATTTTTTTAACGATTTTTCGTGCTTTCTTTGTAATGTTGGATATTTTTTGTTGTTTCAAAAAATCGTAGATGGCTAATTGTAAGGTGTGGGCAGCACATCTAATTGCAGTGATGGTAAAGTCTACATCGGAGTTTTCTGCACTGTCTATACGTGTACCTTCTTCTTCTTCATTTAGCAAAACTTCAACCAATTCGGATTGTGTAATATTGTCCGTATTATCTTCATTGTTATTGTCTGTATCGTCCTCGCTCAAAACTCTCACAGTTTTCAGCATATTCGCCGCGTTATCTACTGTCATGCTGAATATTTGTTTTCTTAAAATGCCAAATCTGCTGCATGCGTTAATAATGATATGTTTTAAATATTCAGCAGTATGGCCGTGAAACAACTCTATAACGCCTATTGTCCGGATATGTATTTTTTCTGCTTTAATAAATTGAATATTTAATCCTAAAAAAGATCGACCCATACAAGTTGCTGCATCTACTTTTAAAGATATTAATTTTCCCTTTATTTCCTCTTTAATTGATTGCCTTATAATATCGCACTCTGCTGTTATTCTATCACGCACTTTATGTGCATTAATTATTTCTTTTTGCGGTATCATAGCTACGATACTGCGGAAGGCTTCGTCTTTAATTAAAGAAAGTGGTCGGCCATGTATTGTTACTAATTTCATGCAAGCACCCATCACATCGAACTTTGCCTTTTTAGTATTATTATCATTACTACATGATCCTTCAATTTTTCTTTTGCGTTTTTCTTTCTCCATCATTGCAATGGTAAATTCATTCGGATGACAATTTTCCAAATGTTTTAACAGATTTGTATAATGATTCTGCAATTTTGAATTAACAAAATTAAAGAAAGGAAAACGCGTAAAATAACGAACAAACATGCAATACTATCCACTGAAAATATTGTATAGATATACGTATGTACTTACTGAAATTGGCGAAGAACAATTTGTAATTTTACATTGTAATTTTTCCATGTTATCACAATTTTGAAAATACTTCCTCACAACGTCACATTTTTTCCTACCCATTATAACGTATTTCAATATTTTATAAATTATTTTCGTTAAATTTATCAATTTATTATACTAATATTATATTAATAAATATTAATGTATAACTATTTTTATATTATGTACACACACTATATTACACTAATCTAACATTACAAACTGATTTAAATTTAACACTAATATAACTATGTATTATTTATAAAATTATGAAATACTAATGGAATGGTCACTAAGAATTTTCTTTGGTTTTCGAAAGTCTGCTCTGTATGATGTCTACGATAGCAATGGTCTTGCTGGTTCGACGTTCTGCATTCGACGATATGCATGGCACAATTGTTTATACTAGTATTATGGGAGTGCGAAGACTGTCTGTCCTTTTTACAAAGTATGTATGTTTGGAACAGCGCGATTGGGATCGAAAGCGGATGTTTATGGTAGAATATCGAATACGTCAGGGGTGTGAGGTTTGAATGGTTTCTTCTATTTATCCGTGACCGACCACTTTCGTTATCTGACGACGAAGCTTTCTGTACTATCATACCGAAACTGTTTGAATTGTTCGAAATAATTTTAGCAATTGCGCCAGCACAAGTAAGTGTGGAACGCTTATTTTCGGCGTTAAAATTTATCTTGTCCGTCCACCGTTCGTCAATGAAGCCGGACATTATAGAAGACATTTTATTAATCCGCCAAAATATGTCAAAGCTAACACAAGCAGGCACTTGACAAATTATAATTTATAATATCTATTCCGTGTATTATTATACCAAAAAATGCAATAAATATTTAATACCATAGATCGAAACTTTTATTTCTCAAGTTTTTTAGTTGTAATATGTTGTAATTTCATTTTCTATAAAATTCTGTACAATCGTTACAAGAATCGGTTCTATAACCGCTTTGGAACTTATATAGAGCCTAAAAAATAAAAGTTATTAAATCGATTCTATAACCGCTTTGGAACTTATATAGAACCTAAAAAATAAAAGTTATAGAGCTATATAGGAACCGTAACTTAAACTTATATAGTCTGATATTTAGGTTCTTTATACCGGTTATTCAGAATAAAGGTTCTGAATAACTCTTTCAAGAACCTATATCTTTATAATAACCGTTTCAAGCCCTGCTTGCGCTACTTTACTAAAGCACATTGCTTGCTTCTTTGTTAACGCACATTGCTTGCGTCTTTGCTTACGCACATTGCCTGCTATTTGATTTAATAGTGTTTTAGCTACTTTGCTTAGCTAAAATCGCGCTAGTGTTCTTTGCTTGCACCAGTTAATTCTTTGTTGAGTGTAAATGATTTGTGTAAAATAACTGTTTATTGTAATTGACTTTATCCGTTCCTATTATAACTGTACTGTGTAAAACACTTAAAAGGACCGTTGACTAATCTGTATTTATCAAGACAAACAAACGTTTAATGTGAACTAGACTACAAATTATAAGCGATATAAAATAAAACTCTTTCGTTAATCGTACCGTAAAATTAGTGTTGTGCGACAAAACTTAACGTGTGACTGTTCGCCTTAAAAGCTATTGATACTCTAGGGCTGATCCGATATTACTTTATAACATTATTTTTGGTCCTTCGAGCCGGAGATTCAGTGCCTTTGAGACAGTTCGTTAACGTTCGGTAGTGCGGCCAACCGTCGCGCTTGACCTCCACTCGAACGTTGTTTTGTGTCGCGCAACCGTCGCTCGTGACCTCCACTCGAACGTTGTTTTGTGTCGCTAAATCGTTGTTCGCGACCTCCATTCGAACGTTGTTATCGCGTCCAACCGTCGTTCGTAACCGCCACCTAAAACAATGGCTCATTTACTTAAAAGCCAACTCGATCTTCACACTCGTATAAAGAACGCGTATGATAATTTAAAAAAGGTCGGTGCGAACAATTATACTAAAACTAACGTTACCTCGCGATTAAACTCGCTTCGGAAAAATTGGGAAAAGTTTGAGAAGCAACATGACAAATTACTTGAACTCTCTTCCGATCCTACCATCTGGCCTACCATTAAAGACCACGAGTATTGGGGAAAGGACGAGCCATCCAGAACGGAAGAAGTGTTCCTCACCCAAGAAGTCCTGGTAATGGACAAACTAGAAGAAATTCTTAAAGCGGAAAGGATACAGGACAAAACCAGCGAACGATCGACCGACCATTCCCATGCTGTGGCCGCTCGTCCTTCGTCTTCGCTGCCTAAAATACCCTTACCCACCTTCGATGGCAGTCACACGGAGTGGCCCTCGTTCAAAGGGCTATTCAGTTCGTTGGTGGCCCGTGACGCAACATTAACTGATGCCGAACGGCTTCATTATTTACGGGGTTCGCTCAAGGGCGACGCCGCTCTACTTCTTCACAACATGCCTGAAGGAGAAGAGAATTACAAAGCGGCGTGGGAGCTACTGCAAGAACGATACGATAATCCACGATTAATGGTCAAGGCTCAAATGAATACCACGTTGGGCTGGATTGTGTCTGGACCTGCTACACCGGGCACTGGTGCCACTACCATGGATCACCAAAATCCAACATCACTACAGTGCTCAGTTGAAGAGGAGCTTCTTACAGTGGTGCGGCGGTTCTGGGAACAGGAGGAACTCAAGGTATCAACTGCCTATACCCTTGAGGAACAACAATGTGAGGATCATTTCGCCGCTACGCACCAAAGACTGCCCTCCGGACGTTATATGGTACGGTTGCCATTTCGCGAAACCGCTGACCTTGGAGAGTCTCGTCATGGAGCCCGACGCATGCTCCAGAGGATGGAGACCAAATTCAAAAGGAAACCGGTGTTCGCGGAAGCTTATCACACCTTTATGCGTGAGTACCTGCAACTCACACACATGAATAAAGTAAAGGGTAATTTCTCAGGGAACTCCTACTATCTGCCCCATCACGGGGTACTGAAGGAAAACAGCACTACTACCCGGTTACGAGTCGTCTTCAACGGGTCCTATGCTACGACGACAGGCCGGTCACTTAATGATACACTGATGGTAGGGCCTAATCTCCTACCGAATCTCCATCGACTACTGCTACGATGGCGCCTTCACCGTGTCTGCCTTACTGCGGACATAGAAAAGATGTATAGACAGATTCTACTCCACCCAGCTGACCGTTGCTATCAGCTGGTATTGTGGCGAGAAAATGAGGGAAGCGATGTGTGTGACTATCAACTGAATACAGTCACTTACGGTTTGGCTTGTGCACCCTACCTTGCCATTCGTACACTTCGCCAATTAGCTTCAGACGAAAAGGACCGGTTCCCACGAGCAGCTGCTATTCTCGGACGGGATGTTTATATGGACGACGTCGTAACCGGAACCGATTCCATGGAGGACGCCATGGAATTACAGGCCGAGCTCCGCCAACTCTGTAAAGCGGGCGGCTTTAATCTACGAAAATGGGCGTCCAATCAACAGGAACTGATGGAGAACGTACCTACCGAAGATGCCATTCCTGAATGCAAATGGCAGATAGACGAAACACACTCTGCCTTAGGTGTCCATTGGAGTCTGGCCGACGATTGCTTCAGGGTCAAAGTGCAGCCTGCAGTCAGGGACAACAGCATAACTCGACGCTCGGTTCTATCTACTATTGCTAGGATCTTTGATCCATTAGGACTGGTGTCCCCAGTCACAATTAATGCTAAGATTTTCATGCAATCATTATGGTTATTTCAATTAGATTGGGACACACCTTTGCCATCGACTGCTGCCAACCACTGGACACAATTCCTGGACGAACTTCCACAACTGAATCGTCTCGCTGTTCCTCGTTGGTTGGGCACCAAACCGACATCTCAACGTCGTGAATTGCACGGGTTTGCTGACGCGTCAGAACGGGCCTATGCAGCGGTGGTGTACCTGCGCATCACAGACGACGAAGGCCTCGTTCGGGTGCAGTTAATCACAGCCAAAACCAAGGTGGCACCCTTGAAACAGATCACGTTACCCAAACTTGAACTGTGCGCTGCAGTCCTACTGTCCAAGCTGGTTGCTTTCACTTGCGAAAGCTTGAATCTGACAGGAACCGACATACATCTTTGGAGTGATTCTACTATCACTCTGGCCTGGATACAAGGCCACCCTTCTCAATGGAAAACCTATGTGGCTAATAGAGTGTCAGAAAGTCAACGTACTGTACCCGAAGCACGATGGCATCACGTTACCAGTCAAGATAATCCCGCTGACTGCGCCTCCCGAGGTGTGTTCCCGAGTCAACTACTTGACTTCTCACTCTGGTGGACCGTCTTGGTTGACCACTACGTCATGCTGGGATGCTGGGACCGAGCCACTATCCCACCAAACTTTTGTTTTGGGGAGTTATTGGCGCGATATTCATCCATACATTTACTTCTTAGAGTTACCGCCTGGTGTCTACGATGGCTGCCCGGGCCAAATATTAGTACGAGAGGATGTCGTCTACTACCAGCCGAAATAGAAGCTGCTCTATGTCACTGGCTCCTGCTCGTGCAACGCCAGGAGTTCATCGTCGAGATTCAGCAACTGAAGTTGGGACGTCAGCTACCGAGTCGCAGTAAACTACTGCCTCTTAATCCTTATCTCGACAGCCAAGGTCTTCTACGAGTTGGCGGACGTCTTCGACATTCGAATCTACCACAAGATGCGCAACATCAGATATTGCTACCACCAAATAATCAGCTGACAGAGTTACTGGTGGTCGATGCTCACCACCGGACTTTACATGGAGGGACACAACTAACTTTGGCCACGTTACGGCAGAAATACTGGCTACTGCAGGGGCGTCAAAAGGTGAAGGCTGTCCTACAACGCTGCCCTACGTGCATACGGTGGCGAGCTTCAACGGGACAGCAGCTAATGGGGGACTTGCCTGCTACGCGAGTAACTCCAGTCCGACCATTCCTCCATGTGGGAATTGACTATGCCGGCCCTGTATCGCTGCTAGAGTCCAGGGGAAGGGGTCGACGCACACATAAAGGCTATGTGGCGTTGTTCGTCTGCTTGGGCACGCGAGCTGTCCATCTTGAACTTGTCTCTGATTGTAGTACAGAGGCCTTCATCGCAGCGCTACGCCGATTCACTTCACGGCGAGGTCGCTGTGCAGTTATCCAGAGCGACAGAGGAATTAACTTCGTGGGCGCTGCCCGCGAGCTGAAGGAGATGCTGGCGCATCGCAACACCGGACACAACCGCATTCACTCCACGTTGCTGAAGGAGGGCATCGAATGGCGATTCAATCCTCCTGCTGCTCCTCACTTCGGAGGACTCTGGGAAGCTGCAGTCAAGTCTACTAAATATCACCTAAGGCGGGTGATAGGCGACCAAAACCTCACCTTCGAGGAGATGTCGACGCTGCTACATCAGGTGGAGGCCTGCCTCAACTCTCGCCCACTACAGGCGATGAGTGACGATCCTGATGATTTGACCACGCTGACACCTGGCCATTTTCTGATCGGCGACGCCCTGCTGAGTCTGCCCGATCCCGTCATCGAGGACATTCCCGCTTCTCGACTTTCACGCTGGCATCTTCTGCAACAGATGCGACTGCAATTCTGGAAACGCTGGGCCTCCGAATACTTGCAGTTGCTCCAAGCCCGCAACAAGTGGATCCGTCCGCATCCACAGCCTCGCGTCGGTGATCTGTGCATCATTAAATCTGAATTAACTTCACCTGCACGATGGCCACTTGCGCGAATTACTCACCTGCATCCGGGCAGCGATGGTTTAACACGTGTAGTTACCGTGAAAACTGCTCGTTCCGAATTCGTAAGGCCTGTCACTAAATTAGTTTTCTTGCCATTTGCACAGATCACCGAACAAACAACTTCACTTCACGAAACCATTGCTTTAGATCGCGATCATTAATATCATTAGAGTTGTCTGACGCCTCCACATGAGTCGAGCAGCGCCACCGTCGCCCTACTGTTAAGGTCTATCGATCCATGCATCGATCCAGATCTGTATTCAGATTCATCGAGTGCTGAATGCCGGGGAGAATGTTCAAGAAAAGAGACTGTTAGCGACACCTATGGGTGATCGACGTTGAATAGACAAGTGGCAATGGCCTGGTCACTCATGTGGAGCGCTGATCGCGTCCCCTCCCATCGACTCGCGATCCATGGAAGGGGAAGGCTGGCGATTCCTAGAAATCACGCGCGATTTCTGGGAATCGGCCACTTGCACTTGTTCCGGACCTTGAGTAATTATCTTTACTTACGCACCTTACTTGCGCTACTTTACTAAAGCACATTGCTTGCTTCTTTGTTAACGCACATTGCTTGCGTCTTTGCTTACGCACATTGCCTGCTATTTGATTTAATAGTGTTTTAGCTACTTTGCTTAGCTAAAATCGCGCTAGTGTTCTTTGCTTGCACCAGTTAATTCTTTGTTGAGTATAAATGATTTGTGTAAAATAACTGTTTCTTGTAATTGACTTTATCCGTTCCTATTATAACTGTACTGTGTAAAATACTTAAAAGGACCGTTGACTAATCTGTATTTATCAAGACAAACAAACGTTTAATGTGAACTAGACTACAAATTATAAACGATATAAAATAAAACTCTTTCGTTAATCGTACCGTAAAATTAGTGTTGTGCGACAAAACTTAACGTGTGACTGTTCGCCTTAAAAGCTATCGATACCCCAGGGCTGATCCGATATTACTTTATAACACCTTTGAAAATATTGCCCTCAAAAATCACCCTCACGGCCATCCAAAGCACCGCGATTGTCCCGTCCGCGATTGTCCATGTTTTCACGCACAAAATATTGTCTTACAGGAGATGTTCAACGTGACCATCATTCTCCTGAATACACAGTTGCATCCTGTAGCGACCGACACACGCGCAAAGATGTTCTTTCTCTTGGGGTTGTAAAGCTCTGTGGTACGCGGTGCTAGTGGCTTTATCACTCGCCAAATTAATTTTAAGTGACTATTTTATGCGATAAAAAGAGAACTTGATGGTCCGTATGATGACCAGACAAGAACATTGGTGTTTTGAATGATGATCGTAATCACGAATGTTTGATTAGACCAATCGAAATTCGTCCGTACGATGACTATAATATGAATTGGTAATTGAGAGACTTAGTCACGAATGCTTGACTGTCTCACTATGCGATTGGATTGTAGATTATAGCGTTGTCGTTTTTTTCACCATAGAAGAATGCGTACGCTCGAGAGACGATTGAATTCTGACTCGTCTAGCCCTTTCGACCACGAAGGTAGACAAGTCATCCGAATTTCGGGCGGAGTCAAATTAACCGATTGGCTAGTCTTTCCTTGAGAGGAGGAAACGTCCCTTCCATGACTTTGGTGCTGGAGGAGGAAGTCTCTCTTTCTCCGTGACGTAGCAAGGAAAAACCAGACATCTGGTTAACAAACCTAGCTAGGTTGTTCGATCGGAACGTTTAGCCCGGGTCACGATTTATGGCTATATTGCTCGTGCGTCAGCGGTGGACGACGGTAACCGTGTACCGGTCCGAGGTAACCGTGTACCCTCGCTGACAGAGCAATTTAACGGATTATCTCAGGGCAAAGCCGTCAAAATACCAGAAAAAGACGGCACGATGTCGATTGCCTCTTCGTCATCTGGCAAGCAAATGGTTCCCAACGAACGTTTCAAGAACTCAATTGCCCACCGTAAAAGACGTTGAACTTTCGCCTCGCCCCACAGTGGGTTGAAATCCCAGAAACACGGCGAAAATATGAAGGCAATCTTTGATATTTACAAAAATGAGTATTCTTGTGTTTTCGAGGTCGCTGATTACGAATCTGAAGTAAAAATGACAAAAAACAAAATGGCGGCTCCAATATGGCGGACGCGTATGCCAAAAAAATATCAGATTTGGTCTAAACTTGGTATTCTAGGGTCTTCGAGGTCGCTGAGTACGAATCTGCAGTCAAAGTGGTAAAAACAAAATGGCGGATCCAATATGGCGGACATGTATGCCAAATAAATATCAGAGTTGCTCTAAACTTGGTATTCTAGAGTTTTCGAGGTCGTAAGTACGAATTTGAAGTCAAAGTGGTAAAAAACAAAATGGCGGATCCAATACGCCAAAATTCTTTTGTATTTCGATGTTTCGCCGATTTTTAGGGTCTCATACCACACACAATATAAAAAGAATTAAACATTTAGTTAACTTCCAAGTCCGATCAAGCATTGTTGTTTGCACAGTTATCATCTCTGATTATCAAAGAACTAAGATTAACTTTCAGATTTTGCTCGTTTTTGCTCCAATCCCTAAAATTACAATTTATTCAAAAATGGTCTAAACTTGATATTCTAGAGTTTTCGAGGTCGCTGAGTACGAATTTGAAGTCAAAATGACAAAAAACAAAATGGCACTAAACAAAGGTGTTCTAAATCCTTCTCTTCTAATATATTTAAAACTGCACCTATCTTGAACAGTCATGAGACGTTCCACCGTATGGTCGAGTAAAGGGTCTTTTTATCCCTCGTATAGCTGAAATATGTGCGCAGAATAAAATGTATATCCACAGCCTACTACAACTCTTCCTTCCTCACCTGAGCCGGTCAAAAACAGTTAGCTGTACGAACTCCATTACATGTTTATTCCAAGCTGCTTATCAAACGATTTTGTGGTGCTTTTTTTTTGCGTTTTTGTGTGTTTTAAACTTCTGTTTCACGATGAAGACGTCAATTTCAGGTGTTTATTTAATCACTTTTTGTTGTTATACGTTTGCGACAAATAATAATACCTTCATAAAGTTTAATTCAAAATTGATGCGTATAACCTTAATTACCATAGCTGACCTACAAAAAGAATTAAACATTTAGTTAACTTCCAAGTCCGATCAAGCACTGTTGTTTGCACAGTTATCATCTCTGATTATCAAAAAACTGAGATTAACTTTCAGATCTTGCTCGGTTTTGCTCCAATCCCTAAAATTACAATTTATTCAAAAATGTTCGCAATTTATGAAAATAATTTTTTGCAAACGCAGTTAATTGAAATATTTATATATTTATATGTTGTTATTTTCAGATGTAAATGCAAATAATATGTTTATAACAAGACAAAAACTTTTTAATATCTTAAAAAAAGCCCCAAATCGCAAATTAGACGATCAATTTTCTTTTTTAAGAGAGCAAATTAGAAAACGAACGAAATGTGCGGATGAGAATTTAGTATCTTTATATCATAAGATATCTCAATTTAAATCTCAATTTAAAACTAAATGGATACAAGCGAACAGAATTGAGGATAGATTTTTAAAAAACAATAAAAATTGGTTGAAGAGTTCGGTGGGTTTTAAATTTTGTTCATCAAAGCAGCAAGGTCGCCCAGTAGTTAATTTCGAAAATAACTCTGTGAGAAGCAAGCGACAAAAAACTGAGAACTTACGGCAGTCATCTCTTGCGGAATTATCGTATGCGACACAAATGAAGCTAAGAGCCTCCGGAAAAATAGAGGCATCGAAACTGGTACATGAAGTAACAACTTTTCCGTCAACACGAGCAAACGAATACAGGGAAGCTTACAAAAAATTTAAAGATGAACAGTCCCGAAAAATGTCTTGCGAAGATGCCCTAGCGCTATTGGTGGATGCTAAATTATCTAGGCATCAATATAGTCTTATTAGAATGAGTGATCCTGAAAAATTTCCAAGCTATACACTCTTGCAGTTGGAAAAGAAGAAGTGCTATCCGAACAGTCAGAGTATAAAGATAACTTCAACCTCAGCAGACGTTAAGTTACAAGCTTTACTCGACCATACGGTAGAACGCCTCCTGACTGTTCAAGAAACTGTTTTAAATATATTAGAAGATAAGGATTTAGAGAACCTTTGTTTAGTGACAAAGTGGGGCTTCGATGGAAGTTCAGGCCACAGTTCCTACAAACAAGCGTTTCATGGATCTGAAGCCAATGATTCTGCAGTCTTTATAACGTCCATGGTACCTGTACGCCTTGTGTGTGGAGATCCGGATCGTAGGAACAGCAAAGTAATTTGGCAAAACCCCCGCCCATCTTCTACGAGGTACTGCAGACCGTTAAAAATACAATTTTTAAAAGAATCGACGCAAGTTACCCTTGATGAAAAATGTAGGGTAGATCTAGAGATCGAAAACCTTAACAATAGTTTTTTTACCCTTAAAAGTAGATCCTATTCTGTTAATCATAGATTAATTTTTGCGATGATTGACGGTAAAGTGTGTAACGCTCTTACTGAAACATCGTCTACGCAAAAATGTTATATTTGTGGCGCAACATCAAAAAAATTCAATTCCATTGACGAAATGATAAATAGAGAAGTAAAGAAGGAAAATTTACAATTCGGTATATCGGTACTACATGGTTGGATTCGTTTCTTCGAATGTATCCTACACTTAGCGTACAAGCTTCCAATAAAAAAATGACAAGCTCGCGGGGGGAATAAAGAAATAGTCTTGGAAAATAAACGTAGAATCCAAAACTTGTTCAGAGAAAAAACTGGGCTAATCATTGACAAACCTAAACCCGGGTTTGGTAATTCTAATGATGGAAATACAGCCAGGCGTTTCTTTGCCAATGCAGACCTGTCTGCAGAAATCACAAATATTGATGTAGATTTAATTAAAAAAATGCATATAGTATTAGTTGTAGTGTCATGTGGTCACGAAATTGATGTAGAAAAGTTCCGACAATTTTCATTAGATACAGCTAGACTTCTTGTACAAACATATCCATGGTACTGTATGCCTCCCACTGTCCACAAATTTCTCATTCACGGTCCTGAAATAATATCGGCTGCTTTATTGCCAATTGGTCAATTGACAGAAGAAGCGCAAGAAGCGCGCAACAAAGATTTTAAAAAATATCGTGAACATTATTCTCGAAAATGCAGCCGCGAAAAATGCAATCAGGATATTCTTAACCACTTTTTATTAAGTTCAGATCCCATAATAACCAGCAAGAGACGATTACCACAAAAAAATCGTCGATCTCTACCCAAAGAAGCATTAAACTTATTATTGCCTCCAGTTATAAATTGTGATGATCAAACTACACCGATCCAATCTGATGATGAATATGATAGTAGTGATACTACTTAGTTTACATTATCATTAACATGATGACTGCATTGCCGTATCATAAAAAATAAAAAGGTG
This sequence comes from Andrena minutula, assembly GCA_929113495.1. Classification (NCBI taxonomy): domain Eukaryota; kingdom Metazoa; phylum Arthropoda; class Insecta; order Hymenoptera; family Andrenidae; genus Andrena; species Andrena minutula. The sequence goes on along the minus strand of OV815995.1, from coordinate 31,467,272 downwards.
TTGCACTTATCGTACAAGTAGAACTGTTTCACAAATTGTGTTATTGAATATTTAGAAAAATGTATTAAATAAGGTTAAAAGAGCAATCTTTGGTTTTATTTACTTTAAAATAATCGTTTTTGATTAACCGGTTAACTGGCACGGCTTTTTTTATGATTCAAGCCCAAACTGGCAACATCGAAAAATTAAGTGAATCTCAAAGTTATTCCATTTGATCATATATGATACAGAATTGGCAGATTTGGCAGAATTTGCCAGATATTTTTTAATCATATATGATACATTGCCAGGTAATCGGTTACGATATTTAATTAACACAAGTTTCCACGGCGGCAGTGGTGGCTCTTTTAAATGAGTTTCGTACTCAGCGATCTCGAAAACTCCAGAATACCAAGTTTAGACCAAATCTGATATTTATTTGGCATACGTGTCCGCCATATTGGATCCGCCATTATGATTTTTGCCACTTTGACTTCAAATTCGTACTCAGCGATCTCGAAAACTCTAGAATACCAAGTTTAGACCATTTTTGAATAAATTGTAATTTTAGGGATTGGAGCAAAAACGAGCAAAATCTGAAAGTTAATCTTAGTTCTTTGATAATCAGAGATGATAACTGTGCAAACAACAATGCTTGATCGGACTTGGAAGTTAACTAAATGTTTAATTCTTTTTATATTGTGTGTGGTATGAGACCCTAAAAATCGGAGACACATCGAAATACAAAAGAATTTTGGCGTATTGGATCCGCCATTTTGTTTTTTACCACTTTGACTTCAAATTCGTACTTAGCGACCTCGAAAACTCTAGAATACCAAGTTTAGACCAACTCTGATATTTATTTGGCATACATGTCCGCCATATTGGATCCGCCATTTTGTTTTTGCCACTTTGACTGCAGATTCGTACTCAGCGACCTCGAAGACCCTAGAATACCAAGTTTAGACCAAATCTGATATTTTTTTGGCATACGCGTCCGCCATATTGGAGCCGCCATTTTGTTTTTTGTCATTTTTACTTCAGATTCGTAATCAGCGACCTCGAAAACACAAGAATACTCATTTTTGTAAATATCAAAGATTGCCTTCATATTTTCGCCGTGTTTCTGGGATTTCAACCCACTGTGCGCCCTGAGCCCGCTTTTGTCCTTCGAGACGAAACACATCCTTCTGCGAAAGTTTTCGCGTACTTGTCGGAAGTTGCCCATCACATTCTGCACTATCCCCGACGTAAACTGAATTCGTTGCTCTAATTCGTCCACCGTGGCCACGGGCGTTGAATAGACCAAATTCTTCATATGTCCCCAGTAAAGGAAATTAAGGGGATTGAAATCTGGAGACCGAGCAGGCCAAGCGATAGGTCCTTCTCGTCCAATTCATCTATTTCTGAAGTATGCATTTAAATGTTGGCGTACTATTACGGCGTAATGTGGTCCTGCACCGTCTTGCATGTACCACATGTCTCTTCGCACAATCAATGGCACATCTTCTAATAGAGCAGGCAATTGTGTCTGCAGGAATTCGAGATATCCTTGGCCTGTTAACCGACGAGAGAGAACAACAGGACCAATAATCTTGCCGCCAAGAATTCCTGCCCAAATATTCGTTGCAAATTGGCGCTGAGTATTTCATTCTAACAGCGCGTGTGGGTTTTCTTCTGCCCAGACGTGAGAATTACGTGTATTAACGGTGCCATAGCGGTTGAAGTTTGCTTCGTCGGAAAACAGTATCTTCGATAGGAAGCCTTCATCGGCTGTAATCATTTCCATCATCCATGTGGAAAAGTGAAAGCGGTTCTCGATATCACCCTCCTCTAATTCCTGCACCCGTTGCAAATGATACGGGTACAGTTGATTGTCTTTTAGAATTCTCCAGACAGTGGTACTGTTTACACGTTCCTCTGCCGCGATTCTTCGTGCGCTGGTCGAAGGGTTTTCCTTCATTCGTCGCATCACCCTCTCTTCGAGGTGCGGATCTCGTTGATCACGTCCCCCGGATCTGTTACCCGTAACAGAACCTGTATCGCGTAATCGTTGATACAGTCTAGTAAATATCCTTCTATCGGGCACATTTCTCCTTGGATATTTTTGACAATAAATGCGAAGTGCTTCAGAAGTACTAGCCTTCGCTTCACCGTGGCACATGAGCATGTCTGCGAGCTCCATGAACGAATATTGTCCTTCACACCACTACACACACCGTCACACACCACTTCACACACCAGTACACACACCGTCACACACCACACGCAGAATAAAGCCTAAAAAGAAAAGGAAAGAAATTTAAAAGGCCTAAGCTAAAGCTAAAACTGAAACTAAAACTGAAACTGAAACTAAAACTCTGACTAAATTCAAAAACACAGACTGCTTTCTACAATAGAAATACTTCTCGCCGATTGCAGCCTGTGGTCGCGTTGACGACAGTCGTCAAACTGAGGAGAACTTGGCCAAATCCCTGCGCGATGGAAACGAAAAATGTTACGAATAAACAACCTACATACAATGTATCGCTACACCTTCGCCGAATGGCTCAAGCGATGATACACAGCTTATGCAATAAATTAAATTCTTTATTCTTCATGGAATCGATAGGTATGGCAGTGACACCAATGGATTCTCTATGTTTTTTCTAATCTTAACGAAGTTCATTTTCCATTATGCAAATCAATTTTTTATGTAAATTCCTTAATTATGGTCTACATTATGTCGTTTTTGGGGCCATTTTCATCCGGAAAACATAAGGAATCGATCGACGCCACTTTCGCAAAGATCTGATGAGAAATGCAGAATAATTTCAGATTCGTCGCTTTCTACTGCGCAACATTGTATGGCCCCCTGATCTCGAGCGTCGCGGTCGGAGGCCACGAAACTCAGCGCGGAACGGTCTCGTCGGGGGCATTGACTGGCCGTGCGAAACAGCTGTGATTCTCCAGTACAGGCACACGCGGGACTTATGTAAAATTAGCTTCGTTAAAAGTAATCCGATTTATATTACATTTGGTATGATTTTCATCGGAAAAACATAGGGAATCCATTGGTGTCACTGCCATACCTATCGATTCCATGAAGAATAAAGAATTTAATTTATCGCATAAGCTGTCTATCATCGCCTGAGCGACTCGGGGAAAGTGTAGCGATACATTGTATGTAGGTTGTTTATTCGTAACGTTGTTCGTGTCCTTCGCGCAGGGATTTGGCCAAGGTCTCCTCAGTTTGACGACTGTCGTCAACGCGAGCACAGACTGCAATCGGCGAGAAGTATTTCTATTGTAGAATGCAGTCTGCGTTTTTGAATTTAGTTAGAGTTTTAGATTAATTCTGGGTTTAGTTTCAGTTTCAGTTTTAGTTTTAGATTTAGCTTAGGTCCTTCAGATTTGTTTTTTTCTCTTTTTAAGTGTTTCTTCTGGGCGTGGTGTATGAAGTGGTATGTACGGGCGAATTTACTACGAAGGATGGACAATCGCGGTGCTTTGGATGGCCGTGTGGGTGATTTTTGAGGGCAATATTTTCAAAGGCAATGGCATTCATCCTCTCTACTTGAGAATCCCGTTGGGCGGGTTTTGATATGCCCTTGTGGATGTTTACGAGTAGGCAGGTTTAATGCCGAACAACGTTTGCGTTATTTCATAAATTATCGCAAGTACCGTATGTCACAGTTTCGGCGAGGTAGGTAAGTAAGTATGCGCTGTTACGTGAGGGCGTTAATTTTGAAAGAGACCGAGCATTGAATCTTTTCTCTTCACGCAACGCTTAACGACTTTAAAAGATAATTATAAATTTTAAATAATTAGATTATTATTAAATAAATCAGGAATAAATTTGAGGGCGGCCTTTGTCTACAACCCATACAGGTTGTCCAATCGGGATGTGGTATTTTGGTGGAGACTGGTTCGAAACAAAATGAGACGGATTTAAGTAAAATATTACCATGTATTACAAATAATCGCAAAAGGAAAATCAAGGTGGTACAAAAATGGGGAGTCAATACATGAGTTTCGATAAGAGTCGCAGATAACTCTTATTTACAAAAGCACGAATTGAACAATGTTGATCTGAGTTAAACGTAATACTTTACGGACGACCATTGACCGAGGGGAAACCCCACAACTCATTAAATAAGTTGGATCAATGATCACGCAGTGTTCTATTATTTCGATATGCACGGTTCAAGAAATTATCACAATATATAATTATACAAAAATAACAGAATTCGTAAAACGCAATACAGTAACGTAGTAAAGAAGACTTACCGATTCGGCGCAGAGATTGTTATTGGTATTAAAACGGCTTACTCTCAGTTTCTCAGTTAGGTTTTCGAAATGTTATCGCATCCGGCGTTCCAAGAACGTCTCACGGCGTCGGAAGACTCTCGTCGACAATTTTGCATGGGAATATGCCGTGGCGTGACAGGCTTGAAGCTGGATCAAATTATAACTATTGAGAATTTTCACAGATAATCGACTATCGATCAAGGCAAATTCCCATAACACACAATGGTTGGATCAATAGACAACATCTGCGAATTGGTTGCAGCAAAAATGAATTTTGAAAAAGTAACCGGCACGTAACAGCGCTCTACATGGCAATTCCGTCACGCATCCGCCGCCACTGCACGCCCCTTGTCTGGCCTGCCTCGCGCGGCCCGCTGTCCGTCGAGTTGCCGTCATTCAGGCTGATTCAGGCGATCCAGACGCCAATCTTTAACCATCGATAATTAATAAACGAAGCATTTTTAATAAGCTCAAAAATTTAATTTTTCTTAATATGTGGACTATTTTCATCAATATCTTTTGAACCGCTTAACAAATTAAAGATCCCATTATACATATTTGTTCATCATTTCAATATCTGTCATTTCGTACAAAGAACGACCAAATCGGGCACATTTAGCTCCAGATATGGTTTTTAAAGTGAAAAGATGTATAAAAATTGAAAAAATCACAATATCTTAAAAACTGTTCTATAAAAAAAAATTTAACCTTGATTTTCGGATTCAGCGGGAGAAAATCCATAAAAAGAGTCACCTCTCATCAAATGTACATTTTCAGTGTAAACTAGTGTTATCTGTAAATATATTAATTATTATAATATAAAAGCCACATTTTAATTATATACAACTTAACGTAGAACTTACTTACATAGAAATTATATAGAAATAGTGGCCTTTTGCTATAGTAAGTGTAGAGACTACATAATGTGTCCAAAGGAGGTGAGAGCATATGATAGAAAGTCTTGTGGCAGAAATTTAAAAAATGTTAATGGTAATTTAGCGAAAATGAACGAAGAGATTCCATATTTTTACTGGTGTTGGTTTTTTTTTTCCTGGGCGGTTTCCGGGCACTCAGTCCTATGGGACCATTGTGCCCGAGCCCGTACGGGCAGTCCTAGTTGGGAGGGCTTGCCACTAGGCCGGCCTCTCGTGCGAACTCGAGAAGCCCGCTTAGGGTTGTGTCCTCCAGGTTCGACGTGCGGTGGAAGGCAGCTCCCAGCAGTAACTGCCTTTGGGCCGCCATACCCTCGCACTGCGTCATTAGGTGGAGCGGCGTTTCGTCGTCCTCCCCGCACCGCGGGCACCTAGGTCCCTCACCGATCCCTAGGCGCGCCAGGTGTTTTCTCGTGTGCCAGTGTCCTGTGACCATCCCCACGAGTAGTCGCAGCTGCGACCTATCCAGGCGGCTGAGCGCCGCCCCTATCTTCTTTGAAGGCCGCTTCAGCAGAGCCTTCGCGTGTCTCATCTGTTGGGTCCGTTCCCAGAGTTGTTCGAGTTGCTGTCTGATCCAGCGACTCGTCCACTCCTTCACAGTCCCCATGGAGACACCTACGGTGCACGACGGGTCACGATCCAGATTACGCGCACCTTCTCGAGCCCTGACGTTTGCCCCTTCGTTTCCCTCGATTCCGGCATGCCCCGGAACCCATAGTAGACTGACGCGATTGCTGTTAGCCAATTGCGTCAGCGCGTCCACGCAGTCTAGCACCAGACTGGATCTCACCACCGTGTTGCGGAGGGATCCCAGTGCGGCCCGACTGTCGCTACAGATATAGATGTGCTTGCCCTCATAGCCCCTGTCCAGATTCAATCTGGCACAGGTCCTGATAGCCTGCACCTCCGCCTGAAAGACCGATACGTGTGGGCCCAGGGCGATGGATCTTTCCACCCTGGGCCTCTCCCCACATATCCCGGCTCCGGTTCCGGTTTTGGTTTTGGAACCATCTGTATACCAGATAAGTCCCCCCGGAGAGAGTAACTCCTTCTCGTTTTCTTCCCAGTCCTTCCTGCTTGGAAAGCGAACGACGAAGTTATGTTGGAAGCGGTAGGCTGGGTCACATTGGTCTCCTCCGCAGGCCAGAGCCTCGTACGAGTCCCTTACGTGCTGCAGGATCGCCGCGTGCCCATTCCCCGTGCCTTTCCATCTTCCCGCAAAGTGTATCCTCAGGGCAGCCTTCCTAGCCCCGGCCTCCGCAGCCAAGTGCGGCGGCGGCAGGTCCAGCAAGGCCCCCATCGCCAGGGTGGGAGTGGTGGGAAACGCACCCGTTATCCCCAGCAGTGCCAGGCGATACACCTTGCCCAATGTCCTCCTGTGGGTGTCCCTCCTCATGAAGGTCCACCATACCACTGAGGCGTATATTAGTTGGGGCTCCAGGATGGCTGTATAGGTGTTGGTTTAGTATAGTATAAAACTTCAAAAAAGGAAAAAAATACGCCAAGTACATGAAAAGATGAAAATCACAAAAATAGAAGATAATAATAATTACAAAATTAAAAAAAGATGTGAAATCAAAATGAGCTGCTAGTACATAAAGATGCTTTCCAACTGCGCTTTAGATGACACAACTACATATGCACAGCTAAAATTCCATTACTCATAATGGCTATTTATACAAAGAAAAAATGTATTAAATAATAATATGCAGATATATTTTTATACAAATAAATATTTTAATACGAATAAATATTTGATTCAAAATACTTGGCGCTGCGCAACCGAAAAAATGTTAATTGCCTTAGTATTAATAATTCACAACTCCATTACAATATAAAAAACATATACATACACATACTAGAAACGCAGTCAGATTTATTCTACATATATTTAATTCTAATGCCATACGTAGCATATGCACACGCACGCACCCACACATGCACGTACAAGAAAGAAAGAAAAGGATTAATGCAATTTATACATATTTATTGAGGTTAGCAACACCAATTCGGGGCGCAGCGCCAAGTATTTTGAATCAAATATTTATTCGTATTAAAATATTTATTTGTATAAAAATATATCTGCATATTATTATTTAATACATTTTTTCTTTGTATAAATAGCCATTATGAGTAATGGAATTTTAGCTGTGCATATGTAGTTGTGTCATCTAAAGCGCAGTTGGAAAGCATCTTTATGTACTAGCAGCTCATTTTGATTTCACATTGTCACGTCCCGGGTTAAGGATTTAAGGGGACAAATGACATGGTGGTTATTTACATAAAATCCAGGCGCGAATCTATAGTTCAGCGCACCGGGAGGCGAGGAAATCAGGTATTTAACGATGTAATTCTGCACACCAGCCTTTTCGATTGTCAGACGAGAAATGTGAAATTCTGCACGCTAATCGTCTCGAACGGCCGGGAGAATGTTAGATTCAGGGGATTGAAGATTTAGGGAAGGTCAGGCGAGAAATGTTTAATTCTGCACACTAACCATTTCGAACGTCAGACGAGAAATGTGATATTCTGCACACTAATCGTTTCGAACGGCAGGCGAGTAATGTTTAATTCTGCACACTGAGGATTTGGAGGAAATCAGGCGAGCAATGTTTAATTCTGCACACTAACCATTTCGAACGTCAGGCGAGAAATGTGAAATTCTGCACACTAATCGTTTCGAACGGCAGGCGAGTAATGTTTAATTCTTCACACTGAGGATTCAAGGAAAGACAGGCGAGTAATGTTCAATTCTGCACACTAACCATTTCGAACGTCAGGCGAGTAATGTTTAATTCTGCACACTAATCGACCGGGGAAGGTTTAATGAACTGGTTTGTATTGGGGAGGCACCCGTTAGAGCACTTGTTTTGGTTTGCTTAGGTAATCGGATTTACCGTTGCATTATTGTAAAAGACACATGTAATAACTTCGCGAAATTCGACTAGTCATACGGTTAAGCGAAACCTATACGAAAGTAAGTTAGTAAACACCGTAATGCTTTCCGCGGTCGTTGCCCGTAATCAGCTGTTCCGACAGCCTGTTTGGATTCAGGGATCTTCGTAACCGAAGGATTGACACAATAATTCGTAGCGTGATTTAAAGTTAAACTGTTTATTCACTTTGTATCTTTTTGGAAATATGCCATGCACTGTTATTGTGCTGGTTGTTAGATTTTATAATAACTGGTTGGTGATGAACATAACATTTATATAGTGTTTATGAGTTATAGGATATGAGTATGAACATGAAATAAAACATATGTTAATAAGCTAGAATGATTTAAGCAATAAGCGTCAATAAGACAATATAATATGATCGCAATGAGCGTTAATAAGCATTAAGAATAGCAATACAATATAATATGAGCGCAATAAGCGTTGCAATACGAAATAGTATGAAACAATGAGAATAAGAATAATTGATAGTGATGATGGTGATACACAGTGGTATTAATGGTAATTATAATCTCTTACAATTCTTGATGATTGAAGATGGGTGAATTTAGTTTAAATAACACTTTGGCGAGCGTGTACTTTCGCTCCTGGTATTTCGTCGAAAGAGAGCGTGTCCCTTCGATCCTGGTATTTCGGCGAAAAAGGACCTCTGTCTCGGGGCCCTTGTATTTATATGATTTTACAAGGGGTTGCGGGGTGTACGCGCGGTATGGACTTTGATCCGTTTATGTAATATTTTACGGTATGAAGGGGGGTGCACAGTACGCACCTTGACCTGATTAGGAACATGCGTCGCATTAACTTTTGGGGGTTTTTGTAGGGGGGGGTTTTGTACTTACCTTATTAATTGAAACAATAATTCAGTCTCCTATGTAGTGCAAAAACTCGTGATATTCCAAATTCGGACAACTTACTTTATTTGACACTTAGCACTTGGTAGGTTATAAAATTCAAAATAGTATATATAAGTATGTATGTACAATGACGGACGACGATCCCTGCCGAATAATCCCGAGAGTCGACGAAAGAAGAACGAACATGTTTTGGCTGAAGGTGTGTGTGTAACGCGTATATACGTATTATGTTGACCAAAAATTTCTTGGAGAAGAAGGAGAAAAACCTTATCGGAACTGACCGATCCATGAAACGATATTACGATATCTCTGTCATGCGTGGACCGATTTTATTGAAATTGGTCTTGTTCGAAAGCCGATATACGGTTTACATAAGAAAAATGTCTTTAAATTTACAAAATATTGCAGGCGTGATGAGATATTAATATATAAATATCAGAATTAGGTTAGAGAGGCTCTGCGACGAGTAAAGGTACACGGTAGCGACATCAACATATAGGGTATTTTTCATGTACTTGGCGTCGAGACGCTGCCGCGTCTCTAGATAATTGGTGTCGTGCATGACAATGCACAGAACATTTGTTCAGCGATAAATTTATTACCAAATGTGCAATATAGTGTTTCCTGCGCTGCTCATACATTACAGTTGTGTATAAAGGACGCGCTGAACAGTGTGCCTAGATTTGATGAAGTGATTAAAAAGGGGGCTAAAATAGTCCAACATTTTAAGCACTCAACAGTAGCCAGAACCGCGTTGCAAAATAAGCAACAACAATTACAATTACAAGAACTGAAACTTATACAATCATGTCCCACAAGATGGAATTCAACATATTATATGTGTGACCGCTTAGTACTTAATAGGGATGCAATTATTTCGGTTTTAAGTGACAGGCAAGTCACAACATTAAATGTTGCGCTAAAATTAGAAATGCAAGTGCAGGATTGGATTACATTAGATGAAATTATTAAAATTTTAGAACCAATTGAATTAGATACAAAAGAGTTATGTTCTGACAAAAAAGTTACAATATCTTTAGTTCTCCCGATTATGCACGGATTAATAAATAATCATTTAAATAATAACAATGCCGAGAGTGACCATTGTCGACAATTTAAAAATTCATTACAAATATCCCTCAAAGATAGATTTGCGTTGGTGACAGATTCGGAAAATGTACACTCTATTGTATCTTTCCTTGATCCACGCAGTAAACAGTTAAGATTTGAAACAGCCGCTATAAAAACAAATGTACACAATTATATAAAAAATATATTGAGCAATGTTACTGCAAATGAAAATAACACATCCAATCCTGTTCCATCTGCATCAGATATTATCTATCAAAATCGTAACATAAATGTCACATCTGAATTTGACATGTATTTAGAAATATATCAAATTAACCATAATTCGTGTCCATTCTGATAAGCCGTTCGATTGTATTCGATTTTCACAGCATCTTTGTCCAGATATTGTATCAATTCCTTAGGCGGCCGAAGATTCCCAAAGCTATCGAAATATATAGCTCGACATCCTCTCTTCGCATACGCTACCCAATGAGTTCCCGACCCCTCGACATTGTCCAAATTTACGATACCGCTCTCGTTTCGACGTACTCCTCCAGCTGGTAGCGCGTTGCGCATAAAAACACCTCTAAAGAATGGAATATGCATACGTTTTGCCAACTCAGCCAATTGCACATCGGTAGTTATGCCTACAGGCATTTTTATTTTCTTTTCGACGTTTTTTTTTTCGTTTCGATATTCCCTGTCCGCGCTTGTACGGTGTGAGATAAAGTCCGCGACCTTCCATGGAGCGATTATGACGCTGCATTTCCTGCAGCTGATGTTGCACCGCCTTACTATCGTTTACCACCTTGGCTATCCCCGCCGCTCCACCAGCTAATGATCCGAGAACACCTAGCAGCGGGAGAAGTGGTAATATACCACCCCGTTTTGCCACCGGAAGAATCCGCTTCTTTTTCGCTGCTCTCTTCGTAGTAGTTCTGTGGGATTTTGTTTTCACCCCATTCCGATTTTCGTCTTGGCTTTCGTAGCTGCCCAAACAGCTGTCGCAGCACCTCTTTCACCCAGAGTCGAGTCTCGCGTAACGATGCGTTTTCGCGCTTTGTCAGCGAGTACGTTATCTGCCAAGTGCCTTTCGTCGAGGTCGTTGCTACGCGTATACGCAATATCGTGTTCGCGACACGCGGCGTCCAACGGATTGATACCTTGATCCCCTCTAGCCAATCGTTTTGTCAGATGAGTTCCTGGACCACAAAACTGATATCCCGGAATATGCAATTCGAAAGGTAGCGCGTTTATCGCCCGATTTAATAAACCACGACCTTTCTTCACTCTCGTCGGCGATATTCGTTGCAGTTTTTAATCAATGGTGCTGGACCGTCGATATGCGTTCGCTGCCAAGGGCGATTATAATGTTCCAAGCACCGACGATACTGCTGCACCTCAGAATCGGCTTTTATATGCTCGGGGAGCCTGTCCCACAACTGATCAATGTGTCTTTCAAACTCTCTGAGTAGAATAATCTTTGGTATATATTTCAACTGCTCAGAGGTTCGGTCTCGAATATCGCAATTATCCGACAGGATCAGAAGCATTTTGAATACTGAGGTGTTTTCGCTTCGGCGCGGACCTATAAATAGGAGGTGTCGTCGCTTCGAAAATCAGTTTTCACAGTTCACATCGAGGATGCGATTCGTGCGACAACCTGTAAGGATACGCGTGACAAATTTTGACGATAAATCGGAAATGATGTCACCGAATTCGAAGCGTAGACACGGTAGCATGCTACCAAACACTATCCGCTGTGTTATTTGCGGTCCATCGAATTGTGGAAAAACCAACGTGTGGGTGAGCTTGTTGGAAAGTCCATACGGTGTCCGCTTCGAGAACGTGTACGTGTATTCCAAGTCGCTGCAACAGCCGAAATATCAATATTTGGAGAATTTATTGACTCCGATAGATGAAATTGGCTACTTTACGTTTTCGAATAACAGTGACGTCATCCCACCGAGCGAATCGCTTCCGAATTCTTTTTTTATCTTTGATGACGTGGCATGTGACAAACAAAATACGATACGAGAGTACTTTGCAATGGGGCGTCACTCGAACGTTGACTGCTTCTATTTCTGTCAGACGTATGCAAAGATTCCCAAACATCTTATACGCGATAATGCGAATCTGTTGATTCTGTTTAAGCAGGATGGTACCAACTTGAAACATGTGTACAACGATCACGTAAACACCGATATGTCATACGAGGATTTCTGCGCGTTGTGTCGTAATTGTTGGCAACGAGAGTATGGTTTCGTGGTAATAAACAAGGATAGCGCGATGTCCAATGGACGTTATAGAACGGGATTTAACGAGTTTGCCATACCGTGAGATGGTCAATCGCTGTGAACACGTCGATGAGAAAGCAACGTCTGCGGTACAACGATGATGATTGATATCGATAGTCTGGAGGTTAAGGATCGCGGGAGGATAGCGAAGGAAATTACAAAAACTAGTGCAGCCATTCGCAAGAAACACTTGGCTTTGAAGACTGGCAAGATGGAGGAAGATATCGCGTTGGAGAGACACTTTAAACCTATCGTCGAACCCTTGAAACATACAGGGTGTCCCAGAATTGATGTACATCCCAGAACATGCAATATCCTGATGGAAAAAGACATCGAAAAGTCCTTAACCGTTTTGGGATCCGGGGTTTCGTTTTCGAGATATTAAGAAAAAACCCCGACCAATCAGAGCGCGAGCATTCCGTTGGAGCTCCCGCGCTAGCGTGGCCGCGCGCCGGGCCGCGCTGCGACTACGAACAAGCAAGGCGGCATGCATCGCAGGAAATTGCGTAGAATGGCAAATGAAAAAGACGTAACAAAAAATCTAACCTTTTGCCATGGTTTGTTTGCCATTTAAAGTGAATAATGAATGAAGGATGAATGGATGAAAATCATATGTAACGTAAAAGGACAAATACAGAGTTGTTGTTTTTTTTTAGAAGAATCGAAAATACTAATTATTTGGAGTGAGAGGATAAAGGACATGTAAATTTCCTTTTCTAATAACGTACACACGAAAAGGTAAGGCAACAGGGAACGAGTGAAAAGTGATCGTAGTTCGTTATTGTGACAAAAATCCGTAGTTCAATAACAGCCAACACTGGTTGTTGATAATGAATAAGTCCGTTTAAAAACTGGGAAGAAAAATTTGCGTACGGAAATTTGGAGAGTTATCGCCGGAAATAAACTATAGCATGCGTTAAATTTAAAAAATATTAGTCGCCAATAATGTAATTAAAACTCACCCGTTCGGAAATTCACCTGCAGCTTGAAAACCTGTGTCATTAGGTCACTGAACCGATCCTGGTCATCGACAGACGCGCCGAGGGTACAGCTGATTTCAGGTACACGACACCATCCAAAGTTAAGGGTCGAAACGTCAAGTGCGTCCGGGCCGCACATGTACCGAAGTCACTTCACTGTACGCCTACTAACACTGATCACTTAATGTATTATTAGAACGTGTTCTTTCTACGTTATAATGAATTTTTACTTGGCGTTCGCAGCCGTGAGTATTCACGCGCACATTCTCACGCTGCAGCACTTGCGTCCCCGTTGTTCGGGGGGTACACCCAGAACATCGCGTAATACTCTCGAGCAGTGAACATTTCTGCGACGTGATTGCTTTCTGACTGACAAGATTTTTTCCAGGCGACTTCTTCTACCCCCAAATAGTTTCTCTCGTTCCATTATGAGTTGAACCCCACCAGGCCAAGAGGCTTCAGGTAGAAAGAAGCCAGCACATTTTCGAAACACATGTGCTGGGCAGAAGTGCGACGAACGGGCTATCGTGCTCTTTTACAAAGGTCCGCGTTCCGTCCTTTCACTGCCAATGTGCCCAGTGCTTCGAGGTAGGCAGTAGACACCACGTGTTTTGGTTCGAAAGGGTCCGAAGAGAAGAGAAACAGAAAGTCTTCGAGTTGCTATACAGAAGAAAATCCTGTTTCCTGTTTCCCTTTTCCGATACCCTGAGTTCACGTCTGCTACGAGGCGGAACCAACTAAGCCATAAATTACCCAAAACTGTAGGAAACCGTTGTCTACCGCGACCCTAGCGAAATGCTCTGGCCGAACAGCCTGATTAATTTTTGGGAACTAGCAATTAAAAAGTATTATTTAACATCAATACGGCTCGCGAAGAGACACAGGAAGAAAGAGAGCATGTAGTTCGCTGACTGCACGTAGTCCGGCCTGCTTCGTCCTACCTTCCAATTAAAGACGGATCCCTTATCTCTCGAGTATAAACACGCGCTCGAATTTCAAAACAAAAGCACGCGTCGACGTATTCCGTGCGAGAGATGGTGGGCCTTGAGGTCCGATTGGTCCCGAACTAACCAATCGGGCCTGCTTATCTCTCGTGTCTAAACACGCGCTCGAATTTCAAAACAAAAGCACGCGTCGACGTATTCCGTGCGAGAGATGGTGGGCCTTGAGGTCCGATTGGTCCCGAACTAACCAATCGGGCCTGCTTATCTCTCGTGTCTAAACACGCGCTCGAATTTCAAAACAAAAGCACGCGTCGACGTATTCCGTGCGAGAGATGGTGGGCCTTGAGGTCCGATTGGTCCCGAACTAACCAATCGGGCCTGCTTATCTCTCGTGTCTAAACACGCGCTCGAATTTCAAAACAAAAGCACGCGTCGACGTATTCCGTGCAAGAGATGGTGGGCCTTGAGGTCCGATTGGCCCCAAACTAACCAATCGGGCCTGCTTATCTCTCGTGTCTAAACACGCGCTCGAATTTCAAAACAAAAGCACGCGTCGACGTATTCCGTGCGAGAGATGGTGGGCCTTGAGGTCCGATTGGCCCCAAACTAACCAATCGGGCCTGCTTATCTTTCGTGTCTAAACTCGCGCTCGAATTTCAAAACAAAAGCACGCGTCGACGTATTCCGTGCGAGAGAAGGTGGGCCTTGGGGAGGAGATATTACTGTGAAGAGGGCCTCTTCAGAACAGTGGCCGTTTGGGAGGGATGCAGGGCAGATTGGTTAGTTCGGGACCAATCGGACCTCAAGGCCCACCATCTCTCGCACGGAATACGTCGACGCGTGCTTTTGTTTTGAAATTCGAGCGCGTGTTTATACTCGAGAGATAAGGGATCCGTCTTTAATTGGAAGGTAGGACGAAACAGGCCGGACTACGTGCAGTCAGCGAACTACATGCTCTCTTTCTTCCTGTGTCTCTTCGCGAGCCGTATTGATGTTAAATAATACTTTTTAATTGCTAGTTCCCAAAAATTAATCAGGCTGTTCGGCCAGAGCATTTCGCTAGGGTCGCGGTAGACAACGGTTTCCTACAGTTTTGGGTAATTTATGGCTTAGTTGGTTCCGCCTCGTAGCAGACGTGAACTCAGGGTATCGGAAAAGGGAAACAGGAAACAGGATTTTCTTCTGTATAGCAACTCGAAGACTTTCTGTTTCTCTTCTCTTCGGACCCTTTCGAACCAAAACACGTGGTGTCTACTGCCTACCTCGAAGCACTGGGCACATTGGCAGTGAAAGGACGGAACGCGGACCTTTGTAAAAGAGCACGATAGCCCGTTCGTCGCACTTCTGCCCAGCACATGTGTTTCGAAAATGTGCTGGCTTCTTTCTACCTGAAGCCTCTTGGCCTGGTGGGGTTCAACTCATAATGGAACGAGAGAAACTATTTGGGGGTAGAAGAAATCGCCTGGAAAAAATCTTGTCAGTCAGAAAGCAATCACGTCGCAGAAATGTTCACTGCTCGAGAGTATTACGCGATGTTCTGGGTGTACCCCCCGAACAACGAGGACGCAAGTGCTGCAGCGTGAGAATGTGCGCGTGAATACTCACGGCTCCGAACGCCAAGTAAAAATTCATTTCCATCAATTTTTATAACGTAGAAAGAACACGTTCTAATAATACATTAAGTGATCAGTGTTAGTAGGCGTACAGTGAAGTGATTTCGGTACATGTGCGGCCCGGACGCACTTGACGTTTCGACCCTTAACTTTGGATGGTGTCGTGTACCTGAAATCAGCTGTACACTCGGCGCGTCTGTCGATGACCAGGTTCGGTTCAGTGACCTAATGACACAGGTTTTCAAGCTGCAGGTGAATTTCCGAACGGGTGAGTTTTAATTACATTATTGGCGACTAATATTTTTTAAATTTAACGCAGGCTATGGTTTATTTCCGGCGATAACTCTCCAAATTTCCGTACGCAAATTTTTCTTCCCAGTTTTTAAACGGACTTATTCATTATCAACAACCAGTGTTGGCTGTTATTGAACTACGGATTTTTGTCACAATAACGAACTACGATCACTTTTCACTCGTTCCCTGTTGCCTTACCTTTTCGTGTGTACGTTATTAGAATAGGAAATTTACATGTTCTTTATCCTCTCACTCCAAATAATTAGTATTTTCGATTCTTCTAAAAAAAAACAACAACTCTGTATTTGTCCTTTTACGTTACATATGATTTTCATCCATTCATCCTTCATTCATTATTCACTTTAAATGGCAAACAAACCATGGCAAAAGGTTAGATTTTTTGTTACGTCTTTTTCATTTGCCATTCTACGCAATTTCCTGCGATGCATGCCGCCTTGCTTGTTCGTAGTCGCAGCGCGGCCCGGCGCGCGGCCACGCTAGCGCGGGAGCTCCAACGGAAAGCTCGCGCTCTGATTGGTCGGGGTTTTTTCTTAATATCTCGAAAACGAAACCCCGGATCCCAAAACGGTTAAAGACTTTTCGATGTCTTTTTCCATCAGGATATTGCATGTTCCGGGATGTACATCAATTCTGGGACACCCTGTATAGTGAAAAATACCACAGAGACAGACACGTTATCACCAGTGAGCATTGACGTTGAAGAGAATGAAACATTAACGCCTAAAACAAAAATTCATCCGAAATGGAACACATCGACGTTGAAGAGAAAGAGGAAATCGCGCGCGTCAGCGGATTATTCACTCGTAACCTCCACACCAGTTCAATCGAAACGGAAACGACAGAATACTACGTTAAACGAGCCTCCGGTCCCTATCACACCAATAAATACAATTCCTTCTGTACAATTGCTCTCAGCCATTGATGATGGTGATGGTGATTATGATGATGACGTTTTCGAAACTTCTCCCAATGAGTCATTTGTGACATCTATTAGACAACAACTTCAAACATTCGAGGGACAAGAAGCGCTTCGCAGTTATTTCGGTCCGCTGGGGCAAAAATACATGGATGTAATCCTAAGTGAGGATAAAGATAAGACCATAGACTATGTATACCGTGTATACTTTACCGATAATAAGAAGATGATGCTTGGGAATAAGGCTTTCGATATGGACAAGGATGATGATATACTCATCGATGGTGTAAGATACAAGGGAACGCCCGGCCTTTACGAACTGATTTTCAAGAAAAATCCAAATGATGCTGTATACACCGAGGCCGATAAACAAAAATACAAAAGTATACTGCTCGCGACAAACGCTCACAGACACAAACATGGTGATCGCAATCGCATATTGAGCAACAGGGGATACAAGTACAAACATGTAATTGCACCGCTAGTCCCCAGTTCATCGGCTAAAAGGACAGGGAAAGGTCTAAGGACACCACGACTCATGACGGTAAACGATAACAAGATCGATTACGTGTACTGGGACGATCCCAACGAGCTGGTCGATAGACTTAGATTGCTCATTGCATCGCGCGCGGCAGGTCACACGGGTCTCGATAACGAAATCGCATCCATCCAGGAGGATCTTCGCGAGGCGGGTCACATTGCATAAATTAAACCGCACGCCGATGACGCGCACTGTATGCATCGAGATGCCGATCAACAAATTTGGGGTGTCGCTCGAGAAGAGTGGAACAGCTGGAATGGACTACTACAAATGGAACGGTTTGCTTCGAAATTACATGCGAGATAACGCTCTTTGCATAACCGGTGTTGACTTTGATGCAAAATCACGCAAGATACGACGGGTAGCGCATCCCACAGCTGACACCGATGCAGTCAATAAACTGTATATGGAAAAAAGCATTAAACTTTTGACAGAGCAACAGGAAGAATTAGAGAGGAAGCTGGTCGTGTTTCAGAGAGATATGCTGACGTTGCAAAACAGCGTTCTAAAGATATCGCAGGCGTCGAATTCTATCCCGCAGCAGCGCTGCGAAGGAGAATCGTGCGAGACAGTTGATCTTGTCCAGAATTTCGTCGGACCGATGAGGAGCACATAATGCGCGTACACGATAATTATTTAATCATTCGTGTCGAAGACACCTCTGTGATCAAACATGCCACCATTATCGACATCCAAGAGTAAAGAAAACCATGGTCGCAAGAAGCGACAACTCGTTGTGGAATTGCACGCTCCAGCTCGAAGACATTTCCCGCGGAGGCGCGTCATAGTGCACGGATACGACGATCTATGGCAAGCTGACGTTGTAGAAATGCGTCCTTACTCACGATTCAACCAAGGTCACCACTACATACTCACCATCATCGATGTGCTGAGCAAGTATGCCTGGGCGATGGCGTTGAAGACTAAAAGTGGCGCTGAGGTGACTAAAGCGTTTGCAAAGATATTTAGAGATCGATATCCGAAAAATTTGCAAACCGATCAAGGAAAAGAATTTTACAACGCTGATGTGCAGAAACTATTGGCAAAGCGTGACATTAATCATTATTCGACGCATTCGGTGATGAAAGCCTCCTTCGTGGAACGTTTCAATCGAACTTTGAAGAACAATATGTGGAAAATGTTTACGCTCAATGGAACCTACAGATGGATCGATTTGCTATCAAGTCTTCTCGCAGAGTATAACGCGTGAAAACATAGAACCATCAAAATGCGTCCTTGCGATGTTACCCCTGCGATCGCCGACAAGCTGCTAACCACCGTATACAACAACGTAAAGATCGCCGCTCCAGCGAGATTCAAGTTGGGTGAGTTTGTGCGCGTAAGCAAATTTAAAACCATCTTCGATAAAGGCTATATAACCGATAAACGCCAAATTGGACAACGGAGGTGTTTAAGATAGCCAAAGTACAAGCAACTGATCCCGCAACGTATCTGCTCGTCGATTCCTGTGGAAAGCCTGTTGCTGGAGGATTCTATGAACACGAGCTGCAACGCGTCACCGATCCTAATGTGTATCTAGTGGAAAAAGTCTTACGTAGGAAGGGGGATAAGGTGTACGTCAAGTGGTTGGGGTTTGATAAATCACACAATTCTTGGATAAATAAAAATAATGTATTGTAAAAATAATAATATATGATTCAATAAATACATATACATGTGCGAACATTTATTTTTTTTTATACAATAATTCCTCCATTTAGAATCCAGTTAATATATAATAACACATATGCAATAATTCCACTATTTATAATAATTTCCATACATGTGCGAAGATTATTATACAATAAATACAATAGTTTCTATGTCACAAGGGTATATTATAATGTCCCCAGGGCAGAGTGTCGGTCGAATCGGGTACGATATACCGCTTGTCGTCGTGCGGACTTAGAGCGATTTTGGATTCCGAAATGGTGTACACTTTGTGCAATTTAGACCGTATGCACGATTGTGTGCGAACCATTTCGATCTCCCTTTCCAAGCACTGCGCGTAGTCGTCGAAAGTTATCGTTCTGGCTATGACGTTGGTCTTGACGCCTTTCGCTTTATTTGTATCTTTTTACCATCTACGCGAAGTGCGTACATTTTCGCTCTAAGACCTACGAATTCGATCATTATCGCACCGTTATTTTCATCCTTCATCAGCCCTGGAACCTTCTTATTCAAGCGTGGCATATTATATGCATTGTCGATGGGATAATCACTGGTGTCGAATCTGTCGATATTGTGCTTCATAGATTCATAGATATCGCCGCATCGAATGTGATAAATGAGGCTGTCTGTGTCTGTGTATAGAATTTTACAATTTGTTCCGTGCTTGGGCGACATGTACTCGTGGTGAAATTCGTACAAACAAATTTTTCATATGTCCAGAATGCACATACCCACGCATATCGGTTTGTTGAATTTCACCTCGAGTTTTCGCAATTCAACGGCTATTAATTTTTCCGAAAAAACATTGCTGCTGTGGAAATTCGGTTTCGCGATCATTGCCTCCGCGCCATATCGCCCTTCCCAATGCGTTAAGAGTTTTACATCCACATGATTTCGCACATTTTCCATGGTTTTACCGAATACTGCGTTGTTCATCAATTTGTACAAATTTTTTTCAAAGTCGTTTGTCGCGCTTGTTCTAAACCCTGTGTTGAGTTCGATGTAATCGCGGAGCCAGGGGGATTGAGCGAATTGAAAGTGTTATCTTTGTAATACGAAGACCGTGAGGCATGCACTGCTGCAGGTTGCGATAATGAATAACGTAACGCTGCTTATCATATACCGTCGCGAGTAACTTGTCCTGTCTGCTGCCAGGTGGTTTGGCACGCGTCGGACAGAACGGTAGATCGGCATGAATGTTGTGAAGACGTTGCGGATATTCCAGATCTACCTCGAGAATGTACCCCGTGGGCGAATCGACACCGATTGAAGACACATTAAAATTTGCGACATCTTCGACCCATTGAAATTTACCATGTGGCAGAGGCTGACACATTGCCCACCCATACAAATTATTCACGTCAAAGTACATCAAGTACGATGACTCTTCCGATGCGTCGTAAGATGACATGTACTTGTTATTGGCATGTGCGTATCTTCCGGAACATTGACTTAAACCCCCGCGTATACCGCGTTCGACAAACATGACCATATCGACGTCTGTGAGCAATTCAGTAGTAAAGATAGGCCGATTCCAACGCAAATTTGAGTTTGAAGGCCATTCCCCCTCCCCTCCCCCGACCTTGAAACTCGAATTTGAGTTTTAAAGTCGGTGGAAAATTCCCCGCGGCGGCTCGGGCGGCGGACGGCGCGTGGCCGGGGCGGCGGGTGACGTCATCGAGATCGGGCGGCAGCGGATGACATCATCGAGATGGCGGAATATGGTGGGGGGTTATAGCGCGAGGACCGATATCAAATCAATCGATAACCGAAACGATACCGAAACCGCCGCATCGAGGAGGAGTGCCTGACTGTCGGTAAGGAAGGAAATATTAATTTAAAATATTAATATAAATGAAAAAACAGAATCACAGGCGACGGGGCTCGAACTCAAGACCTCCGCGGTACGAGTCAGCCGCCTGACCAACTCCCCCAACGTCGGCTCTCTAACATCAGTCTTTAATGAATGGTATATATGCCGAGCGTCACCAAGCATTCGTTTTTCATCGGATAACGTCGGGAAAGATCGGCTTTTTAAACACCGCGTCTTCGGATAGATGAGAAAGAGACAGAGCATGCATTTTAAAGCTAAAATTCTGAGGGAGGGAAAGAGACAGCACTACATGGTGGTACAATCGCATGCATTAGGAGGGAAAGAGACAGAGCATTATTTTAAAGCTAAATTCTAGGAGGGAAAGAGAGAGTAATACATAGGGGATAGAATCGCATGCATTCTAAAGCTAACAGTATTTCAAAGGGTTCCGATTTAACGTCGCCGCGTATCGCGCGATAGCATGCGTAATTCGACTCCTCTGGAGCAGTCGCGCGGGATGATATCATTTGATGGCGCGAAGAACGCTCGAACGAAACAGAATTAGCGCGAATCATAGAAAGAATTATGCAGCGTCAGCAAATCTTAAAGTTAGGTGGCAAGGAGGATGACGGGTAAATAAAATTGAGAAATTATATATATTTATAATTATATATATAATATATATATTATAATTATATATATATATATATATATATATATATATATATATATATATATATTGTTACAAATCATAAAATTAAAAGAATATAATTTACCATTTTTTACTACGAGCATCATCCACAATATGATTGAGAGTACAATCACATTTTATTCTAGAGCTAACAGTATTCTAAAGCGTTCCGATTTAACGTCGCAGCGTCTCACGTGATCGTATGTAACTTGAGTCCCCTGGAGCAGCCGTGTAGGGTGACGACATTTGACAGCGCGAAGAACGCTCGAATCATAGAAAGAATTATGTGGTGTCAGCAGAAATTTTTTTCCATTCCAATATGTGATGGAAATTTTTTCCCCAACACAGAGAAATAATAATTTTTTAATCACCGATATATAACGAACTATTATGTAGCAAACAGATATATTTTTTCCGAACCATTATGTAGCCAGCATTCTAAAGTTAACAAGTTTTTAAAACGTTCTGATTTAACGTTGCAGCGTATCGCACGATCGTGTGTAATTTGACTCCTCTGGAGCAGCCGCGCGGGATGATATCATTTGGCAGCGAGATGAAGACACGAACAAAATATAATACTTTTTTCGGAAACGTCGAATCTCAGAATTAGGTGGCAAAGAGAGAAGGAGAATGATGGGTGAATAAAATTGAGAAATAATATAGAATAATACAAGCACAAATATAAAAATATAAAATACAATACAATAAATTAATAAAATAAAAATATAAAAACATAATATAAAAATAGAATATAAATAGAATATAAAAATAAAAAATAAAAATATAAAAAACATTATAAAAAGAAAAAATATAGGAATAACAATAATAATAATTTAATTTATTATCCACTTTTGTGTTACAATTTAACGATCCTATACTCTTTCCATTTCATTCCCGTGATTGTGTCAATGTAAGTCCTACCGTTCTAATGTATCCTGCTGAGTCACAACAATTTTTTCTATTTCACAAGTGTTTCCTAATCTATTTTATGTTGCATAATCTTCTTTTATCATTTTCCTGTTCTTCCCATATTTTCCTTCTCCCTATTATCTCCCGTAGAATAGCCAAGTTTCATTCCATTTCATTCCCGTGATTGTGTCAATGTAAGTCCTACCGTTCTAATGTATCCTGCTGAGTCACAACAATTTTTTCTATTTTACAAGTGTTTCCTAATCTATTTTATGTTGCATAATCTTCTTTTATCATTTTCCTGCTCTTCCCATCTTTTCCTTCTCCCTATTATCTCCCGTAGAATAGCCAAGTTTGTCCCTGCTCCTCTAATTACCTCTTTCCAATTCCTGTCACTCTCTCCACTTACTTCACATGCTTTAATCATGTATTTCACTGTTTCTTCCTCTTTCTTACAAAGCCTACATGTTCTTTCTTCTTTCGATAGCCAATATTTGTATGCTCTTCTTTCACTACCCTGTATGAATTTTCCTATCCTTTCTAATTCTCCTCTCCTTTTTTCTTTTTTTCACCCATAAGTATTTCAGCTTATTTCCTGGTTTCCTTGCCACCTCCCTTAATTCTCTTAGGAACTTTGACTCTTTTATTTTCATCTCTCTCTTTCTTGTTCTTGATTGTATTTACTTATCTGCTCTATTTTGGTCCACACATCTTCCCCATTTAATCTTCTTCTTCTTTTCCATTCTTCATTTGACCATCCTCTCCATTCCAAGAATTTGATTCTTATTCTTTCCCTTTTCGTTACTTCATTTCCTCTCATTAATATTCTCCCACGTTCTTCCTATCCTTCTTCCGAGTTTATTAACCTCTCTTCACAGCTCATTTCCCTTACTCACATTTTTAATTTCTTTCTCTTCATGTTTCTTTTAACAGCCAGTATGTTGGTGTTGATCTCTCCAATTTCATTATCCACCGTATGTATTCCGCCTGCAATTTTTCTATTTCGTCATACCTTCTCCATCCCCATATCTCTGTTCCATACGCCACGGTGCTTCTAACTAGCGCATGATACAGTTTCGTTCTTCTTTCAAAGTCATCTCTGAATAATCTTTCTCCAATCCCCCACATACTTTTCCTAGTGTCATATCCGCTTTCCTAACTACCTTCTTAATATGGTCTGTATCCTTGTTGTTCTCTCTCTCTCTCTCTCGCTCTCTCTCTCTCTCCCACTGTATAACCTAAATATTCCAGTTCTCTTACTCTTTCTATTTCTTCTTCATTTCAACGAAATCTTTCCTCATTTCTTCTTCCTCTGGCTTTCCTGCATATCATTTTCTTAGACTTTTGCACATTTAACTCCAAGCATTTCTTATTTATGTATCTCTCGAATCTCTTTATCATATTCTTCAGCCCCTGTGCATTATTTACCATTAACACAACATCATCCGCGTATGAAATTGTCCAAATTTTCCTTCTACCTATTAGGACTCCTCCTTCCTGTTCTTTGGTCATTTCTTTTTTCCAGGTCTGCAAATGCGACATTGAAAAGTGTCGCGCTTAACGGGCACCCATGTCGAACACACTTTCCTGTTAAAAACTTTCCTATCAGTTCCCTCTTCACTCTTAAATTGCGTATAGTTCTGTCGTACATTTCCTATATCCTTATTCTTAGATGTTCGCCTACTCCTTCTTCTTAAAGCTTTTTCCAAATTTCTTCCCTTTCTATCTATCAAATGCTCCCTTCATATCCGTGAAAAACAGGTATAGCTTCCCTCATTTTTTTTTTAGGTTTCTATATCTATAGCCGTTTTAACTGCCACTATTGCGTCTACTGTTCCTCTCCTTGTCCTGAATCCCATCTGCGTATCGTTTAATATCCCATTTTCCCATTTGTTCTTCTAATCTTCTCCTTAGAATTTCTGCATATATCTTATAACTTGTATCCATCAAAGTTATGCCCCTATAGTTTTAAATCATAACCCTTTCTCCTCTTTTTGAACATCGGACTTATTATTCCTTCTTTCCATTCTTCCAGAAAGTTCCCCTTTCTTCCATGTTCTGTTTATCACATTTGTTAGATTACCTATAGTTATGAAGATGATTGCGTCCTCGATGTTAATTTTAAGATATAATTTAAATGCAGGAGTTTAAATTTTAAGTCAGTCAGACTTATAATATCTTATATGATTTGAGTTCAGATCGACGTGAACCAGATCGGTTTTCAATCTATATTTATCTAATAAGTTTTTTGTACGAAAGGACCTAATTTATAAATAATTTTTTCATATATTCAATAAAAATTGGGTTTTCGTATTTATTAAGAATAGGTGTTTACCCTATGATAATTGTTGGTTGGACTTAAAATTCTAATTATTCAATATTAGAAGCGATTGGGTCAATTTCACTGTCAGATTCTTATGAAGTAATTTTATTTTTAACAATATTTTTGTAATATACGTTTAAGATATATATATATATATATATATATATATATATACATATACAAAAAATAATATAGAATAATACAAATAAAAACATAATAATACAATTGAAATATAAAATACAATACAATATAAAAAAATAATATGGAATAATACAAATAAAAATATAAAAATACAATACAATATAAATACAAATAAAATATAAAATACAATACAACATAAACAACAATATAAATACAAAAGAAAATAATACATATAAAAATATAAAAATACAATTAAAATATAAAATACAATACAATATAAAAAAATATAACATAAATGAATATAAAAATATAAAAATACAATTAAAATAGAAAAGAAAATACAATACAATATAAACAACAATATAAATGTAAAAGAAAATAAAATAATAAAATAAAAGAAAATACAATTAAATAATAAATATAATATAAAAACAGAAAAAATATAAAATAAATATTAAGAATATAAAAATTCAATATAAAAATACATTATAAAAAGAAAAAATATAATAATAATAATAATAATGATAATTTAATTTATTGCCCACTTTTGTATTACAATTTAACGATCCCATTTCATTTCTATGATTTTGCCAATGTAAGTCCTACCCTTCTAATGTATCCTGCTGTGTCTTAACAATTTTTTTCTATTTTTACAAGTGTTTCCCAATCTGTTTCATATTGCATAGTCTTCGTTTATCACTTTCCTGTTCATCCCATCATTTCCTTCTCCCTATTATATCCTGTAGAAAGGCCAAGTTTGTCCCTGCTCCTCTAATTACCTCTTTCCAATTCCTGCCACTCTCTCCACTTACTTCACATGCTTTAATCATGTATTTCACTGTTTCTTCCTCTTTCTTACAAAGCCTACATGTTCTTTCTTCTTTCGATAGCCAATATTTGTATGCTCTTGTTTCACTACCCTGTATGAATTTTCCTATCCTTTCTAATTCTCCTCTCCTTTTTTCTTTTCTCCCATAAGTATTTCGGCTTATCTCCTGGTTTCCTTGCCACCTCTCTTAATTCTCTTAGGAGCATTGACTCTTTTATTTTCATCTCTCTTTCTTGTTCTTGGACGTCTTTACTTATCTGCTCTATTTTGGTTCTCACTTCTCCCCAATAAAAATATAAAAATACAATAAAAATATAAAATAAAACACAATACAATATAAAAATCAATATAAATATGAAAGAAAATAAAATAGAAGTAAGTAATAAATATAATATAATATAAAAAGAATATAATATAAAATAAGAAAAAATATAAAAAAATCAATATAAAAATACAATATAATAAAAATAAAATGTAATAATAATAATAATAATTTCATTTATTATCCACTATTGGCTTACAAATTAACAATCATATACTCTTTCCATTTCATTCCCGTGATTGTGTCAATACAAAATTGGCTCGACGATATCAATCGGATCATGTATCAAACATCTTTCGCACCACTCGGAACGTGAATCGAACGTGTATCCAACGTGAATCGCACCACTCGGAACGACATCGAACGTGAATCGCACCACTCGGAACGTGCATCGAACGTGAATCGAACGTGAATCGAACGCGAATCGAACGTGCATCGAACGCAAGTCGTTCAATTCACGTTCCAAGCCGTTCAATTCTCGTTCGGTGCACGTTCGATGCCGTTCGATTCACGTTCGATGCACGTTCAATTCACGTTCGGTGCACGATCAATGTGGTATGAAAGACGTTGGATACACTATCGGA
This sequence comes from Andrena minutula, assembly GCA_929113495.1. Classification (NCBI taxonomy): domain Eukaryota; kingdom Metazoa; phylum Arthropoda; class Insecta; order Hymenoptera; family Andrenidae; genus Andrena; species Andrena minutula. The sequence goes on along the minus strand of OV815995.1, from coordinate 31,440,300 downwards.
ACGTGTATCCAACGTGAATCGCACCACTTGGAACGTGCATCGAACGTGAATCGAACGTGAATCGAACGTGCATCGAACGTGCATCGAACGTGCACCGAACGGGTATTGAACGCAAGTCGTTCAATTCACGTTCCAAGCCGTTCGATTCACGTTCGGTGCACGTTCGATGTCGTTCCGAGTGGTGCGATTCACGTTGGATACACGTTCGATTCACGTTCCGAGTGGTGCGAAAGATGTTTGATACATGATCCGATTGATATCGTCGAGCCAATTTTGTATTGACACAATCACGGGAATGAAATGGAAAGAGTATATGATTGTTAATTTGTAAGCCAATAGTGGATAATAAATGAAATTATTATTATTATTATTACATTTTATTTTTATTATATTGTATTTTTATATTGATTTTTTTATATTTTTTCTTATTTTATATTATATTCTTTTTATATTATATTATATTTATTACTTACTTCTATTTTATTTTCTTTCGTATTTATATTGATTTTTATATTGTATTGTGTTTTATTTTATATTTTTATTGTATTTTTATATTTTTATTGGGGAGAAGTGAGAACCAAAATAGAGCAGATAAGTAAAGACGTCCAAGAACAAGAAAGAGAGATGAAAATAAAAGAGTCAATGCTCCTAAGAGAATTAAGAGAGGTGGCAAGGAAACCAGGAGATAAGCCGAAATACTTATGGGAGAATAGAAAAAAGGAGAGGAGAATTAGAAAGGATAGGAAAATTCATACAGGGTAGTGAAACAAGAGCATACAAATATTGGCTATCGAAAGAAGAAAGAACATGTAGGCTTTGTAAGAAAGAGGAAGAAACAGTGAAATACATGATTAAAGCATGTGAAGTAAGTGGAGAGAGTGGCAGGAATTGGAAAGAGGTAATTAGAGGAGCAGGGACAAACTTGGCCTTTCTACAGGATATAATAGGGAGAAGGAAATGATGGGATGAACAGGAAAGTGATAAACGAAGACTATGCAATATGAAACAGATTGGGAAACACTTGTAAAAATAGAAAAAAATTGTTAAGACACAGCAGGATACATTAGAAGGGTAGGACTTACATTGGCAAAATCATAGAAATGAAATGGGATCGTTAAATTGTAATACAAAAGTGGGCAATAAATTAAATTATCATTATTATTATTATTATTATATTTTTTCTTTTTATAATGTATTTTTATATTGAATTTTTATATTCTTAATATTTATTTTATATTTTTTCTGTTTTTATATTGTGACGTCCCTATAATTTTCGCCCAACCCTAACTAACTTACTCCTTATATGACCTACCCAAGAACCTACTACTATCTATGAACCACAACTCTTAACCCTTTACGAATCATCAGATCTTGGACGATGTACCTTAGCGGTCCCCATCTCCAGCTGATTCCCCTTCCCCTCTTCGCCTTAGAGGCATGACTCCCTCCTCAATTACGAATTGCAACAAGCCCTCGCCCCAACCTTTCTAAATCAAAATCTCTTCCCTCCCCCTCTCTACCAATGAAAACCACAAAAGTCCACCCAACGGATTGAGTGCCCCTTTTCTAAATCTCATTGTTTTACAGCCTAATTATAGATCAACCTTTGATTCTTACAAAAACCCCAGAGTTATTACGACACATACTTTAAGGATGACTCATCACGCCTACCGCAAATTCCACGCATACTTTGGGCATGAGTCATCACGCATACCTCAAATTCCCCGCATACCTCACATTCCATCAGTTTGTATAAATACCGGTGCCGCGTGGCCCACGGATCACTATTCTTTAGTATCTTCACGCATCAGTATTATTCCGTGTTATCGCCAAGTCGAGACCATTACTCTATGGTTTTCTTTATTAGTTATATTCTTACCTTTCAATTCAGTGTACATCAACCAGCGTCTACATCACTGTAAGCGTTTCTATTTCTTTTATTTTATAATATTATTAATGCTTTTGTTTATTACATTTCATTGCTACGTTATTTCTTCGTGCTAATTTCTTTGCTTATCGCTTTATATATATATAGTTTAGTTTGCATTTATATCTTGCTTAAGCTTTAGTCTCTTATTATTATATTGCTATCTTTATCACATAATCTATTATTGTTTAACTCCATTGCTTCGCATCTTTTGCTATTTTTGCCTAACATTAATTTTCTATCATTTACCTTTATATAAATGTTATGTGCCTATGCTAAATGTCCAACGCATAATTATAAGGTGTTTATTGCTATCTGTTACGTGTTCCAATAAATAACGCTTTCGCTTTTATCTTTAAACCGTCAATTCTCGCTATTTCGCCTCGAATACCTGGAACCATTACGCGCAACGACTACAGCTGATCGGTCTCCGCAAGCGCCGGGAGTTCTTGCCCGTGTTTACTAACGTTCTTCCATATAGAGTCCCGCATGGGTATTCCCAAACCAATAGTAAAAACCCTACTATTTACGCCTTTTTCATACGATGCAGCTAGTAAGCCAATTATAGAGCCATAAGTCAAAGCCTGTACTCTCACGTGCGTCACTCGGGTGTACGATCACCATTCAGCCTTCCCTGGTCGATACGAGTCACGAAGCATAGCCTTCATAAAGAAGCAGGTCTTCTTACGAAGCAAAGTCTTCGAGCTCTCCTACAAGTCGCGAAGCATAGCCTTCATAAAGAAGCAGGTCTTCTTACGAAGCAAAGTCTTCGAGCTCTCCTACCTCTCCACGAGTCGCGAAGCGTAACCTTCATTAAGAAGCAGGTCTTCTTACGAAGCAAAGTCTTCGAGCTCTCCTAAAGGTCGCGAAGCATAGCCTTCATAAAGAAGCAGGTCTTCTTACGAAGCAGAGTCTTCGAGCTCTCCTACACATATCCGCAAGTTCGGAACCATAGCCTTCATAAAGAAGCAGGTCTTCTTACGAAGCAAGGTCCGCACGCAACCTCCCTACCCCATATATGTCACGATCCAAGTCCCGCCACCCAGGACGTGACTATATTATATTTATTATTTAATTGTATTTTCTTTTATTTTATTATTTTATTTTCTTTTACATTTATATTGTTGTTTATATTGTATTGTATTTTCTTTTCTATTTTAATTGTATTTTTATATTTTTATATTCATTTATGTTATATTTTTTTATATTGTATTGTATTTTATATTTTAATTGTATTTTTATATTTTTATATGTATTATTTTCTTTTGTATTTATATTGTTGTTTATGTTGTATTGTATTTTTATATTTTTATATGTATTATTTTCTTTTGTATTTATATTGTTGTTTATGTTGTATTGTATTTTATATTTTATTTGTATTTATATTGTATTGTATTTTTATATTTTTATTTGTATTATTCCATATTATTTTTTTATATTGTATTGTATTTTATATTTCAATTGTATTATTATGTTTTTATTTGTATTATTCTATATTATTTTTTGTATATGTATATATATATCTTAAACGTATATTACAAAAATATTGTTAAAAATAAAATTACTTCATAAGAATCTGACAGTGAAATTGACCCAATCGCTTCTAATATTGAATAATTAGAATTTTAAGTCCAACCAACAATTATCATAGGGTAAACACCTATTCTTAATAAATACGAAAACCCAATTTTTATTGAATATATGAAAAAATTATTTATAAATTAGGTCCTTTCGTACAAAAAACTTATTAGATAAATATAGATTGAAAACCGATCTGGTTCACGTCGATCTGAACTCAAATCATATAAGATATTATAAGTCTGACTGACTTAAAATTTAAACTCCTGCATTTAAATTATATCTTAAAATTAACATCGAGAACGCAATCATCTTCATAACTATAGGTAATCTAACAAATGTGATAAACAGAACATGGAAGAAAGGGGAACTTTCTGGAAGAATGGAAAGAAGGAATAATAAGTCCGATGTTCAAAAAGAGGAGAAAGGGTTATGATTTAAAACTATAGGGGCATAACTTTGATGGATACAAGTTATAAGATATATGCAGAAATTCTAAGGAGAAGATTAGAAGAACAAATGGGAAAATGGGATATTAAACGATACGCAGATGGGATTCAGGACAAGGAGAGGAACAGTAGACGCAATAGTGGCAGTTAAAACGGCTATAGATATAGAAACCTAAAAAAAAAAATGAGGGAAGCTATACCTGTTTTTCACGGATATGAAGGGAGCATTTGATAGATAGAAAGGGAAGAAATTTGGAAAAAGCTTTAAGAAGAAGGAGTAGGCGAACATCTAAGAATAAGGATATAGGAAATGTACGACAGAACTATACGCAATTTAAGAGTGAAGAGGGAACTGATAGGAAAGTTTTTAACAGGAAAGTGTGTTCGACATGGGTGCCCGTTAAGCGCGACACTTTTCAATGTCGCATTTGCAGACCTGGAAAAAAGAAATGAGCAAAGAACAGGAAGGAGGAGTCCTAATAGGTAGAAGGAAAATTTGGACAATTTCATACGCGGATGATGTTGTGTTAATGGTAAATAATGCACAGGGGCTGAAGAATATGATAAAGAGATTCGAGAGATACATAAATAAGAAATGCTTGGAGTTAAATGTGCAAAAGTCTAAGAAAATGATATGCAGGAAAGCCAGAGGAAGAAGAAATGAGGAAAGATTTCGTTGAAATGAAGAAGAAATAGAAAGAGTAAGAGAACTGGAATATTTAGGTTATACAGTGGGAGAGAGAGAGAGCGAGAGAGAGAGAGAGAGAGAACAACAAGGATACAGACCATATTAAGAAGGTAGTTAGGAAAGCGGATATGACACTAGGAAAAGTATGTGGGGGATTGGAGAAAGATTATTCAGAGATGACTTTGAAAGAAGAACGAAACTGTATCATGCGCTAGTTAGAAGCACCGTGGCGTATGGAACAGAGATATGGGGATGGAGAAGGTATGACGAAATAGAAAAATTGCAGGCGGAATACATACGGTGGATAATGAAATTGGAGAGATCAACACCAACATACTGGCTGTTAAAAGAAACATGAAGAGAAAGAAATTAAAAATGTGAGTAAGGGAAATGAGCTGTGAAGAGAGGTTAATAAACGCGGAAGAAGGATAGGAAGAACGTGGGAGAATATTAATGAGAGGAAATGAAGTAACGAAAAGGGAAAGAATAAGAATCAAATTCTTGGAATGGAGAGGATGGTCAAATGAAGAATGGAAAAGAAGAAGAAGATTAAATGGGGAAGATGTGTGGACCAAAATAGAGCAGATAAGTAAATACAATCAAGAACAAGAAAGAGAGAGATGAAAATAAAAGAGTCAAAGTTCCTAAGAGAATTAAGGGAGGTGGCAAGGAAACCAGGAAATAAGCTGAAATACTTATGGGTGAAAAAAAGAAAAAAGGGAGAGGAGAATTAGAAAGGATAGGAAGATTCATAAAGGATAGTGAAACAAGTGTATGCAAATATTGGCTAATGAACGAAGAAAGGATATGTAGGCTTTGTAGGAAAGAGGAAGAAACAGTGAAACATGTGATTGAAGCATGTGAAGTAAGTGGAGAGAGTGGGAGGAATTGGAAAGAGGTAATTAGAGGAGAAGGGAAAAAACTTGGCTATTCTACGGGAGATAATAGGGAGAAGAAAAAGATGGGAAGAACAGGAAAGTGATAAAAGAAGATTATGCAACATAAAATAGATTAGGAAACACTTGTAAAATAGAAAAAAAATTGTTAGCACACAGTCGGATACATTAGAAGGGTTAGGGTTAGGACTTACACTGACACGATCACGGGATTTAAATGGAAAAAGTATATGATCGTTAAATTGTAACACAAAAGTGGGCAATAAATTAAATTATTATTATTATTATTATATTTTTCTTTTTATATTGTATTTTTATATTTTTATTTTTATACTGAATTTTTTTATTCTATTCGTTTAATTTTATATTGTTTTTTTATATTTTTTCTTTTTATATTATATTCTTTTATAACGAATTTTTATATTTTTTTTTCTTTTCATATTATATTTATTATTTTATTCTATTCCTTTTATTTCATAATGTTTTTTATATTTTTTATTTTTTTTTTATTTTATATTTTTATATTTTATTCATTTATATTCTATTTTCTTTTTTCTTTTCATATTATATTTATTATTTAATAGTATTTTCTTTTATTATTTTATTTTATGTTCTTTTATATTTATATGTTTTTATATTGTATTGTGTTTTATTTTTTATTTTAATTGTACTTTTATATTTTTATATTCAATTATATTTATATATTTTTATATTTTTATTGGTGAAGACGTGTGAACCAAAATAGAGCAGATAAGTAAATACATTCAAGAACAAGAAAGAGAGATGAAAATAGAAGAGTCAAAGTTCCTAAGAGAATTAAGGGAGGTGGCAAGGAAACCAGGAAATAAGCCGAAATACTTATGGGAAAAAAGAAAAAAGGAGAGGAGAATTAGAAAGGATAGGAAAATTCATACAGGGTAGTGAAACAAGAGCATACAAATATTGGCTATCGAAAGAAGAAAGAACATGTAGGCTTTGTAAGAAAGAGGAAGAAACAGTGAAATACATGATTAAAGCATGTGAAGTAAGTGGAGAGAGTGGCAGGAATTGGAAAGAGGTAATTAGAGGAGCAGGGACAAACTTGGCTATTCTACGGGAGATAATAGGGAGAAGGAAAAGATGGGAAGAACAGGAAAATGATAAAAGAAGATTATGCAACATAAAATAGATTAGGAAACACTTGTAAAATAGAAAAAATTGTTGTGACTCAGCAGGATACATTAGAACGGTAGGACTTACATTGACACAATCACGGGAATGAAATGGAATGAAACTTGGATATTCTACGGGAGATAATAGGGAGAAGGAAAATATGGGAAGAACAGGAAAATGATAAAAGAAGATTATGCAACATAAAATAGATTAGGAAACACTTGTGAAATAGAAAAAATTGTTGTGACTCAGCAGGATACATTAGAACGGTAGGACTTACATTGACACAATCACGGGAATGAAATGGAAAGAGTATAGGATCGTTAAATTGTAACACAAAAGTGGATAATAAATTAAATTATTATTATTGTTATTCCTATATTTTTTCTTTTTATAATGTTTTTTATATTTTTATTTTTTATTTTTATATTCTATTTATATTCTATTTTTATATTATGTTTTTATATTTTTATTTTATTAATTTATTGTATTGTATTTTATATTTTTATATTTGTGCTTGTATTATTCTATATTATTTCTCAATTTTATTCACCCATCATTCTCCTCCTCTCTTTGCCACCTAATTCTGAGATTCGACGTTTCCGAAAAAAGTATTATATTTTGTTCGTGTCTTCATCTCGCTGCCAAATGATATCATCCCGCGCGGCTGCTCCAGAGGAGTCAAATTACACACGATCGTGCGATACGCTGCAACGTTAAATCAGAACGTTTTAAAAACTTGTTAACTTTAGAATGCTGGCTACATAATGGTTCGGAAAAAATATATCTGTTTGCTACATAATAGTTCGTTATATATCGGTGATTAAAAAATTATTATTTCTCTGTGTTGGGGAAAAAATTTCCATCACATATTGGAATGGAAAAAAATTTCTGCTGACACCACATAATTCTTTCTATGATTCGAGCGTTCTTCGCGCTGTCAAATGTCGTCACCCTACACGGCTGCTCCAGGGGACTCAAGTTACATACGATCACGTGAGACGCTGCGACGTTAAATCGGAACGCTTTAGAATACTGTTAGCTCTAGAATAAAATGTGATTGTACTCTCAATCATATTGTGGATGATGCTCGTAGTAAAAAATGGTAAATTATATTCTTTTAATTTTATGATTTGTAACAATATATATATATATATATATATATATATATATATATATATATATATATATATATATATATTATATATATAATTATAAATATATATAATTTCTCAATTTTATTTACCCGTCATCCTCCTTGCCACCTAACTTTAAGATTTGCTGACGCTGCATAATTCTTTCTATGATTCGCGCTAATTCTGTTTCGTTCGAGCGTTCTTCGCGCCATCAAATGATATCATCCCGCGCGACTGCTCCAGAGGAGTCGAATTACGCATGCTATCGCGCGATACGCGGCGACGTTAAATCGGAACCCTTTGAAATACTGTTAGCTTTAGAATGCATGCGATTCTATCCCCTATGTATTACTCTCTCTTTCCCTCCTAGAATTTAGCTTTAAAATAATGCTCTGTCTCTTTCCCTCCTAATGCATGCGATTGTACCACCATGTAGTGCTGTCTCTTTCCCTCCCTCAGAATTTTAGCTTTAAAATGCATGCTCTGTCTCTTTCTCACCTATCCGAAGACGCGGTGTTTAAAAAGCCGATCTTTCCCGACGTTATCCGATGAAAAACGAATGCTTGGTGACGCTCGGCATATATACCATTCATTAAAGACTGATGTTAGAGAGCCGACGTTGGGGGAGTTGGTCAGGCGGCTGACTCGTACCGCGGAGGTCTTGAGTTCGAGCCCCGTCGCCTGTGATTCTGTTTTTTCATTTATATTAATATTTTAAATTAATATTTCCTTCCTTACCGACAGTCAGGCACTCCTCCTCGATGCGGCGGTTTCGGTATCGTTTCGGTTATCGATTGATTTGATATCGGTCCTCGCGCTATAACCCCCCACCATATTCCGCCATCTCGATGATGTCATCCGCTGCCGCCCGATCTCGATGACGTCACCCGCCGCCCCGGCCACGCGCCGTCCGCCGCCCGAGCCGCCGCGGGGAATTTTCCACCGACTTTAAAACTCAAATTCGAGTTTCAAGGTCGGGGGAGGGGAGGGGGAATGGCCTTCAAACTCAAATTTGCGTTGGAATCGGCCTATCTTTACTACTCAATTCGAACGTAATTTTGGTATGTTTTAGCATAGCATCCCATGTGAAACCAGGTAAAGTGTAACCCCACAAAAAAACTTCGAAAAAGTAAAAAAATACGCCAAGTACATGAAAACATGAAAATCACAAAAAATAGAAGATATTATAATAATTACAAAATTAAAAAAAGATGTGAAATCAAAATGAGCTGCCAGTATATAAAGATGCTTTCCAACTGCGCTTTAGATGACACAACTACATATGCACAGCTAAAATTCCATTACTCATAATGGCTATTTATACAAAGAAAAAATATATTAAATAATAATATGCAGATATATTTTTATACAAATAAATATTTTAATACGAATAAATATTTGATTCAAAATACTTGGCGCTGCGCCCCGAATTGGTGTTGCTAAACTCAATAAATATGTATAAATTGCATTAATCCTTTTCTTTCTTTCTTGTACGTGTATGCGTGTGTGCGTGCGTGTGCATATGCTACGTATGGCATTAGAATTAAATATATGTAGAATAAATCTGACTGCGTTTCTAATATGTGTATGTATATGTTTTTTATATTGTAATGGAGTTGTAAATTATTAATACTAAGGTAATTAACATTTTTTCGGTTGCGCAGCGCCAAGTATTTTGAATCAAATATTTATTCGTATTAAAATATTTATTTGTATAAAAATATATCTGCATATTATTATTTAATATATTTTTTCTTTGTATAAATAGCCATTATGAGTAATGGAATTTTAGCTGTGCATATGTAGTTGTGTCATCTAAAGCGCAGTTGGAAAGCATCTTTATGTACTGGCAGCTCATTTTGATTTCACATCTTTTTTTAATTTTGTAATTATTATAATATCTTCTATTTTTTGTGATTTTCATGTTTTCATGTACTTGGCGTATTTTTTTACTTTTTCGAAGTTTTTTTGTGGGGATCTCACTTCTTTTTACAAAGATTATTATTATCATCTATTTTTTGTGATTTATTATTATTATATTATATTTTTTGTGATTTATATGATTTCATATACTTGGCGTATTTTTTTACTTTTTTGAAGTTTTTTATGGGGATCTCACTTCTTTTTACAAAGATAATTTGCATAGGGAATGACTTCAGATCATTTTTAATTATAGCTTACATATTATCACGGGACCGAATTAAGGATAAATTTTACTAAGTTCAACAACTACGAAAAGAAACCATGTGCACCGCATTGCCGATCTATATGTATTATGTGTATAATACTTTGTGTACAATACATGGTGCGCGAAGCAGCTTATGGCGCTGAACGTCTTTAACATTGAAGTGTAATAACAACCACAATTAACACCTTTCGAAGAAAAATATGTATGCATCTTTAGCATTTCGTGGCCAAGCTTTTTTTTCTACTCGTAAATCATCAACGGATACCCACGTTGTGCCCTTACCCCTTACCATAGTCGTGTAATGACCATCGGCAATATTTTTACCGTGGTTGAAAATCGCTGTCTTAAGTTTATAACAGTGATCTCTCATTTGTATTTTAGTAGTAGGTATTGCTTTGATGGAGAAATTTTCCACTTTCGTTGTTCCACTACTATCGTGATCGAACAAATGTAATTTTGCAATAAGAATTTGTTTGGAAGCAGTTATATCGATTTTGAAAATGCATGAAAAGATTCAATATTCTTATTGGTGTTGGTTTAGTATAGTATAAAAAAAGGAGATGAGAGCATACGATAGAAAGTCTTGTGGCAGAAATTTAAAAAATGTTAATGGTAATTTAGCGAAAATGAATAAAGAGATTCAATATTTTTATTGGTGTTGGTTTAGTATAGTATAAAAAATAATATTTATTGGTGAATTGAAATATTGTTAATGGAAAACTAGTAAAATTAATAATGAATAGCGTAGCAACTATATAGAAATAGAGTGACATTTTGTTAAAGTAAGTGTAGATTATAAAATGTGTTCAAAGGAAATGAGAGCGTATGGCAGAAAGTCTTGTTGCTGGAAATTTAAATGCTGTGGTAATAATTCAACGAGGATGAACGAAGAGGTCCAATATTTTCAAGACACAATTTATTGGTTTTGGAATAAAATTAGTTTAGTATGTTTATAATTTTGTCGATTTACCTTATTTGACTTTCCAGAAGCATGTGCGAAGCAAGATGCTTTGTCTTTCTATTTATTTAATCTTCTCCGGACAACTTTCACGCCTGTGCATTCCCTTCATTTCTGTTCATCCAAGCCTGTGCGTCCCCATCATCAATTCTACTATCCAAGCCTGTGCGTCCCCTTCATTTCTATAATATAATAAGCTTTACGTAAAAACTCTAAATTGCTGGTATATAAAAAATACAAATATCAGGCAATTTAAATGCAATGCAATTTATTACAATATATAGTATGTTTATAATTTTGTCGATTTACCTTATTTGACATTCCAGAAGCATCTGCGAAGCAAGATGCTTTGTCTTTCTATTTACTTAATCTTCTCCGGACAACTTCCAAGCCTGTGCGTCCCTTTCATTTTTATCAAAGTCCTGTGCGTCCCCTTCATTTCTATAATATAATAAGCTTTACATAAAAACTCTAAATTGCTGGTATATACAAGTACAAATATCAGGCAATTTAAATGCAATGCAATTTGTTGCAATATATATTATAAAAACTCTAAATTGCTGGTATATTTATAATTTTGTCGATTTACCTTATTTGACTTTCCAGAAGCATGTGCGAAGCAAGATGCTTTGTCTTTCTATTTATTTTTTAATCTTCTCCGGACAACTTCCACGCCTGTGCATTCCCTTCATTTCTATTCATCCAAGCCTGTGCGTCATTTTTATCGGAGTCTTGTGCGTCCCCTTCATTTCTATAATATATAATATAAGCGTTACATAAAAACTCTAATTTGCTGGTATAAAAATATCTAGCAATTTAAAAGCAATGCAATTTGTTATAATATATATATATTATTTTGTACATGCATGGTACAAATATCCAGAAACTTGTGTGAAAGGAGATGCTTCTCAGTCAAACCATCTCCGGACAACTTCCAAGTCTGCGACTCTACATAAGAAACCTATTAAAAATTTTGGCGACTTACCTTATTAATTGAGACAATAATTCAGTCTCCTATGTAGTGTAAAAACTCGTGACATTTCAAATTGGGACAATTTACTTTATTTGACACTTAGCACTTAGGTTATAAAATTCAAAATAGTATATATATATTACACAAATTAATATTCTGTCACATTATTGTTTGCTTTTTAATGAATACACAAAACGTGGCCTTTTCCTACGGACCGCTGTACCATCATCTTCGGAATCACCATTGGAAGATAAAAAATCTGGTTTCCTCTGGGTGTTCTGAAACAATAATTATTAAACGATACATTTTGAAATGTGTAGCAACTCGTAGAAGACATATATTAACATATTGAAATGTGTAGCAACTCGTAGAAGATACAATAATATATTAAATGTAATTTGTTACAATAATATATTATTTTGTACATGCATGGTATACAAATTTCCAGAAATTTATGAGAAAGATGCTTTTCTGTCGAACCTTCTTCGAACAACTTCCAAGTCTGTGATTTTACATAAAAAGTCTATTAAAAAATTGTGGCGACTTACCTTATTAATTGAGACAATAATTCAGTCTCCTATGTAGTGTACAAAAAAACTCGTGACATTTCAAATCGGACAAGTTACTTTTTGACACTTAGCACATGGTAGGTTATAAAATAAATATGTATACAAAGATGGACGACGATCCCGAGAGTCGACGAACGAAACATGTGTTAGTAGTGAAGGTGTGCGTGTAACGCGTATACGTATTATGTCGACACAAATTTTGACTGGAGAATCAGAAGAACAAGAAGAATTTTTCGTAGCAATTCCGACAGATCCATGACATGATATACGATATCTCTGTCATGCGTGGACCGATTTTATTGAAATTGGTCTTGTTCGAAAGCCGATATGCGGTTTACATAAGAAAAATGTCTTTAAATTTACAAAATATTGCAGGCGTGATGAGATATTAATGTATAAATGTCAGAATTAGGTTAGAGTGTCTGCGCGACGAGTAAAGATACACGGTAGCGACAGTCGATTTTTCATGTACTTGGCGTCGAGACGCTACCGCGTCTCTAGATAATGCGCTGAATCTAATCCGTAGCTCTTGATACAACTTTCGCGAAAATTTTCAAAAATATCTGCCAATAACAAGACATCTGTCTTCAAATACCAATCGCTGTATTCGCCCAAGGTTCTAATCTCGAAACGCTGCCAGACAGTCTCGGCGTGCGCGTAATTGCTCTCGGATACAGTCTCACCCGTTAACGAACTGTAGAATGATTCGCGCGGCGGCAAGCATGGGTCCTGCAGCTTGTTCGCGCAATCAAGGTATTCGCACGGAAAGACAACCTTTCGCGTCAATAAATTAAAATCCTCGGCGGATAATGTTTCAAATTGGGATCGTAAAATTTTTAATTAATCTGTGCTAAGAAAAGATGCTAATTTGTCGAGACTGGTGTTGAGAAATTTGTATGAATCGATGAATCGCAATTTATTACAATTTCGCGAGTCTTAATCAGCCGGATCTTGAACATTTTTTGTGAAAGAAATATACTTTTCTTTAGTTATGGGCAACACGTCAACGTGACCTTCGAAAGCGGTTGCTATTTCTTCGATAATGAAATGCGAATCGTAGCCTGATAAATTACGGAATACTATGGGGATGTAAAACGCATTTTTATAATTTAAATTGCACTCCGAATGTGCGGGGCCGCTAAACCGTCCGGAGAGATGGCAGTGATCGCGATCTCGTGCATCGCTAGCCTCGAATGGTTCTTCGCAAATATGACAATGTGATGCATCGCGAAATGTGGTCCACTGTTCGGTGGTTAAATCCAGTATGGGAACATTACTGGTCAAGATGGGTTTAGCGAAGTTTGCAAAATTGCTAAGTTCCTTGATGAACCATGAAACACAATCCGCGTCGCGGCGATATCGATACACCGATAGCGATGTATCGTACGAGCAATGCATATAATATGCTATGCTGTGCACTTTATGGTGCTGATACGCGTGTAATTTAGTATCTATTTCACCCATTCGGTGATTGTCCTCCGTTTTCTCGATGATACACTTCAGATTTGCATACACCACGAAGGGGAGCCGCTCCTTCATGCAGTGGTTCACAAAATGGAGGAGATTTTTTCCTCCGCTGGGCAGCAGGATGGCACAGTCGTTCATCTTGCCACAGTCCACTGCATGCGCCTCCAACTTCTTAGTAGATCTGAAGTAATGCATGCATCTGTAATAAAACAAAAATACCAAATTTTTTATTTATTTTTTTTCCGCGAGACATTTCAATCATATATTTCTATACATACCGATCGCAGATGAATTTCTTTCCATGGCGCCTACTCAGCTGCGTGCTCTCCAGCCGGGACAAGTCTTTGATCCATACAAAGTGCCCAACATCATCGTGCTCCTGATTCGACGTGTAGAGCAAGTTTACGTGTCGATCCCTCTTTTGACTGGTGAGACGCAGCGGAAAGATCGTCGATCCCTTCTTCTTCTCCATCTCAAAGGTGTAGACGTTGATGGAGATTTCATTCAGCCGTTCAAACTTCGCAATCTGTGCTAGAGACATTGGAAACTCAATGCCCTGGAGATTTAGCACAGATCCATAGTCGGGGTACGAACTTGGGCAATCGGTATGTCGTTCAGTAGGATGGAGAGCTGCAACCACAGCCCACGCGAAACAGGCATTGTCTGAGGATTGTACACTGATCGTTGCGTTTTTCGACAACAATTCCCGCGGCAACTTGTAGTGGCACCCGGCGCGCAGCTGATTATACTTGTTGACATTGACGGTCAGGTTGAGGATTCTCGTCAATGCCCATCCGCTGTCGCGTTCCTGGAACTATTCCATCGATGCCAGGGTGGGTTCGACGACGCATCGCTGGTACCACTCCTGCAGATCGGATGTGTGGAAGAGTTCACAGTTCCGAGTATTGATGCTTTTACAAGCACGTTTATCGCCTGTCACAAATTCACCGTTAAACACAGTGTTCACTTTGAGGTTTCGATGTTTCTTCAAAGCGTCCCGCACATGCTCCAGCACAATGGTCCCCGCATCCTGGAGGAAGTTGCGCGGCTCGATATAGTTCGAATTGAGCACTGCACCAGTTAATACGCGGTTATCGAACGCGGTGTCTATTTCGCACCATAAAAGTCCTGTGCTCGAATGTCCTGCACCTTCGCACACGAAGCGGCCGCGCAACGAATGTTTCAGTCCTTCTAGTCGCGCGATTCGAGCAACCAACGATTGTCGAACGCCGATTGATAATCGGGGACGTTTCACTCGGCTGTGTTCTTCCAACGATTCGATGCACTCGTTGCACCGTTCTTCCCACGCGAGGTACTCTTCCCGCGAAATCAATCGTGCAGATTGATCCAACAATTGGCGTTCTAGTTGCGCGAATTCTTCCATGATCGTAAAAAAAATTGAACGTAAATGTAATATGTTTTTTTTCCCACACAACACGTTGCAACGATTTGAGGCCTTGTACAGTTTGGAGCTCGCTTTTATACCCACACCACGATTTGCTCTTTCTGTCTAACTCTTTTGGCGTACCTCCTCCCCCCAACAGATTGCATGCAAAAACGACGATTCGTTCCAACATGGTTCTATGCAGTTTCTGCTGATACATCATAATTCTTTCTATGATTCACACGTATGACGAATTAGCGCGCAAAATCGTGCGACATAGTTTCTGCTGATTCTGCATAATTCTAAGAATCGACGCTTCCACAGGTATTATATTACATTCGGCGCGTGTCGAGTCTTTTATCCTTGAGGGTGGGTTCAAGTTACATACAATCGCGCGATATGCTGGGATGTTAAGATTGAAAAACATTATGGAAAAATTGGTAACTTTAGAATAAAATGCTGTGGTGGGGGAGGCAATTGCACCTCTATTTAAGCCGAGCTCTCGGACGCTATTCCATCAATCGCTCATTTAGCCTCAGTGATTTTCGACGGAACAAATAGTGCTCTGAATACATAAAATGTATAGTACCAGTGCCGAAGGGAACGGTAAACGTATGAATTATTACGTTCCGATTGTGCAAGATGATGGCGTAGCTCAATGCGGGGACACTATAGTTGTTTGGTAAGGCTTAATTTTCACATCTTCTCAAATTTTTTTTTATGTTTATTCCTAATACGAGCTGACAATTTCATAGCTTTGATTGTTCTCATAGCTCGCAACGAACATCGCGTATCATGGTCAGAAGATACGCATTAACATCCATGGGCAGTAAATATCTGGAAATTGGAATCCGCGTACGGCCTAAGATCGATGTAGAATTTGTTCTCGGCGACAATCGTGGGATGTATCTCACGTTACCATCATATACAGGGTCATCGTTTAATCCTGCAACCCGCGCGCGCGCGATCCTGTAAAATGGCAACACCGCCTCACGGACGCATTTCACTACAACCATGACTTGTCTCAAAATGAACAGCTTGTTGATTTCCACTACGAACAAGAAGAAGACGATGAAGATGCCTCAAATGATGGCGAGTGTGTCATACAGACTGCAGATAAAAACGGACATATGGTTAGTCCGATGAGAAGTCCAAAAGAGAGAAAAAGTAAGTCAAGTAGCAGTTCGTCTAGTCCATCAAAAACACCAGAATCAACCCCAGTAAATCAGCAACCACCGAGAGGTCCAGGTAGACCTAAGTTACTCCGTACTGGATCTAGAGGCCGACCAAGAAAGATATATCATTCTTCACAACAAAGTGAAGACGACATTCAAACTGAAGAAATCGGTGATGAAAATGTATTTGCTGATGAGGAAAGGAAAAACAGTGAAATGTTTGCTGGTGTAGCTGAAGTTTCAATCAACGAAGCTTTGAGTAGTGAAGAGAAGGAAGCTTGGGAAAGAGCAATTCAAGCCGAAGTTTCAAGTTTAATTAAAAATGATACTTTTGAGATAGTAAAGTACAAAGATGGGCAGAATGTAGTTGGGTCTCGCATCGTTCTAACAAAGAAATATAGAACAGATGGATCAATTGACCGCTATAAAGCCAGAATCGTAGCAAAAGGGTATAGTCAAAAATTCGGAATTGACTATCATCAAACGTTCGCACCAGTTGATAGATTACAAACGATCCGTATGTTAATGGCTATCTCAGCTAGTTATGGCCTTCAAGTGCATCAAATAGATATAGTAACGGCCTATTTGAATGGTCGACTTGACGAAGAGGTGATAATGGAAATGCCAGACATGCTAGAAGAAATATTACAAAGAATAAGCCACAGTAATGACAAGAATATAAGTCATAAAGCTGGTAAGTTATTAAATTCTATAAAAACTGGTGGTGATACTTGTAGACTCAATAAAGCATTGTATGATCTTCGCCAAGGTGGAAGACAATGGAACGAAGCAATAGACGAAAGATTGAAGAATCTAGGATTAACTCCAACTGTTGGTGAGCCCTGTCTGTATTATGCTCATCGCAATAATGATATTTTGTTCCTGTTATTATATGTAGACGACATTTTAATTGCTTCTAAAAATGTCAAATGGATAGAAGAGATTAAAAAAGGACTTGCAGCCAATTTTGACATTAAAGATTTAGGATTAGCTAAGTCATGCTTAAGATTAGAAATAAATCAATCCAAAGATAAAACTATGATAAACCAAAGAGGCTACATCCTAGATATCATAAAACGGTTTGGAATGGACAAATGTAATACAGTCACTACACCATCAGAAGTGAAGTTTTATGATGAAAGTAGTAATGGCTCAAGTGATAACCCATGTGAGAAATATCCTTATCGTGAACTGATTGGTGCTCTCATGTATTTATCGGTAGCCACAAGGCCCGATATTTCGAATACAGTAACCAGATTAGCACAGTTCACTAGTTGTCCAAAGAGGTGGCATATTGTTAAAGTAAAAAGAGTTCTGAGATACCTCGCTGGAACCAAAGATTTAGGATTAGTCTATACTAAGTCAAATAGTGCAATTGTTGGATATTCTGATGCCGATTGGGGAGGTGATCCCACAGACCGCTGTTCCTTCACAGGGTATGTATTCAACCTAAGCAACGCAGCTATATCTTGGAGATCTCAGAAGCAACAAACAGTCGCCTTATCTACTGCAGAGGCTGAATATGTTAGCCTATCAGAAGCTATCAAGGAAGCTATACACCTAAGAAGCTTAATGATAGAAATTGGTCTAAAAGAACTCCGTAAAATAACGTAAAATATAGTTCAAAAGTTATACGAAAAAGGCCCCATATTTTTCAACCCGGGCCGGGAAATTCTAAATAGTTCTTTGCAACGTTAATTTGAAACAGACCAGCCCAAAATTCTCGGAGCTCGGGCATCACCGCTGTCTAGCGGTCGCTAGTAGCTCTCCGAACGCCGGGACGGTGCATGGTTGTAGTGGAATGCGTCCGTGAGGCGGTGTTGCCATTTTACAAGTTCGCGCGCGCGCGGGTTGCAGGATTAAACGATGACCCTGTACATGGCATGCCCTATGCAACAATCGTACAACCATCGAAGAACGTTCACGATTACCAGGATCACCTTCGATGCAGATGGATCAATTAACGATGGATTTTTGTGAGATCTATAATTCTTCGATTGTAAAGATGACGTTACATGATAAGCCGCTGTATTTCAAACCGGAGACTGTAACATTTTTATTAAATCTTGAGCCATGTATAGACTATGTATATCTGCGGCTGTGTCAAATTGTAGGAGATGTGCAGACGAAATTTGAAACTTTTGTTAACGTGCTACAGCAGAGCGATGTTGCCTGCGAAAAATTAGATACACGTCATGCTGCTAAAATCATACGCGATAGCGAACATTACTGTGAAGATTATTATATAGATTGCGAACTGGTAGCATGTGCCATCATTGATATTTTAGCTGATGCTCGTAGGAAAAAATGTTAAATTGTTTTAATTGTCACGTCCCGGGTGGAGGTCTTTGGGGACAATGACATGGGGAATAAAATCAGGCGCGAATCTGTAATCCAGCACACTGAGGATTTCGAGGGAATGTCAGGCGCGAATCTGTAATCCAGCACACTGATCGTTTTGAGGGAATGTCAGGCGCGAATCTATAATCCTGCACACTGATCGACCAGGGAAGGTTTAATGACTTATACCTTTTGTGGAGACACCCGTTAGAGCACTTATTATGGTTTGTTTTTGGTAATCGGATTTACCGCTGCATCGAGGTAAAAGACACTCGTAATGATTCAGCAAAATCAGCTATTCATACAGTTAAGCGAAACCTATACGAAAGTAAGTTAGTAAACACGGCAATGCTTTCCGCGGTCGTTGCCCGTAATCAGCTGTTCCGGCAGCCTGTTTGGTTTTCGGGATCTTCGTAGCAGAAGGATTAACACAATGACTCGAAACGTTAGTTAAGCAAAGCGGTTTATTAATAAGTTAGGTGAAAATATAGGCACTGTTTGTGAAAGTGCTTTGTTAAACATAGAATGCGTTTAAACATTAATAATTGGCACAGAACATTTATATAAATGGCAATATATATATATAGAGTGATTATGAGCGTGACATACAGTATATGTTTTACGATGGAATAATATAAGCAATAAACGTGGTTAAGAACATGGAATATGGTCGCAATGAGCGTTAATAACACAATATAATATGAAAAGCACTTAAGCGTAATGAGACAAAATAATATGAAAAGCAATAAGAATAGCAAGACAAAATAATGTGAATAGCTATAAGAATAGTAATGCAAAATAATATGAAAAGCAATAAGAATAGTAATGCAAAATAATATGAAAAGCAATAAGAATAGTAATGCAAAATAATATGAAAACGCAATAAGCGTAGAAATACAAAATAATATGAATATCGATAAGAATAGCAATACAAAATAATATGTATGGAGGTGATATGCAATAGTTAAATGGTAATATAAATTCTTACGGTAGTTGCCGTTGAACACTGAATTTATAGTTTAGACAATGATAGATTTCTGCAAGATAGAATCGTTGATAGATTTCCGTAGAACGAGTGTCGATGATAAATTTCCGTAGAAAAGAGCGTCGATGATAAATTTCCGTAGAACGAGCTTCCGTAGAAGAGGACGAGCTCTCGCGGTTCCTCGTATTTATACTAATTACAATCTTTTCGGCTTGAAGGGGGGTGCGCAGTACGCACCTTGACATAGTTACGCATATGCGTCTCAGTAACATTTCCGGGGTTTTTGTAAGGACCAAAGGTTGGTCTATATTTGGACTCGCATTTTCGGCACGTACGCCAAATAATCCTCGCGATTATCCTTTAGGGGTTTTTCTACACGTAGTTTCGTACTGCTCAACTCCTCGAGTGGATTTTGGGTGTTTTGATAGGAAAGGGGTGATAATGGATTTGACTTCTTTGGTCATTTAGTGGGCTTGAGACGTGGTCTCGATTTAAGATATAGAAGGGGCGAGGGACTTGTTTAGATTCGATAGGAGGGAAGAGTTTGTGCCGCGTTGGGCGAATATATGAGGGAAATTCATTGATTGACCGTCTTGAGATGGGGACCGCTAAGGTACATCGCCAAGGCGGTCGAGGTCATGGAGAAGGGGTATTTTGGTGTTTGGGGTGATTTGAGAAGAGTTGTATAATGGTTTATAAAGAAATATTATTTTATCTGCGAGCGAAATTTTGGGGGACGTCACATAATATTAAATAAATTATCATTTAATATTAAATAAATTATCATTTTAAACATATTTTATTTCTCCATTTATTCACCCGTCATCCTCCTCGCCGCCTAATTTTAAGATTCAGCGTTTCTATAATTCTATTTCGTTCTTCGCGCTGCCAAATGACATCACCCTCCACGGCCGCTCTAGAGGAGTCGAATTTCGCGTAATCGCGCGATATGTTTGATGAAGAACAAAAGCATCCTACTTTTTGTAAAGCTAAACACTTCACGATTTCATGACAGGAGGGGGTTTAAACATGCGAGAGCCAGGAGATGCAGCGAGACAGTTGTCTTCAAAAGCTTTTGAAGATAGACAAGTTGGTAGTGTTCTAATAGTTTTTGTGACATTTGGTGAAAAAAAAAATGGTTGTATCAAGAATCGCCCCGGAGTGCTACTCCGAGGTATTTACATATAAATATTTTATCATTTACCGCGTTTAATTGTTAAGATTATGTCTATATTAAATCGTGGTGTTCTAGAATTCTAATTCTCCACCACCATCACCGACATGGTCCAGTGATTGGGAGGGGTCGCCGCAGCCGTCGCCGTCGCCGTCGCCACCACCGTCGCCGCCGCCGTCACCTCTACAGGTGTGTAATACTTTGCATTGTTTTGTGCGTTTCATGTTTAATATGTTTCATGTATCAATATTATATCGACGTTTGTGTCTGTGTTATAGGACCAAGTGCCAATGATCATAATAGCGCTCATGGCACGGGTCCTGGCAGGAGACGTCGAGGCTGCACCCTTAGCGGTGCACATGCGGCGATCAGGCCTGGTGATCGACTCCACGATGTCGGTCAGATTGCGGCGGCCCTGGACGCCGTACCACCAAATGGGACCCCTGCGGTGACCGCGACCCCCATCACCCCCATCACCCCCATGGATCGATGTTAGCAGACCGCTGCCGCCACCGTCACACCCAGGGTGGGTGATGACGCCTCCGGGGTCCCTATCACCTCCATGGCGATTCGAACGGACGATGGAGGAGTCATCGTCAGCGTCCTCGTCGTTGGTGACACCACCAGCACCATCGCCGCCGTCGCCGATCCCCGCCTGGATGAACGAGGACCTCGCGACGCCACCCCTGTCGATGTCATCCGATGAAGATAATATTTAAATTCTTTTTCTATTTTCTATTTTTTTATTATTTCTTCATTTATTATTATATTCTTTTTTATATTGTATTTTTCTTTTTATTATATTCATATTCATTTTATAATCTTTTTATATTCTTTTTTTATATGTATACTTATATTCTTTTAATTTTTAAATAAATTATCATTTTAAACATATTATTTCTCAATTTTATTTACCCATCATCCTCCTTGCCACCTAACTTTAAGATTTGCTGACGCTGCATAATTCTTTCTATGATTCGCGCTGCCAAGTGACATCACCCTGCACGGCCGCTCCAGAGGAGTCGAATTTCGCGTAATCGCGCAAAACGCTGCGACGTTAAATCGGAACGCTTAATACTGTTGGCTTTGGAATAAAATGCGATTGTACCACCAAGTATTGCAGTCTCTTTCCCTCCCCCAGAATTTTAGCTTTAAAATGTATGCTCCGTCTCTTATGTAGTGGTGTCTCTTTCCCTCCTAGAATTTTAACTTTAAAGTAATGCTCCGTCTCTTTCTCTCGAAGACGCGGTGTCGAAAAACGCCGATCTTTCCCGACATCGTTCGATAAAAATAAATTATTTCTCTGTGTTGAAAAAAAAATTTCTATGACAGTCCCCAACCTGGGTTAGGTCTGAAAAAATTTTCGGGTGGGCCAAGTTCTGAAAGAGATTTTTTTTCGGGGGTCAATGCCTCCCTCTAAAAAATGGGTCCCGTCTGAAGAGGCCTCCGCGGCGGTTCGGCCCGGACTGATCCCCTCCATCGTCGCGGCTTCCCCCACTCCACGGCTCGTGCGCGCGCAACCTGTCTTCCTCACCCCGCAGGCCCCGCGCCCAGGTTTCCCTCCGCCGCGCTCCCCCGCGCGCCCTTACTTCCCCCGCCCCCGCGCTCCCCTCAGCACATCCGGGTTGGAACTCTCCTAGTATTACTACTGTGCCGCCATTTTCAGGCAACTTCCAGCAGATCTTATGTATAGATAGTATACATATATACCTACACATTCTCAAGTTGTACTTCTTACAACTTCATAGTTGTACTCTATATCGCGCGCGCTTGATCAGGCTGGAACTGGAAATGGCGGCTTCCGGCTCATTGGCCACACTGTCCCTGGACCCACTGTATGTCAGGCGGGCGGCAGGATCTGCCGTGGATCTACCGGCAGTCCCTGCCACGCAGACTCTGCGGCATATCCGTAGTCGAATGCGGACGTAGACTGCACCGCAGCTGCCGGTAGATCCTGCCGCCAGATCTGGTTATCAGGGATTATTTTTCAGAATCGATACTAACTATTTCTGACCCCTTTAACTTTACTTTAACAAACTTTGAAAGAAATCACTTAAAATTTTGCATAAAACAACAAATTTGACATGTGTTTACACGCAGATCAGATGTAGGGCGGTATTCTCAGTCATTGCTTATTCTTAAGTTCGGCTTAAGCATTTGCTTAAGACCCCATCTAGATTCTCAGTCGGCAAATAAGCATCGTCTCAAGCATCGACTCAAGCATTTACTTTGTTAAGAAATCTTATTTATTCGAGATTCTCAGTCGCTTCTTAAGCATGGCTTAAGTGCGTATGTATTCTCAGTCAAATAAGAACGTCTTAAGACGACCTTATTCTTCCAAAGTGAGGTTATATTTTCAAGTCAACCGTTTAGATGACTTAAGTCCGTCTTATACGCCATTCACCGCCAATTTTGGGTAAAAGAAGCGAGTGGAATTTGACCGAAAAAGTGAAAATCCTTGTAAAAATGGATTTAGATTTTGATTTCATTGATATGAATATTAATAATATTAGCGATATCGATGATACGAGTGACGATGAAGCGGATAATATGCCTGCTATTAGACGTTATATTCGTGACAGGTAAAATCCTTTCGAGCAGTACGACGACGATAAATTTAAAATGCGATTCAGATTTAATAAGGAATCGGTGTTACACGGAATTTTGCCGAAAATTATTGAAGGGCTTGCAAAACTAAATAAATAGTGGCTTGCCAATTCCACCGCAATTTCAATTGCTCGCGACCTTACGGTATTTTGCAACTTCCAGTTTTCAGGTAATTTAGAAATATGTATTCTATTTTTCACGTCCGAAATATTGATAATTAAAGGAGTGTGGACGAAGAAAATTGTTTAAAATACATCTATTTGCAGCAACTACTAGGTGACTCCATGCAGATCTCCCAACCAACAGTGTCTAAGATTTTTTTTCGTGTAAGTAGTTTACTTTCAAGTTTAATCTCGGATTTTATTAAAATGCCGAGAGATGTGGACGCTCGCATGGAGAATCGACGATTATTCCTTGAGCTTGGGAAAGGAAATGGCGCTATCGGGTTACCCGGTGTCGATGGAGCTATGGACTGCACGCACGTGCGATTAGTGAACACGAGATTCCAAAATATCGCCGAAGTATTTAGGAATCGAAAAGGATACTTTTCACTCAATGTGCAAGTAGGTTTTCATCAATTTTTTTATTTCATGATTAAAATATTTTGGTTAATCGCCTATGATTGAATACCACTTTCTTTTTTAATCTCCAAGGTTTCGTTTCATTTTTAAAATTATGATCTTTGTTGCAGGCTGTTGTCGGTCCAAGAATGGAATTTTTGGACATAGTACCCGAGTGGCCGGGTAGTGCTCATGACAGCCGCATATTTCAAAACTCTGCACTGTATATGCGGTACTTGGAACGACAACTGGATGGCATACTTGTTGGTGATAGAGGGTATCCCTGCTTACGCTTTCTAATGTCACCACTTCCAAATCCACAAACAGACGAATAAATGACGTAAGTATTCTATTTTTTTTTTAGAATTATTACGGGCCGGCATTTGTGGCGAGTTTATCGTTGGGCCGTACATTCTGCCAAACAGGCTGGACGGCCCAGCGTATAAACGTTTTTTAGAACATGTTCTGCCGGATCTTATGGACGATATTCCACATGAGATCCGACAGAACATGTACTACCAGCATGACGGAGCTGGGCCACATTACGCCGATAATGTCCGCGCTTATTTAGGTGAAACCTTTCAGGACAGGTGGATCGGCCGCGGCGGCCAAGAGGCCCACGCACAGTGGTTCCAAAGTGACTTTTTGCGGAAAAAATTCCGTATCTCCGTCAATCCTCAACCGATTTTTGATTTTTTTGGTTCATTTTGTAGGGGATTAAATTTGCTATAATATCAAATACCTGAATTGCAACCAAACGTGTTTTTTCTATCCTTTTTTCTGACAAAGTTGGATGACAACTATAGTAGAACAATCTTTGGGGCTAATTTGATAAGATTTTGCTTATCTAAGTAGTCTTTTTACGTAAAATCGTCAATTAGCACTGGGCAATAGCGGAAACATAAAACGGGCGATCTGTTGACACGTCAGAATGTTTGAAATACAAGTTTACATTAACTTAACTTAACGTTGGGAACGATTCATAATAAAAATAAAACTGATAGTTTTGAGATTTGCAAAAAATATATTTCAAATTTAAATAACATAATTAACACAAATAAATAACAATTTAAATAAGCAACAGGAATCAATCATTATTTTCGACGAGTAAGGTCTTCACATCATCATTTAATTCTAAAACCTTTTTTTTTGGCTTTGTTCTTAGCGTGTTTATATATGGATCAGAGGAAGCAAGAAGCATATGCATTATGTCCTCATTTGAGAATATACGTGAAGACTTTCTCGAATGATTTAATCGGTATTTCCGGTAATCTTTATTTCTTGCTTCTTGTGCTTCCTCAGTTAACATACCTATAGGTAACATAGCCGTTGTTATTATCTTACTGCCATGCAAAAGGACCTTATGCACTGTATTCGGCATGTAGTACCAGCTATACAGCTGCACGTACAGCTCGGCAGTCTGCTTGCAGTAGATGTAAAACTTTTCTGCATCAATTGCATAACTACAGTTTATTGTTTGCAATATAATTGAAAAGCGGTGGATTAAATTCTCGTCCACTCCTGTTATTTCCGCCGTTAATTTGGGATTATGAAAGAATCTTCTGGAGGTGTTGCCGTCATTACTAGTACCCATGCCTTGTTTTACGCAGTCCACTCTGAGCCCCATTCTTTTCCTAAACTTTTCCTGTATTATTTGTTTTATTTCATTTTTTTGTACTTTCGTCTGTTCGTTTGTCCTCCATCTTTTAAACGACTTGTTGTAGGCAATATGGAGAATGCATTCCATAAATTTAATTCGTGCATGCAGCGGCGATAAACCCATACTAAGGGCATCTGTAGCTTCAGTTTTTTTTCGTATCTTATCCAAATTATTCATCTCAGATGGTTTCGCTTTACATATGAAACACACTGCCATCGATGATGTATCCGTGACTGTTTGTGCGACTTTACCATCGATCATGGTAAAAATGAGTTTATGGTTTACGTTATATATCTTGCCGTTTATTTTAACTATGCTATCAGTAAGATTTTTAATTTCCGTCTGCATTCTTGCGACTTCAGTTTTAGTGTTCTCTGCTGTTTCTGAAGCAAATTGAAATTTAACAGGTCTACAAAATCTAGTAGAGGAAGCTCTTGTATTCTTCCAGAGCACCAGAGTATCATTTTCTTTCTCATATAACTGAAGAGGAACGAGAGATGTGAGAAATATATTTGCATCTGTGACGTTTTCTTGATCAAAACCCTGCTTATATTCACTGTGTCCAGATGAACCGTCACACCCCCATTTAGAAACAAGAGTCATTGTGTCACTTCCTATTTTTTCAAGTTCTTCGGTTTTATTTTTTAAAATCCTTGAAGTGGTATGATTTAATAATGTCTGTAAATTGACACTCGCACAGCTTTCCGTCACATCAACATCCGAAGGATAACATTCTTTTTTTGTGTTTAATAATTTATAGTACGAGGGGAAAATATCACAACCTATCTCCTGACTCGCTTTTCTAAGAATTTCATATTGATATTTTGACAATGAAGCATCAAGCACTAAGGCCAATGCCTTCTCTGGAGTGAATGCTTTAGGTACTAACGGCTCTTCAAGTGTATGCCCGGCCATAACAATTAGTTCCTTAGAATAGTTCT
Source organism: Andrena minutula (assembly GCA_929113495.1). Classification (NCBI taxonomy): domain Eukaryota; kingdom Metazoa; phylum Arthropoda; class Insecta; order Hymenoptera; family Andrenidae; genus Andrena; species Andrena minutula. Next base: position 31,413,493 of record OV815995.1, on the reverse strand, counting down.
CACACAAATGCTTAATTTTGTATCGCTTAGTTCGATCGCAGCAATCATCAAAACTCTTTTCTGGACGTCCACTCCGAAAACGTTCAGAAGGTCCTGGTTCATTATTCCCAACAGCGTCTGTGGGATCCAAAGTAATTGAAAAAATTCCTTTCAGCCATTCCTTGTTTTTCGTGAAAAAAGTATATTTGTTTCGCGATGCAATTTTCCATCTTCTTGAAAAGTTTGGTAAAAAATTCTTCATTAATTCATGATGGATTTTTTCCATCACTGAATCCGGAATGCCTGGATATTTAATTTGAATATTTTCGACGCATTTATCCATTTTATGATTGCTCAACAGTATAATGTCAACCAAATTTCGGTAACCAACGTTAAAAGTTCCCATGTTGCAAGACGAAAAAACTAAGAATATCTCTTGCACTCAATCCAGGTGATAATGTTTCACGCCTAAATGTAAACACTCGGCACAAACAATGGTACTACCACTATTAAATAATGACAATTGTCTTCAAATGGCAAGAAAATCTATATTTTGTGAATCCGCTGTCGCCATTAATAGTAGGAACAAATGGCGATCGCATTAATCGATTCTATCCGTCATTCTCTATCAATATTAATCATTAAAATAAAATATCTCCTAAACTAATAGTTTTTCGACATAAGTAGATTAATACTCTTTCATAGAAAATGATGAACTGAGTCCAGTGATGTATTAAAAAATATGTGATTCCGATTAGAAAACATCGGTGACCTTCATATGTCCTCTATGCGTCCACATATAAAAAAACTAATTACATTAAATTATGGCCTCCTAGGAACCATTCAACTTTTATCTGAAACATTTTTCGATATTATGAAAAACGAAAGCAAGATACTCCAAATACTGATAAAAGTTATAGAAAAAATGCTCCCGACACCAAAACCGCAGGTTTACGCAGCTGAAACCTGTTTGGGTATTTACTCACAGGTATAATACACCACTAGTATTAAGTCTTACCTTGACGCTAGCTGTCGCAAAAAAAGTTATGTCTAATTGAACTTCGATTCTATTATTAAAAATACCTCTTTTTCAACTTGTGTCCTACTGAAATCAACGATGGTGTCATTGACTTAATTTATATAATTTATTTGTTCAGTATGAACATAATCAAATTACAAAATTGCGATTTTTTATTTCAATTGTAAATACTTTAAATTTTACTTGTAAGATAGTGCGTTTATAACTGAAAATTGCAGGTATTCTGTACCCCAACTTTCATATTATAACTTCCTTACAAATTAATGGTATTTACAGAAAATTCTTGTTGGTTCTGGTGCTTCAACTATCCTACTATGGAATTGTATTGAAAAAATTCTGCGTACTTAACATTCAAAAAATGACTTTTTTCCTCTGTTCAAACCACTGTGCCACGTTGCGTGGCCCCCACGGTCACCGGATATGAATCCGCTGGATTTTTTCTTCTGGGGCTACCTGAAGGTAATTTGATTATTGCTGTTACTCATTACTTATTCCTGTTGTAGATATTCTTTTTTTTTTACTTACGTTTTGTATTTGTTGTACAACAATCATTTCAGAATGAGGTGTATCGTCAGCCGGTGGACACTCCTGAAGAAGCGGTCGCGCTTATTCACGCAGCGGTGGCCACCATAACGCCGGAAACTTTACAGGGTGTCCAAAGGCAGCTGATTCTCCGCGCTCAAACATGCGTCGATAATGACGGTGGCCATGTGGAGCAGTTCCTCAAATAGAAACAATCGGCCCCTTTCGGGACCACCAATATTTAAAACGTAGGAACAACAAGTTTCATTAAAAGCAAAGTGATCAGTGTTAGTAGCCGTGCAGTGAAGTGAATATTCGGTACGTTGACCTGGACGCACCTGACATTGCGACCCTTAACTTTGGGTAGTGGGAATGTAAGGATACCTGGGACCAGCTGTGCACGGAGCACGTCCATCGATGACCAGGATCGGTTCGGTGACCCTGTGACACAGATTTTCAAGCTGCAGGTGAATTTCCAACAAGGGTGAGTTTTAGTTACTTTATTGGTGATAATTCATTTTTAAATTTAACCCAAACGATGGCTTATTTCCGGCGATAATTCTCTAAATTCCCGTACGAAAACATTTATTCGGGCCTTTTAAACAGACTTATTCGTTACCACCAACAGTGCTGGCCGTTATTGAATTACGGATTTTTATCACAATAACGAACAACTATCACCTTTCGTTAATTTCCTGTTACATTACCTTTTCGTGACTACGTTATTAACACAAGGAAATTTACGTATTCCTTATCCTCCCACTTCAAATAATTATTATTTTCGAATCTTGTAAAAAAAAAATGCGTATTCGTCTTTTTACGTTACACGTGATTTTCATCCATTTATCCTTTATTCATTATTCACTTTAAATGACGAACAAACCATGACAACATGTTCGATTTTATTTGTTACGTCTTTTTCATTTGCCATTCTACGCAAGTTTCTTCGATGCATGCCGAGTTGCGTGCTCGTCGCAGTCGCAGCGCGGCTCGTAGCCACGCTACCGCGGGAACTCGGCCGTCAGACTCGCGCTATGATTGGTCGGTGCTTTTTATTAATATCTCGTTAACGAAACATCGGAGAGCATTTTCGCAAAGGAAAAACTTGTTTGAAATCACCCCCAGAATCCCCCCTTTAAGGAAACGCAACATTTTTGGGACACCCTGTATTGTATATAGGATGCATAAAATATGATTGCGTGTGGTCATACAGAAATTGTATGTCAATCGTTTTTGATGTTCAATGCATTTAACTAGAGTACCTAAGTCACGATTCAAATTTCCTGACAATAATGATTTATTTTTAAACGAAACCACTACAAGGTGTTGTGCACGCTAACAAAATAATACATTGGTAGCAACATTATGGCCATAGGCAGGCGCGACAAGCCCTATAATTAGTTGAACGTTGATGCTCTATTTAAAACAAATAAAATAGCTTCTTTTATAACATTAAAATAAACACATTTAAAACTTGACAAAAACTATGACTCTCATCGCCTTTTTGAACATTTCTCCTTAACTTATACTTATGATATTTTTGATATGTTAGAATTAATTATCACATTATTGATACTATAGGTTTGCAAGCGCCCATTAAAGTTCTTAAATCTTTATTGCTTAGACAAATTAAATATTGTTTTCAGTACAGACATGTGGTCATACCACTGTTTAGCTTGAGCATTTATATTAGTACACCTACTTAAAAACAATTGAGCAATTTTAACATTAATAAAAAGTATGTAATAAAAAGTTTACTATTAAAATTTTGTAATCGCCTCTCCGCTAATTCCGCTTCCACGGCCGATTCCTGCAAATCCAATTCCTATTTCTTTGTCAGAAATTCGATTTCCTTTTGGTTTTTTAATTCCTGGTGTTCATAAATCAGAAGTGCAAGTTTCTTCTCGTCGTCGATCATTGACTTGATTCTTTCAAGTTTCAATTCTTCAAGGTCAGAATTAGCGGGTTCTTTTTTTTCTTTTTTCCACAGGACCTGAAAATAATAGAAATGAGATAATGAACTTACAAAAAATTATGTTCCCTATTATACTATTCTCAAGATAAAAAAAAATACATATTTTACCATTAGTTTGCGTAACTTCTAATGTGTCTGTAGGTAGGCATGTGTGTGCTTCAGCACGGGACTCCACCAGTCCATCTACCATGGTTTCTATTGCCACATCGTTGGCACTAAACATTATGTGTCGTCGCTCTACTCATCAAAACAATCATTATTCATTTTGACTAATTTCATTAGCATTTTATTAATATCATAACATTACTAACCGTTTCTGGTTTCCTCGTTTAAATTTGAGGAGAATAATATTGGAGGTGTATGTAATAAATGAGGCGTTACCTCCGCAACATCTGGGTCAATGACAACGGGTGGTGGTGCTGGGCCACCACCTGTTGCCATTGTTGCCTGCCTTTCTTTTGTTAGCAGCCCCCGCTGTGCAGCTTTTATATTGCTCCATAGTTTTCTCAGTTGCTGAACTGTTCTCTGCAATGATTATATAAAATAGTTTATTAAATGAACGTAATAAAGTTAAGCTATTTACTACGTCTTATTCTACACGCAGAGAATTCAGTTTTCTAGTTTAGTGGTGCCAGAAAATGACTTGAATTGGTTCATTCTTTATAGAGCTTCTTCGTTTCTATCAGAAACAACCAATCCAAGTTACTTTCTGGCACCAGTGCAGAGTCAGTGCGAGGTACCGATCTTTGGACGTTCTTATAAAAAATTAAACGTCTTTCTTTCCTTCAAAATTGACCACCTTCAGCTCTTAAAATATATATCTTTCTTAAAACACACGCTATGAAACTTTTTTTGAACTATATTTTGCAATTCTTTATTATAATTACGTTCGGGTATAGTTTCATTGCCATTTTAATATAAACAAATCCCTTACCGTAGCGGATATTATATGCGAAGCATTATATTTCTGGCATATATCGTCCCACGCTTCTTCTTTAGCGCTAATACAACTAGCATCGCTTTTCTTTTGCTCTATAATAGGCCCGTGTTCTTTTAATAATTCTACAAATAAATGTTTTTCTACATCGCTGTACTGTTTTTTACTGTTCTTTGCCATTTTGTAGTCAAGTATACACGTGCTACTAACAGACGCGTAAGGACGACTAAGGGGGAATACCGCGCAAACACAGCAAGCCGCATTTTCAAAACCATTCCTCATTGGATAATGCTGCTCGGCTACACTGGAAAGTTTCCGATGTTTGCCGAACGTAATATAAGATTTGCTTAAGCATTTGCTTGACTAAGCAAGCCTTAAGCACCGTCTTCTTCTCTAAGCAAATCTTAAGTTCGGACTGAAAAAACATGAAGTCTTAAGCTGGTCTTATTCGAATAAGGCGAACTTTGTTAAGTCATGCTTAAGCGCTTGCTTAAGCACCGACTGAGAATACCGCCCGTAGCCGTCATGATATTTTTACTTTTTTTTTTAACAAGAGCTCATATTATTAGTTTTGTTACGTCCTGAAGGGACTTTTCGATAAAACACCCCGAGCGGCTGGAATGATCTATCGGGTTCTTGCTCTGTTTAAGTGCTAAAACACACCTTGACTATACTTACCATGGGACGGTAGGGAGAAAAGAGGGTTGAATAAACCAATATAAGAATATAATGGGAAAAACAATAGGAGGAAATATATTCTGAGAAAGTATGATAATTACAAGGAGCTAAACATACCACGGAAACGGCGTTCACATCTCCGTTATGGCTGGGCGCTCGCGTTTCGCTGGACCTTGAGTTGGTCTCGGCCGTCCGGAGTTTCCCTTAGATAACGTACGGCACGCTTGCCGTCTAACGTTACGCTGTCTCGTCCGTGTCGCTGAACCTCGGGTAGGTCGTCGTCGTTCGTCTTACTGCAGTCACCCGGACACTCGAATACTCGCTCGCGGTTCCTCACGTTTCGCGATCGCAGTGGCACGGATCGGCGCGTATGTGGTCTCCCGGCTAGGCCGTTCTCGGTGCGTCGGATGGAGATACACTTTTGCAATACCTGTTCGGCCGCTCGCGTTTCGCGGGTGAGTCTAAGCGCGGAGATGAGGTCGCGGTACTAAGACGGCCCGCTGGCTCGTCGCAACTTCCTAACTCAAGCTCTCAAAATCGAATGTCGTTTCCGCGGCTCTCGATCGCGGGCTGAACCTCGGACGATCCCTACGAACTGGGATAACTGCCCCGTCGGCAGCTGTCGCTTGCTTCACTAATTCTTAGATTATTGCGAAAGAATCGGGGCCTGGGCCGTCAACGGTTACGTTATGCTTACAACGATACGACCTGGGTTCGTCGACCGGATTGTCGTTCGCGGTGCGATTCCGCTGAATCGCTGATTTCGCAACGGAAGGCGGCGCGTGGACAGCACGCACGGAATGAACCGATAGGGGCATGTAACAGTTTACAAGAAATATATGAAAAAAACAAACATAATTCCATAAGTTATGAATTCTGACTTCTTTCCTTATTTCTGGATAATCTGTCCGAATGTGAGATGGATCGCAGAACGGCTAGAGTCGCAGAGCGGCTAGAGCAGGCATGCACAGGACCCCCAATTCCGGGCGCGAGCTCAGATCCGAGCTCAGCTGAGCTCGAGCTTGAGCTCCGAGCTCGATCAGGTAGAAGCGAGTCCGGCAACGGAGTGGGGAGCGGCTGGAGTAGTGGGAGCGGAGCCTCACGGGCTGCCGCAGGGATTTCCTGAGTTTGACGCTCCGAAAATAAGGCACATTTTGGGGAATTTTTAAAAGAAAGGTATTGAGTATTATAACTTCAATGTCTGTACTTTTATTATTTGAAATTTAAAAAATGAGTTTAAATTTTCGTATCCAATAATAATACAAATTTATGATGATAGTATAAGAGGGGTTTGAGAAAAAGTTTGTTGCTGGCGAGCATGATTTTGGCTGACGTAATCGTCTGAAACAAAAACCTACAATTTTTCTTAATCTATATGAGTGTGGTTATCGTATGAACTTTATGTCGAATGAATAATGTGGAAAAGCATAAAAATGGTTGTATTTCAAATGGAAACATTAATTTCTTTTAAAAGCATTTGTTAGATTTCTGTGTTGCAAAATTGGATTTTCGTAAATATTTACTTAATTCTAGTTTACGCGATAACCACACTCATATAGATTTAGAAAAATTTTGCGGTTTTTGTTTTCGATGACTCAAGGTTTCAAATTGAAGAAAAATGAATCCGCGATTAATAAATATTAACAAATTATACATAGAAATATATGTATATTCCCGTATGGATCTAATATTGGACCAATTTTATAAAAGTTATTCCATTTTAAAGGGTATCCGAATACTTTTATGGCCCACTATATATGTATATATGTTATTAAATATCTTCAAATGAAAGTACTCAAATTTACGTATGCGAATATGTTAAAAGTAACTTTCTGAATATAATATATAATTCTGCACGTTTTCGTTTGGTCTTGTATATCTATCGCCAGTATGCTTGTAGTTGTAACGGGCATACGGCCTTTACAATCATAGAGTTCCCCACCACGAGACCTTATACCGAGGAGTGGGAAGTGAGCATACCACGGTCGAGCTCGAGGGCACACCGACTGCCGTAGGGCAAACTTAGTGTGCACCCCTGGGCTAGAGTCAGTGATGCCAGAATCGTGGGACGCGGGACCAAACGCCTACCCCCACTATGACCCACCGTCGTCTCCCACTATGGCCTACCGTCGTCTCCCACTTTCTTCCCACCGCACTGCACACAAGCATATTTTTACTCCTGTCCGTGTGAACTGCCTGTTGGGCTGTCGAGCACACGGACAGGGGTAGGGACATGGTTGTGTGCAGTGCGATGGGAAGAAAGTGGGGGATGACGGTAGGCCATAGTGGGAGACGACGCCGACGGTGGGTCATAGTGGAGGTAAGCGTTTGGTCCGCGTCCCACGATTCTGGCATCACTGGCTAGAGTCGCTAGACTGCTTCTGGAACAGTAGAGCGGCAGCCGCTGTGCGACTAGGAGATTCTGCTGTTACGGCAGAAAACAGACACTCGTGGCATTGTGTTGTGTCTCGAGTAGCCTAGGCTGCTCATGAACCAAACGCGCATAGGCTATAGCAATCCTGGCGCGGCCGCAGCAGTCGCAGCCGCCCATAGGAGTTGGGATGAATGCTTTTCCATTGTACCAGTCATTGCGCCAGCGACTGTAGCCGCCGGTCGCAGTCGCCGGCGGCTGTAGCCGCTTATTGGAACGGCCACCTTAAGAAAAGAACTGTAAGCTCCAAGAATTCCTTATAATCTTCTCGTGGTTGATTGATGTTTTTCAAGGTTTGCATTGCAAACTCCAGCACTTCAGTACTATTTATAATTGTAGATTGGTGAACGTACTCGTCTTCAATTCCTGCCGCAAAATTCGATTTATTGATCTGGGGCCAAGTCTGCTGAAATTGTCTAAGAAGTGGAATATTTGGACCTGATGATTTCTCGAGCTTTACATCAAAACAACTCCGTAAAATAATTTCATATATGTGATGCCGGCAAGGAAAATATAGCAAATCTCTTTCAAATTTTGTTCGAGAATGATACATGCGCCTTGGAAACGTCCCATGTTTGATGACGTTGTGTCACAGCAAACTACTTGCACTTTGCCACCTAAATCCCATTTCTGCACTAAATCGTATACAGCAGAAGCTTGTTTGTCTCCAGTACCCGATAGAATTGCAGGGATTCCAAGCAGCTGCTCAATACCTCTGCAAGTTATTAGTACAGGTAAACGATCAATTTTCTCATTGCCTATTAAAGCTGGCAACAGCTTTCCGTCCCAATGTAGTGTAATAGCACCAAGCTTACAGTCTTTGAACGCTACACGATATTTATCTGCAAGCTGTGCTCGAAGATCCGTGAGATGACGCCGTATAGACGTTCGATTGATAATTAAGTCGTCTAGGTCATGACCAAGAGCTTGAGCTGTTCCTGTTATTATACGAACAGCATCACGATCGCTTACTTTGCACTTGTCAAGGGTTGCAACAAGTTTTGGCGTAATTATATCAAATGAAGCACGTTTCATTTTAGGGTTGCTTGGACCAGCTTCATCCACGGCACTAATAAATTCAATATTTTCACCCTCACTTGATAGGTGACCATCTTCGCTGGATGATGCTACTTCGTCCATTGTTTCGTCTTGTTTTAACCGATATACAAGTGTCAATAAAGACCAATATACCTTATATTATATATCCAAGATAACGATCAATATTTTGAATTTTAAAAAGGAATTGCATAAAGAATATTTACCTTGCACAGCTTCTACTTCACACTGCCTTGCCTTGATTTTTCTTGCTCCTTCCGAAACGTTTTTTCCTGTTCTTTCCGGTAAAATATATGATCTCTTCCAATCATAGAACCAGGACGTCCTTTTTTTTTCATTGATTAAATAGAAAAAGTTTGTTTTCCTCTACTTTAATAGTTTTTAACGCATCTGCGGGTGCAATATCTAAAAGGTTATCTAGCTTATCTACAAACTCCTTCTCCCGATTTTTTGGGGTTTCAGAACTCCGGTTGCAACTTTTATGCAAAGTCGCCCATTCCTGATACAATGCATCTAGCTTGTCAATGCAATGCTGTGGACTTTTCGTTGGAATCCGCGCTTTCTCCCAAAATATTTCAACTTCCTTAATAACGAAAGAAGCACTAGACTTAAGATTCAATTTCACATTCCGCATATTGTGAAATAGGACTCTTAAGACTTGCCGGTTGGATGGCAATTTTACACCGATAATTTGACTTTCGTAATGATCGAGTAAATATAATTTTTTCCTTATACCTTCCATTTCACTTTCACTATGATATTTCACTGTTACCTCGCTGAACGCTCAGAACATAATGGCCCAACTATGAGTTTTCGGACCTTCTGTCCCATCCCTTCCTGCGCAGGTAGAATTCTAACGGTTTCTGAGGGGTAAAAACTGATTACCTGACGCAGCTGTAGCTGTATTTCGAAGGCTTTCAAACCCCCGCATTTCAATACATGTACGAATTAAATATTTAAGAAACTGTAGTATTGCCAAAAATGCAACTATTTCACATGAAATTTAAAATGTTCCATTATATACCATTGTCGACCTTTTATCTACAATTTATTTGGGCGTTTAAATGAGAATGGTTAATATCTCCATCGTTTATGGATATATGAAAAAACTCTTCAAACAAAAGTTCTAGTATATAAAGAGGCGAATATAATGGGGAAAATTTTTTTTCAAAGTCACTCTTTCGAGTTTTCAAGGTCACGGACGTTTTTTTTGTTAACAATCGTATATGCTGTGTATGTATTCTTAAACAGAAAAAAAATACAAATCCAACGATGTATCATAATGTATATTTATGTCAAGGTTTAAGAAGTTCAAAATTTTCAAATTCGATGCGCGTCCTTTTCCCGTGGTCCAATCGAGCTGAAATTTTTTCCAGATCATTTTCCTTACAAGCGTCACATTTCTAGCGTATGGGACCGTAGAAATCTGATGGTCGAAAAATAAGGTCCACCCTAAAGGCTGGTTCAGACTAGGGCTGGGATTATTCGAATAATTTAATATTCGAATATTTTACAAGTATTCGAATGCTACGAATAAACTTCGAATATTTGAGTATTCGAATGTTATTATTCGAATACTATTCGAATATAGCTGTATTCGAATAGAGCAGTATTCGAATAGTATGGTGTGAAGTGGGTCAAAATTAGCGTACAAGATTTCACCCTGACAAATGAACCTCAACAACTTGATTTATAATTCACACCATACTATTCGAATACATCAGTATTCGAATACTCAAATATTCGAATACTCGAATATTCGAATTATATTCGCCAAATAATTGAACAACTGAACTATTCGAATATTCGAATACCAAATAATTCGGCAAATAGTCCCAGCCATAGTTCAGACAGGTCGAGTAATTTAGTCGAGTAGCGAGGAATTTAGTAACTTACCGTGTATGGACACTAAAATTTAGTCGAGCAGTTTAGTAAAATGGTTTTATTCGAGTAGATCCATTTCAATGGATTTTTCTGGTCGAGTAGGGTTCCCCCACTCCTACTACTAATCAACGAACAGAGGACGTGTTTTTTTTATCGATATAATTAATAACCATTAATAACTAAAATGTCGTCGCGTTGGTCGGAACACACGACATTTCTTTTTGTATCTGAATATATTAAACATGAGGCGTTGTGGAACGCTGGAAATGCTTTATATAAAAAAAAGATGCAAGGACGGCTGCGTACGCGAGTGTAGAGGCGTTTATGAACATTCCGGGTTTATCTGAAAACGATATTAGAAAAAAAATTAAAAATATAAGATCGACGTACGCTCAAGAATTACGAAAAATTAAAGAGTCGAAGAGATCTGGAGCGGGCACTGATACCATCTACAAACCATCTGTGAGATGGTTTCAAATGCTACACGATTGTCTACGGAATATACATTCCGAATGTACAGAAACGCAGAGTAATTTGGTAAGTACACACTTTATTTTAATTAGTTCAATGATACATGAAAATGTTTTTTTTAAATTAAATAACAATATATATTCAATATACCATCCTTAAGGGGGTCGTCTCATCGGGCCTTGAATGTGTGCGGACGCTCACACAAGCTAAGTTAAGCGTGTACGTATACGCGTGTAGTAAACAAACCGTTTCAACCGTCTTTCGTCCTGGAATCGGCTAGAAGGAAGTTTTTGCGGGTACAGTTACCTTCAGTAAACATCTGTGCAGGGTGGTCTGGTGCATTTGAACGCTATAAGTACTGTATGTTGAAATAATAATGAATTTATACGTCACGCTGGTGCTACGTAGCTACAGTACACCATTAGCGCCACCAACGGAGAAGCCTTGAAGCTTCATTCTGTAAGTTTTCGATTCATAAATTCATTATTATTTCAATGTACAGTGCTTATTAGCGTTCAAACACACCAGATTACCCTGCACAGATGTTTACTGAAGGTAACTATACCCGCAAAACTTCCTTCTTGCCGATTCCAGGACGAAAAATGGTTGAAACGGTTTGTTTACTACATGCGTATACGTACACGCTTAACTTAGCTTGTGTGACCGTCCGCACACATTCAAGGCCCGGTGAGACGGACAATAACAAAAATGAGACGGCCCCCTTAATTGCCACGGGACTGACCCTTCTCCCACAAAATAATCTGATAATCTTTCACGGAGATCTTGAGATCGTCGATTTGGATGATTTGATAAAGTTCTCGATATTGGAAGTAATCCAAGGGGTTGTTGTGAATTCCTCCAACTACCCTCAATTATGCTACCATTATCAAGATTTTCGATGTCTGTTTGGTCGTAGTGTCGATCATGTGTGTTTCGGTTTAATCGTAACCAATTATGCAATGCACAGCATGCTTTAACAATTAAAACCACTTTTTCGGGAGAAAAAGCTATAGGTTTTTCAAATATTCGGAATTTGTTTGCCATTATGCTGTTACATGCCCCTATCGGTTCATTCCGTGCTTGCTGTCCTCGCGTCGCTTTCTTTCGCAAAGGCGAATCGGCGGAATCGCCCCGCGTGTAGCAATCGCGTTGTGCTGAGCCCGTGGCAACAGCGTTAGGGACAACGACCGCGTTCGGCCCGGACGCCGATTCTTTCGCAATAATCCAAGAAATAGTTAAGCAAGCGACAGCTGCCGACGGGGCAGTTATCCCCGTTCGTAGGGATCGTCCGAGGTTCAGACCGCGATTCAGAGCCGCGGAAATAATCAATCAATTTCGGGAGCTCGAGCTAGGTAGTCGCGACGAGCTAGCGGGCCGTCTAGAAATCGCGTCCTCACTTCGACGTTCGCACCGCGAGTCACGCTCGGCCGATAGTAATTCGTGAAAGGGTAACTCCATCCGACGCACCGAGAACGGCCTAGCCGGGAGAGCCCTTGAGCGTCAATCGCGATCGACGTACGGCCGCAAGGAACAGCGACGAATCGAGTCTAAAGGCTCGTATAGACTGGGCGATAATCGCCGGCAACTTTGTCGCCAGCGACTCCGGCGGGTCGCCTGGCGACTCGCTGGGATGCATCGGCTTGTCTCCAGCAGAGATGGGCAAATTTTTTATTTAAATAAAAAATTGGGATCGAATAAAAGTAGAAAATTTATTCGAAACTCAGCAAATAAAAATTCCCAGAGTTATTTATTATTTGAAGCGCCATAAATAATATTTTCAATCGACGGGAATTCATCCGTAGGTCCATAAATAAAATTTTCAGCGACGAGAATTCATCCGTAGGCGCATAAATAAAATTCTCAACGGACGGGAATTCATCCGTCGCTTTGGCCAATTTTCTCACTTTCATTTGTATTTATTTAAATAGCTCTAGGCGTGGCTTCGGAGGCCCTCGGGCCTCAAGCGCCTTTGATCGAAGCCGCCGGGTCCTCGAGGCGAGCGACATTGTATAGTTCACCCGTCTAATCTGCAGCGCGGAGTTGCTCGGTGACGAGTCGTCGATTGTACAGAAACTAAATTTCTTTATTTTTCATCGTATTAATATGAAAGGGACACCAATGGATTCCTTGCATTCTCCCGATTAAATGGATAAAAAAATATTTAAATCGGGCCAGTTTTAACGAAACGGGCTTTCAATCCTGCAAATTAATTTTATGCGCAATATCGTCCCACGTCTTAACACGGTCAGGTACGCGTCTCTACACTTTCAACTGCAATATTGACAATACCGTCGATTCTACGGCCTAGAATAGTAGCTCCGTATTACGATGTTCTTAACCAGAGTTTCGCATCGATAACAACTACTTAGTTACAATTAATGAGTTGTGCATGATTTTAATGACGCATAATTTAATTGCATGTTAGAAACTGAATTACTAATTGTAACTAAAAAAAAATACTTTACGACGTATAACACGAATTTCACGAATTAAGGGCGTCTGCACATGGCGACTTTTTGCAGCGATACAGTGCCAGCGATTGTATCGATGCAAACGCAAGTGTGCAAAGGTAGACGGACAGCAACTGCATCGCGTTCGCATCGCGAGTGTATCGCGACTGTATCGCTGCAAAAAGTCGCCGTGTGCATGCGTCCTAAGACAGTTTCAATTTCATCGAATGAGATTGATCGCATTATTTGTGCGTATGGGGTATGTAGGCAAATAGGCAAAGAGAGGGAGAGGGGGAGAGAGAGAGAGAGGACAAGGAGAATCGGCAAAAGGAATTTACCGATTGTGCCAAGAAGTAATTACATGCAGAGTACCACGAGTTCCATTATACATCTTTAATATTTTTCTTCAACCATTTTACATAGAGAAAGATGACAACAGACGATTCGTACATTCTTTTCAGTTAATATTATGATTATTAGATCGGTGCAGACGTTCATTCGTTTTATGGATACAAAGTGTTTATTAAATATATAAATATATTTCATACTTTTGAAACGAAAACATTTTCCTTGACTATTTATAATTTTTGTCACTTGTCTGGTAAAAGTTCAACTAGATGAACTGGTAAATTTGCCAATTATAACAAAACGTGTTTTGGAAACACATTCATTCCTTTATGTTTGTGTTTAAATACGGTACGTCAACGTTATGTATTGGTGAGCAATTTTCTGGACAGCACTTCCAATACATTTAAAATAATTTTAACATCAGATACTTCAAATGATACATTCTGTTATTGTTTTTTTAACCATTAGTATCATAGTGTAACTCCCGTGTTACACGAATTGAATAAATTATATACGCCATTTGTGGTCATTTTCATGAACTTTAAAGCGTTACTTTACTATTACCATATGTAACAAGTGTCCTTAGGGCAGAAATACATCCGCAGAAATTCTACTGTTATACACTGTCTCATATTATCGATTACAACTCTTAATTTCGCCAGGACCACTGAAAATACCACGTAAATGCTAATTTCTCTCTCAATTATTTCGGATTTCCCTTATGTATAAATTTGATGTTGGACATAATAATGTATGTAATACTAATCTATAAGAATACGCTATTGCTATTAACTCAATTTCGAAAAGATTGTGGGTTAGTCCGTTGTTTGCTCTCACTACCTCAATTAACGATATTAGGCATAAAATTAATTTGCAGGATTGAAAGCCCGTTTCGTTAAAACTGGCCCGATTTAAATATTTTTTTATCCATTTAATCGAGAGAATGCAAGGAATGCATTGGTGTCCCTTTCATATTGATACGATAAAAAATAAAGAAATTCAGTTTCTGTACATTCGATGACTCGTCACCGAGCAACTCCGCGCTGCAGATTAGACGGGTGAACTATACAATGTCGCTCGCCTCGAGGACCCGGCGGCTTCGATCAAAGGCGCTTGAGGCCCGAGGGCCTCCGAAGCCACGCCTAGAGCTATTTAAATAAATACAAATGAAAGTGAGAAAATTGGCCAAAGCGACGGATGAATTCCCGTCCGTTGAGAATTTTATTTATGGGCCTACGGATGAATTCTCGTCGCTGAAAATTTTATTTATGGACCTACGGATGAATTCCCGTCGATTGAAAATATTATTTATGGCGCTTCAAATAATAAATAACTCTGGGAATTTTTATTTATGATACATACAGATAAAGTCTCCTTTATTTAAAAAGTTATTTAAATAATTTTTTATTTAAATAATGCCCATCTCTGGTCTCCAGCGACTTTTACCGAGCGGCTGGTATCCAGCGACTTGTGTCTGGCGACTCGGCAACTTGTGTCCCCCACCTTATGACCAAGACCCTTCGGCATCCATTCCAAACTCTATTTAGTATCCATGGATCCGTCAATAGCTAAAATATCTGGTTGCCAGATTTTCAAAGGGCAATTAAGATCGTACCTTCGCTGTCTTTAAGAATTTATAGATTATTCGCTGTGAAAAAAATGCGACTTTTCGTTAATACGCAGGTATCCGCGGGAACAGTAAACAGCTGGATGGTTCCCAACGTATTGGAAGTACAAAAAATTGTTTATATTCAACTGCATGCTTCGGGGGGGGGGGGGGGTTAAAATTATTAGCGCATACGATACTTTTCTTCGATTATTATTTTAACAGATAGGATGGTCAAGTTCGGGTTTTTAAATGGAACTATTTTCTTTTTAGAGATCACTTGATAATAAGTTTCTAAACAAATTCAATATCCTATAATGTGTACACTTCATTTTAACTGATTTTCGAGATATTGCGCTTGCAAATTTACTGATTTCCACTGGAAGAAAACTGCTCGAATAGAAAACACCGGGCGTGGTCGTGTTTGCGCCACGGGTGGCTCGCGGTAGCCACTGCCTCTTGAAACAGATACCTACCAATGGTTTACGCCAGCAGTTGCAGCCTCAAAGGCTGGATAATTATTACCGTCACAAATGCTACGTACATCAGCGGTATCGAGAAGCGTACCGTTTATGACCGTATTGTCCCGTGAGTCAGCGGTTGACAACGCTACCTGCGCGTCCGAATTCAGTTATATTTTACAGCTGGCAATTTAGTATTTTTGAAGCGAAATTTCTTCATTTCTTTACGACTAGGCAATAGCTTGTTCTCGAAGTGTTCGTTGGGAAACATTTGTCTACCAGATATCGATAATGGGTGGTATACATGGTGACTTCGGACGCGCAGGTAGCGTTGTCAACCGCTGACTCACTATGTTCAAATTCGTTGTTAGCAGTCAGCAAAACCCATGGAAGTAATTATCTAAATTATCGGAATGACATAAAAGTCCATACATCGAAACGTATGGGCTGACGCGTTAATGAATTTTCACTTCTTTCACCTCCCATATCTCACAAACTAATTGTTACCTCAATTTGAAAATTAGTTGTGATTTATGTCTCATCATAAGCTATCATTTGGCACAAAATTCAGTTCCAAAATAAAAAAGACTAAAAAAGGCCTCACTTTCGGGTCACTCTTTATTCGATATGTTTGATATTGTAGCAAAAATAATATGGAAAGAACAATTCAGAATCAAATCTATTTATTATCATTTCAATAACAGTATTTTATTTAAATGTCCCAGTGTTCCTGTTGTAGACGTAGTAAAAGTAATAGTTTGTTGAATCGTTTACCGTCCAATCCATTTCTTTGCTGGAGGTTAAACGATTGAGCAAATTATTACTGTTACTATGCCTACAGAAGGAACCCTGGGAGATTTAAATAAAATACTGGTATTGTAATGATAATAAATGGGTATTATTCTAAATTATTCTTTTCGGTTTTTTATTTTATTTCACTACTTATGGCCTGTTAATTAATTCAAAACGCAGAAGTATTCGATGTTAAAGAAAACATCGATGCGTAGTTGCGATGCATTACATCGAGAAAAAAGTTAGTGAAATTGTACGGATTAAGAACAATACGGGGCGTGTTGAAGAAAAAAAGAGAAGAAATTGATAATTAACTGTAAAGTATTGAAGTACATCGTATAGTAAATTTTTAACGTATACATCTACTATATGATGTAGAGTAATTCCGGTTGAGATGGCTCGATCACGCTCCTTTTGCAAATATATTTTTGTCCTTTATAAAACCACTAAATTTACGGTGTGCTGATTTTTTAAAAAGGTGGGCCATCTCTCCCCGACTTACCCTATATACATATATATATGTGTGGTGTGTTGCCACAGAGTCGGCGATGTTTCCCATTCGGAACGGGCAACAGAATACAGTCGGGCGATGTTGCTCACCGACCACATGAATACAGTTTTTCGGGAACATGTGGCCAACAGTCATTTCTAGAAGGCCGTTTGAGGCAAGGGTCGAGTTGCTGTATCTCACAGCGATTGTTGCAAGTCGCCGGCAACTTGTATCCGGCGACTTTCCCAGGTATATTCGTATCTCTTAACCTTTAAAGGACGAGTCGCCAGACACAACTTGTCGGACACAAGTCGCCGAATAAAAGTCGCCGGAGACAAGTCGCTGGAGACAAGTCGGTTATCCCACCGACTCGCCAGCGACTCCGGCGTCTATACGAGCCTTAAGAGGTACGACGGATCCCAATTCACCGACTTCCGTGTGCTACCCGAGAGCACAGCGAGCGACCACGACCTGCGATCGGTCAGCGACATTGTAAGCGAGCGCAACACGAGTAGGAACGCGTGCCGCGCGATACAGCGAGCGACAGCCGGACGAAGCGCCGTCTCTAGGTAGGACAATTCAGTTCTGTAACAATATATTTTCACTATCGTTTTCCCTTTATCTTCCA
Organism: Andrena minutula; assembly: GCA_929113495.1. Classification (NCBI taxonomy): domain Eukaryota; kingdom Metazoa; phylum Arthropoda; class Insecta; order Hymenoptera; family Andrenidae; genus Andrena; species Andrena minutula. Next base: position 31,395,746 of record OV815995.1, on the reverse strand, counting down.
TTGTACACTCTTATTCAACCCTTAATCACCTTCCTCTCCTTGGTAAGTATAGTCAAGGCGTGCTTTAGCACCTTAACAGAGCAGCGAACCCTGCGAATCACCCTAACCGCTCGGGGTGTATCGCAAAAGTCGCTTCAGGACGTAACAATGCCAAAAGCGTTTTCGACTACTCTTCTCGCTCGAGAGAGCCGGTAATTGAAATTTTTTTGTTTAAGAGTTAATCTATACTGCAGGTCATGTTAGAAGTAACCCATTTCGCGCATGTAGAATGAGCTCTTCGACTGTCACGAGGTCTCTGTTCCCCCACTTTACCACCCAAGCTTCTCTCTCTCCATGCACCGTTCCATATACCGGGTAACCAAATAAAACGTGTATTCTATTAAATTCGTGCTATATATATTAAGAATTTATTTATTAGTCATATTCTACTGAAATGTTTACGGTATTAATATTATGAAATATAACAAAAAGTATGACATATAAAAATAAATTTTATTATCAAAAACTTAATGTATACATTGGTATAGATTAACAAAACTTTGGACAGAGGAAATTTATAATTAATATTTACAATGATAAGAAGGCTTAATTTCCAAATATGAAGTACAAAGATATAATCAATTAATTGGAAATATTTGCGGCGTGGACTATCCGCCATCGTACCGTCGTCGAAACATTAAAAGAATTTAAAACGACTTGAAGAAAATGAACTTCAAGTACGGACAGAGGCAACGCAATAGTGCCCTTATCGAGCGGGAAGACATAATTCGTTGGCGCCGAACGTTTATCACCAAAATTCGAGAGTTCAGAGCGGCGGGAAGGCCCATTTATTATTTGGACGAGACATGGATAAATGCGGGCGACACACGGCAGCAAGTGTGTCCTACTCTGTGGGTCCTACTACACCTACTCCGACTGCGAAAGGAAAGCGCCTCATCGTACTCCATATTGGATCGGAGGATGGTTTTGTGGAAAATGGCCTGCTTTGTTTTGAATCGAAGACCAAGAGCGCTGATTACCACGACGAGATGAATGCAGCAGACTTTCTCGAGTGGTTTAAGCGCATTGTACCACATTTAAAACCAAACGCCGTTATTGTGATGGATAACGCGCCGTACCACTCTGCGAAACAGAAGCGCTGTCCCGTAACGAGCTGGAACAAACCGCAGATAAGAGAATGGCTTACCAGCAAGGGAATACAAATGCCAGATACAGCACTGAAGTGGCAGTTATTGGACGAAGTTCGCAGAATCAAGCACAAGTATGATACATCCCCACAAAAAAACTTCGAAAAAGTAAAAAAATACGCCAAGTACATGAAAACATGAAAATCACAAAAAATAGAAGATATTATAATAATTACAAAATTAAAAAAAGATGTGAAATCAAAATGAGCTGCCAGTACATAAAGATGCTTTCCAACTGCGCTTTAGATGACACAACTACATATGCACAGCTAAAATTCCATTACTCATAATGGCTATTTATACAAAGAAAAAATATATTAAATAATAATATGCAGATATATTTTTATACAAATAAATATTTTAATACGAATAAATATTTGATTCAAAATACTTGGCGCTGCGCCCCGAATTGGTGTTGCTAAACTCAATAAATATGTATAAATTGCATTAATCCTTTTCTTTCTTTCTTGTACGTGTATGCGTGTGTGCGTGCGTGTGCATATGCTACGTATGGCATTAGAATTAAATATATGTAGAATAAATCTGACTGCGTTTCTAATATGTGTATGTATATGTTTTTTATATTGTAATGGAGTTGTAAATTATTAATACTAAGGTAATTAACATTTTTTCGGTTGCGCAGCGCCAAGTATTTTGAATCAAATATTTATTCGTATTAAAATATTTATTTGTATAAAAATATATCTGCATATTATTATTTAATATATTTTTTCTTTGTATAAATAGCCATTATGAGTAATGGAATTTTAGCTGTGCATATGTAGTTGTGTCATCTAAAGCGCAGTTGGAAAGCATCTTTATGTACTGGCAGCTCATTTTGATTTCACATCTTTTTTTAATTTTGTAATTATTATAATATCTTCTATTTTTTGTGATTTTCATGTTTTCATGTACTTGGCGTATTTTTTTACTTTTTCGAAGTTTTTTTGTGGGGATCTCACTTCTTTTTACAAAGATTATTATTATCATCTATTTTTTGTGATTTATTATTATTATATTATATTTTTTGTGATTTATATGATTTCATATACTTGGCGTATTTTTTTACTTTTTTGAAGTTTTTTATGGGGATCTCACTTCTTTTTACAAAGATAATTTGCATAGGGAATGACTTCAGATCATTTTTAATTATAGCTTACATATTATCACGGGACCGAATTAAGGATAAATTTTACTAAGTTCAACAACTACGAAAAGAAACCATGTGCACCGCATTGCCGATCTATATGTATTATGTGTATAATACTTTGTGTACAATACATGGTGCGCGAAGCAGCTTATGGCGCTGAACGTCTTTAACATTGAAGTGTAATAACAACCACAATTAACACCTTTCGAAGAAAAATATGTATGCATCTTTAGCATTTCGTGGCCAAGCTTTTTTTTCTACTCGTAAATCATCAACGGATACCCACGTTGTGCCCTTACCCCTTACCATAGTCGTGTAATGACCATCGGCAATATTTTTACCGTGGTTGAAAATCGCTGTCTTAAGTTTATAACAGTGATCTCTCATTTGTATTTTAGTAGTAGGTATTGCTTTGATGGAGAAATTTTCCACTTTCGTTGTTCCACTACTATCGTGATCGAACAAATGTAATTTTGCAATAAGAATTTGTTTGGAAGCAGTTATATCGATTTTGAAAATGCATGAAAAGATTCAATATTCTTATTGGTGTTGGTTTAGTATAGTATAAAAAAAGGAGATGAGAGCATACGATAGAAAGTCTTGTGGCAGAAATTTAAAAAATGTTAATGGTAATTTAGCGAAAATGAATAAAGAGATTCAATATTTTTATTGGTGTTGGTTTAGTATAGTATAAAAAATAATATTTATTGGTGAATTGAAATATTGTTAATGGAAAACTAGTAAAATTAATAATGAATAGCGTAGCAACTGTATAGAAATAGAGTGACATTTTGTTAAAGTAAGTGTAGATTATAAAATGTGTTCAAAGGAAATGAGAGCGTATGGCAGAAAGTCTTGTTGCTGGAAATTTAAATGCTGTGGTAATAATTCAACGAGGATGAACGAAGAGGTCCAATATTTTCAAGACACAATTTATTGGTTTTGGAATAAAATTAGTTTAGTATGTTTATAATTTTGTCGATTTACCTTATTTGACTTTCCAGAAGCATGTGCGAAGCAAGATGCTTTGTCTTTCTATTTATTTAATCTTCTCCGGACAACTTTCACGCCTGTGCATTCCCTTCATTTCTGTTCATCCAAGCCTGTGCGTCCCCATCATCAATTCTACTATCCAAGCCTGTGCGTCCCCTTCATTTCTATAATATAATAAGCTTTACGTAAAAACTCTAAATTGCTGGTATATAAAAAATACAAATATCAGGCAATTTAAATGCAATGCAATTTATTACAATATATAGTATGTTTATAATTTTGTCGATTTACCTTATTTGACTTTCCAGAAGCATCTGCGAAGCAAGATGCTTTGTCTTTCTATTTACTTAATCTTCTCCGGACAACTTCCAAGCCTGTGCGTCCCTTTCATTTTTATCAAAGTCCTGTGCGTCCCCTTCATTTCTATAATATAATAAGCTTTACATAAAAACTCTAAATTGCTGGTATATACAAGTACAAATATCAGGCAATTTAAATGCAATGCAATTTGTTGCAATATATATTATAAAAACTCTAAATTGCTGGTATATTTATAATTTTGTCGATTTACCTTATTTGACTTTCCAGAAGCATGTGCGAAGCAAGATGCTTTGTCTTTCTATTTATTTTTTAATCTTCTCCGGACAACTTCCACGCCTGTGCATTCCCTTCATTTCTATTCATCCAAGCCTGTGCGTCATTTTTATCGGAGTCTTGTGCGTCCCCTTCATTTCTATAATATATAATATAAACGTTACATAAAAACTCTAATTTGCTGGTATAAAAATATCTAGCAATTTAAAAGCAATGCAATTTGTTATAATATATATATATTATTTTGTACATGCATGGTACAAATATCCAGAAACTTGTGTGAAAGGAGATGCTTCTCAGTCAAACCATCTCCGGACAACTTCCAAGTCTGCGACTCTACATAAGAAACCTATTAAAAATTTTGGCGACTTACCTTATTAATTGAGACAATAATTCAGTCTCCTACGTAGTGTAAAAACTCGTGACATTTCAAATTGGGACAATTTACTTTATTTGACACTTAGCACTTAGGTTATAAAATTCAAAATAGTATATATATATATTACACAAATTAATATTCTGTCACATTATTGTTTGCTTTTTAATGAATACACAAAACGTGGCCTTTTCCTACGGACCGCTGTACCATCATCTTCGGAATCACCATTGGAAGATAAAAAATCTGGTTTCCTCTGGGTGTTCTGAAACAATAATTATTAAACGATACATTTTGAAATGTGTAGCAACTCGTAGAAGACATATATTAACATATTGAAATGTGTAGCAACTCGTAGAAGATACAATAATATATTAAATGTAATTTGTTACAATAATATATTATTTTGTACATGCATGGTATACAAATTTCCAGAAATTTATGAGAAAGATGCTTTTCTGTCGAACCTTCTTCGAACAACTTCCAAGTCTGTGATTTTACATAAAAAGTCTATTAAAAAATTGTGGCGACTTACCTTATTAATTGAGACAATAATTCAGTCTCCTATGTAGTGTACAAAAAAACTCGTGACATTTCAAATCGGACAAGTTACTTTTTGACACTTAGCACATGGTAGGTTATAAAATAAATATGTATACAAAGATGGACGACGATCCCGAGAGTCGACGAACGAAACATGTGTTAGTAGTGAAGGTGTGCGTGTAACGCGTATACGTATTATGTCGACTGTTGCGCGTCCCGGCGGTGATTATCTGAACGGAACGCGGGTTGGTGCCCGTGGAATGCTGAAGCATTCAGCTCGTTGGAGTGCGCGGGTATTTCAAATGATTTCACAAAGTAAAATGTTCAAAAACTATTTGTATATTTTCTACGTAAACTGTTTCAAGTCTGCTGACAAGTTTGATCTGCTCTTTTACAAAAAATAACTCCTCGCTCGTCACCTCCGAGTCCCTACTCCTTTAAAGTTGAAGTCTTCCTCGGACTCCCTCTCCGGATCCTTTCGTCCAATCAAGACGGTGTCATCCCTCTAGCTTCGTTAGTGGGCTGTCCTTCGCCCTTCCTTCATGCTTCCTCCCACTCTCCTCTGTTGATCGAGGTACGCTTCCCAAGTACATAGGGGTAGTACATAGGCTACGTACAGTATATACATATCTCGCAGGTAAGTAAGCGCAACCCTCGAGGTCAAGACGACGTCACTCGGAAAAAGTTTATGGCTTTATGACTTTCAGCCTTCCTCGACCGGAGTTTTTATCCTAACAGGACATCGACAGTTATTGAAAGGGAGGACAGAGTTTTAAGTACTTTTATGACACGCGCAGCCGCTCGCTCAACGAAATTTGGCACGCAGATGTGCAAAGGAGAAAGTTAAGCTATTTACTATCCTCGCCTGGTCTAACGGTAACTTGAAAGCTAATGAATGCGCCCCTAGGTTTTCGTACACCTTCTGAGTTCAGGCATCAGCTGCTAGCATTGTAAAGACACGTTTAAAAATAGCAGGGAAAAAACCCTCGAGATGCACAACGCGTTCTACAATAAATCCTTCCTTGTCCTCCGTTTCATAATTGCTTAAGACCTTTCAGATGCTTCGTTCGTTTCGAATCTATATTATATATTATTCCTATTCTTCAATTCAAAAGGATTTTGAATCCCGCTCTACATCTAACTTCGATGTCTCTATGACTTATAGCTAACTTCATATAATACATGGATTAACACCAGCGGATAACGCAACACCTCCCTCCATATACAAAAGGTGTTTCCTATAGAAACAGCTTTTCAGCAAAACAATACATCGATACCAGTTTAAGTATACAAAAGTGAATGAACACGTACTTTACAGAAATGATTACAAGTATAACTACGCCTCCTCTTCCCGCGCCAGCCCCGCGGTAAACGAGCTACTCGGTCCACCCATTGTCCCGCGAGAAGCACGAGTTGAAGAATGATAGTTATACCATAACACTCTACAATAATAAGATATTATTCTATTACTAGATAATATTAAATTGATTATAATATAATGCCTAGCTAATATCCAAGAGTTATCAAACGCCCTAACCAAACTTATCTAAGTATTCTTGTCCAATATAGTCCATATAACACTACAGTAATATATCTAATACATGTGATTAAACTATTTACACTGAATCTAGCCTTATACAAGCTAACTTAAGTTTATTCGCATGAACTATTTTAGTCTTATTTCTTCCTATAGCTATTTCAATAGTGAGATCATTAAATATTTCAATTACTTTATATAGTCCTAACCAACTAGAATCAAACTTCGATTTCTTAGGTTCCCTAAGTAAATACACATCGTCGTTTACATTAAATTTACAATGATTATCATTTTTATCATAATATACTTTACTCCTTCTTTTGCTTGTTCCAGATTGGCTGCCGCCGTAGCTTGAGTAATAGTGATTATTGTGAAAAGTTGGTCCAGATATTGAACGAATGTTCGAGGTACTTCTTGTTTAGAGAATTCCGATGGAATGGTAGCCTTCCTACCAAAGACCAGCTCGTGTGGTGTAAAACCAGTAGCCTCGTGTACGGAAGTATTATAGGAAAATATTCCAAATCTAATCCAACTGTCCCAGTAAGTCTTAACACAATAGTGTTTCAAATAGTCAATGAAGACACGATGAGCCCGCTCTAAAGACCCCAATGACCGTGGGTGGAATGCAGTAGAAGTAATCCTCTGTATTTTAAAGATTTTACAGAAATTTTTTCATTACGGCGCTAACAAAATTGCTCCCCTGATCCGTGTGAATAACTCGAGGACAACTAAACCTACTTATAAACTGTTCTGCAAGAGCAACTGCAACAGTAATGGAGTCCATAGTTGGTATTGGAATAGCATCAGAATGCTTCGTCAAATTATCCTTATAAACTGATAGACGTCACACCCAATGTTTCCATAAAATTTTTAAGGGATGATATTGAAGACACGAGATGTCTAAAATTTTGTTGTTTAACAGATTTCACCTTGGAAAATAAGTGGAAAATATGTTGACTTCCACCGGGGAAAACCATTGCCTCACCCACATGAATATTGTACGATTGTATCTGATCAATGGAAAACCTTTTTTGTGTTAACAAATCATTACTGATTTGTGAAGAAACTTGACAATCAGTAGAAAAAAAATGAATAAGATTGTCTTTCCGCATATGAAGATGGTCCTTGCAGTAAATGATACTTGGAAATGAAGGAAAAGGGGATGCTTGTACAGATGGAATGGAATTTGTCAAGAGAACTTTGAACTTATCATAGGTATGAGAGTCATTTTCATATATTTTTCCTACGGAGGATCGTGTCCATTCTTTACCTGATTCTGTCATTCCTGAAGCAACAGACTCGCCCACACTCCGCCACAACCTCATCCGGGAAATACTAGACTGCGCACAGCCAGTGCCACGATATGAGTCGGGAATAAGAAGGTGCCGAGTCTCCGCTTTCGACACGAAACGGGGGCTCTTGTTGCCAATTTCTGGCAGAGCACAGATACCCTGAGATACAGAGACAGCCCCTAACGGTGCCTGTGGCGGGGTGCCTTCAAAGTCGGCCTTTCCGATGTCCAACAGACTCCCGAGTCGAACACTGTCCTCTGTACTCTTGCGGAACGATCCTCCACTCATTACATTAATATTTAAGTCTTTAGAAGATTCTCCTCCCTGCAGAATTTTTTCTATGGAAGGAATTGTCTCTTCATCATCTGCCGTATAATACTCGTCACTATCATTTGAGTCCGAATCCGAATGACTTGTTTTGGTATCAATATCATCATACCCATTATTAAATTCTCTATCCACAAGAAAAACTCTCGCAACTAAACGTTCATTTTCGTCTCCCATAAAACCGTCAACGTCAATGTCCTCAACCTCCTTGGAGATTGCAATTGGCAGATCGTCGGCGCCTACGACAACCCTTTGCAAACGCCTTGGAGGTGAGGCGTCAGTACTTTCAGTCTCGGTATGAATTGTCAAGCATTTAGATGGAAAAGGAAAGATGTTTTGAGAATCAACAGGAACAGGATTTCGGGATAATGCATCTGCGTTGGAATTTATTTTCCCAGGTTTATAGACCATCTCATAATCGTATTCATTTAATCTAATACGCCATCTCATGATACGGGAAGTAGGATCTTTTACGTTGTGCAGCCAAATCAGTGGTCGGTGATCAGTGACTAAAATAAATTTGTGACCATACAAATACGGTCGAAAATGTTCAATTGCAAATAAAATCGCCAATAACTCCTTTTCAATGGTTGAATAATTACTTTCAGCATTATTAAGGGTCCGAGATGCATATGCAATTGGAAGATCCTTTCCGATCTGACCCTGACTCAATACAGCTCCTACTGCATAATTAGAAGCATCAGTTGTTACGAGGAATGACTGTTGAAAATTTGGAAATTGAAGCAACGGCTCCGAACAAATGATATCACGTAAACTCTCGAAAGCGGATTGGACATCTTTACTCCAGGCAAAAGGTACTTCTGCCTTCAACAATTGTGTCAGAGGTTTAGCAATTTTTACCATATGTGGAATAAAACGTCTGTACTATCCTATTAAACCTAAGAACTGTTTTATACTTTCCGTAGTTTTAGGAATGGGGAATTGTTTAACTGCTCTGATTTTCTCGGGATCAGGTTTCACACCATTTACAGAAATAATATCACCCAGATATGTAAGTTCTTGTCTAAGGAAGCGACACTTGTCAGGTTGCAAAGTTAAATCAGCGTTTTGTAATCTAGCTAAAAGAATTTTCAATTTTCGGGCATGCTCTTTCAAGGAATCGCATATATGACTATATCGTTCATATATACAAAGAGTTCAACTCCCTGTAAACCAGATAGAACCAAATCCATACATCTCTGAAACGTTGCTGGGGCATTCTTGAGACCAAATGGCATCTTATTGAATTCATAATGCCCATGAGGAGTTGAAAAAACAGTCTTTGATTTAGATGCACAATCTACGGGTGTCTGATGGAATCCAGAAACTAAATCGAGGTACTAAAATATTTAGCTGAACCAAGTTGGTCTATTATATCAATAATATTAGGAAGGGGTAAGCATCATTTACAATTTTTTCATTTAATTTCCGATAGTCTATTACTACACGCCAACGAGATACACCATCAGGACCAGGTTTTTTTCAGAACAATCCAAACAGGTGAATTATACGGCGAGGAAGACGGTTGAATTATTCTATTTTCCAATAATGAATTTATCTGCTTTTCAATTTCCTCCTTATGAACTTGAGGAAAACGATACTGCTTCGTATTTATAAGTATCTCATCTGCAGTAATTATACTATACCGGATTTTATCGGTTGATCCTAATTTGTCCGAGGGAAGTTAAAATTGGTATGGAAATGCATTATAATATAATCTCTAAAATACTAGCTTGTTCGACATCATTAAGACTATCTAAATTAAGAATCTTAAGTAATTCAACTAATCTACGAACATCGACCTTTGTTTGACCTACACCGGGATCCCCTGTTCTAATCTACTCGCAAAACTAACTATATCGTCAAATGTTTTATTCTCTTCATTAGAAATAAGAAATCTCAAATTTTGATTCTGAAGACCACGTTTAAAATTTGTAACGGCTGCCTGATCCAGAAAAACCACAGCTCCTGTCAGTTGTTCGGAATTAGATTTATCCTTAACTGTTTCTAAACCAGGACTTAATATTTCACGACCTCGGGCTCCATAAAATTCTACCGACTCATCTATCCCTTGTTGCAAACCTCACAATTCGCCATGGATCTAATCTATGTCAAAAAACCGTGCGTACACCCTTTTAACACACTAACAATCTCATTTACGGTTATCGGTTCTGGATAATTTGAAATTAATAAATCCATAGGATCTTCGATCTTGTTTCGAATTATAGCTAACAAATTCCCACGGTCAGAAGATTTGACTTGAAAATCAATAAATTGACACTGCTTCGTGAATTTAAGCAAAGAAACAGATATCCCGTCGAAGTGTGGAATCAAATCAGAAGCTAACTTTAAAGATTGCAAAATAGCTTCTGATTGATTATTTGTTGTGTGTGACCGAATCAGTGCGCCGATATCATCGTGTTAAATTGTGCGGTCGAAATTTGATATTTAATTTTACTAACTTTAAAGAGCAAATAAGAAATCTCGGGAAACTCAACTAACTGCTAGCTAACGATATTGGCCGCACTGGAACAAGGCAGTTCTTCAATTTGCAAAAGAAAATTACAATCCGTTCAATATATATCTTATAAATACTTATTCGCTGTCTGTAATAACTGCGATCACTCCAATCGTCCGTCCGCTTCTTAGAGGCTGTGAAGAATGGTCCACGACGTCCAGGTCCTTCGAGTCTTTTCCTTAATCGTCCGTGAAGTCTCCGAAGTAGCTCAGCAAATGACGCAGATAATGACCGAGTGCATGTGATTTCAAGGAATTATTCGCACGGCCACTGAAACCACCCTTCTCCGGCATTCACCCTTGCTCTCGGGAAAACCGCGTAAAACCCGAGAGAGAGAGACTGCACTTAATCACTTTCAATCTTTGTGTCCATTTACACGATCAAAGAATTATTTAAATAAAAGTTTATAATAGTTCCCGTTAAATTACTTAAATACGCACTCACGAGCCGGCAAAGTCACTCACAAAAGTGTTCAAAAGTTTATAAGGCCGAACTTTAGCACTGACTTGATTTCTAAATTTCCCACAAATTATTTAAAATATCCCACCGCTGTCACCAGTTTTGTTGCGCGTCCCGGCGGTGATTATCTGAACGGAACGCGGGTTGGTGCCCGTGGAATGCTGAAGCATTCAGCTCGTTGGAGTGCGCGGGTATTTCAAATGATTTCACAAAGTAAAATGTTCAAAAACTATTTGTATATTTTCTACGTAAACTGTTTCAAGTCTGCTGACAAGTTTGATCTGCTCTTTTACAAAAAATAACTCCTCGCTCGTCACCTCCGAGTCCCTACTCCTTTAAAGTTGAAGTCTTCCTCGGACTCCCTCTCCGGATCCTTTCGTCCAATCAAGACGGTGTCATCCCTCTAGCTTCGTTAGTGGGCTGTCCTTCGCCCTTCCTTCATGCTTCCTCCCACTCTCCTCTGTTGATCGAGGTACGCTTCCCAAGTACATAGGGGTAGTACATAGGCTACGTACAGTATATACATATCTCGCAGGTAAGTAAGCGCAACCCTCGAGGTCAAGACGACGTCACTCGGAAAAAGTTTATGGCTTTATGACTTTCAGCCTTCCTCGACCGGAGTTTTTATCCTAACAGGACATCGACAGTTATTGAAAGGGAGGACAGAGTTTTAAGTACTTTTATGACACGCGCAGCCGCTCGCTCAACGAAATTTGGCACGCAGATGTGCAAAGGAGAAAGTTAAGCTATTTACTATCCTCGCCTGGTCTAACGGTAACTTGAAAGCTAATGAATGCGCCCCTAGGTTTTCGTACACCTTCTGAGTTCAGGCATCAGCTGCTAGCATTGTAAAGACACGTTTAAAAATAGCAGGGAAAAAACCCTCGAGATGCACAACGCGTTCTACAATAAATCCTTCCTTGTCCTCCGTTTCATAATTGCTTAAGACCTTTCAGATGCTTCGTTCGTTTCGAATCTATATTATATATTATTCCTATTCTTCAATTCAAAAGGATTTTGAATCCCGCTCTACATCTAACTTCGATGTCTCTATGACTTATAGCTAACTTCATATAATACATGGATTAACACCAGCGGATAACGCAACACGACACAAATTTTGACTGGAGAATCAGAAGAACAAGAAGAATTTTTCGTAGCAATTCCGACAGATCCATGACATGATATACGATATCTCTGTCATGCGTGGACCGATTTTATTGAAATTGGTCTTGTTCGAAAGCCGATATGCGGTTTACATAAGAAAAATGTCTTTAAATTTACAAAATATTGCAGGCGTGATGAGATATTAATGTATAAATGTCAGAATTAGGTTAGAGTGTCTGCGCGACGAGTAAAGATACACGGTAGCGACAGTCGATTTTTCATGTACTTGGCGTCGAGACGCTACCGCGTCTCTAGATATGTAATCGATGAATTCGTAAAGACAACGGGGAGAACTATTCTCTGACTACCGCTTCACCATTGCGACTTGAATCCAATTAAGCTCGCATGGGCGGTAGTAAAAGGCCACGTAAAAGCCAACAACAAGTCTTTCCACCTCGCTGATGTAAAGCGGCTACTAATACAAGAGGTGGAAAACCGAAATGTGTAACCAGGTAATCGACCATATGCAGGATAATGCGCAGCATCCTTCACCCGATGAAAGTGACCCAGACTACGAAGGTGGGCATCCGGATTCAGGTTAAAAGTTTCTGAAAGAAGTACAGAAGTACATAAAAATATATACATAAGAAAGATAGATTGAAAGATTAGATTATTTCCATAAAATGCAGCTTACCGGAATACTGTGCAATTTCTCCCTTGATGTATCAATCCGAATCCGATTCCATTTCTAAATTCGGTTCCGATTCTGGGTCGTCTTCATCGAAGGTAGAATCGTCCGCGTTATCCTGCATATCGTCGATTACTTGGTCCAGGTCGTATAATTTATCCTCCACTTTCGTCGTGTGGCGGATAAAATTTACCCACATTTCGGGTGTTGCCTTTTCCACCCCTTGTATTAATAGCTGCTTTAGATCAGCAAGGTGGAAAGTCTTGTTGTTGGCTTTTACGTGGCCTTTTATTACCGCCCACGCGAGCTCAATTGGATTCAAGTCGCAATGGTAAGGCGGTAGTCGGAGAATAGTTCTCCCCGTTGTCTTTGCGAATTCATCGATTACATATGTATCATACTTGTGCTTGATTCTGCGAACTTCGTCCAATAATTGCCACTTCAGTGCTGTATCTGGCATTTGTATTCCCTTGCTGGTAAGCCACTCTCTTATCTGCGGTTTGTTCCAGCTCGTTACGGGACAGCGCTCCTGTTTCGCAGAGTGGTACGGCGCGTTATCCATCACAATAACGGCGTTTGGTTTTAAATGTGGTACAATGCGCTTAAACCACTCGAGAAAGTCTGCTGCATTCATCTCGTCGTGGTAATCAGCGCTCTTGGTCTTCGATTCAAAACAAAGCAGGCCATTTTCCACAAAACCATCCTCCGATCCAATATGGAGTACGATGAGGCGCTTTCCTTTCGCAGTCGGAGTAGGTGGGCCAATCGTCAGGCCCCTTTCTCTGGCGTTCGATGCTGAAGCTATGGTGTTGTCCACCCACACTCGCTGCCGTGTGTCGCCCGCATTTATCCATGTCTCGTCCAAATAATAAATGGCCCTTCCCGCCACTCTGAACTCTCGAATTTTGGTGATAAACGTTCGGCGCCAACGAATTATGTCTTCCCGCTCGATAAGGGCACTATTGCGTTGCCTCTGTCCGTACTTGAAGTTCATTTTCTTCAAGAGGCGGTGTAATGTACTTCGCGACATAATAGGTAAATTTTCATCTCTTCGGATCGCCGCCAAAACTCTCGGAACTGTCGGTAATTCTCTTCGTTCCCAAAAGGCGTGCACATGCTACCTTATTGCTCCAATTTCCTCTTCCGACATCTTCTGCATTATATCGGGCTTTACCCGTTTCTTCGACGGTGATGTCACGGTTCCCGTCGTTTTAAATTCTTTTAATGTTTCGACGACGGTACGATATCCCACGCCGCAAATATTTCCAACTAATTTGATTATTTCCTTGTACTTCATATTAGGAAATTCAGCCTTCTTATCATTGTAAATATTAATTATAAATTTCCTCTGTCCAGAGTAACTATCTGTAAAAGAAACGTTTCCCATTAAATTAAAATATATATTTTCAGGCCTTTCAGGTTAATATTTATCCTTATATTTTGTAGTTGCTTATAATACTTCAGTTGCTTATAATACTTCTGTTACTTATAATATTTCAGTTGCTTACCTTTCCTTTCTTATTTCTTTGCTCGGGCAAACCGTTTCCATCCATTTATTAATTTTCTATGCAGCCACATCTTGCAATGAATGTAATTATTGATGCTTACAATAAAAAAGTGACAATCAAATCCGACAAAAACTCGAAACACGCGGTATACACGAAAGTAGCGCCTCGCCAATGCTTTCGGCGCAGCACGGATGCGCAGCCAGAAGTCCATTGGTGGTGGCATAGCCAATGAGCGCCAACATGCGCAGAACCGGTCTAAACTCGTCGGTCGGCAGGTTCCTTCTAACATGACCTGCAGTATAGTACCGGGGAAAGGCTTAAGTAAATATTCTTTTAATGGAAAAGCATTGTCACCGACTAAGAAATGATCTTTTGGTAAGACACCGTTTTCTAATGCTTGATATAAATTACACTGACGGAACACACCCCCATCTGATATCCTACCATTACACCCGATATCAATGTATTTAAAACAATAGTTGTAGTCTACAACAGCCATTAAAACAATACTGTTGGTTTGTTTGTAATTAAAATATAAACTTCCGCAGTTGGTAGGCACTTTGATTACAACATGTTTCCCATTGTTTAAGCAAGAACGTGGAGCACCAACGTTCCGAACTGTATTGTAATTGTCTTAATAGACGCGACGTAAATTAGTTAAAACAATTTGTACATTAATGGCGGCACACCGAACAAGCACGTTTATTAGTCGCGTGAGAATAAAAGAGTACTTATTATAACTTAATTTAACAGGCACGAAAGTGCGGGTAAGCAAATTCCCAGCAAGGAATTATCAGAGTTACGCTCGATAATCGTAGCGCCGATTATCCACGAGATAATATTTCACACGGCACGTGGTGCACTTTCTGTGTCGCGCTTTGCAAGGCACGATGTTTATCGGATCACGTTCCACAGAGAAGAGTAAGAGTGGTCGCAGAGACGGCACGAGCCAAGGCACAGGCTCGAGATCGAGGACACCTGGCCAATCCGAGAAGCCCACGTAACATCGCGTGTTACTATGCAAATGAGGTGGGAGTAATTAGTCCAGGTGTCAATCAAGAGATGGCCCGAACCGGCCGTCTCCGCGACCACTCAGTTGCCATGGTGACAACTACGCCGGTTTGAATTTACCGCGCGTCTGCGCTACAACGCGCAGATGCAAATTGGTCGCATAACTGCGACCAATCCCAAACATTCCCGCCCGTCTCGTCATCGTCTGACGAAATAGGCTCGTTGAACAGTCTGCCGGTTACAGTGCACGCGTGATTAATAGAAGAAGAAGTAATTAATAAAGTAAGTAAAAGTTATACTAACAATCAAATATAATAAGAATAAGGACAATAATAAAGGAATGACGCAACAGATCAACCCCTAGACGCGGAGTTAACTGACGTACTGAGATTGGGACGATCGGCTTCATACTTAAGGACTATCTGTCGAGTTCTGAGCATCCGTCTCAGAGGGAGCAGTAAACGGCAAGAGGATAAGCTTACTCAGCGGCCGTTTGAGTATCGAAGTAGGCGTCTTAATGGTAAGGACGCGAATAAGGCCATCGGGACCAGGATGAGTTTTGATAACTCTAACAAGAGGCCAGCGCGATGGCGGCTGAATTTCATTTTTGAGTAAGCACAAATCACCCTCTCTAATTGCCGGTTGAACGCGATTCCATTTCCCACGAGTCTGCAGCGTGTTCAAATAGTCTCTGACCCATAGACGCCAGAAATGCTGCTGCATTTTCTGAACGAGCTGCCATCGTGATAGACGGCTGTCAGGGAGCTCTTCGAGGTTAGGTTCGGGTATCGCGGTGATCGCGTTACCGATTAAGAAATGGCCAGGCGTCAAGGCCTCGAGGTCGTCGGGATCATCCGAGAGAGGAATTAGTGGCCTGGAATTCAAACAGGCCTCGATCTCAGCGAGGAGCGTGGCCAGCTCCTCGTACGTCAATCGGTGCTCGCCAAGTACTCTCCGGAGGTGGTGCTTCACGGACTTCACCGCGGCCTCCCAGATACCGCCGAAGTGCGGAGCGGAAGGTGGGTTGAACTTCCATTCGATTCCTTCAGAAGCCAGTCGATCCAAAAGTTGCCTGTTTCCAGCGGTGACAGCTCGAAGAAGGACTCGGAGTTCCTGGTCGGCGCCCACAAAAGCCGTACCGCAGTCGCTGTATATCTGGGAGCAGAGGCCACGGCGAGAGGTCAGTCGCTTCAGTGCGGCCAAGAAGGCCTCCGTGGTCCCGTCCGACACCACCTCCAGATGCACGGCTTTGGTGGCTAAACAGACAAACAGAGCGATATATCCTTTACGAGCTTGCTGGCCGCGCCCTCGGCTGGATCGTATTAAAATAGGCCCTGCATAATCCACGCCCACACGCAGGAAAGGACGACTAGGAGTTACTCTGGGAGATGGTAGCACCCCCATTAGCTGGTCCGCTGTCTTGCCTCGCCATCGTATGCAAGTGAGACACCGATGGAGACAGGACTTCACCAGCTGCCGGCCTCGCAGAACCCAGCATTGTTGGCGAAGAGTCGACAGGGTGAGTTGTACCCCTCCATGTAAACAGCGTCGATGTGCCTCGGCAATCCACAATACAGCCAGTGGTGAGTCGTCCGGAAGTATCATGGGATAGCGATGGTTATAGCTGGTATGAGCGTAGTGTAGCCGCCCGCCAACCCGTAGAATGCCGTCCTTATCTTGAAAAGGATTGAGTCGCAGTAAACGACTCCGTCGAGGCAGTGGTTGGCGGTCCTTAAGTGAGTCGATTTCAGTAGTGAATACCGCGGCTTGCACACATCGGACCAGTCTCGTCTGGACATCGCGTAACTCGCTGGCGGTAAGGTAGGGTAACCTTTGCCCGTTAGCAGACGGGAGCCAGCGACAACACCAGGCTGTAACTCGAAGCATGCGACGAAAATTAGAAAATTGGTTTAGATACAGGCTCACCTCAGCATCCGGGGAAGACTGGATGTGAAGGGTTTGCCTTCTTTCCTCGCAAGGTATGTCAATCGGCTTGTCGATAGTGATGGGTCGCTCTTCTTTTGCAGCTAACCAAAGCGGCCCAGTCCACCACAGCGAATGCATGGGAAGTTCCGTCGGTCTCAGCCCTCGAGAAGCACAGTCGGCAGGATTGTCCAGGCCTTGAACGTGGTGCCAATTAGCTTGAGGCAAGGTTCGCTGAATGTCAGCTACTCGGTTGGCCACGTAGGTTTGCCATCGACTTGATGGAGCCTGGATCCAACCCAGTACTATTAAGGCGTCGGTCCACAAATGTACGCCATTGATTGGAAGTGACAGCGTAGATAGAAGATGAGCCACCAGACGGGTGAGTAAGTGGGCACCACTTAACTCAAGACGGGGTAGCGATTGTTGCTTAAGTGGAGCTACCTTCGTCTTCGCCGAAATTAATTGAATTTGGGCGGTACCTGATTCGTCTTGAACCCATAGGTAAACTACAGCAGCGTAAGCTCGTTCCGAGGCGTCGGAGAAGCCATGCACCTCCGCCAATTGGCTCGTATGTTTCAACCCCAGGCAGCGAGGGACCTGGATTTGACGAAGTGCTGGTAACGCCGTCAGAAATTCGTGCCATTCGTCCTCCATCTTCCTTGGTAACGGCTCATCCCAGTCCGTCGTGACCTTCCAGAGTGTCTGGATGAATATCTTTGTCCATACGGTTACAGGGGCGAGCCAACCTAATGGATCAAAAATTTGAGCGGCCTGGCTTAATACACTGCGTTTGGTGGCACCAGGCGTCGAACTACCCTCCAGCAGTCGTATCTGAAAGGTATCAGTATCGGGAAACCACTGTATTCCCAATACGCTATGCTGGGTGTCCGTATCCCAGTGACGTATCAAGCCAGCGACGTCATTGTGGCACGCACTCATCACCTCGGGCGAATTCGAAGCCCATTTGTGCAGTTGAAAGCCGCCCGCCGTGGCGAGCTGATCCAATTCCTTTTTCAGGGTCAGGGCTTCCTCAACCGTAGTGGCACCAGTTAGGATGTCGTCCATGTAGACCTCAGAAGACATTGTCCTAGAAGCTAAGGGAAACGATTCGGCCTCATCGGTAGCCAGCTGCTGTAAGCATCGAAGGGCCAAGTAGGGTGCGCAAGCTAGTCCGTAAGTAACGGTGCATAGCTGATATTCCTTCACTCTTGACTCCTTCCCCTTTCGCCAGAGTATTCGCTGGAAGTCTCGGTCGTCAGGGTGTATCACTATTTGACGATACATTTTTTCGACGTCAGCGACAACGGCGATGGGATGGCGACGCCACTTTAGCAATAAGTCGGCTAAGGATGGCAATAAATTGGGTCCCGTGTGAAGCACGTCATTAAGGGACCTCCCGTTGCCAGTCGTCATCGAGCCATTGAAAACTACTCGTAGTTTTGTAGTGGAGCTCGTTGACTTCAAAACCCCGTGATGAGGTAAGTAAAAATGTGGACCCTCCGGGGGAGCCCGTGCTCCTACCATGTGACCAAGATTTTCGTACTCTTTTAGGAATTCTTGATAGACTTGGTGATAGCCAGGATTCTTACGGAAGCGCTGTTGCATCGAATCTAGTGTACGAAGGGCGGCGGGACGCGACGGCCCCAGCTCAGGAGTAGTTTTAAATGGAAGTCTTACCACAAAGCGGCCCTCACTGGTGCGTCGGTAAGTAGACCGGAAGTGATCTTCAGCTTCTTGGTCGTCGCGTGACAGCGTGGGTATGGACGGAACTTCCTCTTGCTCCCAGAATCCTTTCAACAACTCAGGTAACTCTTTGTCTATTGAGCAACATTGTACAGTTGGTGTCCTTTTGGTACCGAGAGCATGGCCTTTCCCAAGGCCACCGGTAAGTATCCAACCGAAAGTAGTCTCCTGAGCTAGGGGGGCGCCTGAGGTGCCCTTGCGAACGCCCTCTAACATTATTTCGTTGTAGATATCGGCGCCCAGTAAGAGGTCGATGGGGTCCTGGCTATTGAGTCGTGGTTCGGCCCAGTGAAGACCCTGTAGATGAGCCCAGGAAGTCCTGTTGAGCACCGCGGGAGGTTTGTAACTGGACAAGTCCTGCAAAACGAAAGCCGACAACCCGAGAATTTTTTCACCAGCTCGGTCGGCAGTAATGTCTAAGTGCACTGCGCCTCGTGTACTCTGCGATGGAACACCGCCAGCGAACAGCAACGAAACACGTGAGCGTTGCCTCTTCAAACCAAGTCGTTTTACAAGCTGCTCCGATACTAACGACACTTCACTTCCCGGGTCGATTAGGGCACGTACAGACGTATACTGGCCCGCGGGGGTGTAAGCGCGCACTCGAGCGAGACCTAGCATCACTGTAGACGTATTGGACACACGCGGCGTAACGTGCTGCACTACAGCACCAGGAGTCAGCTGGAACGCGTCATGGAGGCAGGTATGGTGTTGCTCAGCGCATTTCTGGCATCGTTTGACAGACTGGCAACTGTCGATGAGATGTTTACCGAGGCAATTAAGGCAACATTGTAACTTCTCGACAGTAGACCTTTTCGTCGCAGCATCCTGGTTTTTAAACTTTGGGCAGAACAGTAAGTAATGGTTGTTCTTACAAAGGCTACAGCTCTTGAAGGACGAAGGTGTCGCGACGACTTGATGCACAACAGTGCCTTTGGCAGATGAACCTTTGGTAACGTTATCCTTAGAAGTAGGTTGTTTACCATCGGTTGCTGGCTCACGCTTCCGTTGTGTTTCCAGGGCCTCGACCGTATGTATACGGGTTTCAATGAAGACGCGGAGGGCGTCCAAGGAAGGAGGCTCCGTGCATAAGCCGAGAGAAGCTTCCCATTCTCGACGAGATTGTTCGTCCAACCGGTCGACGGTCATGTTGACTAGCCAGTCAGTGGTAGTCACCGGACGGTTCATGGCGTCCAGTGCACTGACCACGTCCCAGGTCCCGTAGAATAACCTTTTTAACTCCACCGACGATTCACTTTTAACGACAGGTATGTCATTTAGTAAATTAAGCTGTGCCCTCACTAATAGGCGTTTGTTCTGAAAACGCTCTTTTAAGGTATCCCAAGCTGGGAGGAAATTGTCGGCCGTCGTAGAGAGATTCTTTATCACAGTGCTCGCCTCGCCCTTTACACAGCCCTTCAGGTAGTGTAGACGGTCCACATCCATCAGAGTCGGATCCTTGATGACCAGTGAGACGAAAGAATCATGGAAGGCTTGCCATTCGCTGTATCGGCCATCGAAGGTAGGCAGAGGGATGCGTGGCAGAGTTGCGCGAGATCGTGACTCTGCGACGTGAGCGCCGCCGGAAGGAGGGGTCGCAATGGTTATGGGCTCCGACTTCCGCTTTAATTCGCGAAGGAGATCAAGTAATGATCCCTTTTGGTCAAGAAATGAATCCTCGGCAAGCCCAAAGCAATCCTTCGTGAAGTATTCATGACTTGCCAATTCTTCCTTACGACTTCGTACTAGCGCACTGTGTTGACTGGAGAATTGCTCCCAGAGCGTTTGTAATAAATCCAGTCTAGCTTGTACCGAACCTTCCGTCATTTTAGACACGCCTTTCTTTTTCAGGTTTTCGTACACCCGCTTGAGCCGATGATACAGCTCGATCTGCTCTGGTAGGGCGTCGGCCATGATGGTGTATCGGAACGAGCGATAGAACCACGAGGCAAAACGAACGGCACAACGAACGACACTAGAAATTCACCGGAGATCCGGCTCGAAGGACCAACTTTATGTTTAAGCAAGAACGTGGAGCACCAACGTTCCGAACTGTATTGTAATTGTCTTAATAGACGCGACGTAAATTAGTTAAAACAATTTGTACATTAATGGCGGCACACCGAACAAGCACGTTTATTAGTCGCGTGAGAATAAAAGAGTACTTATTATAACTTAATTTAACAGGCACGAAAGTGCGGGTAAGCAAATTCCCAGCAAGGAATTATCAGAGTTACGCTCGATAATCGTAGCGCCGATTATCCACGAGATAATATTTCACACGGCACGTGGTGCACTTTCTGTGTCGCGCTTTGCAAGGCACGATGTTTATCGGATCACGTTCCACAGAGAAGAGTAAGAGTGGTCGCAGAGACGGCACGAGCCAAGGCACAGGCTCGAGATCGAGGACACCTGGCCAATCCGAGAAGCCCACGTAACATCGCGTGTTACTATGCAAATGAGGTGGGAGTAATTAGTCCAGGTGTCAATCAAGAGATGGCCCGAACCGGCCGTCTCCGCGACCACTCAGTTGCCATGGTGACAACTACGCCGGTTTGAATTTACCGCGCGTCTGCGCTACAACGCGCAGATGCAAATTGGTCGCATAACTGCGACCAATCCCAAACACCCATCAATGGCTCCACAACAGCCGCGGAAGTTCAACTCATTTCGAAAACCATTTTCACTAATTTTCCATTCATTTTCGTTTGGAACCTTAATAATAAACTCACATTGTATTTATTGTATATAATTAAGTAAATAATAAATAATAACGATTAAACGCAGTGTTTCCCCCTCCACTCACTGCGCTTAACCGCTGTGAACCCCCCTCTCTGAACCATCTGAGTCATCCCTGTATTTCACAATCAATCTTTTCAATTTCAGATACCGAGCACGAATCCAAGCTCCGAAGAAATCGAAGAAAATCATAGTCAACCAGAGTCAACAACAACAACAACAACTCCTAACAAAAATAAACGACAAAGATTAACGCAACTTAATAATATAGTACAAGAACTAAAAGGAATTGCAGAAGCCGTTAATACGCCACTGCAGAATGAAAATGATTTCGAAGTATTCGGAAGAAGTGTTGGATCGCAATTAAATAAAATGCCAACACACATTGCTTTGGAAGCCCAACAAGAAATCCAATCGTTTTTTATTAAAATTTGATTGCAGCACATGCGTTCAGGCTCTATTACTTCTACAAATTTTTCTGTTTCAGAAAACAACTCAACTCCACAACAGTCAGCGAATGTTACACAACACCACACATCACAACAGTCACAATCGCAATCAACAGACATTCTTTCTCAGGCCATATATAATACATTTAGCAGTAATAATAATAATAATATGTAAATATAAGTTTAAAAGATGTATGTGTTTCAATAAATATTTTCTTACCTTAATAAAATCTTTTAGTGACTCATAAATCATTTCACAAACTTCTGGAATAAAATCCGAAATGGTCGACTTCCCAAGTCTAAAACAATGTTGTAGTGTTCTCAAACTTGATCCTGTTGCCAGGAAATACAAAACTGTTTGTAATTTTGTTCGTGCTGGAATGGCACTCCGAATACATGTATCGGCACGTTGTATTTTAAATTTAATTTTATTTAATAGTATGTTGAAAGAATCTTCAGTCATTCGATGGGTATTATAATATTCCGCCCGATCTTCTAGTTAAAATTCTCTTAAGAGGCAATTGAAAGCTCCCAACAAATCCCTTCTTCCAATCCATGTTCGGACCCAAATACGTTTTTTATCCTCGATTTCACTTTCGATCTCTAATTCAATCTCTTCGATTAAAGTTTTCAGCACATTTTCCAAAGTACTTTTTAGTACAACACGGTTTCGTCGACTATTCATGTTAATTTTTTGCGAAGTCAAAAGAAACAATAATCATTATATAGAAAATAAATTTTATTCATTTCTTTTGTTATAAATAAAACAACCATTAATACATTAATAATAGATAATGAAATGAACTAATGTAATACCATAAATGATTTGAATTTTCCCGCCCTATAAGAATTGGGAACAACACAACTATCCGTTAATGCAACAATTTTATGTGGAGGCAGTTATGCCCAGTTGCAACACACTTTTGCAGGAGTGAACATACGTTGTATGTCGAAGAGAGAGTTCGTGAAGGATCAAGATGAATTCGTCAAATCCGCAATTGCCGCTGCAGAAGAAGAGATGCTAGCAGCGGCTGAAGAAGAAAAACGTTTGCCGATTGAAAGAGGCGACGTTCTTTCCGAATCAGGGATCCCTCACATCCCCGTTGTGGCCGACGGAAGCTGGATGAAGCGATCCTACCGCAGTGGATGTTATGATTCCGCGTCTGGAGTCGGTGTGATAGTTGGCTATCACACGAAAAAAGTTTTATTTTACGGCGTTCGAAATAAAGTTTGCAGAATTTGTCGGATTGCTGCGAAAAACGAGAAAGAACCCCGAAAGCACACCTGTTTAAAAAATTAGAACACATCTCGAGCATCGACTGGTATGGAAAGCGATGTTATAGTAGAATGATTCAACACTAGCGTAGAAAAACGTGGGCTCGTTTATTCTACTCTGATTGCTGATGGGGATAGCAGCGTGCATAAGAAGATTATTGATGCGGACCCATATAACAGACAGATACGTGTAAAAAAAAATGAATGCACGAATCATTTGTTGCGAAACTTTTGCACAAAAATGAAGGCGATTGTAAAGAAGACTACTCCTGGACCATTGAGGAAAACTGTGGAAAGTAGCATTCGCCGGATGCGCACGGACATCGTACAAGCCGCAAAGTTTAGATACAATCAGAATGTATCAATCGAAGAGAAAACAAAGAATTTGCATGGCGATATACAGAATTATAATTGATATTGGCGCACTGATTCGGTCATAAATAACCAATTGTTTTATTTAATTTAATAAAACAAAGAAATCAAAGCTATTTTGCAACTGATTATATTAATATTCCGACGTTTCGGTTCTTATTTGAACCATTTTCAAGGAAAGAAATTGACATAATATTGCATATGCTATTGATGATTGTGTCGCGACGTTACGAACTAAGCAAACGACACCCGAGTCGGTTGGAAGAAGACTGAGGTAAACAGTAGACATAACAGACATAACTAGAGGTGAAACGAAAAAGATGGTTAAAGAAAGCCGTTGAAAATTTCAAATATTTAAACCCCGATAATTCGTACATATACTGCCTTTGTATAAACTAAATTCTTTCTCATGTGGTAGAGTGTATATTACTCATAGGTGTAATGTAATGAGTTATATTACATAACATTAGATATGTAACAGCTCGAGTGATCAATTGGGATTAATTAGAGAAATACATCATAACACATTACTTTTTTAGTAATGCTGCGTAATACTCTTGTATTTTAGGTGTTTCATACCTAAGATTCACGCTAGGTTGTTTAATCATATGTAATGTCTCTAAAATAATCCTCCGGTTCAAATTCATTTCTTTATCAACAATTTTAGCATTGTTGAAGTCGAAACAATGATCAAACTCTAAAGAATGTTTAGTTAAGGCAGTATGTTGTAGGGGGGAAAGGAAAATATTTCTTCTATGTTCGTATATTCGTTTCTCTAGATGTCTAGAAGTTTGCCCAATGTAAACCTGATTACATCCCATGCATGGGATTGAATATAAAAAAATATAGGATTGAAAATAAAAAAAAAAAAAAAAAAAAAAAAAGATATACAGAATGTTCCGAGCCACGTGTGCAAGACTAAAATATTTCTACGATGGAAAGAATAAAGAGAATGAAAGAAACATCGTTCCAGAATTGGTGAAAATTGGAGTGTACCAGGAAGTAAAAGAAATACTTCGTCTACTGTTAGCTCATGCGGAGAGCTTACTGTATAATACTACGAATAACGCTGTGGAAAGTTTGAACGGACTAATTGCTAAGTACACTGGCGGAAAAAGATTAAATTTCGCCGAAAGAGGACCGTATACAGGGAGATGTGCTGCTGCTGTCGTGCAGTACAACTCGAACCAAGTGCAATCGCGATTGAATGCGATAATGAAGAAGAAAACGCCCGAATCTGTAAGCGAAAAATATAATAAATTTGATCGATCCGGCATCGCACCGCTGACTCTTGTCAGTGGTCACAAGTGCCAGCAATGGCACTTTTACTCGCTGATCATATGATCACGCGAGTCGATCGACGCCGCCGTCACTTTCCTAAGAAAGTGACGAAGGAAATATAAAATTTAATTCACCCTTTAATTTTTTCAGACATATTTCTAAGTTTACAGGAGCAGATAGACAGAATTCAAGGGGACCGGAATGAGAAGGCAGCACCTAGAGAGGGTTTTTAGTGGGTATACCGGAGACCAGGGAGTCCCACATAACCCCGGCAACACTGTAGCCGGGGTATGCATGAAGCATTTTCCCCCTCAAAAAAAAAAAAAAAAAAAAAAAAAAATGCTGATGCATATGTACGGCCGTCGCAGGTATGCATAATGTTCGACGAATTGTACTTGCTTCGGCAGTACATATACTAAAATTGGAACGATACAGAGAAGATTAGCATGGCCCCTGCGCAAGGATGACACGCAAAATCGTGAAGCGTTCCACATTTTTAGGGGAGGGTGGCGTCGACGAGACCGGGGATCCTTGGTTGACACGGGGCGCGGATACATCTGACGCCCCTGTGGTCGGCGACGAGGAGTTCGCGTCCTCTCTCGCGCGTATGCGCCAGAGGAACGCGGCTCCAGGGCCGGACGGAGTGCCCGGGCGTGTATATGCCTGCGCCTTGAGCGCCCTAGGGAACGGACTCAGGCGGCTCTTTAACGTCGTCCTCAAGTCCGGTACGTTCCCCCCAGCCTGGAAGGAAGCGAGGCTGGTCCTGCTGCGCAAGCTCGGGAAGCCCGCGGAGTCACCCTCCGCGTATCGGCCGATATGTCTGTTAGACGAGGCGGGCAAGCTCTTGGAGCGAATAATAGCTGCCCGCCTCTGCGACCATCTCGGAGCCGTGGCCCCGGATCTGTCCGACCGCCAGTTCGGCTTTAGACGGCAGAGTTCGACCATCGACGCTATTCGATTGGTTCGGACGCTGTCTGGCCGGGCGGTCGAGGGAGGCGGTGTGAGCGTCGCTGTCTCGCTAGACATAGCGAACGCGTTCAACACCGTCTCCTGGGCGGCGATCGAGCGGGCTCTGCTGTACCACAGCATCCCGCTCTACCTTCGCCGCCTGATCCGGGACTATCTCCGCGGCCGGGTGGTCGCCTACGTCGGCCGGGGCGGAAGGGGGGTGACGGAAGTGCACCGCGGCGTTCCACAGGGGTCCGTGTTGGGGCCCCTGCTGTGGAACCTGGCGTACGACGCGGTGCTGCGGGTGGAAATGCCATCACCAAGGGTGTCGCTAGTCTGCTACGCAGACGACACCCTGGTGGTGGCTTCCGGCCAGCGATGGCAGGACGCAATCAGCCTCGCGGAAGAGGCACTGCGACGTGTCGTATCCTCGATCGGGACGCTCGGTCTGCGAGTCGCCGTGGAAAAAACACAGGCGATGTGGCTCGCGGACCGCGTTGGGAGTGGTGTCCCCAACAGAGCGTCCCTGAGGATCGGGGATGCCTGCATAAGGGTCGGCCGGACGATGAAGTATCTCGGTCTGACCCTTGACACCTACTGGCGCTTTACGAGCCACTTCAGGGCCCTCGGCCCCCGACTGGAACGGCAAGTGTTCGCCTTTAGGCGAATTATGCCGAACCTCGGGGGCCCTCACGAGGGTATTCGGCGGTTGTATGTCACGGTCATCCGGTCCATGGCGCTGTATGGCGCGCCTATATGGGCCGGTGACCTGGAGGACTGCCGCGTCGGGCGTGAGCTTTTAGCCAAAGTTCACCGCCGAGCGGTCCTCCAAGCCGTGCGAGCATATCGCACGGTGGCATGCGCCGAATTGTCCGCTCTGGCCGCGTCCCCCCCCCCCCCCATTTCATCTGCTCGCGGAGATGGAGGCGGAGATTTACTCCGCCGTTCGCGATCTCCGCGACGCGGGGGACCCAGCAGTCGACGGACACGAAGTGGCTCGGGGCCAGGCCCGGCAGCGCATGCAAGCAGTGTTACCAGATTTTTTACAAGAGTTGTCGCCAACCGAGTTGTCTAAAGTCGCCCAAAATCGCCGAAAGTTGCGACAGTGCTGCCAATCCCAGTGAGAAAATATTGAAGGTGTTTTTAACGAAAATAAAAAAAAATAAAACTATAATCATTCGCAAACAATAATTTATATCAATCTACCATACCCAATGAAAATACATAAATTGACTTATCACAAACTTACCAGGAAAAGAAGCTTCCTGTTCCCATTCTTTCTTGTGTTTTTTATTGTATTTTGCCCATTTTCCCATTATTATTTTATATGTATGAATATGAAATGTATGAAATAACCGTAAACGGAATGTCAGAATTCTTTAGTAATTTAGGGGAAGAAAATACATACCCAATCACAAATTCGGCTACCAACATAAAATGTTAAAACATACAATTTACCAACATAATAAATATTCATCACCAAACCCAGAGAAACGTGTATTGAAATATTAAATTGCACTGAATTTCTTCTAAATAGTACCAGAATTTGAAATCGCCAATGATTTCTTTAAAATCGCCCAATTTGCGACTTGCGATTTCTTCAAAATAGCCGTCGCAATTTTGTTTCAAAAGTAGCCCAATTGGCGATAAATCGCCCAATCTGGCAACACTGCATGCAAGCCAAATGGCTTGAATGGTTATCCCTCCCCGAACACAGGGAGAGACGCGTTGTCGGGGCGCTCCTGCCCATTCTCGACGAATGGGCGGGGCGTAGGTACGGCAGGCTGACCTTCCGCCTGACGCAGGTGGTCACCGGACATGGTTGTTTCGGGGATTATCTGTGCCGCATAGGGCGGGAGGCAACGTCGCAGTGCCATAGCTGCGACTTGGGCGACCTGGACTCGGCGGATCACACCCTGGCGCGATGCCGGGAGTGGGTGGACGACCGCCGAGTCCTGGAGGCGCAGCTGGGCCCCGATCTCAGTTTCCCGACAGTCGTGCGTCGGATGGCTGAAGATCGGGGCTGCTGGGAGGCCGTCTCCCTCTTCGCGGAGCAAATAATGCTCGAGAAGGAGGAGGCGAGGAGGGACAGGGAACGGTCGGGTCTCCCGAACCGTATCCCACGGCCTCCCGGCAGACGACGAGCGAGGCGTAGATGACCCGGGGCCGGGGGACGCGGTCCAGCGACATTGTAGGTCGCCCGCTCCCCCGGTATTGGCCCCGGCCACGCGCCGTCGTCGTCGACTCCCCCCACGACAGTGTTGGGGGGGAAGGGAGGGTAGTCCGGGGTTCGTAAACCCCCGGCAGTGGCCCTCCTCAGTGAGAGTGAGAGGGGGTTTTGGGAGGGGAGGAAGGTGGTCCCCTTAGGGTTGGGCCACCTCATAGTCCGCAAGTGTCGCCGCGGCGGCGCGGTGGCAGCGCGTCGGTCCGCGGCGGCAGCGACAGGGTGGACATCGGAGGGTCCCGGCGAGGAATGGACCCTCCAGGGGGGGTCGACTACCAGTTGTCGCCCCCTCTGCGATCGAGCAGCCCCGGGGCGGGCGGGTCACTCATTGTGGCCAGTCACG
This sequence comes from Andrena minutula, assembly GCA_929113495.1. Taxonomy (NCBI): domain Eukaryota; kingdom Metazoa; phylum Arthropoda; class Insecta; order Hymenoptera; family Andrenidae; genus Andrena; species Andrena minutula. The sequence continues at coordinate 31,367,156 of OV815995.1, read as the reverse complement.
CCTTCGGCCCCAACCGCTCTGGCCAGTTCCTGATTCCAGGACCGAGCGGGGGGCTTTTCGATCGCGGGGCCGTGGGGTGGGGGTGTCGGGGGACACTACTCACCCTAGCAGCAGCGGCCCACAAATGGCGGCGCGAGCGTATGACCCGTCGCGCGTCGCCGAGAAGCAGCTGGGGGAGGTAAACCTCTCCCCCAGGGAAGACCCCGACGCGACAAATTGCGTCGGGGGCGTGGGCGGTGTCGTACCTCAAGCGCATGAGGGGGAGGCAAGCGAAAGCATCGCTAGTTTGATCTCGCACAAGTCCTCCCCCTCAGGCGCGCGACGCCGCTCCCGAGGAGGTCATCTTGGTGGTTTTAGTGGGTTCGAGTCCCACATAACCCCCCGCCAGAGATGGGCAAATTTTTTATTTAAATAAAAAATTGGGTTCGAATAAAAGTAGAAAATTTATTCGAAACTCAGCAAATAAAAATTCCCAGAGTTATTTATTATTTGAAGCGCCATAAATAATATTTTCAATCGACGGGAATTCATCCGTAGGTCCATAAATAAAATTTTGAGCGACGAGAATTCATCCGTAGGCCCATAAATAAAATTCTCAACGGACGGGAATTCATCCGTCGCTTTGGCCAATTTTCTCACTTTCATTTGTATTTATTTAAATAGCTCTAGGCGTGGCTTCGGAGGCCTTCGGGCCTCAAGCGCCTTTGATCGAAGCCGCCGGGTCCTCGAGGCGAGCGACATTGTATAGTTCACCCGTCTAATCTGCAGCGCGGAGTTGCTCGGTGACGAGTCATCGATTGTACAGAAACTAAATTTCTTTATTTTTCATCGTATTAATATGAAAGGGACACCAATGCATTCCTTGCATTCTCCCGATTAAATGGATAAAAAAATATTTAAATCGGGCCAGTTTTAACGAAACGGGCTTTCAATCCTGCAAATTAATTTTATGCGCAATATCGTCCCACGTCTTAACACGGTCAGGTACGCGTCTCTACACTTTCAACTGCAATATTGACAATACCGTCGATTCTACGGCCTAGAATAGTAGCTCCGTATTACGATGTTCTTAACCAGAGTTTCGCATCGATAACAACTACTTAGTTACAATTAATGAGTTGTGCATGATTTTAATGACGCATAATTTAATTGCATGTTAGAAACTGAATTACTAATTGTAACTAAAAAAAAATACTTTACGACGTATAACACGAATTTCACGAATTAAGGGCGTCTGCACATGGCGACTTTTTGCAGCGATACAGTGCCAGCGATTGTATCGATGCAAACGCAAGTGTGCAAAGGTAGACGGACAGCAACTGCATCGCGTTCGCATCGCGAGTGTATCGCGACTGTATCGCTGCAAAAAGTCGCCGTGTGCATGCGTCCTAAGACAGTTTCAATTTCATCGAATGAGATTGATCGCATTATTTGTGCGTATGGGGTATGTAGGCAAATAGGCAAAGAGAGGGAGAGGGGGAGAGAGAGAGAGAGGACAAGGAGAATCGGCAAAAGGAATTTACCGATTGTGCCAAGAAGTAATTACATGCAGAGTACCACGAGTTCCATTATACATCTTTAATATTTTTCTTCAACCATTTTACATAGAGAAAGATGACAACAGACGATTCGTACATTCTTTTCAGTTAATATTATGATTATTAGATCGGTGCAGACGTTCATTCGTTTTATGGATACAAAGTGTTTATTAAATATATAAATATATTTCATACTTTTGAAACGAAAACATTTTCCTTGACTATTTATAATTTTTGTCACTTGTCTGGTAAAAGTTCAACTAGATGAACTGGTAAATTTGCCAATTATAACAAAACGTGTTTTGGAAACACATTCATTCCTTTATGTTTGTGTTTAAATACGGTACGTCAACGTTATGTATTGGTGAGCAATTTTCTGGACAGCACTTCCAATACATTTAAAATAATTTTAACATCAGATACTTCAAATGATACATTCTGTTATTGTTTTTTTAACCATTAGTATCATAGTGTAACTCCCGTGTTACACGAATTGAATAAATTATATACGCCATTTGTGGTCATTTTCATGAACTTTAAAGCGTTACTTTACTATTACCATATGTAACAAGTGTCCTTAGGGCAGAAATACATCCGCAGAAATTCTACTGTTATACACTGTCTCATATTATCGATTACAACTCTTAATTTCGCCAGGACCACTGAAAATACCACGTAAATGCTAATTTCTCTCTCAATTATTTCGGATTTCCCTTATGTATAAATTTGATGTTGGACATAATAATGTATGTAATACTAATCTATAAGAATACGCTATTGCTATTAACTCAATTTCGAAAAGATTGTGGGTTAGTCCGTTGTTTGCTCTCACTACCTCAATTAACGATATTAGGCATAAAATTAATTTGCAGGATTGAAAGCCCGTTTCGTTAAAACTGGCCCGATTTAAATATTTTTTTATCCATTTAATCGAGAGAATGCAAGGAATGCATTGGTGTCCCTTTCATATTGATACGATAAAAAATAAAGAAATTCAGTTTCTGTACATTCGATGACTCGTCACCGAGCAACTCCGCGCTGCAGATTAGACGGGTAAACTATACAATGTCGCTCGCCTCGAGGACCCGGCGGCTTCGATCAAAGGCGCTTGAGGCCCGAGGGCCTCCGAAGCCACGCCTAGAGCTATTTAAATAAATACAAATGAAAGTGAGAAAATTGGCCAAAGCGACGGATGAATTCCCGTCCGTTGAGAATTTTATTTATGGGCCTACGGATGAATTCTCGTCGCTGAAAATTTTATTTATGGACCTACGGATGAATTCCCGTCGATTGAAAATATTATTTATGGCGTTTCAAATAATAAATAACTCTGGGAATTTTTATTTATGATACATACAGATAAAGTCTCCTTTATTTAAAAAGTTATTTAAATAATTTTTTATTTAAATAATGCCCATCTCTGCCCCCCGCCCGCCCCCGCGGGCCGGGGGTATCCGTGGGGATTTCCACCAAGTAAAAAAAAAAAAAAAAAAAAAAAAAAAAAAAAAAAAAAAAATGTTCGACGAATTATTAAAACAAATTTGTACTTTTATACCAAACTTAGCGAAATGTCTGCGATCATTTGTTATAGGCGGACCTCTTGCCAAATTACTGCAAACCTGGTGTATGGGACAGTAATGCCAGGACAAATGAAATAAGTAACATATTTCAGGTAAAGTTTAACAGCTTATAAATCTACATTAAAATTTTGTACGCTTATAAAACAACCCTATTTCCTAATGTATTTCATAATGTGTTACAGATCCACACTGCTTATGTCATATTTCGTAATGAGCGACCTGGGAAAATTGTAGGAAGACCATTAATGGACAAGATTCCCTAATTTCCAGTATTCGTTTCTCGCTTCTTTCTGGTCGAAGGGGGGAGCGAGATGGAATGCTTTGCCTGCGCGACAGCCGCGAACGCAAAGGACGGAGTGTCAAGATGGGATCTCCTACACGCGATTGGTCGCTACGATTGGTCGCAGCGATTTGACCCAGCGACTGGCCCTAGGCTGATTCTCCTCGCCTGCGACCAGGGGTGTGCTCGGGACGGGCCGGAAACTTTCAGGCGGGATCGGGCAGGGTCCCAAGACTCGATTCGCGCTACAAGCATAGTCGCCATAAGCGGGCAATTTGATGTCAGGTCGACTCGGCAAAACTCGGACGCGATCGGACGATTTCGTTACCAGTAATAGATCAAAATTATTACCTGAGACCATAGAAAAATTATGTTTCTTACACGTTAATTTGAAATAATAAAATATTCGTCTGTCGACATATTGTTGTTACTATGAAACATCCAGGAAATATTCCTTTCTGTATGCAAAAATAAAAAAATGCCGAATCATATTAAGCTACTATATAAAAAAGGTGTTTGATTTTCTTTCGGCAAAGATAGAAAACTATTACTGGATCTACAGAAATGCATAAAAAGTTCAAAACACCTTCTTCTGTATTCCAGTGGGAATCTTTTGACCTACAATTTGTTCTATAATTTTTAAAATCTTTATTTCTGACTTCATCTTGGGTCTCTCTACCTAATTGGCCGATTGCAAGGTTGCCAAAATATAATATATTTTGGCAGGAATGTATCAACACTTTGTGAACAGTGTTTGGTACAGGGTGATTGGCACGAAACGCCTGATCCGCCTCGCAACCGTCACGAGGTCAACCCAAACCCCCGTGGCGTCTCTCCGAAGGCTTTTGACCCTCGGAAGGGTTGGAGTACCTATTAGGAAGTGAGAAATCTTCGAATTCCTCATTTCTCATCAGATCTGTGCGAAAGTGACGCCAATGAATTCCTGGCGTTCCGTCGATTAAAATCATACCAAACATCATGCAAATCGGACTACTTTGACACAAACTATTTGTGTTCCTTATGTAAAAGTAGTCCGATTTGCACGACATTTGGCATGATTTTCATCGGAAAACCCCAAGGAATCCATCGGTGACACTTCCATATCCATACGATAAAGAATAAAGAATTATTTTATTTCTGAAACAGAAACAGGGTCATTCTGCATTTAGGCCCGTCACCCCGTTGAAAGAGGGACAACACCCCGCAGTGCCTATCGAATTTTACGGCTTTTTCCGGAAAAAGGTAAGAATCCTGGGCCGAACGTAGCGAATTGAGGTCGACCCTCCGCTGTCGAGGGTGAAATTGTGAAATATTCATTTAAGCGGATTAAGAAATTCTTTATTCTTTATCATATGGATATGGAAGTGGCGCCAATGGATACCCTATGTTTTTCTGATGAAAATCATACCAAATATCATGCAAATCGGACAACTTTTACACAGGGAATAGAAATAGCTTGTATCAAACTAGTCCGATTTGCATGATATTTGGTATGATTTTCAACAGAAACACATAGGAAATCCATTGGCGCCACTTCCATCTCGATACGATGAAGAAAAGAAACATTTGAAATCCTGAACATTTCTCAATTCTTAATGATATTCCAAACCCTTCGAGGGTCGAAAGCCATAAAATTCGATGGGCACTGCGGGGTGTTGTCGCTCCTTCCACGGGGTGACGGGCGTAAATGCAGAATTACCCTGTTTCTGTTTCAAAAATAAAATAATTTTTTATTCTTCATCGTATGAATATGGAAGTGTCGCTGATGGATTCCTTGGGGTTTTCCGATGAAAATCATGCCAAATGTCGTGCAAATCGGACTACTTTTACATAAGGAACACAAATAGTTTGTGTCAAAGTAGTCCGATTTGCATGATGTTTGGTATGATTTTAATCGACGGAACGCCAGGAATTCATTGGCGTCACTTTCGCACAGATCTGATGAGAAATGAGGAATTCGAAGATTTCTCACTTCCTAATAGGTACTCCAACCCTTCCGAGGGTCAAAACCCTTCGGAGAGACGCCACGGGGGTTTGGGTTGACCTCGTCACGGTTGCGAGGCGGATCAGGCGTTTCGTGCCAATCACTCTGTATATAGGATAACATGGATACAGGTTTACAAATATTTCTGCATGTTTTGCCTTGTGAGACAAAAGTGGGCTCAGAGCGAGGCGGAAAATCCAATTATTTTTTACAACTGGTAATTTAGAATTTTTTGAAGCGAAATTTCTTCATTCGTTTACGATAGGCAATAATTGCTTGTTTTCGAAGCGTTCGTCGGGAAGAATTTGTGTACCTGGTGTCGAACAGGGACAATCGACACCGTTCCGTTTTTTTGCAGGGGTTTGAACTTTCTTCGCCCTGAGTTAATCCGTTGATTGCTCTGTTACCTGGTGCTACACAGGGACTTGGGACCGGCACGTACCGTTGTCTACCACCAGCTCGCGGGACCATAACCGCGACCCTGGCGAGACGCTCTGACCAATGATACCAGATCGAGGAGAGTTCCCTCGAGAATTTCCCTCACCTCGCGCACACTACGCCAGAGCAGCATGTCCGTGAGTTGGACTCCGAAGTGCCGAGCTCACGAACACGCTGCTCCGGCGTAATGTACGCGAGGTGGGGGAAATTCTCGAGGGAACCCGTCCTCGATCTGTCATCACTGGCTCTGACCGATCACACTGATGAATTTTTTACAGCGAGGTAAAAATTCATTCGTTGTTTACAAGCGGTAATATTTATATTTTCCCAAGAACGTTTCTACAATATCCGTTTGCCACATTTCTAAATGGCAAACAAGCACGTGGTGGGGTCTTTAAGAACTTTAGGCATTCTACAGCCTGAGTTAATCCGTATATTGCTCTGTCAGTGGATGGTACATATGTATTTTGGAACCAAATGTGGTAGATATTTTCTTCCCCCACTTCGTCAACAGAGAGAGGTTCCCCCCTTCTCGAAGAACGATGTTTCCAAAATGTTAGTTTCATAATTATATCAAAACAACAACTACTTTCATGTCATTTTCTCTTCTTTATATAATGAAGTGAAAAATATAAATTAGTTGAAAGCAGAAACCTTGTAGGTACTGTACGAATTCTCATTATTGTTATACACCTGGTTATGGATGGGTATTCTTTCATTGGCATACATTTATATTCATAATACGATATCAGTTGTTCAGACGAAGTAAAGAAGTTGGAACATAAGGTCATTTAATGTCGCACGAGGTTGTAAATTACATATCGAAGCCTCCAAGAAGTCAGGTACATAAACCACAAACGGTGGTCGTCTCGTTCATCCCTATTTCACCGTGCTAGGCAATTGTTATAATATCTACATATGCAAGATGTGACAAAGATGATACCAATATAGCAATTAAAACGTATTATCCAACATCAATACGCCACGCGAAGTGGTAGAAGGGAGGTAGTCCGCTGACTGTGTGGAATGCCGCCTGCTTGATCCTCCCGACAAATTCAAGACCGATCTCTTATTTCTCGAGTATAAACACGCAAGGTATAGGGAGGAGATTATATTATGTCCAGTCGGTCCTACATTCCATTGACGCGAGGCGTACTGGTCTTTTTGCAGAATAATTTCGTTTCCTACCCTATTGCCAAGGAAACATTCTTCAATCTAACATAAGAACATCTTCTTCTTTTGGTAATTGTGCGGACCTTAAAATTAATTTTCGTCACGGTCAATGTTCCGACCATACTTTTTATTCTTTTATGCTGTAGCGAAACACGGTTTATTGCCTGCCGAGCGTAGAGGAAATAGCTTGTAGCAATGAGGAAGATGACTGCAACTTTTTCCCACCCGTGACGCCACCAGCACACAGTCATTTTTATACAATACACAAATAAAAATTTCGCGCGCAAACAATTCACACATACGCATTCAGGCACATCCACAGTACATGCGCTAGTGGCGCCATCTGCGCCGAGCTTTGCGTCATCTTCCCCATTGGGGACTAATCCTAAAAATTGTTCTGCTGTTCTGCAAGTTACTTGGCAGATGTTTCCTAATTACTTTATATCGTGTAGGGGGCCGAAGGTCTAGTCCTAGTGTCATAAAGCTGTAGTAAACCGTGGCCCGCTAATAATCCGTTTAGGGCATCACTCATCACGCTACATCATGGAACTTCGCGCGTGTGTCGATAGGAATACTGCACTTTCCATGGTATATTTATCAAATTCTTGTAGTTTTATTGGAACTATTGACGCTAATTCATGACGAATTGACGTTATTTTCTTAAATAACGTCAAACTTATATATAAACACTTTTAGTATCAATTTCCTTAATAATATTCGGCATTTTTAAATTGCAAAATACAGGATGTTACATTTTTCCCATTTTTGGGGATTTACCCCCACTGTGCGACATAGAATACACGTATTTAATCCATAACAGCAAAATATTCGTGAAGGCTTTTTCCGCAGTAGCAAGGTCTAGATTATGTTGATTAGAAATCAAACAAACAATTTGTTCAGAAGTTCCCGGAAGTGGAACTAAAAAAGGGATGATTGCTGACAATTTGTCAATTGGTTTCTTATGGAAAAAAACTGTATGTAATAAGCGATCAAACTTTCTTTGATCGATGATTATTTTCTTAAAATTGGTTTTCAACGTTGCCTGAATAAAAAATGGAATTTTTTGAGTAGGCAGTGATAGCAGCTTCGCTACCCCTTCTACAAAGAAAGGGAAATGTAAAGTATTTCAAGAAGCTTGGCTGCAGGATCCATATTTCAAATTCTGGCTAGCACGCTCTCATGACCCGTGCAAAGCTATGTGCACAGTATGCACCAAATTGTTAAAATCACACAAAGGTCACCTAAGGGAACATGGTGAAAGTGAGAGTCATATTATGAAGCTAAAAGAAAACGCAGGAGCATTAATTTCTGTACGTAGCAATGCAGCTAGTACTGACTCAAATGCAGAGAACGATTCAAGTGAGATATATCTTTAATTTAACTTTCTATATTATACTTTCTTTGTTCGTTGATTATTTTCTGGAAATTCTTTTTAAATATTGTGTGAATAAAAATTAGTATGTTTAACGATCATTTGTTGAAAAAATAAAGTATGTTTTTCAACAAGGATATGCCAAACATCATGTTCATTATGTTCTTGTTTTAGTTTATTTTTTTAAGATTTCGTAGTATGTATTGTTACGATAATAGAAATGTACTAATAATTGATATTTTATACATAGGCAGTGATGTCAACATTGCTGGACCTAGCCGTGCAGCTTTTCTACACTCGGGTGGAGACAGTGATTCATGTAAGATATATCTTTAATTTAATAAATAACAAATAACAAGGATATGTCAAACATTATGTTCATTGTGTTCTTCTTTTAGATTATTTTTTTTTTAAGATTTCGTAGTATGTATTGTTACGATAATAGAAATGTACTAATAATTGATATTTTATACATAGGCACTGATGTCAGAATTGTTGGACTTAGCCGTCCAGCTTTTCTACACTCGGGTGGAGACAGTGATTCAAGTAAGATATATCTTTAATTTAATTTTCTTTTTACTTTCTTTTTTCAATGATTAGTTTCTTGAAAGTGTTTTGTAATAGTAATTCGTCTTTTTTGAATAGGCAGCGATAGCAGCTTCAATGTTCCTGCTGCAAAGAAAGGCAGGAAGCAATTATTTCGAGAAGCTTGGCTGCAGGATCCATCTTTCGAATCGTGGCTAGCACGATCCGACGACCCGTGCAAAGCTATGTGCACAGTATGTAACAAATTGTTAAGAGCACACAAGAAGAACCTACAGATGCATAATACCATTGATATTCATATCATGAACATGAGGCATCAAACAGCCTCACAAACAAGCCCTGATAACCATCTGTTACCAATCTGACGTCAGATTGGCAGCAGGGTCTGCCGTGAGAGCGCAGAGCCTGACGTCAGATCCGTAGTCATCTGTGTCCGCATTAGGCTGCGGTCTGAGGTACAGAGCCTGACATCAGGGCCTGACGTCAGATTGGCAGCAGATTGACAGCAGATCCTGATGTCAGATCGGCAGCAGATGGACAGCAGATTCTGCCGTCTGCTTGGCACAGCTAACAGCGCCATCTGAGGGTCAGAATTAGCAAACTAACGTGTGGTAAGAAAAAAAATGCCAACAAATACAACGTTGTATTCCAAAGCGGTCACCCATCCAAGTACTAACCGCGCCCAATACCGCTTTAACTTCAGTGATCGGACGAGAACTTGTGTTTTTTCTGGCACAGAATGATCGTTGGTAAAAATTTGGCTCTTATTAATACTTCTTGTGTAAAAATCTTCATACTATTATATTCTAAGAACTTATTATATAACGTTTAAGTCGAAAAGAGTCGTTGTTCTGTGGCATAATTCTGTTTAAACTACAATTTTATATTTTCTGTGTACTTTACTGACGTGGTAGTAGAATTGGACACAGTTTAAATGTATTCTACAGGAATTAAAGGTTAAATTGTGAAAATAAGTTAATTTATATAATAAATTCATAACATTAACCTTTAATTCCTGTAGAATACATTTAAACTCTGTCCAATTCTACTACCATGTCAGTAAAGTACACAGAAAATGTATAAAAATTAAATACAACAGGTAAAAAGACTTGCGTTAGGTAAGTTATTTAATATTGATATCATTTGTAATTTAAACAGGTACTTATACCACAGAACAACGACTTTTTCGACTTAAACGTTATATAATAAGTTCTTAGAATATAATAGTATGAAGATTTTTACACAAGAAGTATTAATAAGAGCCAAATTTTTACCAACGATCATTCTGTGCCAGAAAAAACACAAGTTCTCGTCCGATCACTGAAGTTAAAGCGGTATTGGGCGCGGTTAGTACTTGGATGGGTGGGTGACCGCTTGGGAATACAACGTTGTATTTGTTGGCATTTTTTTTTTTCTTACCACACGTTAGTTTGCTAATTCTGACCCTCAGATGGCGCTGTTAGCTGTGCCAAGCAGACGGCAGAATCTGCTGTCCATCTGCTGCCGATCTGACATCAAGATCTGCTGTCAATCTGCTGCCAATCTGACGTCAGGCCCTGATGTCAGGCTCTGTACCTCAGACCGCAGCCTAATGCGGACACAGATGACTACGGATCTGACGTCAGGCTCTGCGCTTCAGATCTGGTTATCAGGGAGTGGAACGAAAAGGAGCTTTGCTGACGAGGTAAAGGCCGCTGAAATTAGAATATGCATAAATGCGATAGAACATGATATATCGTTTCGGTCGTATTGTCATTTTGTGCAAATGCTAAAGGAAGCATTGACTATACCAGATGTACTCCCATACTTATCTACGGAAAGAACTAAAATGTCAGCAATTGCCAAAAACGTGCTAAATAAGTCCGTTATTACAGAAAGCACGGAAGTGCTACGTAGCCAGAGTTGGGCATTATTCGGCTAAATTTTCATTCGAATAATTATTCGAATAAATTTGTGCGAATAAATTTTTATTCGAATAATCGTCGAATACAAAATTCGAATAAAATGAAATTAGTCGACAATAACGAATGTTTTTTTATTCGTCTGATAATTTATTCGAATAATTTCTTATTCGAATAAAAATTCAGTCGACTCAACGGACGAATAAAATGTTCACGCAATTTCGGCGATGTATAGTGACACCACGTACTGTCACCCGTGAGATCTAACGTTTTAGGTTAAGTAACTCCTATCATAGCTTGCACTTTGCAGGAAGATGTATGACCGCAGTACTACATAGAGTGGCGTTTTGGTTTATTTTAGATAAAATTTACTCATGTCAATGCCTTTAACCTAATGAAAAAATCCATCTCTTCAAATTATAAGCGTTCATTGAACCTTTTAAATAGGGGAGATCGGGGCAGATTGTAACAAAAAAGTTTTCACAGTTTTTACTGATTCGTTTGCGATAAAGATGCAAAAATTCAAACGGTTTCTAATGACGGTTAATTGAAATAAAAGTGCTTAGACAACATTTACTTACGTGCTCCAAATACTAATATTCTGGGCTATAGCCACAAAATGAATACATAATACTCGTTTGTGTCACTAAAACCGACGGTGCTAATATCGTGAAGCAGCTCTCGCATGCTGTGGGTTACCAGATTTGTCGTTTAAAAGATTTTACTTATGTTACAATTTACCCCGTGTTATAACCTGCCCTGGTCTCCCCTACATACAAATAGTCATGCGAATATTCACATAGGGTAGGTGTCCATATTACTGTCAGTGTCCCTATTACTGCCGTTTTATTTATTTTGCTTAATAAAAATGTAACGTATAAAGAATAGTGTTCAACAATAATATTATTATTAAGTTGGGACTGTTCTTATTATTATTAATATTATTGTTGTGCACTATTCTTTATACGTTACGGTTTTATTAAGCAAAATAAATAAAGTGGCAACGAATCACCAACGAACCAGAATCACGCAAGAAAGTTTAAACAATCACATAGCAAATTATATTGTGCATTCAATGTCATCTTTACGATCAGTGGAGGACCCATATTTTAAAAAATTACTGGAATAATTGAATATCGCCGGTATGTCTATTATTCATTGATAATATAAAACGTGGGGCACCTCGGATGCAAAAGGAGAATTTTTTAATATTCAATAAGCGATATATTGTTTATAAACATCATAAGTCACATCAGTGGTGTACTGTGTTTTTTTTTTGTGTAAGGCACCTCTGTCGTTGAGTGTAAAAAGAAAATTTTTATTATCTTTTATTAAACGGGTTTTTTGAGAAGCCTACGTGGCATACGTATTTAAATACTGTCTATGTACCCGATAAGCCGAATGTGCCCAATGTGCCACGGGTATCTTTACCAAAACACATAAGATGTTTCGCACACACACTTTCGTTGTGTATAACTACCAACGTAATAAAGACATTAAAAAACAGACAACCTGCTACAATTCATACCCAAGTCCTATATAAATGTTCACAATTGTGGAATTCCGCATCATGTCCCAAATCAGCAGAGATAGTAAATAATATCTTATTATAAGCCGTCCAGGAGAAATACGTTGGAATTCCTTGTATGATTCACTGACACGGATATTAAATATAAAAGAAAAGAATTATCAGTTATGTAAGACATTAGAAATGAAACACATACTGAACGAGCAAGAATATCTATACATACAAGAGCATGTTGCAGTTACAAGACCTGTAGCCCATGCTCTTGATATTCTCCAGGGAGAGAACAATACGTTTTATGGAATAGTTATTCCCTGTTTGCTATATGCAATTGCATATAAACAATTTTTTGTATCTTGTTAATGCTTAAGGTTTTTGTACATTATTCTTCTATTTGTTATGTTTAAATCGCGCGGTCTTGTGAGTCGGCCATGTTTGGATCTGACTTCTTTGAAGTGGCGCTGGAAGCAAGAACGTGCCTCCTACCTTTTCAGTGTCGATCTAGACGGGATAGACAAAGGTTATCTTTTGTATTCAGTCGTTTTAGAGAGGCGAAAAATAAAATCATTATTTCTTTTCTTTTGCATACTAAATAGTATTTTATTTATTAACCAGCAAGTCGAGCTAAACTGTGCTTCAACAGGTTATGGGCCCAGTCCATTGAGCTCCTTTCTGCGTGGAAATACTCAGAATCTAAAACGCGCTGTGTGGCGGCCATTTCTCCTGTGTGAAACCGCGTGTGTGACTAGAAAATTTGTATCCATTATGTCGGACGACATCTCAACAAGAAACGTCAAGAAATTTGACGAAAACAACTTTCAAGCGTGGAAGTTTCAGCTGAAACAATTATTTCTTGCTAACGGCATTGACGATATAGTGAATGGCACGAGGGCAATGCCGGCCGATCAAGCGACAATGGAGGCGAAAACTTGGAGGAAGGAAAACGCAAAAGCAAGTTTCTTGATTTCCTCATTGTTGGAACCAAAGAAGTTGGATCCCCTTCTGGTATGCGTATCGGTGAAAGAAATGTGGGATAAGCTGTGTTTGCTACACGAGCAAAGGGCAGAGGCAAACAAAATGGAGGTGCTGCAAAAATTCCATGAATACCGGATGCCGTCTGGAGACTCAATGGAGCAGCATATAGCTACCGTGGAAAATATGGCAGCCGGATTGAAAGATCTGGGTGAACAGATCTCTGATAAGGCTATAACGGCGAAGTTGCTTGCCAGTTTGCCATCTAAGTATAGCACACTCAGAACAGCGTGGGACAGCGTTGAACCTGCTCGACAGACGCTTGAAAATCTTCAAGCGAGATTAATCAGCGAAGAAGCAAGACTGAGGGTGGATTGTGATGACGGTACTAGTGCCCTTGTAGCATCGAGTAAAGTTTCTGACAAAAAGAAGAAGAGACGTCCAAGAAAGGACATCGAATACTGGAAGTGTCATAAAAAGGGACATTTCGCAAATAAGTGCAAGGCAAAACTCGCACCAGAAAAGTGCGAGAAAAATGAACAAAACGGAAGTGACTCGTGTGATTGTACGTTTATTGCGCAGGAAAACGGAAGTGATGGAAAGTCCGGGCATGACAAGTGTGCAAAAGCAGTGTGCAGGTCAGTAAAGAAATTACTTGAACTGGAGCAAAAAGACGTATGGATTACCGACAGTGGCGCGTCGGCCCACATGACTTTTCGTCGTGACTGGTTCAGCGAGTACCGTGAGGATCCGTATGGTGGCACTGTGATGCTCGGTGACAATGATAAGTGCGACGTTGTCGGAAAAGGAACAATAAATATTGAGAAACTCATTAACGGTGTGTGGATAAAATCCAAAATCAACGGTGTACTACATGTGCCGAGACTAAAGAAGAATCTATTTTCTGTTGGAGTGTGTGTAGAGCAAGGCTATAAAGTTGTATTCGACAAAGGACGAGTAGACCTGGAGCGTGATGGTGTAACCGTTGCTTCTGGAATTGAACAGAATAATAAAATTTATCGAATGTTGTTCAAGGTGGAGCAAACAGAAGAAGCTAACCTCACAACCGCGAGCCTTCGTGTCTGGCACGAACGTCTGGGACACATAGGAAAACGTGCGATAAGTGTTTTAATCAAGAATAAATTGGTTAATGGTGTGGCCATGACGGATGAAACAGATTTCTTCTGTGATGCATGTCAACTTGGAAAATTGCATCGCCTACCATTCAACAAGTGTGTTCTGAAAACAAAAACACAACCAGGTGAGAAAATACACACAGATGTGTGTGGGCCCATGTCGGTAGACTCGTTGGGAGGTGCTCGATACTTCCTAACCTTCAAGGATGACTCAACAGGTTTTCGGCATGTGTATTTTATTAAACATAAGTCAGACGTATATGATAAGTTTAAAGAATATGCACAGCTGGTTGCAAATAGGTTTGGAACTGAGATCAAGGTGTTGCGATCAGATAATGGCCGTGAGTTTCTCAATAAGAAAATGAACGAATACCTAGCTGCAACGGGCATAAAGAAGGAAAATACTGCTCCATACACGCCGGAGCAGAACGGCAGAGCCGAACGGGATAACAGAACAATAGTAGAGAGTGCTCGTTCAATGCTTCACGCAAAAGCGTTGCCAACCTTTCTGTGGGCCGAAGCTATCAATACAGCAGTTTATGTGTTGAACAGATCGACCTCCTCTGGAAACAAGGCAACACCCTATGAACTATGGGTCAAAAAAAAGCCCAATCTTGAGCATTTACGTATATTTGGATCCAGAGTGTTCGTACATGAGCCAAAGCAATTTCTGAAAAAGCTGGATGCCCGGGCTAAATCAAGGGTCTTCGTTGGATATCAAGAAGACTCCACAAACTACAGGGTCTATGATCCAGAGACGAAGACAGTGACTCTGTCACGAAATGTGATTTTCAACGAGGAGACTGGTACACAAAAGATAACCTCCGAGTGTGAAGAGGATAATATGATCGTGCTGAAACGATCAAACACCCCAGAAGAGGACTTGGAACTGCATCCTGAGACTGAAGCCCTGAAGGAGCCAGAGGACCAATTTGGGACTGATACAGTGGAGGAGTCACTTCAAAACAATCAAATAGCAAATGAGACGTCACAGCGAACTCTAAGGAATAGAGCAAGTCTGCGTGGACCAGCTAGATATGCAGATGTTGCTGAGTACATCGCTCCAGACTCATTTGCGGAAGCCATGAGCAGCAGAGATGCCGCGCAGTGGGCACGTGCTGTTCAGGAAGGATTGAAAGCGCATGAGCGGAATCAGACTTGGATGCTAGTCCCAAGAACATCAAGTCAGAACCCCATTGACTCAAAATGGGTATTCAGAGTCAAAGAAGATCCTGAGAATAAAACTCCAAAATTCAAGGCAAGACTCTGTGCCAGAGGATTCAAGCAGAGGCAAGGCATTGACTTCACGGAAACGTTCTCACCTGTAGTGCGCTACGACTCTCTCCGCGTGCTGCTGGCAATGGCAGCAGAAGAGGATTTGGAGCTGCAGCAGTTTGACGTGCAGACTGCGTTTCTCTATGGAAAGCTAAATGAAGAAATCTTCATGGAAGTTCCTGAGGGACTCAATGTAAAAGGAAGTGTTGTGTGCAAGCTGGTAAAATCTCTGTACGGGCTCAAACAAGCACCTAGGTGCTGGAATAAACAGTTTGTAAAGTTTCTGAGCCAATACAAGTTTGAACCAAGTACAGCGGACCAGTGTATCTTTGTTGGAAAATTTGAGAATGATATAGTGTATCTTGCGTTGTTCGTAGACAATGGTCTACTGGTTGCAAAGACACAAGACATCTTAGAGACAGTGATAAGCGAATTGAAGAAAACGTTTAGTATTACACTTGGTAATGCGAAAACCTTTGTAGGACTACAGATAGTGCGTGATAGGCAAATGAAAATGCTCACAATACACCAATCAATGTATGCAAAGCGAGTGGTCGAAAGATTTGGTATGAGTAAGTCAAAGCCAGTTAGTATACCTGCGGATCCACATGCGAGTCTTTTACCTACTAATAAGGAAATAAAAGGAGTGCCATACAGGGAAGTTGTTGGCTCCTTAATGTTTCTCGCGGTGGTGAGTCGGCCAGATATTGCGTACGCGGTGAATGCTGTGAGCAAGTTCACGAATTGTCATGATGAATCTCACTGGCGTGCAGTAAAAAGAATTATTGCGTATGTAAATAATACTAATCAATTCGGTATAGTGTACAAAAGCGGCGGTAGAGAATCAGGTCTTATGGGATATTCAGACGCGGACTTTGCAGGTAATGTGGAAACTAGGCGATCAACGACAGGTTACGTATTCTTTTTAGCAAACGGTCCAGTCACCTGGTCTTCACAGCGACAGAAGATGGTTACACTGAGTACTACCGAAGCAGAATACGTAGCAGCAAGCGCAGCCACTAGAGAAGTCGTTTGGCTCAGAAAGTTGTTAGATGATTTAGGTCTTGGAAGTACTGGTGCAACAACTCTGTATGTAGACAACCAGAGCACCATAAAGCTTGTGAAAAATGCGGAGTTTCATAAACGCACTAAACATATAGACATTAAGTATCACTATATAAGGGAAAAGTTCGAATCTAATGATATATGTATAATGTATGTGCCTTCTGAAATGCAGCGCGCGGATATCCTAACGAAAGCTTTACCAAAAAGACGATTTGTGGAACTAAGAAATAGCTTGAGTATAAAGGAAGTCAACATGTACTCAAACGACGGTAGTGTTAATGCTTAAGGTTTTTGTACATTAATTCTTCTATTTGTTATGTTTAAATCGCGCGGTCTTGTGAGTCGGCCATGTTTGGATCTGACTTCTTTGAAGTGGCGCTGGAAGCAAGAACGCGCCTCCTACCTTTTCAGTGTCGATCTAGACGGGATAGACAAAGGTTATCTTTTGTATTCAGTCGTTTTAGAGAGGCGAAAAATAAAATCATTATTTCTTTTCTTTTGCATACTAAATAGTATTTTATTTATTAACCAGCAAGTCGAGCTAAACTGTGCTTCAACATATCTCAACTACGTTAGGAAATAATGTAACTGATTATTGTTCCCGCCGACAACCTGTATGTATCAATATATACATACGAATTACGTGACCTACAAAAATATTTCCAATAAGGGTTCATTGGTATCAAATGGATTATTTATTGGTGTAAGCAAAATTTTACATTAAAAACTGGAATCATGTTGTTTTTGTTACATATTATCATATATTTTTTTTCTTTCCATTCTCATACCAAGTTGTAAGTAAATTAGATAACATTATATCACGTTGCTTGAAAAATAACGTGCCTTGTTACTTCCGCAATTAGAGACTTATGTATGTTGTGCCCTGGCAATGCCCAAGATACACGTAATATACAATCACATAATCTGATAATTCTTTACTCAAATATCGCTTAAAACCGAAGGGCGACGCCTCCAGAAGACAATACTTTTTTAAGGCGGGATTTCCTCGGCGTCCAGACGCACCCGGCCAACACACGCGTTCAGACGTACACGCACACGTCCAGACACACTCGTCCAAACGTATGTTGGACACAGTATGTTGGACGTCCATGAGATAGGTGTCGGGTATCACATTTATTCGTCGTTCAATCAGGTCGAATAACGAATAAAACCTTATTCGAATGAATCTGGCTAGAATAACGGTACAGATTTATTCGCGAATAACGAATGATTTTTCGTCGAATACAATCGTCATTTGTTATGCACGAATAAATCTTGGGAATTTATACGAATCCGTATTCGAATGAAAATTTAGCCGAATAATGCCCAACTCTGTACGTAGCAAATACTTTTCTGTGCTCATTGACGAAAGTACAGACATATCGGAAACGAAAATTTTATGTTTCTTACTGCGTTATCCAGACAACGGGCACATATGTACATACTTGTTAGATTTAGTAGAACTTTCTGAGGCCAAAGCAGAAAACTTATACGCGGCTTTCTCATATTCTTTGCGCAAATATAATTTGAAGCTAAACAATCTGGTAGGGGTGTGCGTTGACAACGCAAACGTGATGGTGGGAACATATAATTCAGTGACTTCGAGGTTGTTGAAAGACAATCCCGAAATCTGTGTGTTCCCATGCATCTGCCACTCTCTACATTTGGTGGCATCAAATGCCTACAAATGTTTGCCCTCTACCATAGATGATTTGTTGCATTCCATTTATGCGTATTTTTCTAGAAGTTCTAAACAACAAAACCAGTTAAAAGATATACAAGAATTTTTGAAAGAGAGAGAACAAAAAATTCTAAAGCCAGCACCAACTAGATGGCTAGCATTATCTGAAGCTCTTAAAAGAATTATCAATCAATGGAAACCGTTATTTACTACTTTCTCGGCGGCATACCTTGAAGACGGGTGCGAGATCGCGGAGGAAATATTCAATCGTATGAATTGCCCTATAACTTTCGCATATTTACAGTTTCTAGATTATGTACTAGATCTTATTGTTAAGTATAATAAGATATTTCAGACTTCTAATGTTATCATTCATCGTCTGGTGCCACAGTGTTTCAATCTGCTAAAAAAATTAACAGAAAATTTCATTAAGCCGGAATTTATTCGGTCCAAAAATTTGCACGAATTAAATGTAGACAATGTAGTGAATGTAATGGAGACAGTTTTTTAGGAGCAGCATGCAATGAGACCATTGATGAAATTATAAGTAAAAACTGTAACGGTGATTCGGAAAAAATTACGGAATTGTATGCGCATGCAAAAAAATTTTACCAATGCGCTTTTAAACAACTGGTAAAACGAATGCCGTTTAAGGAGCCACATTTACAGTCCTTAGATTTCTTACAACCGGAGGTACCTTTAAACTTAGCTAAACACAGAAAAAATCATTTAGTTGATATTTTAAATAAATTTAAATCAAAATTTGATAAGACGGCTGTGCAAAATGAATGGTTTCATTTGTCAGCTCATTCAACAGAGGAGAATAAGCAAAAGTTGCTAGCACTCAGTACCACTGAATTTTGGGAGTACATTAGTACCGTTCGGGATGATTCGAATGAATATGAATTCAGAAATATTTCAAACCTAGCACAATTGTGCTTGTCGCTTCCACATTCAAACGCAGACATCGAAAGATATTTTTCACATATTACAAGAATAAAATCCAAAAGTAGAAATAGATTAACAACAGAAACACTAGCTGCCTTATCAAGAGTAAGATTATATTTACTAAGTAAAGACGCAAACTGCTCCAATCTCCCCGTTACAGACAATATGATTAAATTATATAATCACAAAATGTACAACAAAGTTGACAATATTGATATAGTAGAAGAGGTGCTTGGCATTTTACGTGGTGATGTGACAGACGATGAATGATAATAAGAGTTTGTAATATTATATTTTACTTTAACTATAACAATAAGTTCTATATTTTATGTATATGTTGACTATGTATTTGTGACTATGTAACATATATACTTTGTAATATAATTCATGTATATTTTGTAAATACTACTTCAACTGTAACAATAAGTTTTATATTTTAAGTGGGCGATTTGAAGTGGGCATTGTTGACAATGGTGAATTTATGTGGACAGAGCCGCGCTAGCTTGTTCCTGTTTTATTCATTTGTGGGGACTGATATTGGTTATTTAATAAAATTACCTACTTCGTACCAATTTTAAAATATTTATTGGAACACAAAAGATTATTTATTTATTTTGACATGGCAACAGTGTAGGCAGGGCCACCTTTAGCAATGGGCTAAATGCACCCTTGGGGGCTAGGGCGCCAAATTTTTTTAGCCCAGGGAGCTCAAATTTGTTAAGACGGCACTGAGTGTAGAACTAAAACAATTGACGGCATTGTCTCACGGCCATCTCGGTCTTGTGTTTTGCGCTACGGTTTACGAACGTAACCTATGCCAATAGTTGTTTGTCGCTGTGCTGTAAAATTTGCACGTAAATTGCTCGTTATTCTTAAAGTATCAATTACTATTTGAGCACCATGTCCGAAACTGGAGTAAATATAGATCAAACGCGTGAGAAGTTTAAGGAAAAGTTGAATTCTATTCCGTTACGTATAAATTCTTTTTTAATACCGAATGCAGACGCATATGAAAATGTAATATCTGAAGTACAAGAAGCAAAGTCAAGAACCAAAAAGACGTACACCGATTACAGGCGCCTTAAAAGATACGACGTATTGACTATTGGTCAGTGTAAGAAACTTATTCGGCCTGTGTTAGAAAACGAGAAGGATATTAAGCATTATGTGCATTGTGAAGAACTGTTTGATATTATCCACGCTGCACACTTAGATACGGGACATGGCGGAAAACACAAATTAGAAAATCATATTAAGGCCAAATATGTAAACGTAACGAGACAAGTGATTCAAATCTATCTTGAGTTTTGTCTTATCTGTAAAAAAAAAAAGCCCATCCCAAAAAAGGTGTTGTAATGAAGCCTTTGATATTTAAAGAAATTAATCAACGAGCTCAAGTAGACCTAATACATATGCAAACGAGCCGAGATGGAGAATATAAATTCATTTTAAATTATCAAGAACACCTAACTAAATTTGTATTTCTTCGTCCGATCAAGACCAAAACTGCTGCAGAAGTCTCCTATAACCTTATAGATATATTTTCCATCATCGGTGCTCCATCCGTCCTACAGTCAGACAACGGAAGAGAATTTTGTAACAGCGTTATAGAGGAATTAAAAGACATGTGGCCTGGTCTAAAAATCGTACACGGCAAACCAAGACATTCGCAGAGCCAGGGTAGTGTTGAGCGGGCGAACCGTGATGTGCAAGACATACTCATTGCCTGGATGGAGGAAAATAATATAACTAAATGGAGTGATGGGTTACGTTTCTGTCAATGGAAAAAAATAACAGTTTGCATTCTGCTATCAAACAAACACCATATGAGGCAATGTTTGGCAGAAAGTCTCACATCGGTCTTCTATCATCCAATTTGCCGTCATCGGTAACAAATGATTTGATAACAGAAGAAGAATTTGAGGACGTTATTAATTCTACTGATTTAGAGGACGTTATTAATTCTACTGATATCTGTAATAATGAAGAATTATCTGAGAATATCAAAAACACTCCTGTTGTTGAAACAGTTCCCGAAAATATCCATTCTTCTGAAATTGAGCTAGTATGTTCTGAGCTAGTATGTTCTGTTTGTGAGAAAACAGATGGAGAGATTACTCACTGTGTAGAATGCCAGACAGCTATTCATATGTTTTGCAGTGAAAGACAAAATCGTTCCTCAAACATCTTGTGTCGGAACTGTACCGGAAAACGTGATCTTATTTCTAACAAAGTCAAAGCGACTAATGGTATTCAAGAGCAAGCTAAAAGAATGTTACGCTTAAGCAACAAAAAATTTCCACCTGCAAAAATTGGAACCTCCGTAATCATTCCACTGCCAAGTGTTGATCGTAATAAAGGCGATCCGAGAAATATAATAGGTATCGTACTAGAAGTCACAGAAGAAGGGTTTTACAAAATTGGCACAAAAAGTGGTATTTTATCCTCTCTTTACTCTCGAAATCAATTCAATACTTGTAACGAAATCTTCCTAACTGCAGAAGACGTTCCAGAGTGTGAGATATCTCTGCGTGGTGTAAATGCCGATCAATCTGCTTTCGGTTCTCAAGGATATATTAAATGTAACTGTAAAAATAAGTGCACAACAAACCGCTGTAAATGTAAAAAAGCGAAAATTTTATGTAATTCGAAATGTCACAGCTCATTGCCATGTCAAAATAAATAAATAATCTTTTGTGTTCCAATAAATATTTTAAAATTGGTACGAAGTAGGTAATTTTATTAAATAACCAATATCAGTCCCCACAAATGAATAAAACAGGAACAAGCTAGCGCGGCTCTGTCCACATGAATTCACCATTGTCAACAATGCCCACTCCAAATCGGGCAAAGTTCGCAAAGAAATTATAGTTGCTGACACTGCCCACCCAGTGGTGGGCAATGTCAACTTTGCTCACATTAAAGCGGGCCATGTTCGCTAATCAACCATTTCTGCGGACTTTGCCCAGTAGCGATGTGCATTGTCGACATTGCACGGGCAATGCCGACTCTGTACACCCTGCGGACTTCGCCCGTAACATATATACTTTGTAATATAATTCATGTATATTTTGTAAATACTACTTCAACTGTAACAATAAGTTTTATATTTTATGTACATAGTTTGTAATATAATTTATGTATATTTTGTAAATACTACTTACAAAATACGTTTGTACATAAATAACATTATAACAATGCTTGAACTTAGCACAATTAGTACATAAATGAATACTATTTCCATTATTTTGTGCTTTCTTCTGTATCTCATCAATATTACATATTCCCGCGTACTTCAAACGTAATAATCGTGTGACGTTAACCAATCAACGCCAAGAGTCAGTCACCGGTGTCGGACGAGAGTGGGGCCGACTACGCACGTCTGATTGGTTCAACGCCAAGAGGAAAATTCACCGACGCCAGCGCCAAGCCAAGCCGAGTGGAGTGTAGCCGCAGCCAATCAGCGTCGACAACGAGTCGCCGGCGACGCTGATTGGCTGCGGCTACACTCCACTCGGCTTGGCTTGGCGCTGGCGTCGGTGAATTTTCCTCTTGGCGTTGAACCAATCAGACGTGCGTAGTCGGCCCCACTCTCGTCCGACACCGCTGTAGTAGTTTTCCACGCCACGCTGAAACAGACCCTCCTCGCATTGTGTTGACTCTCGAGTAGCCTAGGCTGGTACTCAAACAGACTCGCGTCAGGCTCCTACGTCTGGCGCATACCCGTCGATCGCAGTCGCATGTAGGAGAACAGATACATGCTTTCAGATTGCATCAGTATACTGCGACCAGTCGCTGCGATCAATCGCAGCGACCAATCGCGTGTAGGAGATCCCAGCTTCAGGCGTCAGAAAGACGGAGCGAGACAAAACATCATCCCGTCATCTGCCTCGTACCGTTCTCGCTCGCTTTCAGTGCCTCTCCCTCGCTCTCGCCTTTGCCGGACAAGAGTGAGACAGAAGGAGTGGGGATCCCTATCAAAAACTTCAAAAAAGTAAAAAAATACGCCAAGTACATGAAAATCACAAAAAATAGAAGATAATAATAATTACAAAATTAAAAAAAGATGTGAAATCAAAATGAGCTGCTAGTACATAAAGATGCTTTCCAACTGCGCTTTAGATGACACAACTACATATGCACAGCTAAAATTCCATTACTCATAATGGCTATTTATACAAAGAAAAATGTATTAAATAATAATATGCAGATATATTTTTATACAAATAAATATTTTATTACGAATAAATATTTGATTCAAAATACTTGGCGCTGCGCCCCGAATTGGTGTTGCTAACCTCAATAAATATGTATAAATTGCATTAATCCTTTTCTTTCTTTCTTGTACGTGCATGCGTGCGTGCGTGCGTGTGCATATGCTACATATGGCATTAGAATTAAATATATGTAGAATAAATCTGACTGCGTTTCTAGTATGTGAATGTATATGTTTTTTATACTGTAATGGAGTTGTAAATTATTAATACTAAGGCAATTAACATTTTTTCGGTTGCGCAGCGTCATGTTGAAGTGTATAATGCTGTCTCTCCTCGTGTGCGCTTGCGCGATTATAACAGGTTGGTGTGTGGCGCCGCGTTCGGTCGTTGAGACGAGTTTTGTAATATGGAAGTTTCTTCTCTTCCGGTTGCTTGAAAAGCATGGTTGCACGTTTGCACGAGGGTCGATCGTGAGAGTCAATTACCAATATTGTTATGTTAGAAGAAGGAAGTATATGCGTAAATGCATACACACAAGTGAGTTTCTTTATTATCCACAAATAAAACAACAGGTTATGGGCCCAGTCTCGTGGATGTAAGTGGATTATAAAAGTAAAAGGGTGACCACGTGTATTGAGACTGAAAAAACGAGTGGTGTTACAATGGCCATAACTACTAAGAACTACTTTAATATTGATCCGCTAAATGGGGATAATTATGTGACCTGGAAATTTAGAGTCACGACGTTGCTTGTTGAACAAGAAGTGATAGAAATGATTGGAAAAGAATATGTAGAATCTGACTACACGGATGAGCAAAAGAGAAGAGAAGCAAAGAAAAAGGATGACAAATGTAAATTACTGATTGTTCAAAGTGTGGCGAATGGTCAAATTGATTTAGTCAGAGACAAACAGACTGCATTTGCTATGTGGGAAAGCCTAAAAGAAATGTACGAGAAGAAGGGCTTACCAGGGCAACTATTTCTGAGAAGAAAATTGATAACGATGAAGCTAAATGAAGGTGAAAATCTGGAAGAATTATTTCGCAACGGGTGCGGAAATGAAAGATGAAGACGCTATATGCAACCTACTTTTAGCCTTACCTAAATCTTATGATACAGTAGTCACGGTCCTGGAAAATATGCAAACTGAAGGCTTAACGTTTAGCATGGTAAAATCGAAACTCAGGGCAGAGACAGAGAAAAGAGGCGTAGAGTACAAGAACAATATAGAGAGCACGTCAGGTTCAACAGCGTTCATGTCAAAGAGACCAGGAGTCTGTTACGGCTGCGGAGAAAAAGGGCACTTTAGAAGAAATTGTAAGAAGCTACGAGCATCTGCTGGGTATAATGGTTCCTCTGAACCAAATAGGTACGAAGGCAATGGAAGGACATTCAAGGAAGACGGAGGCAATATGGAAAATGGCAGGAACAGGGAGAACATCCAAGCCGCTAATGTACGAGGGCATCGACCATTCCATTCAAGGGGTTGGAGAGGAAATATCGAGGTCATCAATTCACCAGAAGAGGAAACTACAATGAAAGCAATCAGGTGACTGGAGGACAAGAAGATGACAGCATCTGTTTTAACATTGAAGGAGAAAGAAATCAAAAGACTGTAAGTGATAAAGACATTACGTTTTGCGTAGATTCTGGATGCACGGATCATCTGATAAATCAGAAAGAATGTTTTTCAAATCTTGTAATGTTAAAAGAACCCATTAAAATTGCAGTAGCAAAGGACAAAAATTATTTAGAGGCAGTAGGAATAGGAGATATAGAAGCATTAAGTCAAATACATGATAAAGACATCAAGTGCAAAATAAAAGGTGTATTATATGTTCCTAATTTACGCAGAAATTTGTTATCAGTTAAGAAGTTAGAAATATCAGAAATCAAAACAACATTTGAGAATGGCCAGGTGAAATTAGTTAAGAATGAAAAATTAATAGGTATAGGATACAGAAGCAACCTGTATGTGATTACGTTTAAATTAATAAGGAATGAGTGTTTAAATGTAGAATGTGAAAACGAAACTGCGAGGTTATGGCATAGAAGATATGGTCATATTGGATACTCGAACTTAAGTAAATTAATAAATAATAGAATGGTAGAGGGCATTCATAATGTAAATTTAAAAGGAAAATAAATATGTGAGGACTGTTTGAGAGGAAAAATGACCAGAACAAGTTTTGGAATTAGGAGGGAAAGTAATAGAATATTAGAGATTGTGCATTCAGATGTATGCGGGCCAATAACACCTATGTCACATGATGGGCATAGATATTTTGTTACCTTTATTGATGGATACTCAGGGTTTGTTTGCGTTTATATGATAAAAGATAAATATGAGGTATATTAAAAATTTAGAGAATACGCTCAGATGCCACAAGCGAGGTTTAACCAAAAAATATCTACATTAAGATGTGACAATGGAGGTGAATATGTTTCAGAAGAATTTAGAAAGTATTGTAAAGAGAATGGGACTAGTATACACTATAATATTCCGTATACACCTCTACAAAATGGGAAAGCGGAAAGATTCAACAGAAGCTTGGTTGAGAAAGCGAGATCAATGTTAAGCAACTCGAATCTAACTAAGGAATTCTGGAGCGAAGCCATTAGAACAGCAACATATATTATTAATAGGAGTCCTAGTACAAGATTACCAGGGGTTACACCAGCGGAAATATGGTATGGTGAGAAACCGAATGTACAGAATTTAAAAATTTTTGGCTCAGTAGCACACACACATATACCAAAAGAATTACGAAATAAATTTGATGTAAAATCAAAAAAATGTATATTTATGGGTTATGCCAAAACAGGTTATAGGTTATGGGATCCTGAAAAGGATAAAATAGTTATTTCAAGAGATACAGTGATAGATGAAAAAATAATGTATCAAAGAAAGGCGAGTATACAGATATTTGATGAGAGAGAGATAGAAACAGATGGAATAAGACTAGACTTAGAATCAGGTAGCAATATAGATTCAGAAAATAACAGTGAGTATGAAAGTACAGAGGAAATAGATGAGAGTCTAAATCAGGTAGAAATTAGAAAGGAAACAGAACATGAAAATAAAAGAAGTAGAAGAGAAACTAAATTACCAGCCAAATTAAAAGATTATGAAATGTACATGGCATTTGATGCGGTCTCATTTGTTGAGCGAGCACCAAAAGACATTCAGGAATTAGAAAATAGAGAAGATAAGAATTCGTGGATTCAAGCGATGAAAAGAGAAATAGAATCCATAAACAAGAACAATACATGGAGTCAAGTTATTGAACCTAAAGATGCGGAGATTATAGACACAAAATGGGTATTTGCCTTTAAACCCCTAGAAAAGATTAGAGAAGATAGGTATAAAGCTAGATTAGTCGTTAGGGGTTTTGCACAAGAAAAGACATTTGACTACGAAGAAATATATTCGCCAGTGGCGAGAATGTCCACATTAAGAACGTTGTTGGCAATAGGTAATCAAAACAATTTTTACTTTGAACAGTTAGATGTTAAGACTGCATTTTTAAACGGACATTTAAAAGAAAATATATATATCTATCCTCCTGAAGGAATAAAAATTAAAATTGGTTATGTACTTAGACTAAATAGATCATTGTATGGATTAAAACAAGCGTCAAAATGTTGGAATGAAAGAATCAATAAGTTTTTGTTAGATTTAGGTTTTAAAAGATCTGAAAATGACTTTTGTTTATACATGAAAGGGTCTAGCGGTAGATTACTTTATTTATTGCTTTATGTGGATGATATAATCATGGCTTCTCCTGAGTTAGAAATGATAAACAAGTACAAAGAAAAATTGATGGGAGAGTATGAGATGAAAGGCAAGGGAGAATTAAAATATTTCTTAGGATTGGAAATAGATTACAATAAACAAAATGGTATTTTAAAAATTAGCCAAGAGAGATATACACTTGGAATATTAAAACGATTCAATATGGAAAATTGTCAAGGCGTTAAAATGCCAATTGATCAAAAATTGAAATTAACACTAACTGATACTGAAAAGAATGAAACTGATAAACCGATAAGAGAATTAATAGGATGCATAATGTATTTAATGTTAGGAACAAGACCAGATATAAGTTACACTGTTAATTATCTTAGTAGATACCAAGATGTGGCGAAAGACCAAACGTGGAATTATCTCAAAAGATTGTAAAGGTACATTAAAGCGACCACTACGTTAAGTTTAGTATATAAAAGAAATGATGGATCACAGTCGTTGGTTGGTTATGCTGATTCCGATTGGGGAGGAGATTCGATTAGCCGAAAGTCAGTATCTGGATGTTTGATCAAAGTATTTGATAATACGGTGGCATGGAACACAAGAAAGCAAAAGTGTGTTGCTCTTTCGACAGCCGAGGCTGAAATGATTGCGTTGTGTGGATCAGTACAGGAGGGTCTATGGTTTAAGAAACTCTTGTATGATTTAAATGTTAAAGTCGAGAAGATAGTGATGTTTGAAGATAATCAGGGATGTATAAATTTGATCAAAAATCCAGAAACCAACAAGCGTGTTAAGCATATTGATATAAAATATAACTTTGTATGCGAGAATTTGAAAAAGAAAATTATAGATATTAAGTATATATGTAGTGAAAGACAAAATGCGGACATACTTACAAAGGGTCTACCGAAACTAAAGTTTTATAAGTTGCGAGAAGAGATAGGCTTATATATGTAAGAAATTAGAGGGACTTCCATTTCCGGTCTGTAAGGAGCGTGACGTGTGAGTGAGCAGAGCGTGAGATAGAAGTGTGATAAGGTGCTAGTAGGGCGGGTAGGGAGGGAAAAGTGGGTGTAGAGGAAGAAGAGGGAGCGGGGAGTGAAGGGAGAGATAGGGCGAGGAAAAGGGAAGTGAGAGAGAAGAGGAAAACAGAGTGGAAGCACGCGAGTGTTGAGGTTAGGGTAAGCAGGGAAGGATAGAGCGGGATAGGAAAAGGCGGGAGAGTGGAGAAAGAGGGAAGAGAGAGACACCGGGCGGTGAAGAAAGGAAATAAGGATATAGCGGAGACAGTAGATAAAGTAGGGAGTGAGAGAAGAGGTAATAGGCGGAAGGTAAAGAAGATAGGATGGAAGGGAAAGAGGGAGAAAAGAGAGATGTAAAAGGGAAAGAAAGGGTAGAAACAGAGAGGAAGGTTGATGAAAAGGAAGAAGAGGCGAAAAAGAGAGGTAGGAAAACGAATGCAGAGAGACTGGCAAGGGAAAGGAGCATGAGTGGAGGAAGCACAGGGGAAATTACGGAACTGTGGAAGAGAAAGAGAGAGAAAGAGGAACAGAGTCATGGGGAAGAGAGAGAAACAGAAGTGTTCCAAAAGTGTAGGAAGGTAGGAAGATCGCCGGAGGGAAAAGGAGAGGGGGGAGGTATAGAGAGGCTAATAATGGAAATGAGGGCAGAGATGAGAAATGGTCTGAAGGAGGTGAAGGAACAAGGGAGAGAGGCGAGGGAAGATATGGCGATACTGAGAGAGAAAATGGAAGATTGGGAGGAGAAGTGGAGAAGAGAGAAGAAAGAGTTGGGAAATAGAATGGAAAAGGTGGAAAAAAGACTAGAGGAGGTAGAGAGAGAGGAGGAGAAGATTAAGGAAATGGAGAAGAGGCTGAAGAATCTAGAAATGAGGAGAAAAAAAGAGGAGGGAATAGGAGAAGGAAGGGGAGGAGAAGGGACGGGGAAAGACGCAGGTCGGGAAGATTGGGAAACAAGGGTAAAGGGGGTGGAAAGAAAACTTGAAAGGAAAGAGAGAGAAGAGAGAAGGAAGAACATTATAATCAAAGGGGTAAGCAGGGAGGGAACGGCGATGAGGAAGGCAAAGGAAGTGCTACACGTTCTAGGGATACAAGGGAGAATAGAGGGAGCGAGGGAGCTCAGAGGAAGAGGGCAAGGGAGGGAGGAAGCGATGCTAGAGGTGAGATTGGAGAGCATGGAAGTGAAGAGGGAAATAATGAAGAACAAAGGAAAACTAAAAGGGAGAAAGGAAAGGATAGGAGACGACCTGACCTGGAAAGAAAGAAAGATGCAGTGGCTGCTAAGGGAGATAGGAGAGGAGGAGGAAAGTAAAGGGAATAGAGTGAGAGTAAAGTACGGGAAGATAGAGATAGAGGGGAAAACGTGGTACTGGGATGAGCAAGGGGAGGTACTAAGAGATTGGAGAGGGAAGGAGAGGGGAAGGGCAGAAGGGGGAACAAAAGAGGGGCGAGAAGGAGAAAGGGGCAGGGAAGAGGGGGGAAAGACAGAAGGGAGGCAGGGAGCTGAAGGGTCAAAAAACTAAGGGGGGAGGGAGAACGACCGGAAGAAACGAAAAGCTGGAGGATAGCGTTCTGGAATGTCGCAGGGGTAGCAAACAAGGAGGAGGAATTTTGGAAGGGTATAGGGGAATGGGAAGTAATAGTGCTTTTGGAGACATGGATAGAAGAGAAGGGATGGAGCAGGATTAAACACAGGCTGCCGACGGGATACAGGTGGAAGACGCAGTGGGCTAAGAGAAGGAATAAGAAGGGGAGAGCGATGGGGGGCATAGTGATAGGGGTGAGGGGAGATGGAAGTAGGGCAGGGACGAGATCAGGGAGAAGAAGAGGGAATTTTGGTGGAAAGAATAAAGGCGGGGGAGGAGGAATGGACGGTGGTGGCGGTATACGTGAACGGGGACATGGAGAGGAAGCTAGAAAGGATCAGAGGATGGATGGAGGGACAGAAAGAGGGAGAGAGGACGATAATAGGAGGGGACTTCAACGCGAGGACAGGAATGCTGGGCGGAAGGATAGAGGGAGGTGAGGAAGAGGAGGAGGGAGGGGGAAGGAGGTCGAAAGATAGGAAGATAAATAGGGATGGAAGAAGCTTAATAAAACTAATGGAAGAGACGGGGTGGGAAATCATGAACGGGAACATAGAAGGGGACGAAGAGGGGGAATATACTTACACGGGGGGAAGAGGGACAACGGTGATCGACTACGTGTTGGGGGATGAGGGGACGAGAAGGGGGGTGGAAAGGATGGAGTTAGGGGACAGAGTGGAGTCAGATCACCACCCGAGGGTGGTGACGATGAGGGATGGAGGAGTGGGGGAGAGGAGAGGAAACAGGAGGGAGAGAAAGGTAGGAGGAGGGCGGTGGTCGGCAAGGATGAAAGAGGAGTATAGGAGGGGGATGGAAGGAGTGGGCATAGAAGGGGAAGGGATACAGGAGGCGGTGAGTAAGATGGTAGAAAAGATTAAGGAGGTGATGAGGAGAGGGGAGGAGACGGGGGAAAAGGAGACGAGGCGGAAAGAGGGGTGGTGGGACGGAGAAACCACGGAAACGAAGAGGCAGGTGAGAAGAGAGCTAAGGAGATGGAGAAGGGGGGAGGGAACGAGGGAAGAGTATAAAGGGAAAAGGAGAGAATACAAAGAACTGTGCGAGAGGAAAAAAGGGGAAGAGAGGGAGAGGCTGATAAGGGAGGTGGCGGAAGCGAAAACAGAGACCAAAGTATGGGAGATAGTGAACAGGGGGAGGAAAAGAAGGAAGCGGGTGGACGAAAAGATAAAGAAAGAGGAATGGAAGGAATATTTTATGGGGTTGCTAGGGGGAGTGGAAAACAGAGTAAGGATGGGAGGGGAGGGAAATAGGAGAAAGGGAGAGGAAGAAGGAATAAGCAAAGAGGAAATAAGAAAGGTGTTGGGGAGACTGAAGGAGGGAAAGGCGATGGGAGGGGACGAGATACCAAACGAGGCCTGGAAATTTGGCGGAGAAAAGGGGGTAGAGGCAGCATGGGAGATCTGCAGGAGGGTATGGGAGGGAGAAGAATGGCCGCAAGGGTGGAAGGAGGGGTTAATAGCACCATTGGTGAAGAAGGGAAGGGGGACAGGGGTACAGGACTACAGGGGAGTAACACTTATGCCGACACTGTACAAGGTGTATACAGCGGTGCTGAGTGAGAGACTGGAGCAGGAGGTGGAAGGCAAGGGGATGATCCCGGAAAATCAGGCAGGGTTCAGGAGAGGGAGAGGGACAGTGGACCAAATCTGTGTGCTAAATCACATGATAGGGAAGCAGTCCAGAAGGGGAAAGGGTAAACTTGTAGCGCTGTTTGTGGACCTGAAGGCTGCTTTCGACACGGTGGACAGGAGGAAATTATGGGAGGCAATGGAGAAGAGAGGGGTAAGGGAGGGGCTGAGGGAGAGGGTTAAGGAAATATATAGGGAGACAACCAGCAAAGTAAAGGTGGGAGGGGAGATAGGGGAAGAATTCTGGACTTCGAAAGGTCTAAGGCAAGGGTGCCCGCTGAGCCCCATCCTATTTAACCTGCTGATAGCGGATGTGGAGGAGGAGCTAGGGAAAGGAAATTGGGGAGGGATGAGAATAGGAGGCAGGAGGATATGCTCCCTGGCATATGCGGATGACCTGGTGTTGCTGGCGGGAAAAGAAGAAGAGATGGAGAGCATGATCAGGCGGTTAGAAAGGTACCTGGAGGGAAAGAGCTTAGAGGTTAACGTGGGGAAGAAAAAGGTGGTAAGATTTAGAAAAGGGGGAGGGAGGGACAGAAAGGTGGAGTGGAAGTGGAAAGGAAACGAGATTGAGGAGGTAAAGGAGTTTAAGTACTTGGGGTATGTGTTTAAGAAAAACGGGGGACAGGAGGCGCACATACAGGACAGGGTAAAAAAGGCAGGGGTTGTAATGAGACAGGTCTGGGGAATTGGGAAAAGGAAGTTTGGAAAGGATTTGGGAAAGAGGATGTGGCTGTTTGATGCGCTGGTGTGGACAGTATTGGGGTACGGGGCGGAGGTATGGGGATGGAAGGAAAGGGAGGAGGTAGAGAGGGTACAGGAAAGGTACATAAGGTGGTCGCTGGGGGTAGACTGGAGGACGCCAGGATATATGGTGAGGGAAAAGACGAAGAGGGAAAAACTGGGGATGTGGGCGGGGGGAAGGGCGTGGAGGTACGAGGAGAGGCTGAGCAGGGGACAGGGAGGGGAGTTGGCCAGATTATGCCTGAAAGAGGTAAAGGAGAGAGAGAGGGAGGAGGGGAGGGAGCTCTCAAGGTGGGAAATAGAGAGAAAGGAGTTTAGGTTGGAGAGAGGAGGAAGTGAAGGAAATGAAAGGGAAAGGGAAAGAGGGGGGTACGAAGAGATGGAGAAGGAAGACAGTAGGAGACAGGCAGAGGAGAGAAGGGAAAAAATAAGGGAGTCCAAGTACAATAGGTGGTATACGGAGATAGTGGCAAGGGGGATACCGAAGTACCTGGCAGCTGGATGGAGTGAAGAGAGGTACAGGAGGGTAGCGAGGTTTAGGCTGGGGAACGAAATGAGGGGGGGGGGAGATACTGGGAGAAGGAAGAGGAGAGGAGATGCAGGATATGTAGGGGGGAAGAGGAGACGTGGGAACACGTGTTGGAGAGATGTGCAAGGGAAGAGGAA
The DNA here is from genome assembly GCA_929113495.1 of Andrena minutula. Taxonomy (NCBI): domain Eukaryota; kingdom Metazoa; phylum Arthropoda; class Insecta; order Hymenoptera; family Andrenidae; genus Andrena; species Andrena minutula. The sequence goes on along the minus strand of OV815995.1, from coordinate 31,334,112 downwards.
GGAGGGGAGAGAGGAATAGGGGAAAGGATAAAGGAAATTTTGGACGAAGGAGGTAAGGGAGAGGAATGGATGAAGAGGATAGAGGAAATGAGAGGGGAGGGGGAGGGAGGAACCGGGGAGAAAGGGGAGGGAAGGAGGGAGGGAGAAAGGAACTGGTGAATGAAAGGAAGAATGGAGTGAAAGAGAGGAAATGGAAGTCGAAGGCGGAGGAAAAGGGAGGAGGCGAGAACGGAAAAGGCGTAGAGCTAAGAGGCGAAAGCGACTGGCGTGGGATAGATGGGAATGGAGTAGGCGCGGGGAGGGGGGGGGGGGAAAGCGACGGGCGAGAGTGCGGAGAGGGAGAGCGAGGAGAATGCGAGCGAGGCGAGCGAGGGCGAGGCGAGCGTGGGCGAGGAGAGCGTGGGCGAGGCGAGCGAGAGGAAAGTAGAGAAATAAGATAGATGATAAGAAAAAATAGAATAAGTTTAGGGTAAGGAAAATGTAAAGGAGATTTGTAACCCTAAGGGGAAACAATAAAGCACACATACATGTAAGAAATTAGAGAGGGTCGAGAGACAAGAATATTTCAGTTAAGTTAAAAATATTGTATTTTATGTTGCAACTTAAGCCGTATTATTTTAATAATTGAAGTTCACTTTATTTGTTACATTAAGAGATTTATAATTGAAGTTTATTTTATTTGTTACATTAAGAGATTTAAAAGGGAAGAATTTTTGTCAAAGAGAAAGCATTAAGAGAGGGTGTTGAAGTGTATAATGCTGTCTCTCCTCGTGTGCGCTTGCGCGATTATAACAGGTTGGTGTGTGGCGCCGCGTTCGGTCGTTGAGACGAGTTTTGTAATATGGAAGTTTCTTCTCTTCCGGTTGCTTGAAAAGCATGGTTGCATGTTTGCACGAGGGTCGATCGTGAGAGTCAATTACCAGTATGGTTATGTTAGAAGTAGGAAATATATGCGTAAATGCATACACACAAGTGAGTTTCTTTATTATCCACAAATAAAACAACACGCCAAGTATTTTGAATCAAATATTTATTCGTATTAAAATATTTATTTGTATAAAAATATATCTGCATATTATTATTTAATACATTTTTTCTTTGTATAAATAGCCATTATGAGTAATGGAATTTTAGCTGTGCATATGTAGTTGTGTCATTGGATTTGGATTTGGATTTCTTGTTTCCCTGGAACAGGCACACTCTTTACTATTGTGCGTCCTATTCCAGAGTGGAATTTCGAGAAAAATCTTCTCATATAGCCCAACGAACTATAGTCAATATTCATGGTTCTTTATTCTTAGTGGGATGGCGCCTCAAGCACCTTATTCCACACTTTTTCCTGCTCCTCTCTTTCCCTCCAGTCCCAGCAGCAACGGCGTACCGGGAGAAAAAGGTGGTCGGTCCGGTCACCAATCCTTCCCCAGTACCCGCCCCGTGATGTTTAACTTTGGTCATCTAACGAGAACCAATGTATTCATCACGGCTAAGGCCGCTGGTTAGTTGTGTCATCTAAAGCGCAGTTGGAAAGCATCTTTATGTACTAGCAGCTCATTTTGATTTCACATATTTTTTTAATTTTGTAATTATTATTATCTTCTATTTTTTGTGATTTTCATGTTTTCATGTACTTGGCGTATTTTTGTACTTTTTTTTAAGTTTTTTATGGGGATAGTTGGTCTACAGTATTACATAATTGTGTTTCATATTTAACATGGAATTGGAAATGCTTTATATATTAAGATATTCTATACTTTATTATATATACGTTAGTATCGTCACGTCCCGGGTGGAGGTGTTTGGGGACAATGACATGGGGTTTATAAATGATGCTCAGGCGAGGATCTTGAATTCTACATGTTGAATTGTGAGTTTGTAAAGTGAAACCCCATAAAAAACTTTCAAAAAGTAAAAAAACTACGCCAAGTACATGAAAAATCAAATCACAAAAAATAGAAGATAATAATAACATCACAAAAAAATAGAAGACAATATACAATCACAATACATTGAAGATAATAATAATAAGTACAAAATAAAAAAAAGATGTGAAATCAAAATGAGCTGCAAGTACATAAAGGTGCTTTCCAACTGCGCTTAAGATGACACAGCTACATAGAGGGTCATCGTTTAATCCTGCAACCCGCGCGCGCGCGAACGTATAAAATGGCAACACCGCCTCACGGACGCATTCCACTACAACCATGCACTGGCCCAGCGGAGAGCTGCCAGCGACCGATGGACAAGGGTGATGCCCGAGCTTCGAAAATTTTAGCGTCGCAAAGAGGTAGGTATTGGGAATTTCCCGGTCCAGGTAATCGAGCCGCGCGCTCCGCTTTTATGATCGGTTTACCACTCGCACCCTAGATTACTATAATGAGGTTTGAAAATAATGTCAACTGATCTCGTACTCGTCTCAATTTAAAAAATTTTAGCTACGACTAACTTAGCCATCTGCTTGTAAAAGCCATAATAATGGCGCATCGTTCCAAAAAATGACATTAACGGAAGCCGGTATAGGCGTGGTTGAGTAGCTAAAACATTCAGACACAAAAATTCTAGAAAAAAAATTCAAACACTGCTACAATAAAAGACACGTCCCATTAGTTACCCCTTACGTCTGATCTAGGTATGCTCCGCATTAAGGATAAAATCATAAAAAAGAAAACCAGAACAATAGATTCTGAGGTCTGCAGAACTAACACATAATTGAATAAAAATTTAATTTTTCAATTTATGAAAGTAATGATGGTAATGATACAGAAACAACTAGCCTATTGTTTATCGACATCACAAATTTTAAAAACAGCGTTAAATACATTATCAAATAAACAGTTTGCAAAAGCTTTTTAAACAATTATGGTTGAAAAATTGATGAAAGAAAAATTAAGTAAACGTAAAATATGTTAAATTATCAATCATTAAGAGGAAATAATTTTTCCTCATTTTTCGGCGCAAATTGCATTCCGATATCTCTTATAGTTCAAAAGTTATACGAAAAAGGCCCAAAATTTTTCAAGCCGGGCTGGGAAATTCTGAATAGTTCTTTGCAACGTTAATTTGAAAGAGGCCAGCCCAAAATTCTCGAAGCTCGGGCATCACCGCTGTCTAGTGGTCGCTAGTAGCTCTCCGAACGCCGGGACGGTGCATGGTTGTAGTGGAATGCGTCCGTGAGGCGGTGTTGCCATTTTACAAGTTCGCGCGCTCGCGGGTTGCAGGATTAAACGATGACCCTGTATACACAGCTAAAAGGCTGCGTTTACATTCCGTTACTTATTTCGCGGACATTTTAATTAACCCATCAAAAAGAATCCCATTTAAAAACATTGTAGTAAATTAAAAGCTTTACAAAATTAATGCTATACGAAAATTGGGGGAATTATAACAATGGCTATTTAAACAAAGAAAAAAATGTATTAAATAATCTTAAGCAGATATATTTTTATACAAATAAATATTTTAATACGAATGAATATTTTATTCAAAATACTTGGCGCTGCTCTCCGAATTAGTGTTGCTAAACTGAATAAATATGTATAAATTGCATTAATCTTTTTCTTTCTTTCCTGTGCGTGCGTTCGTGAATGTGTGTATGTGTGCATGTGCATATGCTACGTATGATATTAGAATTAAATATATGTAGAATCAATCTGGTTGCGATTCTAATATGTATAATGTATATGATTATGTATTTTAGAATGTAAGGGAGTTATTGTAAATTATTAATAATAATACTCAGACTATTAACATATTTTCGGTTTCGCAGCGCCAAGTATTTTGAATAAAATATTTATTCGTATTAAAATATTTATTTGTATAAAAATATATCTGCTTAATATTATTTAATACATTTTTTTCTTTGTTTAAATAGCCATTGTTATAATTCCCCCAATTTTCGTATAGCATTAATTTTGTAAAGCTTTTAATTTACTACAATGTTTTTAAATGGGATTCTTTTTGATGGGTTAATTAAAATGTCCGCGAAATAAGTAACGGAATGTAAACGCAGCCTTTTAGCTGTGTATATGTAGCTGTGTCATCTTAAGCGCAATTGGAAAGCACCTTTATGTACTTGCAGCTCATTTTGATTTCACATCTTTTTTTTATTTTGTACTTATTATTATTATCTTGAATGTATTGTGATTGTATATTGTCTTCTATTTTTTTGTGATTTTATTATTATCTTCTATTTTTTGTGATTTGATTTTTCATGTACTTGGCGTAGTTTTTTTACTTTTTGAAAGTTTTTTCTGGGGATCTCACTTCTTTTTACAAAGATAATTGGCATAGTAGTAGAGATTGACTTCAAAAAATTTTTAATATTATATAAATTACTAGCTTAAAGTACCTGGCGTTGCCCGGGTAAAAGTTTGATTGTCATAGAGAGTTAAGGGGATAAAAACGTTGTAACTAAAGTCTTAGTAACTAAATTGTACATTTATTTATTATTGACCTAAATATTTACAATAATGAAATTGTATTGTTATGTTAACGCTTCTTCATAATCGACATTCTTTGTTTTCCTATCTGGCGTTAAAATGAACAAACGTTTTGGAGAACCCACTCTGGAATAGGCAACGTGTAACTGCCCATGGGAAAAGCATGGAGATTCTAAATAAATTAATACCTGCGCACTTTATAGATAGTCCTTGGACCTTGTTAATTGTCATGGCGAATGCCAGCCTGACGGGAAATTGAAGCCTTTTAAAGTTGAATGGTATGTCTGTTGGTATTAATGGTATGCGCGGGAGGAACACATTTTCTCCTTTCGCTTTGCTAGTCAATTTCTAACGCACAGTCTTGTTCCATTGCACAGTTTTGACGAGCAGGGTTGCTGGAAAAGTCCCTGTCGTGGTGGAGGGGAACACATTTACAACAAACCAACGTTACGCGCAGGGCCGGCTTTGGCATATTGGCACCCCGGGCAAGATTATCATTGCGCCCCTCCAAGGGCACAAAAATCAATTAGCAGCTTCCTGTTTAACGAATTCAAACGGATATAAATGAATGAACGCATACAGTGGTGCACCTACAGATTTGGCGCCCCGAGCCGTCGCCCTGCCTGCCCTGCCCTAACCCCTCAACGACCACCTCAATATCTGGTACGGACTCTAAAGCCGTTTTTTTTTCCTATACCCCCCGGGGGTACAGTGGAGGTTTTCGTTCCGAGGGCCCGGGCCTCACGGTCAGTTTTTCGTTTAAGGGGTCGATCGTTGAGGGGTTAAATCGAGTCCAGGCTACGCGTATGTTCCCCTTACACTGCGTTGGGGATTTCCCGAGAACTCGGGAAAACTCGCTCTCCTTCCGTCGCGCCCTCGTCTTCGGCAAAAACGACCACTCGGAATCGTACCCCCTGTACGTTAGATGGTGACCGCCAGTTCCAAGATTCCCCACCACGCTGTAAAGCATTCTCGAGAAATGCTTCACTAAAATCGTCACTGCTCTGCTTCCTTTTGCCATATATAAATACTTCATACACCAAAAGCTTTCTGGAGAAATGCTGTACAAAACGATGCAAACCGCAATCATAATCAATCCAGTGATATAGAAGTCTTTGCGGAACAAACATACCTACATACATAAATACATTTTTTTACTTTTTTTATATATTTTGGGTATAGATTACAAAGGTTCATCATTGACAACGATGAACAGTCTTATGACGGGACGCATAATGGCGCATCGTTCCAAAAGTGACATTAACGGAGGCCGGTATAAGCGTGGCGTTAAGTAGCACCGCTGTCAACCCTGTCATAGACCTGGTACGAGACCAGTCGACATTGTTTTCAAACCTCATTACAATAATCTGGGGTGCGAGTGGTAAACCGATCATAAAAGCGAAGCGCACGGCTCACTTACCTGAGCCGGGAAATTCCGAATAGCCCTTTGCGATGTTAATTTGAAAGAGACCATCCTAAAATTTTCGAAGCTCGGGCATCACTGCTGTCCAGCGGTCGCTGGCGACACACCGAACGCCGGGCTGATGAATAGTTGTAGTGAAATGCGTTCGGAAGGCGGTGTTGCCATTTTCGTGTGTTTGCGCACGCGTAGGTTGCAGTTTTAATTAACGGATGACCCTGTATGTATAGTACCTACTTTGTATAGATACTTGTATACATACAGTACTTACATGGAGCGCGAAGCAGCTTATGGCGCTGAACATATTTAACATTGAACTATAATAACAACCACAATTAACTAGTACCTACTTTGTATAGATACTTGTATACATACAGTACTTACATGGAGCGCGAACCAGCTTATGGCGCTGAACATATTTAACATTGAACTATAATAAAAACCACAATTAACACCTTTCGAAGAAAAATATATATGCATCTTTAGCATTTCGTGCCCAAGCTTTTTTTCTACTCGTAAATCATCAAGGGATACCCACGTTGTGCCCTTACCTCTTACCATACTCGTGTAATGACCATCGACAACACTTTTACCGTGGTGGAAAATCGCTGTCTTAAGTTTATAACAGTGATCTCCCATTTGTATTTTAGCAGTAGGTATTGCTTTGATGGGGAAATTTTCCACTTTCGTTGTTCCACTACTATCGTGATCGAACAAATGTAATTTTGCAATAAAAATTTGTTTGGAAGCAGTTATATCGACTTTCTTCATTATATTTGAATTTGAAATATCACAATTATTGCAAGGATTTTTCAGATTTTTCCATCCTATGAAATTGTGTTTTATTATATCTTGAAATTCAAATGATTTTTTTTTAACATCTTGGGCAGTGCAAGATGTGCCACACAATTTGTACTGATAGTAGTAGTTGTGTAATTACACGATAAACATCTTAATACTGTTGTTATTTCGTGTTGTACTGCATTCTTAATAAGAATCTCATGATCACAAAGAGGTAATAAACTCAGCTGCATCATGCAGCTGATTGTAAGCGTATTTTTCTCCTGCGAATTGCCGTAATGATATTATGTTTGGATTTTGATCCGATTTATATTGGTCCATAAAGACTTTTATAATATGATCATCTTTTTCAATCGAAAATAAGTTTTCTCTTATGGATGAACAATATAACATACATTGGATTGTGGCATTCGCATAACAAGACACACCATCAGAATTCGGGAGACCTCTTACGTAGTATTGCATGGTATCCACGATGTGATCATCAGTATTCTGACATTCGGATACATTATAATTAGGTACTGCCCAAAGAGCATCACGCACTTTGAGAACGCGGTTTTTAGAAATTGAAATAGTCATAAGATCAGGTCTATATATTTTTCGCAATCTATTGTACTCTATTATAGCCGATTCTTGTGCCTTTACGGAAGATGGATCATAATTAATAAGATGGAGTCCTTGTAATGTGGTCACCCGAGAAAGAGCAACGTAAATTTGTCCGCAAGTAAATATTGAATTACCTGATTCTATGACAGCATTCTGCAAGCTTAGTCCTTGACTTTTGTGAATAGTTATACCATAGCTAAGGCAAATCGGAAATTGTTTTCTAATAACAAACGCTCCATTCATTACTTCAAATTTAACACTTACCCGTTCTATCATATGTTCTTGCCCCGTGGGTAATATAATTTTCAATTTTTCAACGTCATTATTAACACCTCGTATAACAGAAACAAGTTTAGCAATGGTACCGTTGACAAGACCTAGTGTAACATCAATATTTCTTCTAATCATGATTTGCACTCCTGTTTTAACAATTAGGACTCTTGCAAGTCCCGCCGTTCGGGAGCTATCATCGTCATTATTGTTCAGTACCTTTGACACACTTTTTTTCAAATACGGTGCACAATTCGTTGTATCATGAGCAATCAAATGGATTTCTTCGGATAGAAATCGACTCAGCATTGCAGCGTTCAAAACATCACACTGAACACATGTGGGAAGTAAACACACCGTATTAGATCCTACATTAAGCATGTAATCACTTAATTCCTCTAACCGGTCATTACAATTTGTCGCTTTGAAATTTAATTTCCTCGATTCTAAAAGCTTTGTATCCGAAGCGGTCACTACTCCAATGCGAATTCTCGACAAGATCTCTTTGTAAATATTATCACCCTGCTGTCGCATGTTTATTGTCAATTCGTCATAGCTAAACAAGTCAGACCATAAATTATAAGAACCTAATCCTCCAACACTTTTCTCCATACTCTTTTTGGATAATTGTATAAAAGCAGGTGCTTCGTGAACAGGAGGAAGTTGTAGTAAGTCACCAAATAGCAGAATAGGTATTTTTCCGAACCAACCATTATCGGAATATGCAGTATCAAATATTTCTGAAAGTCGTAGATGTATGTACAGGAAAGTTACGTTAGAAACCATCGAAATTTCATCGATGATTAGTAAAGCAACATTTTTGAGTTGGTCTCGTACAATTTGAAGGGCTGCATCGCTAAGTTGCCTATACTGGGCTGTATGCCCATGTTCGACGGGTAATTGAAATAATCGGTGGATGGTAAGACCTTCGATATTAAAAGCTGCGATTCCAGTAGGAGCAGTTACTGCTGTGTCTTTTCCGATACTCTGCTTGATCCACTGTCTGATAGTTTTTATTAAAAAACTTTTCCCAGTGCCACCTTCTCCACTGACATAAAGTCTAAGAATGTTATCGTTAGATGTCAAGGACTTAGTAACTTTATCAAATATCCGCTTCTGATCATGGTTCAATTCCGAAATCATTTCTTGAAGATCGCCACAGTGCAATTTATTTTCCGTGTCTTTAAAATCTTTCATGGCACCAACAGTTTCAACGGGGACACACTCTAATGGGTGATCGCCTTGATCATTTTCTTCTTGTTCTACAATATTCAACACGTTCTTCTCAATTTCTTCCTTTATATGATCACGCGCTTCTTGAATATCCGTTATTCGTTTGTGATACTGAACTGCATCTGTCAATTGTGATTCTAGCGACAAAAAAGATTCCGCATATGTGTCAAATCCATTTTTCAATTCGTCGGTATTTCTCCAAGGTGTGAATAATAATAATAATGAGAAATAATAATTCTCAGGTTGGTTTTGAACATTGTACTTATAATGATTGATAAGATACCCTCTTTGCCTTTTTTTTCAAAAACAAAGATGCACGGATTTCATAGTATTCAGTTTTTTCAGACGGTCTAATTTTAGTAACGTCATACCACATAGCAAAATCGTACTGATGCATAGATTCTAATTCCTTGGGTCTGTTAGGATAGTAATCATCTATGAGGGATGGACAAAATATGACTGTGGATTCACCTTCCAGATCCTCAATCTCTTTGCGAGTTTTCAATTTCCTACTTCTCAGTATATTTACATCTAACCATCTAATAGTAGTACTGCAGTCAGTGCCATACAATGATAATCCTAAAAGAGTATCAGCGCATTCAGGCGCTCCACATTTTCTATGATTTAGCATGCGCATTCCAAGGGTGCACAGCAGACTAGCTAATGACTTAGTAGAATTTATTGCTGCCAAAGTGTCCGTAGCGTAACTTTTTTCTGGCTTTGACACGTACTTAGTACAGTAACATGATACCAACCCTGTCTTTTCCCCAATATATTGTATATCCATGTTACCTCTCCAAACCGTGAGAACGGGAGCATTATAATCATTGATACGGACTTCCTGTGTTGAACGTGGAAGATCATAGAGTCTACCTTTTGCTTTCAATTGTTTTCTAGCACCTATAGAAACAGCTACATCCCTTATTACCAAAGTATCTGTAACTGGACGTGGAAATGAAAATCTACATACTTTACGGAAGGAATTTTTAGTTTTTTTGTTGCGTAGACAATAGCTATTGCATTTATGCATTTGATGTGCAATTACACGACTATATAATTCTGGCGACACATGCGGTGATGGCAATCTGCAAGTGACGTATTTCCTAATGAATCGTGCTACATCTTCCTTCGAAGATTTATCGATTATACGAGCATCTTCAATCCAAATTAAAAGATGAAAATGTTGTGATCCCCTGTTTTGATATTCTCTGCGCCAAAAGTAATGTGTCACCTTGCCAATCGGATTGTCGGGCGAACAAATGAAATCCAGCATAGCGTGGAATGCATTATCTATAAATCGAGCAGTTGAAACGGGATCAGAAGCAATGAGTTCGTTCGGGGACATTTTAGCCACCGATGGGCCGTTTACTTCACGAAGATATTCTATTAAATCTGTCCATAGCCACTCACTTGGACTAAGCGTGAGGAACCATGTAGCTGGTCCATAATGGTGTATCATACAGTTCAAATCGTTTCTCGGTTTTCGCCAATACTGTGCTGTATTACGTAATCTGGAAAATATAGCGTTCAAATTCGTTTCTAGCTGATCTTTAGAGAGTTGCTCAAGAAAACCAGCAGCTGTGTATTTATCACGTGGATTTACGACGTTCATTTTGTGATAAATTCCAGCGTTCAATTGTCGCATATTGGTATCGTGTAATAAATGGAAAATATATTGCATGTTCAATCGAAATTGCGAATGCTTGGACATCAGTTTGGACTTAATGAATTCATGATCAGTAAAACGAACCAATCTGTCTTCATGCTGTCCGTTCACCCCATAAGGATATAAATCTGGGAAACATTTCACATCTAATTGTTCAGCACGATGGCCCAACGGAATGTCATGAACTTTAAGCATTTGATAGAGTGCGGTAGCAGATTCGTTAGCCCTTTTGTCATACATTGGATAAAACGTAAACTGATCATAATATGCATTTGATTGTGACATTTGCGTCAATAATGCACGTTTGTTATTTTCATCGATATTAAGTGTTTCACCGTCAACGTCCTCGATGGATTCGTTATTATTATCATTGGCAACAACTTCTTGAAATTCTGTATCTGGTAATTTGGCATTCAGCAATAAATCGTGCGATTGTGGTAAAACAATTTCTGAATATAGAGGATTATTGGCTTTCAACCATTGTTGTGCTAAGGCGCCTGAGACCGAGATTCTGGTAGCGAATCTCAGAGGTGCTTCGGGCTTCCTTCGCTGTTGCTGTCCACGGGCTCCGAAGGTTCAGATAGAGGTGCCGTGGCAGAAGGATTCAGAGGGAATCCGAAGGGTAGGGGATCGTAGCAGGTTAAAGAGTAGGAACTCACCGCGAGGTTTTAAACAAGGTTTATTCTGTCCCGATCTGGGTGACAGGTAACGCGTACTGTAACGTCGGTGTTCTGATTACAAGAGAGCCACGAGTGGCTTGTACATTATTCTTATACTCTAATCGGGGTGAAGTGGGGACCATCGGGGTCTCCATCTTTGACCCGCTTTGGGTATTTCGCCATGTGCTGACGGTTCTCGATGCGCTTCCGAAAGTCCTTACGCGGCTGTTCGGTTGCGGCAATCGAAATGCACGCGGTGTCGTTGCCCTTAGGCGTTGGTTGGGTTACAACATCCTCCCCCCCTTAAGGAAAGGGTGCTTAGGGGAAATTTTACAATAATCATCGGAAATTTCCCTGCGGCCTGGCCCGTCACGGTGTTCGCGTATTCGCATTCTTGTTGTACAGTGGTGCCGTTAACAGCTCGACATCCTAGCTATACATTGGGTTTTTTTTAATTTTCTTACATTTATTTCCATTCCGGTTTATAATAATACTAGTTAACACGGTTAGTCACATCAGTTTGACCTGAAAATGCTCTGATTCACACTTGTTATATTCTGACAGCTTACATCACAATGCTACATTCATACAATCTTTCTTAAATTATCTAGTCATAAGTTCCCTATTTTCTAGCTTCTTTTTTCATATACTAATTTTTGTTGTATTTTCCAACAGTTTTTATTCGATAAAGTGTTTTAGTCTATTCGCGTGTGTGTGTAGGGTTTTCCTTCCCTTTTTTATAGTTACATTCACGTTCGACTTCTTATCTACAATTATGTAAGGGCCTATCCACTTATTATCTAGTTTTTTCGATCTCCCTCGACGTACGGATTCGTCGTAGAGCCAAACTTTATCACCTACGTTGAATTGTGTTTCGCGCGTTTTTTTGTCGTATCCTTTTTTTGATTTCTCCTTCGCTTTCTGAAGTCGTTCCCTTGCGACTTCATTTGTCGTTCATATGCGTTCTCTTGTCTGCTGTGCGTAGTCTTCGTAGTTGTATGTTTGTTTAGGCGGACTTTTTATCGCGGTGGGTAGTAACGCTGTCTTTCCATAGACTAATTCGTATGGTGTAAAACCTGTCGCGGTATGTGGGGTCGTATTGTACGTAAACATCGCATAGGGTAGCCATTTGTCCCAGTCTGTCTGGTCATTGTCTATGTAGTGTCGCAAATATTCTACTAGGGTTCTATGTGATCTTTCCAATGCTCCATTGGACTATGGGTGATACGCAGTTGTTTGAAGTTTTGTGATTCGAAATAATTTACATATGTTTTTAAACATTTCGCTGAGGAAATTTGCCGCTTGGTCCGTTAGTATTTTTTCGGGTATACCGTATTCGCAAATGATTTTTTCAACTACTGCTTCCGCTATTGTTGCTGCTTCCTGGTTCGGCAGAGGGATCGCCTTGCTAAATTTCGTAAGGAGGTCCTGGAAGGTTAATATGTAGACATTTCCTAGTTCGCTTTCTGGCAGGGGCCCTACTATGTCTAACGCGACCTTTTCAAAGGGTTCTCGCGGTGTATCGGTGATCTCCATTGGAGCCCTAGTTTTTTGACCTAATTTATTTTTCTGGCAGAGGCTACATTTTTGTATGTACTCCTCAATGTCCTTATTCATCCCTGGCCATTTGTATTTTTGCTTTATTCGTTTTGTGGTCCTTTGAATACCTTGATGACCTCCTGTGGACGCGCAATGGTATTCGTAGAGAATTTGCTTTTTTGTTTCCTCGTCGTGAACCTCGGTTGTCTTTATTTCTTCTTCGCCGTTTTGCAACGCGTACACGTTCCCTATTGCTTACTATCAGGCGGAATCAGTGCTGATTTCTGTGTGCGCGTGGGTATTGTTAGTTCCCTACTCTTATTTAGTGTTTTCCACGGTTCTTCGTCTACTAGTATGCTCTGCCTGAGGTAACTTATAGTTATTCTATTTTTCTTGAGGAAATCTACTCCTAGTATCCCGTCTGCGTTTGGTAGGGTGTTCTCTTCTACCACGTACAAAGGATGTATCACTTCCTTCCCGTTCATGTAAAACGTGGCATCTATTTTTCCTAGCGTTTCCGTTTTTCCTCCCGAGAATGAAGTAAGTAAGACATCGCTTTGTCCCATTATTATGTCTCCTGGGAGAGCTCTCTTGGCAATTAGAGATACTTCTGCCCCGCTATCTATTAACATTAAGTTTTTCTCTTTCATACTTTCTTTTATTTCTACCTCTATCATATCTGTCCTATTCGAACCGAATCCACCCTTGGAGAGGGATCCTATTTTGCTCAAGCGGTAGGTTTTCGCGGTTTCGCGGGTAGGTGAGTCGTATTCCGACGACTCTGAGCTATCGCGGCTTCCGTGCGCGGAATGTGCGCTATCAGCGCTTCTGTGCCGCGACTTTCGTTTTCCTCAGAGGCCGGTTGCTGATCCTCTGATTTGTGCCCTGTCGATTTCTCGCTCTTTTCTTTGGCTGTTACCCGTTGCACTCGCCGGCTGTTTTCCGAAGAATAAAACCTTTTCGAGGATTTATCTTTGTCTTTGTTCCACCAACACTCGTTAGTATCGTGCCCCGATCGTTTACAATTGTCGCAGTACCGTGGTGATGCCTGGTGTGCGTCTGAGGAGGTGTTTGTCCCGCGCGTCGCTGGTCGTTTCGTGATCGACCGCTCTTGATCTATCGCTATCGCGATTGCTTCTTGTAGGTCGGTGGGTCTATGTGATTTCACTAAAACTTTTAGGTCATCGCGAAGTCCGTCCTCGAATATCGTCAATGTTTGTCTTTTGAATATTTTTACGTTCGCCTGTCTTTCCAGCAGACTGTCTTTATCATCGATCCCGGTCGCGATCAGTTCTCTTAGCAATTTTGATACACGGTTACCGTATTGGTGTGCGGTTTCATTGGGGCCCTGTCTGCTATGTAGCAGTTCCCTTTGTACAGTTGAGGCTATTCGAGGGGGTTTATAGACCGAAGTTAACGCGTCCTCTAAGTTTTGCATTGACAGGATGTGGCGCGTTTGTACTTCCACTAAGGCGTCGCCTCCAACCCGCATAGAGATTATTCCTTGTAACATTTGGGCTTTTTCTTCCGCTGTCCGACATGAGTTGTACACATACTTGCAAGCGGTCAGGAACCCAGGTAGCTCCGAGGGGTCCTTCCCGTTGAACAGGGGTAAAGCCTTTACTACGTGGAATATTTCTCGGGTGACCGTTCTTTCTGGTATGGAGTTGGGGTCTTCTAACTCGAAATTAGGGGGAACGAATAAACTAGCGCGTCTCGGTTCCTCTCTAGTCTCATGGATGGTATTGAAGTGGACCGTGTTCCTATTTGCGGGGCCGGGAGTGGCGTGCGTAGAGTTCATCGTTTCCCTTAGCCTTTCTATTTCGCGGTCTATCGAGTCCTGTAGGGGACCTTCCCTTGCCTCCATGGCTCCCATCCTATCATTCAGTGCTAGTACTCCGTCAGTAACGCTAGCTAAAGAGGTGGTCAGCCCCTCGAGTAATCGTTCTAGGTTTGCTAATCGGCCTTCGAGGCCTACGGAACCCTGTTCGGTGTTCCTGGTTGTGGTTGCCGAAGGGGTGTTCGACATAATGTTATTGGTAGCTTGTTCTCCGCTCGAAATTAAACTATAATCTAACTCGTTGTATGGATACAGTCTCCTGGCGGTTAGGTGTCCGGCGTGACTTGACGTGATTGGTACTACGGTCGGAACGCTATGTCCTTCGCTAGTGTCTACGTCTAAAGCAAGTCGCGTACGGTCTCTGATTTCCCGGAAAGTCTCGAATGTTGCGTCGAAAAGTGGTTCAGTGGAGGGTTTCGTACGGACTTTAATGAATCTACGCGGGACACTTCGGCGGATTGCTCCAGGCGAAAGGATTTCTTTTCGCTCGGTTAATTCTAAATTACGCTCGATGTCTACATCTAAGGAATGTGCGCGGCGCATGAGAGCGGTGGCGTGCGGCCCGGATTCGCTGATAGTGGTATTTCGCACTTACAGCACTAGAAGCAGGTGATGCATCGCTCGTCTCGGTGTCACTAGCAGGTTTTTTTCGGCGGCGTCCTCTGTGGGTGTCCGTCCGTACTGCGTAGTGGATTGCTCTGTTGTTGATTTGGTCGTTGTCTCCGCTAGGTCCTGTTGATCCCGTCGGGCAGACTTGTTCCTCACGTTAGCAGGATCCCACCGCTGCCACCAAGTTTGTTGTGCTAAGGCGCCTGAGACCGAGATTCTGGTAGCGAATCTCAGAGGTGTTTCAGGCTTCCTTCGCTGTTGCTGTCCACGGGCTCCGAAGGTTCAGATAGAGGTGCCGTGGCAGAAGGATTCAGAGGGAATCCGAAGGGTAGGGGATCGTAGCAGGTTAAAGAGTAGGAACTCACCGCGAGGTTTTAAACAAGGTTTATTCTGTCCCGATCTGGGTGACAGGTAACGCGTACTGTAACGTCGGTGTTCTGATTACAAGAGAGCCACGAGTGACTTGTACATTATTCTTATACTCTAATCGGGGTGAAGTGGGGACCATCGGGGTCTCCATCTTTGACCCGCTTTGGGTATTTCGCCATGTGCTGACGGTTCTCGATGCGCTTCCGAAAGTCCTTACGCGGCTGTTCGGTTGCGGCAATCGGAATGCACGCGGTGTCGTTGCCCTTAGGCGTTGGTTGGGTTACAACACCATACTAAGGCATTCCATACTTTCTTCAAGTCAACTAACTTTTCCCAAACTATTTTAGATTTTGTTGGAACGCCCCGCACCAATATGTATAATTCATGATTTTGATTTAAAGGTTCAGTTGAAGGTCAGATTTTTTGTAAATTTTCTTGTAACGGCAAAGGAAGGTGAAATGTTCTCCCCTTTACTTTTGGAAACATATGTTTATGTGGCATATTTTTACGCATTACTGTATCCATTCGCACAATCGTTTGAAACGGTTTAGCTCTTTGAATGAGAATTCGTTCGTAATCGTTCAACACTGCTATTTCTGGAACTGAACGTACATCAAGCTTATTTAGTATACATTTTGATGGTATGGAATCGTTACGAATTTTATCGTGACAATATCGGCAAATAAAATGTATGGCACCAACTTTGTATCCAATATGATTTAACAATGTTTGTACTACATTTCCCTTATATGTTCTTTTAGAAATATCAAACTTAACAAATTCTCTTTTAAAACAAAGTTTCTCGCAAGAAACGCACGGGATGCGTGGTGTGTCCATAGACCGCTTTGTGAAAGCTTTAAATGCTAAATAATATCGTGATGTAATCTCTTCTTCGTTCAAGCTTATGTCAGTATTATTTTTTTGTAACGCTTCAGCTTCTTTTCGAACTTGCAGTGTTATTCGTCCAAGTGTTTCAAGGTCACTATCGTTTAAAGCTTTGTCTAAATTATGTAATTGGCCTTTATAAATGTTCGCTATTTTGTATATCACTCCCTTCATGTGTCGTAAATTCGGAAAGTGAGGTGCCAAAATCTCAATGGCTAAAAATTTGGACTTACATAGTTTAGGGTTTATGTAACAACCATGAGAATGACCAACTTTTTCAGCATGCACTTTATTAGAACAGCTACTGATATGGTTGTTCAACTTATGTACATTTTTGAATGAGCATTGTAACAATCGTTGGAAGAAATCCTGTAAATTATTCAGAATTTCAACGTCTTTTGTTTTACAAAGATAACTACAATGCCATGCTTTTGTCGTCTTCTTCGATTTCAATACAGGTAGAACGTTTACAGCTTTCCCTTCCGAATTCATTATGATTGATTCAGAACCGGTGAAAGTATGGTACGAACTTTCCGCAAAATATGATTCTGAAGAAGACGTATATCTGGATTGTCCACACAAAGCATTAATCCTGTAATCAAATTCTAAACATTCTGCTGCGCGGGTTAAGGAAACTTCCACTTTTTCTTTACAATCTTTCAACAGTCTCCTCATTTTCAAAATATACTTTTGCCTAATATGAAAACACCATTTTATTATACGCTCAGCTTCCAATCTACTTGCTTCTCCGGACGGCATGCTAATAATTTTTGAAAGTTTTCTAATATAAGTTTCTTTGTTATTTTTGGTTGCTATATTGTTATTTGTTACAGCAATATAACGATACTTTTTTATTATTTGCAGAGCAGCACGACCTTTTGCTACTTTATTATAATTATTATTTTCTTGCTTACGTATCTTTTCATTATACAGGGTCATCGTTTAATCCTGCAACCCGCGCGCGCGCGAACTTGTAAAATGGCAACACCGCCTCACGGACACATTCCACTACAATCATGCACCGGCCCAGCGGAGAGAGTGATGCCCGGCTTCGAAAATTTTAGCGTCGCAAAGAGCTAGGTATTGGGAATTTCCCGGCCCAGGTAATCGAGCCGCGCACTCCGCTTTTATGATCGGTTTACCACTCGCACCCCAGATTACTGTAATGAGGTTTGAAAATAATGTCAACTGATCTCGTACTCGTCTCAATTTAAAAAATTTTAGCTACGACAGGGTTGACCGCGGCGCTATACCCTTGTACGGAGAGATTTTTCGCCACGTGCTTGTAAAAGCCACAATAATGGCACGTCATTAAAAAAAATGACATTATCGGAAGCCGGAATAGGCGTGGCATTGAGTAGTTAAAACATTCAAACACAACAATTCTAGAGAAAAAAATCAAACACCGCTACAATCAAAGACACGTCCCATTAGTTACCCCCTACTTCTGATTTAGGTATGCACCGCATTAAGGATAAAATCATAAAAAAGAAAACCAGAACAATAGATTCGGAGGGCTGCAGAACTAACACATAATTCAATAAAAATTTAATTTCTCAATTTATGAAAGTAATGATACAGAAACAACAAGCCTATTGTTTATCAACACCACGAATTTTAAAAACAGCGTTAAATACATTATCAAATAAACAGTTTGCAAAAGCTTTTTAAGCAATTATGGTTCAAAAAATGATAAAAGAAAAATTAAGTAAACGTAAAATATGTTAAATTATCCATCATTAAGAGGGAATAATTTTTCCTCATTTACCAGCGTAAATTGCATTCCGATATCTCTTATAGTTCAAAAGTTATACGAAAAAGGCCCCAAATTTTTCAACCCCGGCCGGAAAATTCTGAATAGTTCTTCGCAACGTTAATTTGAAAGAGACTAGCCCAAAATTCTCGAAGCTCGGGCATCACTGCTGTCTAGCGGTCGCTAGCAGCTCTCCGAACGCCGGGACGGTTCATGGTTGTAGTGGAATGCGTCCGTGAGGCGGTGTTGCCATTTTACAGGTTCGCGCGCGCGCGGGTTGCAGGATTAAACGATGACCCTGTATACTTTCCGTTTTTTGGAGATAACTTCTTTATTTAACTGATAATTTTTTTTTCGCTTTTCGCATATCACCTCTTTATTTGCGCCATAATGCTGTCACGTCCCGGGTTAAGGATTTAAGGGGGTATACCCGTTTGAACCCTTGGAAAATGTGTACATTTTGTGGATTTTTTTACAAGTCAACGGTTTGATGCAGATTTCCCGTTTTTTTACTATCTTTACATAGTATTATGAACTACTCAAAAAAAAAGTTTCAGTTAAAAATATATTCTTTTTGGGAAGTTATGAATACACATCCGAAAGTCTTTCGATTTTAGACGGCTAAACGGTGGCCCTGAAAACAACTGTATGTCGTGTCTGAAATTAAAAACATTAAAATTTTCTTATAAAGCATGTCTATAGCTTTCGTCCAACGAAGCCGATTTGGAAAATTTTGAAAAATAAAGAAATGGTGAGAGATCAAAGGTAAAGTTAGATTTATCTAATAGAAAAATCCACCTTTTTTCTTTATAAATAATAAACGGGGAGTCGGAATAAAAAAAGCCTTCGTTGGACGATGCGGAATCTTATTATGATTCTGCATGAAAAATTGGAAGTGAATTGGTTGAACGTAGCGCGAGTTTTTAGGGCCACCGTAATGAAAAATATAGTTTCGCTGCGGTCGGTCGAGCCGCCGCGTCGCGCCGCTCCCTGCTACCTGGGATGTTTCACTCAAATGCCTATAACTTCGTCAATTTTCCGAATTTTTACATCAGACCTGTTTTATACTATTTCTAAAACATTAATCTGTGAAAATATGTAAAACAGGCCACCGTAATGAAAAATGTAGTTCCGCTGCGATCGGTCGAGTTGCCGTGCATCGCTGTCCGGTGCTACCTGGGTGCTTCCACTCAAATGCCTGTAACTTTGTCAGCTTTCCGAATTTTTACATCGGACTTGATTTATAATATTCCTTAAACATCAATGTATGAATATATGTAAAAAGAAAAAATCCGATTTTTGACACTTTCAACCAGTTATACCCCCTTAATGGGACAAATGACAAAGGGGTTTTTACATAAAATCCAGGCGCGAATCTATAGTTCAGCGCACCGGGAGGCAAGGAAATCAGGTATTTAACGATGTAATTCTGTACACCAGCCTTTTCGATTGTCAGGCGAGAAATGTGAAATTCTGCACACTAATCGTTTCGAACGGCAGGCGAGTAATGTTTAATTCTGCACACTGAGGATTCAAGGAAAGTCAGGCGAGCAATGTTCAATTCTGCACACTAACCATTTCGAACGTCAGGCGAGAAATGTGAAATTCTGCACACTAATCGTTTCGAACGGCAGGCGAGTAATGTTTAATTCTGCACACTGAGGATTCAAGGAAAGTCAGGCGAGCAATGTTCAATTCTGCACACTAACCATTTCGAACGTCAGGCGAGAAATGTGAAATTCTGCACACTAATCGTTTCGAACGGCAGGCGAGTAATGTTTAATTCTGCACACTGAGGATTCGAGGAAAGTCAGGCGAGCAATGTTCAATTCTGCACACTAACCATTTCGAACGTCAGGCGAGAAATGTGAAATTCTGCACACTAATCGTTTCGAACGGCAGGCGAGTAATGTTTAATTCTGCACACTGAGGATTCAGGTAGAAGGCGGGAGAGAAATGTTAAATTCTACGCACTAACGGATTTGGGGACTGACAGGCGAGAAATGTGAAATTCTGCACACTAATCGTTTCGAATGGCAGGCGAGTAATGTTTAATTCTGCACACTAATCGACCAGGGAAGATTTAATGAACTGGTTTGTATTGGGGAGACACCCGTTAGAGCACTTGTTTTGGTTTGCTTAGGTAATCGGATTTACCGCTGCATTATTGTAAAAGACACATGTAATACTTCGCGAAATTCGACTAGTCATACGGTTAAGCGAAACCTATACGAAAGTAAGTTAGTAAACACCGTGACGCTTTCTGCGGTCGTTGCCCGTAATCAGCTGTTCCGGCAACCTGTTTGGATTTAGGGATCTTCGTAGCCGAAGGATTGACACAATAATTCGTAGCTGATTTAAAGTAAAACTGTTTATTCACTTTATAGCTTTTGATAATATGTAATGCACTATTATTGTGCACATAGTTACGGTTTATAATAATGGGTTGGCGATGAACATAGCATTTATGTAATGGTTATAAGTTACGAATATGAACATGAAATACAAGATATATATATATTAACAAGCTAGGATGATTTACGCAATAAGCGTTAATAAGCAATACAAATAGCAATACACAATAGAATGAGCGCAATAAGCGTTGCGATACGAAATAATGTGAAAAGCACTAAGAATAGCAATACAAGATAATATAAGCGCAATAAGCGTTGCAATATGAAACAATAAGAATATGAATAATTAATATGGACGATGGTGATATACAGTGGTATTAATGGTAGTTATAATCTCTTACGATGCTTGGTTGTTGGAGATGATTGAATTTAGTTTTAAGAATACTTTGACTGACGAGACCTTAAATGGTTTTCGTGCAAAGATAGTTTCCTTTCGCCGAAGGATATTTCGTTGAAAGAGTTTCCTTTCGCCAAGGATATTTCGTCGAAACAGGACTTCTGTCTCCGGGCCCTTGTATTTATATGATTTTGCAAGGGGTTGTGGGGTGTACGCGCGGTATGGACTTTGCCCTGCTTATATAATATTTTACGGTATGAAGGGGGGTGCGCAGTATACACCTTGGGCTAATTATAAACATGTGTCATGATAACTTTTGGGGTTTTTGCAGGGATCAAAGGTTGATCTATATTGGGACTCGCAGTTTTTCTTCTAGGGTTTTTATACATGTGATTTTGAATTGCTCACCTCCTCG
The DNA here is from genome assembly GCA_929113495.1 of Andrena minutula. Classification (NCBI taxonomy): domain Eukaryota; kingdom Metazoa; phylum Arthropoda; class Insecta; order Hymenoptera; family Andrenidae; genus Andrena; species Andrena minutula. Next base: position 31,312,860 of record OV815995.1, on the reverse strand, counting down.
AATGGATTTTGGGTGTTTTAATAAGAAAGGGACGTCGGTGGGTTTGACTGCTTTGGTCATTGAGAGGGTGTGAGACGTGGTCTCGATTTAAGATATTTGTGGGGCGAGGGACTTGTTTAGATTCGACGTAAGAGAGGAATTTGTGCCGCGTTGGGCGAATAAGGGAAGGAGATTTAATGATTGACCGTCTTGAGATGGGGACCGCTGAGGTACATCGCCAAGGCGGCCGAGGTCGTTGGTAAAGGGGTAAGAATTGAGGTTTGGGGAAGATTTGAGTGGATTTGTAGATAGATTTATAAATGAGTTGAAGTAACCGCGCGCGAAAAATCTTGGGGCGTCACAATGCACTTTTTTCTTTTTTATTATACCTTCTTTATTTAGTTCATAATGATTTTTACGCTTTTCGCATCTCCCTTCTTTATTTATTACGCCATAATGCACATTTCTCTTTTTTATTATATCTTCTTTCTGTGCGTTATAATATTCATAATTGTAAAGTTTTATGCTTTCATCCCCTTTTTTTACAATCTTTGCCTTTTTTCATGTTACACACTCCTTTCTTCGCTTTATAAACAGCTCTTCTTTTTAAACAAATTTCCTCTTGACGCATTTTATAATAATTAGAGTTGTATTCTTTTCTATTATATGGTGGATCTGTCTGAATTATATTTTTTTGTATTTGTAGTGACTTCTTTGTCACTTTGACCTGGGGATATTTCATTTTTTTCATTGGTAATGTCACTTTGACCAATTTTTAATGGAGGATAATTTCCACAAGAGGGATTTTTATTATTAATTGTATTACCAATTGCAGATTCATATTCATATATACAACGTGTTAATTGTTGATCCTGAATGCATGGAAAATGTTCTATACGATTAGATTGAAACATTTTGATCAAATGTTGACGCATCAACGCATGATTGTACGTTACTTTGTCTGGTAATATTTTGAATAATAACGAGACAGCAAATGCAATCGCAAAAACTCCGCAATCCCGACTGTTAGGTTGAGTTTGTACACATGGAAATTCAATAAATTCTTCGTCAATTGTACCGTCATGTTTGTTCAAAAAAGGGTATAACTTCTCAAGAAAAATTTTGTGATGATTATGCAATTTCGAGAAATTAAGAGAATCGTAAATATAAACTCTTCTTTCATCATGTTTATAGAAGCTACAAACCCAGTGTCCCCCTGCATTGGTTTTAAAGTCTTCGGTTTGGTGCAAAATCTGTATATGATCCTGATTTTCAGAAACTGGTTGAATTGTACCAGGCAATTGAACTCTCCACGTCTCGCGTGGTATATAATTAGAGTTAGCTTCTAATAATTTATGAAAATATTCGATATGATCATCTGATAACCATTCGCCTCTAAGGATAATTTGCATATTATTATGTCTGCGCGGTAACATATTAATACTATTAATTATAGATATGACGAATTATTATACTTTTATTTATTATTTCTAGTACACTATTCGATTGTATATGATTCTATTATAGTATACGATATATAAGATGGTTGAAAGATTCAATAATATATATAAGCGTGGCGGTTTAGCGATCACAGACGCTCAACTTTATTCAGTTGTTATATACTTGTGATACGGCGCAATGCAGCCAGTCAAGTTTTGTTATAAAATAAGGCGCGATGCAGCCAGTCTAGTTTTGTTATAAAATAAGGCGCGATGCAGCCAGTAAAGCTTAAATGGGAATAGCGCAAAGCAGCTCACCGAGTGTACTTTACTTTTTTTTGGAATATTCCAACCTGTAAAAAACGAAAATTTATAATAAACACTAAAATAATATCATACGTATTATTATATATAAAATATAAATAAATATAAACGTGACTTACCAAATATAATATTTGTTTATTTTCTGACGAAACTTTTCTTCCAAGGGACTCGATACTAAAAAGATACACATTTCAATTAATAAAGAAATAGGTTGGCAAAAATCTGCCCAAACCATTATTTGACGTACAGCTTAAATTAATAATTATTACTAATGAAGCACACTTACATGAAGACACTTGGAGATATGAAATGTTTCGCAGAGTGATATTCTTATGGAATGAACTGACAGCATGAAAGAAGATCGGTTCGTTTCACCGACCATGAATTCATAAAGTCGAATGAGGGTGCCCAGAGAACATTTTGTTACGGGGATTTTCTTGGATGTTTCGTGGAGGGGGACACCTACAAGGAATGGTGGAAATGATGTGTAAAACTGGGATTTCCAATGCGCGGCTCGCCGCGGCGGCCGCACTAGTGCAAGGGACAAACAGATGCATACTTCTCCCTTGCACTAGTGGGGCCGCCGCTCGGCGCCTGTGGCGAGTCGCACCTTGGAGACAAGCGACCACGGACAACCAGCGCTGACCAGTGTTGCCAGATTGGGCGATTTATCGCCAATTGGGCTACTTTTGAAACAAAATTGCGACGGCTATTTTGAAGAAATCGCAAGTCGCAAATTGGGCGATTTTAAAGAAATCATTGGCGATTTCAAATTCTGGTACTATTTAGAAGAAATTCAGTGCAATTTAATATTTCAATACACGTTTCTCTGGGTTTGGTGATGAATATTTATTATGTTGGTAAATTGTATGTTTTAACATTTTATGTTGGTAGCCGAATTTGTGATTGGGTATGTATTTTCTTCCCCTAAATTACTAAAGAATTCTGACATTCCGTTTACGGTTATTTCATACATTTCATAATAATGGGAAAATGGGCAAAATACAATAAAAAACACAAGAAAGAATGGGAACAGGAAGCTTCTTTTCCTGGTAAGTTTGTGATAAGTCAATTTATGTATTTTCATTGGGTATGGTAGATTGATATAAATTATTGTTTGCGAATGATTATAGTTTTATTTTTTTTTATTTTCGTTAAAAACACCTTCAATATTTTCTCACTGGGATTGGCAGCACTGTCGCAACTTTCGGCGATTTTGGGCGACTTTAGACAACTCGGTTGGCGACAACTCTTGTAAAAAATCTGGTAACACTGGCGCTGACACATATTTCCCGGCGACGCTGATTGGCCGTGGTGTCGATTCGTCTCCCATCGTGGCATCTCATGCACACATTACCACCACTCCCTGTAGGTGTTCCCCCTCCACGAGCCATTCAAGAAAATCGCCGTAGCAAAATGTTCCCCGGGAACCCTGGTACAAACTGATGATGTCCAAGCATTCGCAATTTCGATTGCCCGTCGGTCAGAGCGAGCCCTCCACGTACCAAAAAAATATACCGTTAGTCACGTCCCACCGCCGTCGAGCGAGATCTTTACCCTCGCCTTTTGGTTACGCTTTCAGCCTTATTTATTCGATCCGGATCTTACATACAGCTAAATGTAACGTAGAATCTGTAGCATACAGCTAAATCTAACATAGGAGTACAAATATTATATTTTCCGTCCCCGACGTTTTCATGTACGACAACATGAAATATTTGTTCACAGTTCATCGTGAAATTCTTTTCATCATATTGGCCTCTACAATTATTTATTTTTCAAACGATAAATTTTTAACTTTATTAATCTTTGGTAATAAATTTATACATTTTAAAACGAAAACACCCATCAGTTATTAGTATTATGTATTATTTTTATAATAATGAGTGGATAACACCGACGGAGTCGGCCAAGGGCCCCCTTCTCTAAGCCCACCCATGTCCCATCATATATATAACCCATACAGCACACTCTCGTTGCAGCATAGTTGCAGTATAGTTGCGGTGCAAGATTGCAACGATTCACGCAACGTTGCCGCAACTATGCAACAATAATTCTATGTCCGCCTGCTGCAAAGTTGCTGTGCAACTTTGAGGTAACTTTGCACGGCAACTTTGAGACAACGAAAACTGTTAAAAAAAAATAAAAAGTTATCGGTTACGACAGACTTGAACTCCGGACCGCCCGCATGACAATCTGACGCGCTACCGTTGTGGCCATGGAACCTTCTTGGATGTAGATTACTGTAGATGGTAGTATATTCCGTACGTTAAAAACACGTGCCACCAGTAAAGTAGAATTCTGACTTATGCTTGCAACTGATTAAATGCTTGCCTTCTCCGACATATATTTTATATTTTAGTTCATTATACAGGATGTCCGCGGGAACAGTAAACACCTGGATATTTCCTAACGTATTGGAGATATAAAAGAAATTGTGTACATGAAATTGCATATTTGGAGGGGGCAAATTTACTGGGGAAGACGATTTTTTTCTGGTATTATTATTTTGCGAGATACGATGATCAATTTTTTTTAAACGGAACTCTTTTTTAACATATCACTTGATAGTGCGTTTCAAGACGAATCAATAAAGTATAATGTATTATCGTTTGAAAAACAAATAATTGTAAAGGGCAAAATATGAAAAGGATTTCACGATAAAGTGTAAACAAATATTTCATGTTCAGATTCCTATTCGGTACAATCAGAAATTTAATAGATCCGAATATTCTCTAGCCCATAGGGAAACAATACTATACTTGGTGTAATTTTTTTGTACTATTTTGAAGTTTTTATGGGGCTCTTACATACAGCTAAATGTAATGTAGATGTACAAACAAGCGTTACTTTTAAAAAACTTACTGTAATAATATATATAATAAACGTGTAAAAAGTCTTGGTATAACTTCCCTTTATATTATAATATATATAGAAATGACAAGAAAACGTAATGTGTTACTTAACGCAAAACGTAATGAAGAATTTCGGTCGATAGATACTTACTAAATACTTACTAAAAAAAGTGCTGTTTCATCGTCGAATGTTTCGAATGTTCAACTGTCATCTGGGCCACCTTCAGCTTGTTTTTCTTCTTCTTCACGCCTTCAGACAGGGATTCTAGGCAAGTAAGGACAGGGATCCTACACTGATGAAGGTGGATGTAGGTGTTTCCCCCTCCATCAGCGTAATTTACTGACAAAGGATTCCTACCTTCAAACGATCAATAATCACCATGTCACACCGAGATAGCACAAAAACGTTTTTAAAACGTTTTTAAAACATCCAGGTCAGACGTTCATGACGTTTCAAAAACGTTTTTAAAACATCCAGGTCAGACGTTCAGGACGTTTCAAAAACGTCCAGAAAACGTCCTAAAAAAGTCCATTTTCATAAACCAGAACGTTTTCTGGGCGTTTTCAGTACCTTTTCTGGACGTTTTTAAAACGTTTTCAGGAAGTTTTGGTTAGGTCTGAAATTGGCGCTTTTAGGACGTTCGTCGGTACAGGTTCGATTGAATAAAAATTTAAGGATGTAAATGGTTTTCAAAATAATAACAAACTTAATTTCAGTTTACTTAATTTCAATTAAGAATATGTATGCAGTTACAAAATAGATGCATGAAAATGTGAGTACAAGGGCGATTGTACAGAATATACCACTTAAAATAGATATGAAATATGTAGAACATGTAGGTAGTACACATAGATTATTTATTTAATTTAATTTAATATATATATAAACGGGATAATGTCCCATTAATGTACAAAAGATAACAGGAGAAAAAGACATCAAATAAAAAAGAAATAACAGTAGAAAAATCGCATAACAAATGAGCATAGAAACCAATCAAGAGAAACGCCGATTATACAAATTATACAAAATATAGGTACAGAATATGCAAAATATCTGCACTTACAATAGATGTACCCGGGTGCCCACCTGATCTCGGGCGCGTTTTCTCACGCATGCGCGGAGTTGCAGTACCGTATCTATACATGTGGGGGCAACTAATAGGTATAGTGCTATTGGCGGGAAAGAAGCAGGGTAATCAAGGTACCCCATTTTATCTAAACTTGTACTATACTGATACTAAAATCGCCGCGCATGCGCGAGAAAACCCCCCCGAGATCTCATCACTGTCACCTGGGCATGTTTTATGAAAAATTTGTATGTTCCCGTGAAAATTTCGAAATGACCGTTTGGATCATTGTTATTTCAACATTTTTGAAGAGGAATATGCTTTCAGACTTCGTTTTTTGGTGTTGGAGTCGGAGAATTATCCCGTCAAAGTCTACATGCTGGTTCTCAATAACCAGGGTACCCGGGTACCCATCTATGGAAACATAAGATTTATATACAAATTCCGAATGAACGAAACAATTTACAATAAGATATCGTTGCAGGGATCATTCAGTAAATAAAACCAAATATTTATGTGCAAAAAAGCCGAAGGAAAAACATGCTTTGTTCAAAATTGAATCACGAAAAGAACGGCATTTAGCAGCTGTCGAAGGCTGGAGTGCTAAAATAACTGCGCATTTATGTTATCTAGCCAGGTCTTTCTGGCTATCAGAGGCCTTGGCAACTTGGATGTAGACAGCAATTATCGACTAGAAACGTAAAAACTCCAAAAAGACGCGATAGAAAGCATTTATTTAAAACAAAAAAATAGAGGTGGGTACCCGGGTACCCTAGTTATTGAACAACGTAGGTATTTTTGGTTATTGACATAACGGTTAAACATAATAATACTGATCAGGCGCAAATACCGCGGTAATATATAAGTTCTATCCTAAATGTGGCAAATAGCACCTAGTCTCAGTGATGCCAGAATCGTGGGACGCGGGACCAAACGCTTACCCCCACTATGACCTACCGTCCTCTCCCACTATGGCCTACCGTCGTCTCCCACTTTCTTACCATCGCACTGCACACAAGCATATCCCTACCCCTGTCCGTGTGCTCGGCAGTTCGACAGGCAGCTCACACGGACAGGAGTAAAAATATGCTTGTGTGCAGTGCGGTAGGAAGAAAGTGGGGAACGCCGGTAGGGCATAGTGGGAGACGACGGTAGGTGATAGTGGGGGTAAGCGTTTGGTCCCGCGTCCCACGATTCTGGCATCACTGCCTAGTCTTATTACCGCTTAGGTATACAGGGTGTAAACAGTATACGTAGCAATATTTTAGGGGGTGGTAGGGGAGGTCCAATGGAACATAAAAGTCCTATGACGTAATGTCCGATCTGTCTCCATTTTACAGTAATAATGCCCTAAAGTTTGCACCATGCGTTTGAAACGGGTAGTAGCTCGCGCATATTGGTGAGACCAACACATTGAAACAGGGTGTTGACTTCTGATCTTTCATGTAATTCCCAAAGTGGTGTGTTTTTCGGAAGGAAAGACTTTTAAGAGTGATCCTCCAGCGACTCGACTCAAGGAGATGCCGCATCATATCCCGTAGCGACGACAACACACCATGATGCTTCACCGCAAGTTTATGGCTTCCGACCCTTGAAGGGGTTTGTATACCTATTAAGAACCAAACTCTTTCAGCTCCGCATTTCTCATCAGATCTCTGCGAAAACGACGGCAATCGATACCTTTCGTCATCGTTTGGTTGTCATTTAAAGTGAATTACGAGTAAAAGATAAATCGAGGCAAATCATGTCAAACGTAAAAAAGTGAATACACATTATTTTAAAACAGAATCGAAAATAATAATTATTTGAAGTGAGAGGACAAGAAATACGTAGATTTCGTTTTCAAATATCGCTTAAATGAAAAAGTAATGTAACAGGAAATAAACAAAACGTAATCGTAGTTCGTTATTGTGATAAGAATCCGTAGTTTAATAACGGCCAACATTGTTGCTGATGATGAATAAGTCTGTTTAAAACCCCCGAAGACAAAATTTAGGTACGGAAATTTAGATAAATATCGCCGGAAATAAGCCATAGCCTGCGTTAAATTTAATAACTAATAATCACCAATAAAGTAACTAAAACTCACTCTTTCGGAAATTAACCTGCAGCTTGAAAACCTGCGTCACTAGGTCACTGAACTGATGCTGGTCAGCGACGGATGCGTCCAGTGCACAGCTGGTCCCAGGTACGCGACACTAACCAAAGTAAAAGGGTCGCAACGTCAAGTGCGATTGGGTTAATGTAGATAACGAATATTCACTTCACTGCACTCTTACTAACACTGATCACTTAATTTATTTTTCATGGAACGCGTTCGTACCTTATAAAAATTGGTGAAAATGAATTTTCACTTGGCGTCCGGTGCTGCGGATATAGCTGCCCAAATGCTCGTACAGCAGTAATTGCGTCTCCGTTGTTCTAGGTTTATGCTCGGAACAACGCGTAATACACTTGTGTAGAAAACACTTCTCTGACGCGATTGCAAACTGACAGGATTTTTCCAAGCAAGTTCCTCTACTCCAAGTAGTTTTTCTCGTTCCATTATGAGTTAACTCCCACCAGGACAAGATGCTTTAGGTAAAAAGAAGCAAGCACATTTTCGAGGCACATGTGCGTTGCAGAAGTGCAACGAACGAACCATCCTACACTTTCACAAAAGCCCGCCATCCCTTCTTTTACTGCCAATGTACCCATTGCTTAGAGATAGACAGCAGACACCACGTGTTTCGGTTCGAAAGGGTCCGAAGAGACGAGAAACAGAAAAGTCCTCGAACTGTTACAAAAGGAGAAAAGGCATACCAATCCTGTTTCCGTTTCCCGATGCCCTGAGTTCACGTTTGCTACGAGGCGGAACCAATTAAGCCATAAATTACCCAAAACTGTAGTAAATCGTTCTCTACCAGCCTGATTAATTTTGGAGAACTAGAAATTAAAGAGTATTATCCAACATCAATACGCCTCGCGAAGAGACACAGGAAGAGAAGGGGTAGTCCGCTGACTGCGCGTTAGGGGTGTGCGGATCGTCCCGAGGCTCGGGTTCCCGGCCCTCGGGACGGGTCGGAGAATTTCGGGCGAGATCGGGCGGGGTCTCGATACTTTCGTATTGCTCGAGGTCCCGAAGTTTTCGGGATCCCGAGACTCGTTTCGGGCTACAAGCAAGACCTCCGTGAGCGGGAAATTTGATTTCAGGTCGGCTCGGCAAAACTCGGACGCGATCGGCTCGAAAGCCAGCTATTACGAGGGGACCGAGACGGAAGGGGCTATGCTTGTAGCCCGAATCGAGTCTCGGGATCCCGAGACCGTCGGGATCTCGAGCAATACGAAAGTATCGGGATCCCGCCCGATCTCGCCCGAAAATTTCCGGCCCGTCCCGAGCCCGAAAAGTCGGGTACCCGCACACCCCTGCTGCGCGTAGTCCCGCCTGCTTCACCCTACCGTCAAATGCAAGACAGATCCCTTATCTCTCGAGTATAAACACGCGTTCGATTTTCAAAAGAAAAGCACGCGTTGCCGTATTCCGGACCGCATATTTTGCCGGCGCGTCTAGATAGCGCAAAATATGCTAGATTTCTTCGACGGGATTTGCCACTTCTGTTAGAAGATATTTTCCTGGCCACCCGAAGAAATATGTGGCTTCTTCACGACGGCGCCCCAGCCCATATGGGAAGAGCTATACCAGCTATGGAACGAATATGGGGGAACCGAATAATTGCACGGAATGGTACGGTTGCGTGGCCGCCAAAAAGCCCAGATTTAAATCCAATGGATTTTTACGTATGGGGCCACATGAAGTCATTAGTATACACGGACATCGAATTTGAAACCTTAGAGGAATTGCAAGGTAGAGTATTTCATGCTGGTAACGTTATACGCGAGCAGCCTGGAATATTTGCCCGCGTTCGCGACAATTAGTTACGTCGGTGTCAGGCGTGTCTGGATGCAAACGGCAACCATTTCGAGCATCTTTTGTAAATAAATGTAGGTAGCGAAATGTGTATTTCTTTACTACACATTCAGGTCAGAGTAGCCACGCATTGACAGCAGCTTGTTGCGTGACAGTTTAGTCACACTAAAAGGAAAGAAACAGTTTTATCACTTTCTGAAAAAAACAACACGTTTTGCAGTCACGTCGTCAAAGGAATTTACTTCCATGTAAATCAATGCATTTTTCATAAGCATCAAAACTGTCATGCAACAAATTGCCACCACTGCACGCCTGGCCTAAGAACACGTGTAGAGTTTTCGTTCACTTGTTTCTTATTTTCTAGCTGACGACCCTAAGTGCCTCCGCTACTCCAAACAGATCCTCAATGGGACCGCTACTGTAAGGGGCCCGTAGTTACTTGCTTACTGGGTCATCTTGAACAGCTCACAATGGGCGGTCTTTGTGCTACGGCTCATCTGTGTGCGTGTAGCGACGATCTTTTCCACAAACATCTCCGATGTTTAAACCTTTATAACAGCGAAAATATACAAGATACAACAAAATGTATTCAGACCATTTTACTCTACTGGTGGTCTCCAATGTATGTGCAAAATTATGGAATCTTGCGATTATTAGTTTAGCATATAGACATGTTAACTTTGAGGCATTATTACTGTAAAATGGAGACAGATCGGACATTATGTCATAGGACTTTTATGTTCCATTGGACCTCCCCTACCACCCCCTAAAATATTGCTACGTATACTGTTTACACCCTGTATAGTTATACACAATTGCTGTTGCTTCTCGTACATCCCTCACAATCATGGCTTGGGGGAAGCGTTTCCTCCACTCATCTTCCTTCGGACGGCATTGCTTATACTGCGGGCATCCATCTAAGGAGATGATTCAAAGTATCCATCCATGGGTATAAATTGTTCGTAACCTACGAACAATTAAATAAAGACATGTGTAAAGATGTATATATATACTTATATAAAGACTCCCTGTAATGTGTTACTTACATTTGTAGGAATAAGTGTAGTAATTCCTACGTGTTCCGGAGCCCCGGAAAAAGAGATTGTTACAGGGCGTCGCACAGTGGGGCACGTAACATAGGACTCGCGGAAAAAATCTCATAACTTCGGTGTTTCTCAATATTTTTGAGTACTTTTTTTTTTACATTATTTGTTAATAGCCAACGGTTACATGGACAGGAACATAAATAAAATTGAAGCATGTTTAACAAATTAAATAATAATAAACCCCATAAACATTCGGTATACAAAGACCATATATGATAATTATGTACTAATAAATATGTAATATTACATAACTAATGTATTAATTAGCTTCAAACAGTATGCAACATACTAGAGAAAGAAAATAACACAATTGAATGCACAGCGCACTCTGGTGATTATGTATTAATAACGGCCAAACTTGCAAATATATGCAGCCAATTTTTGGAGGGCTGTTAGTAGATGGTATCTGCTTTCAATTAGTACTATCTAGAGCCCGGAGGAAGGTGGAGCTTTTTTTATAAACCTAAAAGTGTTAATGAAAACTTGAAATACTAGGTAGCTCCAATACTTTATTTATTGTTATTTTATTGTTTTTTTAATTATTTAATGAGAATAATATTACATGTCCATACAAACTAAAACTATCAAAAATAATAGAAAATAGAAATTGGGCAAAAATAGCGAGAAATACCGCTGTGATGAGTTTCTGCGAAAACGCATGCACAGTGCACTCTGGTGATTACCCTGCTGCAACAGCCTGTTAGAACCGAACTGAATTTTGAACTGGATCTATATGGTTCAATGTGGCTCTATCTGGATTATCAGGCCCAGTTTTGTGGCAGTTGAAAAAAGGGTCCGGTTCAATGCGGATATTCGGATCGACAGATAAAACAGGATCTGCATGTAAAAAATAGGTCGGTTTCTATCAGGGATTGCCAGTTATATAAAACCGGAACGTTGGTATCTGGAACTGCAGACCAAAAACCTTACGGTTTCAATCTGGGTATCCAGAAACCCTGTCGAGTGCGTCGCAATGCGGATTGGCAGACCAAATAATGCGCGGGATGCACATGGGTATCACAGAGAGACAATTGGTTCGGTTTTCATTGGATTTGCGGATAGAAAACAAAAATGGTTCCATCTGGTTTTGCGAAACATGTCTTGAAAGAAATTTATTTGGTTTAATCTGGAATGACATAGAAAAAATAGAATTGTTTGTATCTAGGAATGCCACAAATTCAGTTGAATCCGTAGAAATCCGGATTGGCAGATCAAACAATTTACAGGATGCATCTGGGTTTCACAGAGAAACAATTTGGTTTGGTTTCCATTGGATTTTCGAATAGAAAATAAATGCGGTTTCATCTGGTTGCCTAACGACCGATTTCTTCACCTTCAGTAATCCTCCAGTTAAAGTTATGTTCCAGATAACTGCCAAATTATAGGATTCTACTGAGCATTTATATGCTCTAATTGGTCGTTCATTGACCGGAAGATTACTGAAGGTGAAGAAATCGGCCGTAAATGTATGGCATACGGCTTCTTTCTTCACCTTCAGTAGTCTTCCGGTCAATCTTCCATCCTAGTGTTTCACGCCAGGGTTTGGAGGGCTCCGGCGTGGCTGCACACCTACAGGAGCGGTGGTAATGCGTGCATGAACTGACGCCAGCGCGAAACCAGCCAGGTGGCGACATCGCGAAACGAATGTGACTTCACAGGTAGACTCTTAGGCCGGTATTCATAGTCGCTACTTATTCTTAAGCTAATGCTTAAGTATGCGGCATCCTCTACTAACGTAGTAGCTAGTAAAGGATGCCGAATGCTTAAGCATTTGCTTAAGAATAAGTAGCGACTATGAATACCGGCCTAAGAGCCTACCTGTGAAGTCACATTCGTTTCGCGATGTCGCCACCTGGCTGGCTTCGCGTTGGCGTCAATTCACGCACCATTACCACCACTCCTGTATATATCCCCCCCCCCCCCCGCAACATGTGGCAGAAAAAATGTTTCCTCGCATGCTTGGATCTTGGATCGTTTGTTCTGTTCACTTTTCTACGTTCGTTACTCCAGTATAGATCAGATAGAAGTTTTTATCGGCATCATGTTCGCATATGTGAAATTAAGGCAGTGCGGAAAATGTATTATAGTTTGTGGGAAACAAATCCGGCACTTCGATTCAAAAAACATAAAATTCCAAAAGTTTTACAAAGTTAAAGTGGGAAACGAATTTAAGGACGCGTCCATTATTTTTTGTAGAGGTAAGTTTTGCATTACATTCAGTTTATAATTGTTTATAATGTATTTATAAAAAAGTATATATATAAATATTTGCGTAATATAATAAATTGTTGCGTGGCCACGCATAGTCATATGTATGCGTCTTTCCGTGCCGCCTGTAAAAATCGCCATTGATCGGCATGGCGATCGCCGAAAACAACCGAATGCGGGTGTGAGTGTGCATAATGTCTGATGTCGGAGACGTCGGTCCGAACGGTCGCAGAACGCGTTTATCCTAAAGTTCAAGTCTCTCTTATAATAAAGTATTCAAATTCGTACATCTCAACATGGTTTGGAGGACTCCGGCGTGGCCGCACACCTATTGGAACGCACCTAAAAACCACCTAAAAAGTGCGCTTTGGCGGGCTCCGGCCTGGCTTTCAGGCAGGATCCACCGGCCACTGTTGCTATTGGTCAGATTCGTTTCGCGATGTCGCCACGTAGCTGGCTTGGCACTGGCGTCAATTCGCGCACACATTACCACCGCTCTTGTAGGTGTGCGGCCACGCCGAATGACGCCGAAGTCCTACAAACCCTGCATCTGAAGCCGTTTCATTTACGAATGTCTCCGGCAGAGAAGCGCAGCGTAACCCAGAGCAATTTCAATACGTTGGGTTTTCATTCATTTAAAAATCGACACTGCAAGAGTGACCGACTTTTTTACATAAATGTTAGTTTCATATTTATATTTTTTTATTTATTCAATATTTTTGTGTAAATTTTTTACACCACACGAAAATACAGGGTTTGTGTGAATGGAACGTTATTAGTCTTAACTTTTTTATTGTTTAAATATCAGCACAATTGGTATGTTCCATGTATTGCCTTTAAATATAAAAAATTTGTTGTATCAGTCCCATAACTGCAGACAAAATAATATCTAAGGAATAACTAATAAGAATCTAAGGAAGAACTAGAGCAGTCAATTGCATCTAAACGAGCATCAGTACCCCCACTAAAACGCATGTACTCTACTTCTGATGTTAGTGAAGGAGATAGAACGAAGAAAGCACTGTTGGTAAATAACACTATGAATCATATTCTTATGTTTATTAATGACATTACAAAAACACACATGCATATACCTTGCATATGCACATATCCCCCTGTAACTTTGATAAACATATGGGGAGTTACACAAGAGTTGCACAATTCCTGTGCCCATGGGAGCTGGCTTTCCATTAGATCTGTGCACCTTTAAGTTAGACTATTGTAGTATTGTTGATAATGCATATTGCACTTAGATTGCTAGTTTAAGTTTACATTTCTATAACATTTCTTGTATACTATTCTTAGGACAACGACAATGCCAGGACCCAAATTTTAAGCCAAAGGATGTTAGATTTGGAGAAAAAATTAACAAAATCAGAACTGGTAAGTGAATCGTCAACATTATCTCTTACATCTGGACATAGCTAACAATGTTATTTTTCTAAAACTTGTATGTTGCGTGCACATATGTTTCTTAAATGTGTACAATTCCACAATTTTTTAATGGGAACTTAATTCCATGTTGATGCTTTTACAATTGGTTACTATTTGCAGAAATAGTAGACAGTTTCAATTCGGAATTCAAAGAATATATGTATATATAGATTGTAAACGAATGTGTAGAAATTAATTTTGTCCATCATGTCAAATAAGGACGGACCTTCAACGAAAAAGGTTTACAAATCTTATTTAACTTCTACTTACAAGGAATCACATGTATGTGAAAAAACACATTTTCATTGGCAACGTATTGAACCAAATCGAAGTAAGCATGTTCGTTACACATTAATACCGATTAAAATATATGGTTTCTATATACGATTATTAATGAACAAAATTTGTAGCTGAAAATTCTGTATCAGTCCCACATATCAGGAAACCCATTCACCATAGTCAATGTGGCATGAAAAGGAACATTCATGAAATAAGTGATAATTCCTCCGATAATGAGAATTTATTACAAGAAGAACAAATCAATATTGAAAGTTCTTCATTTCAAAATAATAATGATGCTACTGATGATTCGGATAGTAGTGATGTTGACTATAATGCACATGAATTCAATAATGTTGAATACTCCAATGATAAATCCCATTCAAATTGTGATAATGAAGTTTTTGAAACTGACGATACAATAATGTTCCCTGAAGCTAAATTAACAAGAGGGGATATCCAATTAATGATAACTGGAATGGTGATACGTTTTAACATGACACGTGTTCAAAGTGCAGCGCTTGTCGAATTTACTAGAACGTTAGCTGGTCCACAGTTCGATGAATGGAATTTTAGTGATTATACCATGTCCAAACTGTATGGTACTCCCACGGATAAAATTACGTTGAATTTTTATTGTAAAAATTGTTATAATCCTCTAAGTCAAGTAAAACTAAAACCGAATTTTGAGAACAAGGAAGGAATATGCAACAATTGCAAGGAAGCATATAACTTAACATCAGTAAATTCGAATTACTTTTACTCTATTGATATAGAATATCAAATGCAATTACTGCTAAATCGAAAAACTATCCAGTCCCCTCTATTGGAGAATTTATCAAACATTAAAAACGGAACAGAAAATGACTTTACAATACGCGACGTGTATGATACCATTTTATATAAACAAGTTCAAAGAAATTCTTCTACAACTTTGACATGTAACTTCAACACCGACGGAGCACCCATATTTAAAAGCTCAAAAATTAGTTTCTGGCCACTGCAATTTATAATTAATGAGTTGCCACCATCTATCAGATTTAAAAATATCATTTTAGCTGCTATTTGGATCACAAATAAGGAACCATCACCAGCTATTATGAATTGTATGATGTCCTCCTTTGTGGAACAAGTATTAAAATTAAATAAGAAAGGTTTATTACTAAAACATTATGATACTAAACGCACTATGATCTTCCGATTGATACCTATTGCAGCATGTGTGGATTCCGTAGCTCGTCCACTTCTGCAAAACCGCCTACAATTCAATGGATATTATGGTTGTAGTTGGTGCTATATCTATGGCAAACATATGTGCGGCTCAGTCAGATATCCATTGTCTGAAAGAAGTGACGAGTTGCGAACACATGAAGCAAATATGCAAGACACAAACAACAGTGTGACGCTTCAGAAATGTATTCGGGGAGTTAAAGGTTTCTCCGAAATTGCCAGGTTACCGTTGTTCGATACAGTATGGGGTTATCCTGTCGAGTATATGCACGGAGTCACCTTGGGGGTTGCTAAGCAATTATGGGACTTTTGGAGTAGTGCCGATTGTCAATATCATCTGGATGCTGAAGAAAGAAATGAAATTAACTATCGTTTGACATTGATTCGCGTGCCACATGAGATTCATAGAACACCAAGATCTTTAGCAGAGAAAGCTAAATGGAAGGCGTCAGAATGGCGCTCATGGATCTTATTTTATAGTCCGGTGTGTTTGAATGGAATTTTGCATGAATGTGCCTACCAATCATTTCTTCTCTTCTGTCGAAGTGTATATACATTGCTGAAAGTGGAAATCACAGCAGATGAGTTGAAGCAATGCGAAAGGGACTTATTGAAGTTTGCAGGAGAATGTGAAATTCTGTATGGTGATCGTGCACCAACGTTTAATCTCCACAGTGTAATACATTTAGTGGATTCCGTTAGAAGGAGTGGACCATTATGGTCAACTTCTGCATTTCATTTTGAGAATGGAATTCGGGTGTGTAAAAGTTATATAAATGGTCCCAATAATGTAGGACATCAAATTGTCACAAAATGGTCAAGGACAATGTATTATCAATCTTCGGTTACACAAGTGTCTGCTAATAATAAGTGCATTGAATTCTGTAATAATCTATTCAGTTCACAAGTATTGAACAACGATTGCATTAGAAGAAGCACCGATGGTCAAACTGTACTAGTAGGTGCACCGAAAATATCAGAAAATATAACACAAAAACTTCGCACCTTTCTTACGAATGATAGAGCAATCGTAGAGATTTTCGATCGCTGCATTCACAAGAATATGGTTGTGTACAGTACAAAATATATGCGAGTTCAAAAGACCAAGGACACAGTTGTTCTGTTACACAACGGAAGCGTTGTAGAAATTGAATACATAGTCGTGATTGAGGGTAAATGCTATATATTGGCTGCGAAGTTGTCTACAAGTTCAATGAATACATCAATCAACTTAAATCATCTGAAAAAAATTATAAATAAAGATACAGTATTTTCAATTTTCGAGATATCACAGATAAAGAACAAAATGCTTGTTATGAATTTGGAACCTGTTGGAGATTATATTTGTTTCCTGCCAAATGTATGGGAAACACAGTAATAATTTCTGAAAAACGTAAGTTCGACGACTTGTGTGTTTTTTGTGTCTGCTTTGCTTCGGGTTAGGTAATAATTGAACATAAATGAATGTTTAACACTCATGACAAGATTCACCAGACTCTGGCAGAAACATTGATTAAGTATAGTATATTAACATTCTTGTCGTTAACAACGTTATACGATTAGAAAAGTCCACAAGGTCTGCTAGCCACCTGGCATTTCTGATCCGGATACCGTTGTGAAAAAATTAATCTTACAATTTGATTTCATAAATTCATAGATATGTTTAGATATTTTTAGAATATTACTGAACTTATCAGAGTTGGTTGTATAAGTTATGAGTACGCTTCCCCATGCATACTTCCCATTTTTTCATGTCCATTTCATAACTCACGATAAATATAATGTAGTATTGTGTCACTGGAAAATTTTCATATTCTCTTTATGTGGTGTGTGGAACGGGTATTGTAAAAAATTATGAGTTTGAGATACATGGCATGATTTGGCTAAGGAATATTCTTTAATATTAGCATGGGCTTTCGCAACTTTCATAAATACTAAATAATCTGCGCGCGTCACTTCTGACATCGTCAAATTATGTTTTAGGAAAAATCACATGAGGAAGTTGGAGGATGTAGTTCTGGAAGAAATGCAGAAACGCGTTCACTACATGCATCCGATAATGTAAGTGTTTATCATATATATTCATGAATATTATGAAAAGTTGTGTACTAAACTTTTTATTGCACAAAATTTTGTGGATTTAGAATAACAAAGGGAATGAAAAAAAACTTATAAAAAAAAATATACAAGTCAAAAATTCAGATTGTATGGAAGAAAGCAGAAAGTTACCAATGATGTCCGAGTACCTCAATATGAAGTTACAACTAAAAGAATGCCAAAGTAAGTGCTTGGAAAAGGAAAAAAAATTACAAGCTAGCCAAGAAAAAATAAAATTCTTGACGAAGAAGAATCAGGAGCTGCAGGAAATGCTGACTGAAACTAGTAAACTAAACATGGATTTACAACGCCATGTAATAAACTATTTTGAGCAAAGTGAAGGTTTGTATAGTATATGGTTTCTCCAGTGATGAATTAATTAAAAATGTTGTTTCATATTTTATAAAATAACTTTTACACTTCCAATTATTGGTTTATAGATATTGAAGCGGCGAAACGCCAAACCCAGGAAAATTTATTACAAAACTTTCCCTCCGTAGGATTCTTAAGAAAATCTGACAACATGGTACGCATGATACATATATGTTATTTAGTTATTGAATTCCGCAGCATTGTATTTTCCGTATTTTGATAATTGTGAATCAATATTTCTAAAACACTTTTAATTTTGTATGTGTTTATAATAAGAAATTTTGTATACGTTTTAGATACACGTCAGACAAGGTATTTGGTTATCGAAGTGCACCTATGATGCCGTCGTGTACAACGCGAGAAAATCCAGACGGATTTTTGTTAAAAACATGGCACTGGCTTTGTTTGGGCGGGAAATTTTAAAGAGTAGCAGTGTGGAAGGAAGGGTATCGAACCGAAAAAAGATTAATAACCCTAAAACGCCACTCGACCCAATAAAATTAAGAGCAATTACAGGTAATTTTCCATTTTCAAATAAAAAAAATCATTCGGTTTCCCCTTCAACTGCTTTCAGTAACAATTGATATCATTATTGATATATTTATTTTAGATATATTCAAATATTATCTCGAGATGCTGAAATGCAACGAAATCGAAATAGATTTATGGTTGCGCCGAGTTGGGAATATTATAAGCTCAAAAATATCCGATTTGAATCGTCCACCACGCTGCAAAAAAAGTGGCAACATATCGGAAGACGATGATGAGCAGCAGGAGAACTATGTCCAAGAAAACCATCAACAGGACAGCTACGAACAACAGGAGTATGAACAGGAGAACAATCAACAGGACAGCTATGAACAACAAGAGTGTGAACAGGAGTACAATCAACAGGACAGCTATGAACAACAGGAGTGTGCACAGGACAGCTATGAACAGGAGTATGAACAGGAGAACAATGAACGCGAACAAAATGACAAAGAAAACGACGAAGACAACGATTTTGTTTATGAATTTTTGGACTCAAATTCACGAAATTAAAATATTGTATTGTTTTTCTATTTGTTAGATAAGTGTTTTTCATTTTATATTTTGTGTGTTTATATTATGTAAATGTAATACCATGTTAAAATTATTAAAATTTTATCAATAGCTCTCCAAATTCTACTATTTCATACTGATCCCAAAATTGCATCTAATTACTTATAGATTCAATGAAAATTTGTACCTGCATTTCCAAATTAAATTCTGAACAAAATAAATGGCATAATACGTATCGTTACAGCATCGTAAATGTTATGCCAATACAAATATAACCAGGTAGTAAAATAGCTTGGTAAAGATGATGATTACCATCCGATTTTTAATCTGTACTTCCAGTTAGAAACATATACAAATTTGAGTTAATATCATTTGAAAATCCGTGCCTTTCCATACGTATTTATGATGTGCAAAACTGGATAAAAACAGCCCTGATAACCAGAACTGGCAGCAGAATCTGACGTCAGATCCGTAGTCGTCTGTGTCCGCATTTGGCTGCGTTCTGAGGTACAGAATCTGATGTCAGATTCTGATGTCAGATCGGCAGCAGATGGACAGCAGATTCTGCCGTCTGCTAGGCACAGCCAACAGCGCCATCTGTGGGCCAGAATTTTCAAACAATTCCCTACCCGTGACGTCACATGCCCGTCCCTACCCTTACATAACCATCAAGCGGATTCTACAGTATATTAAATAATTCATTCTAGTTATTTAAAAAAGTATTTATTTGTTAATAATATACAGGATCGGAGATTACAATTGTTACAAAATAAGTTGCACATATAAATAGGAAGAGCGACTTTCCACATTTAAATTTACAAATCCACGTCCCGTAACCACTGGTACCTAGTAGGGGCGATATCAGAAAATTTCATTCCATATTTTGGACTCCTTTTTTGTGGAAAAGCATCATATTTCCTGTTGTGTTAGCGCTGAAAACAAACACAAAATTAGTATAAAATTAAACGTAACGTATGAATAAACAGGATACATGCGATACTTACATCAGCTCCATCTCCGCACAGTACACATCCTAGGCGATCATGCATGCTCCTGCGAACATTAACATTTAAAAGAAAACATGTGTTAAATTATTATCTACTAAACAAGTCGCTAAACATTCGCACTTCGCGCATAACCATACTTTTCTGTCTTGCAGATGATGTGAATGTCGATTTCCGCGACGTAGATAATTGGAAATTATTCAATTTCATGATTACCTTTGCCTTCTGGATAAGTCGAGATGATTTGTCTGGATATTGATGTTTGAAATTACTTGGAATATTCTTCGAACGTACGTCTTCAAGCAGAACGGATACCAGTTTGAACAAAGGGTATGTAAGTAGGTAGATGTACCACGGTAGAGGATAACTAAATGTGGTATAATGGGCTACGCTCGGATTGGCTGCGCCATAGTGCCGAAACTCGTGATTGGTCAAGACTCTACGACCAGTTTGCGTTCCTTTTCGACGTCTGAGATGGCAGTCACTGGTAGTGGCAATCAGTGACAGCAAAATCAAATAATATTCCACGCGATTCTATGCATCAATATCCAGACAAATCATCTCGACTTATCCAGAAGGAAAAGGTAATCATGAAATTGAATAATTTCCAATTATCTACGTCGCGGAAATCGATATTCACATCATCTGCAAGATAGAAAAGTATGGTTATGCACGAAGTGCGAATGTTTAGCGACTTGTTTAGTAGATAATAATTTAACACATGTTTTCTTATAAATGTTAATGTTCGCAGGAGCATGCATGATCGCCTAGAATGTGTACTGTGCGGAGATGGAGCTGATGTAAGTATCGCATGAATCCTGTTTATTCATACGTTACGTTTAATTTTATACTAATTTTGTGTTTGTTTTCAGCGCTAACACAACAGGAAATATGATGCTTTTCCACAAAAAAGAAGTCCAAAATATGGAATGAAATTTTCTGATATCGCCCCTACTAGGTACCAGTGGTTACGGGACGTGGATTTGTAAATTTAAATGTGGAAAGTCGCTCTTCCTATTTATATGTGCAACTTATTTTGTAACAATTGTAATCTCCGATCCTGTATATTATTAACAAATAAATACTTTTTTAAATAACTAGAATGAATTATTTAATATACTGTAGAATCCGCTTGATGGTTATGTAAGGGTAGGGACGGGCATGTGACGTCACGGGTAGGGAATTGTTTGAAAATTCTGGCCCACAGATGGCGCTGTTGGCTGTGCCTAGCAGACGGCAGAATCTGCTGTCCATCTGCTGCCGATCTGACATCAGAATCTGACATCAGATTCTGTACCTCAGAACGCAGCCAAATGCGGACACAGACGACTACGGATCTGACGTCAGATTCTGCGCTCTCATGCCAGACTCTGCTACCAATCTGATGTCAGATTGGCGTCAGATGGTTATCAGGGAGGTAGAAAAATAAGTTGAAAAGACCATTAGATTCCGTAATGGTTTGGATCTGGATTTCGAAATTCAACCAGCTTATAAAATGAACGTGTAGATCCGACTAGAATCGACGACAAATTGTGCTAGGAAATACAGATAGATACCATCGAGGTTTTACATGCATATCCGGATTGAAACTGATAGAAAATATTTTTCGTCCGGTTCAATCCGTATTTTACGGGAAGAAAACCGACCTAAACCGGATTGAAAAATTTTCAATGCGGTTTTAACTGGCAGTTGCAGCAGGGTATGTATTAATAACAGCCAAACTTGCAAATATATGCAGCCAATTTTTGGAGGGCTGTTAGTAGATGGTATCTGCTTTCAATTAGTACTGTCTAGAGCCCGGAGGAAGGCGGAGCTTTTTTTATAAACCTAAAAGTGTTAATGAAAACTTGAAATACTAGGTAGCTTCATTTGAAGTTGTATAGTGGGATTACGGTGAAGAATTTTCGAAAACTATTTATGTCACAAATAAGCTGAGACTATACACATTTGAAATACATGCGGTAAAAAAATCAAGCTCGACCGGTTATTGCGTCTTTTTCTAACTTTTTCACAGCATGTAGCGTGTCCATCATTACGGCCCGAAGTAAAAAAATCTGTGTCATCATCATATCTATTTTTTTGTTGCTTTCGGCGCAACCGCTGCAGCTGGGCCCTGCTACATTTTCTGCAAATTATTTATTACATTTCATATTTTTTCACTGCAACTGTTGACGTTAAAAAATATTTCCGTGTGCAATATCTTTAGAAAAAAATTTAATTTACCGGTAGAGATACTCTGGAATGAGGAAGTTTCCCTGGAATGAATAGATTCCTCTTGCACGGTTATGTTCTCCTCTGGTTCGTTTAATGAGTGCTCCTCTGGTTCGTTTAATGAGTGCTCCTCTGGTTCGTTTAATGAGTGCTCCTCTGGTTCGTTTAATGAGTGCTCCCCTGGTTCGTTTAATGAGTGCTCCTCTGGTTCGTTTAATGAGTGCTCCTCTGGTTCGTTTAATGAGTGCTCCTCTAAATTGATCCTCTAAAAAAATTCCTCCACCATTGAATCTGGATGATATTGAGTTGATTGGTCTGAAAATAATATTTACTTGAAAGATCTACTTCATACAAGAAAAAGAATTAAGCAGCTTTAGATATTATAATTTTGTACAGCATATTTCCCCTTTGTATTAACCCACCTTAATCTTGGACGTCATTGGTGCAGTCTTCATCGTCCCAAAATTTTTTGGGTAGAATACGCCTTCGCTTGGCCGATGGCTCATCGGACTGCAGGTCACTGGTGTCCTCAGCCTGCCTCGCTTTTTCCCTGGCCTTGAGGTAATTATCTGGAAGTACATATTAGTAATTACTTGATATAATACTTCGAATTTCATTAGTATCATAATTTCAACCTACCATAAGTGACTCGTGTCATCAATTTAATATTGTGCCTTGGCCAAGTCGGTTCTGCTGACTCGCACTTCTTTAATATGGCGGTGATTAGTTTGGCTTGAACCGGTGGCCAAAATGAAGAATCGCCGACAAGCCATGTTGACGGCACAGCTTCCACACATCCATCCTCCAAAAACTTTATGATGGACCAGGAATGGCTCATACTAAAAATTAAGTAGTCATTTTTATACAACGCCTAGAAACATTACGTGCATATAGTCAAGAGGAAAGGAATCTATCATGTGAATTCTCGGTATTTTTTTTAAATCTCAAATAAAAGATTTTAATTTTACACGATACAACTGCCCATCAATTGAAATTGTATTATTAATCGACGCACAGTGGGAAAAAATCGGTGCTGCAGCCGCCAAAAATCTATAACTTTTGAACGGATGAAGATAAAGTAATAATTCTTTTTTCTTTAATGAAGTTGATATGTTACTTATGTTAACCCTTGGTTGGCACACTGACCACATTTAAGGTAGGGGAGATCGGGGCAAGTTGACACAGGGGCAGGTTGATACAGACGTTCTGTTATTTTGTTTATATGCTCTAAATTTTTTTCATAGAGATGTTTGTACATAATGACTTCCTGTGGGGAAAGTTGATACCTACGTTTTCTCTGGGGCATGTTGATACAGTGTAATAAATTTCCCCGACTACTTTTAATTGGATTTTTCCTTTTATATCTTGAAAAATTGGACGAAAACGCAGGAAAAGTGCTGTGTTAACAGACTCACCTGTAATGAGAAGGCTATCGGCTGAACAAACTGCGGCGCGGGAAAGAAGAGAATAGAAGAATTTTAAAAAAGAAAAAAAAAATTCGAAAATCTCTCGAGAAAAATGTTCCACGGAAAAGAGGGCGGCCTAGGAAAAATGCTGAGACTGAACGATAAAATAAAAACTAAAATAATAAAATAAAATAATAAAAAAAATAATAACACATCTTAGAGTGTTTTCCTTCAAACAATTTTCATTTTCTACTATGAATTTGGTACGAAAAGAAGGTGGCGACTTAGCCCCAGGGGGGTGGTGCCTTAGCCCCGGCGATTTTGACATTTCAGAAAATACACCAACGTCAATTTTTCGATTTCTTTATTACACTATGCCAGATAAACATTATATCGTATAGTAATTTTGTAGCTGAGACTTTACTCTTTCCAACAGTATAAATATATACGGTAAAATTATTTATTTTATTGCCGAAAATTGGCACCGCCAAAAAAGTGGCGGCTTAGCCCCAGTCTCCCCTACATTAATAAAAAGTGGCACCTCATGTTAAAGTGGGATATTCTAGACATCCATGCTTTACTCATTAAACGGATATTTTACAGATGTATCAACTTGCCTCGCAGTGGGGTAATTTTTTGGTGTTCGCAATATTTTCCTTGAAACGATGGTGATCCTCAATTTTTTAAATGGAATGCTATATATTTGATTTTCTAATATGTAAGCGACTGTCAAGACAAATTCAGTCATATGGTATACTATGACCTTCAAGACTACACATGGTTAGGAATGAAATAAATATATCGAACTGTCTATCTAGTAGATTGAATTTCATCTTTCATTCCTAACCATGTATAGCCTTGAAGGTCATAGTATACCATATGACTGAATTTGTCTTGACAGTCGCTTACATATTAGAAAATCAAATATATAGCATTCCATTTAAAAAATTGAGGATCACCATCGTTTCAAGGAAAATATTGCGAACATCAAAAATTGAGTTACCGTACTAAGTTGTGTATAAAAAACACTAAAAGTTCTCCTTCGTCAGTTTTTTACAAACACTTACCATATTCGAGAATACTGTACAGGGTCATCGTTTAATCCTGCAACCCGCGCGCGCGAACTTGTAAAATGGCAACACCGCCTCACGGACGCATTCCACTACAATCATGCACCGGCCCAGCGGAGAGAGTGATGCCCGGCTTCGAAAATTTTAGCGTCGCAAAGAGCTAGGTATTGGGAATTTCCCGGCCCAGGTAATCGAGCCGCGCACTCCGCTTTTATGATCGGTTTACCACTCGCACCCCAGATTACTGTAATGAGGTTTGAAAATAATGTCAACTGATCTCGTACTCGTCTCAATTTAAAAAATTTTAGCTACGACAGGGTTGACCGCGGCGCTATACCCTTGTACGGAGAGATTTTTCGCCACGTGCTTGTAAAAGCCACAATAATGGCACGTCATTAAAAAAAATGACATTATCGGAAGCCGGAATAGGCGTGGCATTGAGTAGTTAAAACATTCAAACACAACAATTCTAGAGAAAAAAATCAAACACCGCTACAATCAAAGACACGTCCCATTAGTTACCCCCTACGTCTGATTTAGGTATGCACCGCATTAAGGATAAAATCATAAAAAAGAAATCCAGAACAATAGATTCGGAGGGCTGCAGAACTAACACATAATTCAATAAAAATTTAATTTCTCAATTTATGAAAGTAATGATACAGAAACAACAAGCCTATTGTTTATCAACACCACGAATTTTAAAAACAGTGTTAAATACATTATCAAATAAACAGTTTGCAAAAGCTTTTTAAGCAATTATGGTTAAAAAAATGATAAAAGAAAAATTAAGTAAACGTAAAATATGTTAAATTATCCATCATTAAGAGGGAATAATTTTTCCTCATTTACCAGCGTAAATTGCATTCCGATATCTCTTATAGTTCAAAAGTTATACGAAAAAGGCCCCAAATTTTTCAACCCCGGCCGGAAAATTCTGAATAGTTCTTCGCAACGTTAATTTGAAAGAGACCAGCCCAAAATTCTCGAAGCTCGGGCATCACTGTTGTCTAGCGGTCGCTAGCAGCTCTCCGAACGCCGGGACGGTGCATGGTTGTAGTGGAATGCGTCCGTGAGGCGGTGTTGCCATTTTACAGGTTCGCACGCGCGCGGGTTGCAGGATTAAACGATGACCCTGTATAAGAATAGCAGATATAGCCGCTTGGCCGCTTCGAGTACCGCACGGCTCAGCTAGTCGAGCCGGTGTGATTTGACGCAGCGTCAACTTTCGGCAATTTTTACAAGGCCAATTTTAAAATGTCCATATTTTTGACAAATAGACCATGAAGGGGAAGGATAGGGCTATATTCTACTTTTTTTCTTCAGATTTTTAAAATCGCGCCCCATGTTAAAAAAAATGTATTTGTTTATAATAATTGCACAGAAATGGTTCAATTTTTTTTTTTTAAATTGAAATAAATTCTTCTTAAAACTTCAATGTTTTCTCTACAAATCCCCGTAAAGCTCATCTCCATCCGTTTACTACTTCCATAGTTATAATTTATTGAAAAAAAGTTAGCACTTACCTTCAAACAGCTGTAAAATCTATATTTTTCAAAATTTTCAAAAATCCTTCTACACATGTTTATGCATCCCTAAAGACTACAACATATTCAAATTTGAGCCACTTCCGAAATGTTACTCCAAAAAGTGTCCGAATTCGCGTGGAATGTGCCGCAGTTCTCCCGCAGCCCATGCTGTGGTTAGCAACGTAACAGTCCCGCGCTTGGCTGTTGTCCGGGTCCCAGAAATTCAGGAGGTATTTGCACCCTTTGGGGCAGGCCTGGCATAGACTGTAGGCTATGATGATTAGTGGTTCGTGCAGTGAGTGAATAAACTCCATAATCTGATACGTAGAATTTTCTAGAATCCTCCAACTTCTAGCGAGTGATGCACACAGCAGCTACCCTAAATTGAACGAGGGACAGCCAATGCACATAATTCGCACATGCGTAGTTGTCCCTTTACGTGCCCTTCTGCATTTTGAATTCGAACACTCCAATCAGGTTAAGCAGTCTATTCACTCACCGTATGAACCACCAATTATTTGGTTTGGCTGAAAAATTAATGAGAGATGCAGAAAACCATTCCCTAAGATGTGTCGGGAGCAGAATTTCGAGATAAATTCTTAAAAAAAAAGATACAAAATATTTTTCATATAAGAAATCGATAAAATCGTATTTTCCAACATAAAAATTGTATTATTGTTTTTTTTCTCGAAATTCTCGAAAATTAGCATAAGTCCACCCTTACGGGCAGAAGTAACGGCTATCCCACTTTACCTGCTCGACAATCGCAGGCGTCGAAAGTTACGGAATAAAATATTTTCGCAGTACAAGAATATGAAAGCACCGGTGAAAGAGACGATTAGAATAATATGTTATGTTATAAATGCATTTTCAACCTTAAAATTTGCGTAGAGTAATATGTAACGCACTATATAATATGTAATATTCACAAAATATATTTCCACGGGAAAAACTGTTTAAGGGGTTATGCCCACCTGCAAGGTCTGAAAACGCAAGTATTTTCGTGATTTTTTGAGGGAAAAACTTGAAGACTTTTTTAAACAAACTTTTATGTATTCGAAAGTGTACATCTTATACTACTTGTTGTAATTATTTAAATGTAAAATATAAATAAATAAAAGAAATATCAGTGCTCTTCCGGCACCGATTTTTTTTCAGTAGTTTGCGGTGACCACTCTAACTTTGACCTGATTCATCTGAATTGAAAAATTCGAAGGAATTTAGTTAGTATATTAAATTATCTTGTCCTTAATCGTTCATTATCCCGAAAAATTAATTTGCTACAAAATGGCGACTGTTCAAATTAAAATATCGATTTTCGCCGCAAAAATTGCTCATTTTTTATCTGTAAAATAAAAACCACGCAACGGAAATGAAAAAGCCACGATTAAGGACAAGATAATTTAAAAAACTTCAAAAAAGTAAAAAAATACGCCAAGTACATGAAAATCACAAAAAATAGAGGATAATAATAATTACAAAATTAAAAAAAGATGTGAAATCAAAATGAGCTGCCAGTACATAAAGATGCTTTCCAACTGCACTTTAGACGACACAACTACATATGCACATTCTATGCACAACTACATATGCATAATTCTGTCTCCTATTTAGCGTAAAAAAACTCGTGACATTTCTAATTCGGATATTTAGCGTAAAAAAAACTCGTGACATTTCTAATTCGGATAGCTTACTTTGGCTGTGTTCCGATTCACGCATTATGCGCATAGACCGCAGCGCAGACGCTGCGCGCATGACCCGCGTTCCGTTTCCAGCAGCGCATGAACCGCAGTAACGAAACGGAACGGGTTTCGATGCGTCTGATGCTCGTGAGGTTACGCGGGAATGTTCAAACTTACTTACAAATAGCTATGCAGTTGGATGGATTGCGGTTAATTTAATTCGAGACTTTTGGCCGGTGGTCGAAGCACGCTTCCTAACAACATCGGTTACTTCGTCTTAAGGATCGGGGACCGACTCCTAACGAAATTTGATGGCTTTATTGCTGGATTTTCTCAACCCGAGTTTTTCTATTCTTCTTGAACAGCGATAATTATTGAAAGCGAAGACCATATTTTATGAGTTTTACAGGACGAACTGCTGCTTACCCAACGTAATTTGGTAAACAGATGTGTAAAGGAAAAATGAAGTTATTTATTATCCGCATCCGGGGTAAATTCAAGGTTTTGAAGGCTATTGAATAGAACCGTAGGCTCTCGTACGTTTTCTGGATTAGAGTATAGCTGTAAAGTTAGCATTATAAGAGCACGCTCGAAAAACTTAGCAGTAAAAGCCTTTAAGAAATAGAAATGCGCGCTACGTATTTGCTTCCTTCCTCATCTTTCGTTTCGACCCTGCCTAAAACCTTCTAGGGATGTGTTGTTCGCTTCGAAATTGAGTCTGTTACGTTGGTTGCAATTCATACAGCGAGTGCAGAGATGGCAGTACCAATTTCGTAGAATTCCCTAGAATCCTCCAATTTCTAGCTTATAATGTGTGCAGCAAGTGCAGAAAATAAAAGCATGGGCAGTCAATGCGCATATTACGCGCATACGTATTTGTCGCTTTACGTGTGCTTCTGTATTCTGGTTTTTTATATGAATTGCTAATTTGAAGTGTCTAATTAGTTTTTATTCTTATAACAGAGAAAGTAAAAATTTACGTTGTAACAAAGTTTGAAGCAATAACATAAAAATGTCCATTTGATTGGAATTACAGAATTAACGTGGGGTAATTCTGGCCATGATTTTTCTTTATAAAAAAAGTGGGAAAACTGTAAAATTAATAAAAAAAAATATTATTTTTATGTTTTAAAATTAATTACTGTATACATGAATCACAAATGTATTCTTCAGGGGTATTCCATCCTGAACATTCTTCATATTATTATATGCCCATAAAATTGAATTGTTTCATTTTGGGTTTTTATGTGGAAGCGTGTAAAGTACCCAGATAGCAGCACAAAAACGTTTTCAAAACGTTTTTAAAACGTCCAGGTCAGACGTTCAGGACGTTTTCAAAACGTCCAGAAAAGGTTCTAAAAATGTCCATTTTCACAAACCAGACGTTTTGTAGGACGTGTGTAAAACGTTTTCAGAACGTTTTTGAAACATTTTCAGAACGTTTCAAAAACGTTTTTAAAACGTCCTGCTTAGGTCCGAAACAGGCATTTTTGGGACGTTCGACGGTACTGGTTCGATTTAATAAAAATTTAAGGAAGTAAATCGTTTTCAAAAGAAGATCAAACTGGAAAACAATTTATTTCATTTATTTAATTCAGAAATAATACAGAATATATGCACTTACAATAGATACAAGAACATGTTAGTACGAGGTCCAATATACAGAATATACAAACTATGCAGGATATACACTTAAAATAGATATGGATGTGAAACAGATTGTGACTTAAACAGATAGCGCTGTATTTTTTCTATTCTCTGCCATTTCCCTGTGTTCTGCTGCACCTTAAAAAAGAATTTTGAGGAAACATTACATTGAATTTTACAGTAATCAATATTAGGAACAGTAAAATGAGAGTGATAGGCCGGTACTCATAGTCGCTACTTATTCTGAAGCAAAGGCTTAAGCATGCGTCATCCTCTACTAACCTAGTAGCTAGTAAAGGATGCCGAATGCTTAAGCATTTGCTTAAGAATAAGTAGCGACTATGAATACCGGCCATAGTTACATATTAAATCCGTTGCTACCTTTAATTTATGGAAATCTTCTTTCCCTTTTCTGCCAAGGCCAACTAAATAGTAATGCAACATCCATTGGTCATCATCGACGTTAGCGCCCGTTTCACAAAATTATAATGATTGGAACCATCAAAATTTGCCAATTTGTTAACCTAAAATTTAAAAATTATTCAAACCCTAACCTAGAACTACATACCTTTGATCGTAAATACTGAAACAAATATACAAAAACGTTAATGAAAGCTGTATAAAAACTGTATGAAAATAATATAAAAACTGTATAAAACAGGTTTACAAACATTCGATCAGAAACATTTAAACATATGCCTTTGTGTTTTTTTTTTTCTAATGTTTCTTTGAGCAAATGTTCATAAACATTTATATGTCCCAGTATATATATATGTATGTACCTGTGCGATCTATCCATATTTCGTGGATGCTTTAGATTAGACAGCGGTTGCAATCCTTGCTTTCCTTGAACTGATTGTGATGAACACATTTCTCACATGGCGCACAGCCTCTTCTGAACGCCTGGTTCGGACGCAACCAAAGCTTTTTAAAACGTCTGCAAAATACATTTTTAAAACGTCTGCAAAGTACGTTTTCTGGACTTTTTCTGGATGTTTTCTGGACATTTTATGGATGTTTTCGAAACATCCAGGAAATGCTCCTGTTACGCTATCGCTTGAACGTGGCCGCGAAAATGTATATAATCGATATGTAGAGTGCGTAAGAGCGTGATTTGAAACGGAGGACGAGGAAGAATTTATGGGAGAGCGCGTTGTGCTTTTCGAGGGGTTTTTCCCTGGTATTTTTAAACGAGTCCTTACAATGTTAGCAGCTGATGCTTGAACTCAGAAGGCGTACGAAAACATGCGGGCGCATTCATTAGCTTTTAAGTTACCGTTAGACCAGGCGAGGATAGTAAATAGCTTAACTTTTTCCTTTGCACATCTGCGTGCCAAATTTCGTCGAGCGGGCAGCGGCTCGCCTCGTAAAAGCACTTAAAATTCAGTCCTCCCTTTCAATAACTGTCGATGTCCTGTTAGGGTAAAAACTCCGGTCGACGAAGGCTGAAAGTCATAAAGCCATAAACTTTCTCCGAGTGACGTCGTCTTGACCCCGAGGGTTGCGCTTACTTACCTGCGAGATATGTATGTACTCTACGTAGCCTATGTACCACTATATGTAAAACGGGGAGCGTGCCTCGATCACCAGACGAGAGTGGGAGGAAGCGTGAAGGAAGGGCGAAGGACAACCCACTGTCGAAGCTTGAGGGATGCAATCGTGCTGATTGGACAACAAGGATCTAGGGGAGGATCAACAGGATCTTGGCAGCGACTTCGCCGATGAGCTCGGCGCGTTTGCTTGTACACTGATTCATTCTGTCGACAGCCAGCTTCTTGAATAGACAAAATACAGTTTGAAGTTCAAATCGAAAATAGTTTTGTGTACTTGTTTTATTTAAAATACCCGCGCACTCCCAGCAGAGCGGTTCAGCGCTCCACGGGCACCAACCCGCGTTCCTGATCTTAAAATCACCGCTAAATACGTAACACTCCAAACATGTCCAGAAAAAGTCCAGAAAATGTTTTAAAAACGTAAATTTTCACAAATCAAGCCGTGGACGTTCAGACCTAAAATGGACGTAAACTGGATGTTTTCGAAACGTCCTGTGCTATCTGGGAATATTCCTGGCTTCATTCTGCCTTATTCGTAATTCTTTTATGTCAGTTGCATTTAAGCCAGAAAAAAGTAATGTTAAAAGCTGGCTACGATTACCCCTCAATTTTGGCCGATCTTACCTCACAGCACATGTTGAAATAATATAGTAATACACTACATTGAATTTTCATATCAATGAAAACAATAATATTTTGGAAGGATGTTAAATTATAAAAAGGTGACAAATATAGCGTAAAAGAACGAAATATCCAATAAGCATTTATTGCCATGTAGCATATATGTACTATTAGCGGGCCAAAAGAAGATCCCTAGGAGGCGGGCTCGGGCGATGCAGTCCACCGATGTGACGATTGGTCGATTCACCTATTTGAACACACTTCTCAAGACAGGGCACACGTATTTTGTTTATTGGCTGAAGTAGGCACGTACATTATCGTACCGCGCGACGAAGAGAGCGAACAAAACACATCGAGATCGAGTGGGATAAAGCGATCTGACCGACAAACGTCAAAGCAATAGCGTAGGCATCTTTAACGGTTAACCATTAATATATAATAACATACAAATTTCCTCATTTTTCATAATATGTTCACGAAAGTATTATCCTGATACCAACCCAATGATAATACTTTCTGAACATATTGTGAAAAATAAGGAAATTTTTAAGTTATTAAATATTAATAGTTAACCGTTAAAGATGCCTACGCTATTGCTTTGACGTTCGTCGGTCAGATCGCTTTATCCCACTCGATCTCGATGTGTTTTGTTCGCTCTCTTCGTCGCGCGGTGCGATAATGTATGTGCCTACTTCAGCCAATAACCAAAATACGTGTTCCCTGTGTTTAGAAATGTGTTCAAATAGGTGAATCGACCAATCGTCACATCGGTGAACTCCATCGCCCGAGCCCGCCTCCTAGGGATCTTCTTTTGGCCCGCTAATAGTAGGTTATATTTTCTGTCACTTCGAATAGCGGACCACATAATTTCGTGCATGTTTTTCAAAGCGTACGTAAAGCGACAAATACGCATGCGCGCATGAACTGCACGCTTCATGCGCTAGAAGTGGAGAATTCTAGAGAATGCTATGCGCCACCAACGCAACCAATGCACGCATAGACTGAAGCGGAACGGTTTTCTCTGCAGTCTATGCGCATAATGCGTGAATCGGAACACAGCCTATATCTCCTCTTTGCTATTTCCCCACCAGGAAAAGAATTCCCCAAAAAGGGCACCGTAATACGGACAACGCACTTTTCAGAGCACCGTAATTGGGACAAAAACATGTATTTTTATTGAAATTAAAACAATGTGAAAAATTAACATTTTTAACCTGAAAAAATGTCTTAATAAAGAGAATGTTTCAAAAAACCAATATCAATTTTCATGAAACAAAATTAAAGTAAGAGAAGTAATTAATTACTTTGTGCGTAAGTCGGCATCAAAGCACTGTAATAGGGACCCGTACCCTATGTATAATACATTTTGTATATAAATAGATATGTATTTAGATATATATTCCATGAATAGTAAAGGTATAAAACAAAATGTAACGACATAAAACAGCTTGTATTAACATTTCAAATACGTATAAATATTTTAAGTTTATATTATCATAATGCTTACACATAGTAGTATACAAAAACAACTGGTTCTTAATATTACTATTTTAATTGTACATAAGTATCCAGTTAGTAGGATGATTATATGCCAATAATATTGGACTGTGTAACAATAATGAAATATTATCTTCCTTAACAGTATTTGATATTATCATCCACTGCTCAAGCCAATTTCGCATACTTTCTATTGACATATTTGAAGGATTTAGACCTCTAAATGAAAGTGCCTAAAACATTATATAATTGAAAAGTATAATAATTATAATATAACATAGAAACATATTTAAATATGTGATCACTTTTAAAAGAAGTAAAAAATATCAGTAAGTCATGTTTCTCATATGCATACCCAACGTATTGCATCATTAGGTATTTTTGTAATTCCACCTTCTCTTTGTATTGCTTGATCCATTCGTTTTATTAGCAAACCTCTCTCTAGCAATTTCAGTTTTCTAAAGGGTTTCAGAGAAGGCATGCCATGTATAGCAAGTAATTCTTTCTAAAATGTAATCCAGAATCATGTGACTATTAGTTTTAATGTATTGTGTCAAAAGGTAATGCAACTTATAATAATGTGAATGAATAGCCTATGTTCTTTCCAAACTCCTATCATTATGAACATAGAAGATTCCAGAAATAATAGAACGATACATAATAGAAATTACAATGTGTTCAACATACTATGTGTTTCCTTTTAAGATTATACAACGAATATGGTTCGTCTGCAAATAATTCAGAACAGGTAATAATATCTTTTGCATGAGGGTGTGTACCACTACCGATGCATGCGATAATATCATTCCACTTTGTTTTCAGTGTTTGATTTTTTATATTATGAAGTTCTGCCTGCATACACCGGAATAATGGCCTGTTATGTTTTAATCGTTTCTTATGGTCTATCAGCATAAAATCAAGTCTCTGTTGTAGCGTCCAATAATGAGAAGTCAGAAGATGTCTTGGAAAATAATATGCTACAGGAAAGACGACATAGTTTGTGAAAGGGACGGCAGATATCAGTAAAACAGGAAATATTTTTACTAAATCTTTGGGCATTGTATAACTTAACTGCAGTTCTTCCCTTGTTAAACTATCAAAACCATAAATACTAATTTTTTTCATTACTAATAAGTATTCTTTTACTTCCCAGATAAAGTCTTTAGTGCCAATACTAAACACACGATACACATGCATTGTTCGTGGAAAATTCTTTTCGAATACGCTCTCATAGTTTTTAATATAATCTATATATCTGTTGAACCAATATTTCTTGATGTTTGATACTCTGCTTTTCTCTTCCTTTTTTCCCACTTGTGTTTGACATCGTTGTATACACATATATGTGAAAGGCAATGCATTCTGATTTTGATAAATGAATCTTTGAGCTAATAATTTATACATCTTCACAGCTTTGCTATTGTCATATTAACTGTGGTTATGTTTTATATTATCACTTAATTCTTTGAATAACCGTATCGTGATATTAAGTTCAATATACTTAAGAAACAATTACAACGTACTTTATAACTTTGTTGTATTATTTACGTCAATATTCGCATCACTGTTATATTCGTATGAATGTGCTCCTCCTTAGAGATAATAGAGGTTTTTGTAATAGAATACATTGGGATATTCCAAAAACTACATTAAACTAATGTAATTTTTAGATCATGAGTAAAATTATTCTTGATATCTCATATGAAAATCAGTACATACATTGTAGTATTTGTAGTACACCGAGAGAGGGATTGGAACAGGGATCGGCTGACTCCGGCTCTCACTGACACCTATAAGCAAGGATGAATCGATACCAGTGAAGCCAGATCGAGGACAGGTTCCCTCGAGAATTTCCCCCACCTCGCGCACACTACGCCGGAGCAGCCTATCTGTGAGCTCCGCGCTTCGGAGCCAACTCACAGACACGCTGCTCCGGCGTAATGTGCGCGAGGTGGGGGAAATTCTCGAGGGAACCCGTCCCCGATCTGATATCACTGATCGATACAAGTAAAGTATCGATACTTTCGTTTCGATCCTGTTACGCTATCGCTTGAACGCAGAGATGGGTAAAGACACGAAATTTCTGTTTTATACACGACTCGTGTCTTATGCGTCGTATACATCGTAAACGTCGTATAGCGCTGGAATGTGTTGCGGGAATTTTGTGGGAATATCTATAGGACGGAGGGTTCGTGCCCGTGGAGTGCTATGCACTCAGCTCGCGGAGTCACCCGAGATATTTAAATAAAATTTCAACTAAGGTGAACTGGTATAATTCGTTACATTTTAAGAAAACTGTTCGTTTGTCTGCTAACTAGACAACTCTGCTCTCTTACAAATTAACTCCTCGCTTGTCACCTCCGAACGCCCTACTCCTCTAATTTTGGCGTGTTCCTCCGACTCCCTCCTTGGATCCCTTCGCCCAATCAAGACGGTGTTCTCCCTTAAGCTTCGTCAGTGGGTTGTCCTTCAGCCATCTCTCCGTCCTTGGCCCTTTCTCCGCGCTTCCCTCCACTCTCGGCTGGTGGTCGAGGCACGTTTTCCAAGTACATACTTTACATAGGCTGCGTACAGTACACTCAGCTCAAACGATTGTGGCCGTTCGAGATTCGATTGCATTCGAGCTTACCAGGGTCCGCTTTTTCACATCGCTAACATTCTACAGTATTTCACGAACATGGTGAGGGCACTGCCAAGCCACAGTTTCCCGTCTAGAACACTTTTAATTCATGATGAAACACCACTGTGGCACCATCTGCCTATGATTGTCATAATTATATAAATCTGCGCGATCGGCTCTGTTCACGATGCTGTAGCGTAAATGATGCCAAAAATAAATGTCAAATGACTTTTATTACAATGAACCTAAAAAAAAAAATCATAATAATTTTGAGACTGTAAACGATAAATTTGTAATGTCCAAAATAAATAAATCAATGGATTTATAATGGAAGACACAAATAAATAGAGCGGGATGGTGGGGTAATAAAGAATAGAATAGAAACGAATGTTATATATTTCATAGAGATGGCAAGGGTTAGGAAACCAGAATACTCAGATGAATAAAGTCTTGTCCAAAGTAAATAAATCAACGGATTTATAATGGAAGACACAAATAAATAGAGGGGGATGGTGGGGTAATAAAGAATAGAATGGAAACGAATGTTATATATCTCGTAGTCACAAAATTTAATCTTCCATTTTAAATCCGTTGATTTATTTACTTTGGACAAGACTTTATTCATCTGAGTATTCTGGTTTCCTAACCCTTGCCATCTCTACGAAATATATAACATTCGTTTCTATTCTATTCTTTATTACCCCACCATCCCGCTCTATTTATTTGTGTCTTCCATTATAAATCCATTGATTTATTTATTTTGGACATTACAAATTTATCGTTTACAGTCTCAAAATTATTATGATTTTTTTTAGGTTCATTGTAATAAAAGTCATTTGACATTTATTTTTGGCGTCATTTACGCTACAGCATCGTGAACAGAGCCGATCGCGCAGATTTATGTAATTATGACAATCATAGGCAGATGGTGCCACAGTGGTGTTTCGTCATGAATTAAAAGTGTTCTAGACGGGAACCTGTGGCTTGGCAGTGCCCTCACCATGTTCATGAAATACTGTAGAATGTTAGCGATGTGAAAAAGCGGACCCTGGTAAGCTCGAATGCAATCGAATCTCGAACGGCCACAATCGTTTGAGCTGAGTGTTGTTGCGGGGCCGGCTGGGAATTCTCGAAGTTTAGGGAGTTTCTCTGTGGGTCTTCCTCCGTGGAACCCTAAAGGATTCTGCTCGCGTACGCGTGAATTTAATTGAAAGAAATAACGAGATATTTTGTAATGAACACTTGGAACTGGATAAAACTTGAATAAATAAACACTTGTAGAACTGAATAAACGAATTGGAAGTATTTAAGAATGAATGATTAAACGAAGATTAAATTGAACAGGATTGAATTTTATTAGCGCACGTCTGGACTGTTACAGCTTTGGTAATCAATTGCCTGGAGAAGAAACAGGCTTCTTCTTTCGCTCAGGTATTTTGTTTTATTATTATGTTGTTTTTTTCGAGTGATAAGGAAGGAGGCGAAGACAAAATCTATATTGTGATAAAGTTCATCCTTGACTTTTACTATTTGAACTTCACGCTTTAAGAGCTTGCGCTCAACGTCGCTAGAGCGAGGATCGCAACTCGCAACACCTCCCCCCTTATACAAAAGGTGTTCTCTATGAGAACAACTTTCTTAAAGTTAAAAGAAAATAAAGTTTCTGACATGGATTATCGCGTCGTTACAAGCATCATTTCTGAGTATCCTTCTTCCCACCTTCCCACAGTAGGCGAGCTACTCGGTCCACCCGGGTTCCCATAGAAAGGCAAGTCAAAGGGCTCAGCAGATTACTTGGCACGTTACAGGTAATTTACGTTTTCTTACAGGTAGTTTACATTTTCAAGGTACATGATTTCGGCTTCATATGACAGATTTATCTTAAATTTATCCTTAATTAAACATCCAAAATTTTTAAAAGTTAACATGAGTCAGTCCATTCGTATAAAAGCTAATTTGAGTTTGTTTACATGAACTATCTTTACTTTGTTGATTCCTATTATTATTTCAGCAGTGAAATCATTAAACACTCTGGCGACTTCGTAAGGGCCTACCCATGCGGAATCAAATTTGGAAGTTTTAGGTTCTCTGACTAAATAAACATGATCTCCTGGATTAAATTTACGTGGGTTAGTATTTTTATCGTAATTTAATTTACTTTTTTGTTTTGCCTTTTTTAAATTTTCGGCCGCAGTCGCCTGAGTCGTGGTAATTTTTATGAATAGATCATCTAAATATTCAATAAATGTTCTTGGAATTTCTTGTTTAGCAAATTCAGAAGGAATTACAGCTTTGAAGCCAAACACCAGTTCATGCGACGCAAACCCAGTGGCTTCGTGCACGGAAGTATTGTAGGAGAAAATACCAAATCGGATCCAATCATCCCAGTCATTCTGTGTACAATAGTGTTTGAGATAGTCTATAAAAACACGGTGAGCTCTTTCAAGTGATCCTAACGATTGCGGGTGAAAGGCTGTAGAGGTTATTTTTTGAATTTTGAAAATTTTACAGACATTACCCATTATTTTACTGACGAAGTTGCTTCCCTGATCAGTATGGATGGCTCGAGGACACCCAAATCGGCTAATGAATTGTTCGGCAAGAACAACTGCTATTGAGATGGAATCAATATTCGAGAGGGGAATCGCATCAGAATATTTGGTTAGATTGTCCTGGAAAGTAAGTAAATAACGATTTCCTTTTTGAGTAACTGGAAGTGGGCCAACTATATCCATTTGAACTTTTTCAAATGCTCTTTTAGGTGTGTCCGTAATTTTCATCGGTTGTTTGGTCCTGGGGATGAGTATTTTGTTCTTCTGACAGCTGGGGCAGGTGCGTATAAAGTCTATAATCTCCTTCTCCATTTGTGGCCAATAGAAATTTTCTCTTATTCGTTTGAATACTTTAGTTATGCCTTGATGTCCACCGACTGCAGATTCGTGATGCTCTCTTACAATGGATGATGTCTCAGAAGAACATGGAATTGTAATTTCTCCAGTACATATTGTGATGACGTATTGTGGATCATTAAAAATTTGTTTTAAAAGAATTTCAAGATTATTCCAAGAAACGGGCTCTAAATTGTTGTTGATTTTTGAAATGCTAATAGTCGAAACGTTTTGTGTCTGCATCAGGTGTTTAAGAGCCGCCAAGCAAGAGGTCAGATGGTCAGGTCTTTGTACTTCTATAGGGCTGACTTTATGAAATAAGTGAAAGGTAAGAAAAGTCCCACCTGGGAAAACCATTGCATTTCCTACATTAACTTGATAAGATTGCATTTGTGGAACAGAAAATTTGTTATGAATTAATAAGTCTTTGCTTGTCTGTGAAAAAACATGATAATCAGTCGAGATGAAATTCACAAGGTTATCTTTTCGCATATAAAGGTAATCTTTGCAAAACTTTATACTGGGAATTTTGGGGAAATGGGATGTGGATGATTCTGTAATTGTTGAATTTAAAATTTTGACATGAGGATTGTTTTCGGTTTCTTTTAAGGTCGGTTTTACGGAGAATTGCGTCTCCTTTCCCATTACCACAGTCGAGGACGGCCATGAGGTCGGCTCCACAAGCTTACGCTGGGAGACCGTACACTCCCCCGCCAACACGACATTAGAATCCACAGACGGCAGAACCGCTGAACCACTTCTCTCCACGGGTCTAGGGGGTGCCAACCTGAGCGGAGTCTTGAAGCAGAGGACCTTCCCGTTAGCCAACAGGCCAGGCAGAGCCCTAGTTCCCGCGTCCTCGAGGGTACGCACGCCCCCTTTCCTAAGCCACGGGGATACTTGGTGCCCTTCACCGCACTCCTTCAGCTCCACCAAGTGTGCAATATCCTCCGTGCTTTCGGAGAGCAATCCTCCTCTCTCTGAGATTTCTATTTCTCCTTCGTCTGCCGTATGGTATTCGTCGCTGTCACTGTCTGTAGAGTAATGGTCGGTAGTTCTGTTTTTTGAGTAGATTTCGACCTCATCGTGTAATTTACCATATGTTAGAAAAACTTTGGCTAGAGCCTGTTCATTTCTTTCTGTCGTAGAGTAACTCTCGTCTTCGTCGCTGAATCCCTTGGCATCTGCAGGCGGCAGGTCGTCGGGCCCTACGACATCCTCCCGCAGATGTTCGGAAGACAACGTGTCGGTTTCGTAATTTTTGATGAGGTGATTTAGAGAATTTGTGTCCTGAAGGGATGGTGTTTGGTCGCACTCAAGAGATTTGTAGGGGTTGCGAGATAAAGCATCAGCGTTAGAATTAATTTTCCCAGGTTTGTAGACAATAATATAATCGTATTCATTTAGTTTTATCCGCCACCTCATGAGCCGGGAAGTAGGATCTTTTACGTTATGTAACCAAACTAATGGTCTATGATCAGTAACTAGAGTAAATTTATTTCCATATAGATACGGTCGAAAATGTTTAACACCGAAGATGACAGCTAAAAGTTCTTTTTCAATAGTGGAATAATTAATTTCAGGTCTGGAAAGTATTCTCGAAGCGAACGCTATTGGAAGATCATTGCCAATCTGACCCTGGCTTAGCACGGCTCCAAGAGCGTAATTAGAGGCATCCGTTGTAACGATGAAAGGCATTTGGAAATTTGGAAACTGTAAAATGGGTTTGGAGCAGATGGTGTCTCGTAAATTTTCGAAAGCAATTTGTGTATTGTGATTCCAGGTAAAAGGAACGTCTGTTTTTAAAAGTTGAGTTAAGGGTTTGGCAATTTTAGCCATTTGAGGGATGAATCGGCGATAATACCCGATCAGTCCTAAAAATTGTTTAACATTCTTTTTTGTTATAGGGACTGGGAAATTTTTTACTGCTTCAACTTTAGTGGGATCTGGTTTTACGCCTTCCGTTGAAATAATATGACCCAAATAAGATACTTCGCGCCTCAAGAATCGACATTTTTCAGGTTGTAATGTTAAATTTGAATTTTGTAACCGAGCTAATAGACTTCGTAATTTTCGCGAATGTTCTTTCAAAGAGCTAGCATAAATAACGACATCATCCATGTATACGAAGAGCTCCACCCCCTGCAGACCGGACAGGACCAGGTCCATGCACCTTTGGAAAGTGGCCGGGGCATTTTTCAAGCCAAAGGGCATCCTGTTAAATTCAAAATGGCCTCCAGGGACCGAGAATGCAGTTTTGGACTTAGATTGAGCGTCCATGGGGATTTGGTGGAAACCCGAAGCCAAATCGAGGACTGTAAAATATTTTGCTGCTCCAAGTTGATCCAAAATTTCAGTGATGTTGGGTAGCGGGTAAGCGTCATTAATGGTTTTCTCATTTAACATGCGATAATCTATTACCATTCTCCATTTTGGATTACCTTTTGAATCCGATTTTTTAGGGACCACCCAAATGGGCGAGTTATAGGGCGAAGCTGATGGGGAAATAACATTATTTTCGAGTAAGGTGTCTACTTGTTTCTTTATTTCTTCTTTATGAATGAGAGGAAATCGGTATTGTTTAGTATTAATTGGGATTTCGTCAGTCGTTATTATTGTATGTTTCAGGACAGAGGTGGAATATAGTTTATCGGACGGAAGGTAAAATTGATGAGGAAATTGGTTCACTATTTCGAGTATGCTAGCTCGTTCTATTTCGCTAAGGTCTTTTAGATCCAGAAGTTTTATTATTTGAGCTAATCTACAATTATCAGGTTTTGACTGTTTTGTATTGAATTTTCTTTTTCGCGATGGCCTCTCTGTGGAGGCTTCTAATTCAATTGGAGGTACTGTTACGTTAACGTGATTAGGAGTAGTGTTGATAGCGAAAATTTTGGCAAATCCATGTTGTTGAGTGGCTAATACTTCTCCTATATAAACACCTGGATCTGTTAAAAGTTTCCTTACATAACCCTCTCTGGCTTCCGGATTTATAACGGGTAGGGCTATAAGGCATTTTGAACGAGGAGGTAAATTAAAAGAAGATGATGAGAGAAGAAAATGTTCATTATCGATATGAAGAGTATTAGGTTTGTTATTTCCAAATTTTAATATGGCATTTCTATCTTCCAGGAACGGCATACCCAATATGCCCGCTTCAGCAATTGGGAAATCCTCATTGACGACTTGAAATTTAACATCCGCGTTATGTACCGAAAGGATAACTTCACCAAGAGTATGTACGTTTCCAGACTCAATACCGGTAAGGTTATAAGTAACGTTATTGTTTATTATTTCATTAGAATTTATACTATTTTGTTTTATTATGTTGAGTTGAGAGCCCGTGTCAATGAGGAAGTTAGCAAAATTCTTTTGAAAACATCTATGAATCAACCTAACCACTGGTAAATGACTGGACCCTTTCACTTGGATTTTAAAACAGGCTCGCTGGGTTTGGGCTCGCAAGTCTTGGCGCTGGCAATCAGTGGCTCGCTCCGTGTCGCGCCTCTTCGCGGAGTCGATTTCGAGTTTAAATGATTATTCCAATGAGAATATTCGCTGTGAGTATTATTATTATAGGTGTCTCGTTTTTTAAAACAATTACTTTCCACGTGACCACTTTCACAGGTAAAACAGGTAAAACAGCTGGACCAGATGGACAGTAATAACTGATATGGCCGGTCTGATTTCATCGGAAGCATTTGCGGTCATCACGGCTCTTATGGTCGGTAACATCAGTCTTAAAGATTTTCGCACTCTGAATAAACGGTCTTGAATGTTCAACAAATTCTGCATTTAAATTATTTGCAATATTAATTGCGGATTCAAGATTTAATAGTTTTTTATTGTCATTTTCTCTATTTAGATAAAATCGAATAGTGTCATTAG
Organism: Andrena minutula; assembly: GCA_929113495.1. NCBI lineage: Eukaryota > Metazoa > Arthropoda > Insecta > Hymenoptera > Andrenidae > Andrena > Andrena minutula. Next base: position 31,269,906 of record OV815995.1, on the reverse strand, counting down.
AGATTCCCTTAATAAAACTGAGCATGGCGGTGTTTTTTAATAAATCATTAACACCTATTAATTGTTCTGCGTTATACATATCTTTTGCCGTTTCTAATCCGCCGTTTAAGATTTCGCTTACTCTAGATCCAAACACATCTATCTGTTCGTTAACATTTTGGCGTAATTGCATCAATTGTGAATTCAAGCTATGCACATTAAACGATTGAGTGTAAAAACCCTTCAGAAGCGTGAATAATTCGTCTAGTGTCTCGGGGTCTTTGCTATTGGACAACACTAATTTAGCGTGCCCTTCGATTTTGTTTAAGATTAAAAAGAGTAAGTTCTCACGGTCCTCTGGTTTAACTTTTAAATTTAATAATTTACACTGTTTTATAAATTGAATTAGCGAATTGGGTTTCCCGTCAAATTTGGGAATTGAATCTTTTATGAGTTTTAAGGATAGATTAGGCTTAGACGGGACAGAATTTGCAGAATTTTGTTGTATGGAGAAATTTGCAGAATTTGAATGAACATTCAATTCGGAAGAGCTAACGACTGGAGCGGCCACGATCGGACAATTTTGAGAATCGCATACGGTTGGAGCGGCTACGATAGGACAGTCTCGAGAATCGCAAATGGTTGAAGTGGTTATTATCGGACAAATTCGGGACTCACAAACGATCGGAGCGGTTTCGATCGGATTAGGTAAGGGATTAGGTCTCCCTCCAGGGTCAACCACCTTGAGCGTGGTGGGGGAGCTCTGGGAAGGTGGCCATGTTCCCCTTCGGGTCCTGGGTGGGGGATATACCCCACCTAGGGGCCGGACGGGGGATGCTACCTTCCTGGCTAAGGGTTGACCACCCTCCTTGCGGTCCTGTTAAAGGAGTACATTTTTAAAAAAAAAAAACATCCGTTCCTCCGGGAAGGGATGGTGGGTGTGCGGTGCGGCCCCCATCTGATGTCCCCTCCGCCGCGGCGGGGTTCCCGGGTGGCCTTGAACAGGGTTACCTGGGTCCCGTGGCTAAAAGATCAGGAGGGGGGGCATGTTTTCAGATGGTGGGCCGGTTTTTTCTGGGCCCATACCTACCTGTCCTGGGGTCTCCTGGGCTGGTGTCCCGGGGCCCGTCCGCCCTTCTGCTCCGCTCGTCTGCCGCAGCCCTGAAAAGAAAAGGGGGGGTTGCCGGTAGAGGCACGGGGTACCGGTATAGGGCTGGGGAGCCCTAACAGGCCCCGGGCGGTGGGGTTTTCACCACATCGGTGCTTGGGGTGGGGGCGGGCGGGTCTTGGGGGGGCACTTTGTTTTCAAGGGAGGGATTGGGGGCCCCCCATGGGCCTAACACCTTCCCATGGGGGGTCTCGTTCTCCGGATAAACGGAGACAGGACCAGCGGCGTCGGGGTCCCCCCGGCATTAGCCGGTTGTGCCGCTGTGGCCATTTCATCGGAGCCACGAGTCGGGTGGAAATTCGCTGGGCGGTGGGGTCGTCGCCCTTTAAGACACTTAATGATTTTATGTCTTACATGAGCCGCGCCTCGGATGACTATGCGGCGAGTGCTGATATAAGATCAGCCCCTGTGGATGTTGTCGGCAGTTCGCAGGGTATGAGTAAGCCCGATGGCACTGCGCTGATGCGGCGGGCCAGTGCCACCCCGGGTGGCGGTGATTTATTACCGCCATTGCACCCCGGGGAAAAAGTTACAGCGGTAAGACCTGGCATTCTCACTGACCATGAGTTGAGCATGGAACGGACCCATGAGCATTCGGAGGGGTCTCCCCCCCCCCCCCCGTTATTCTGGGGGAAGACTCCCCGGAGGTTGCTCATGGGGTGGAGGTGGAGGTGGAGCCGGGCAGCGGGACCGAGTGGAGGAGTGGGGTCGCGCTGCTCGAGGCGGCGGGGGTGACTCTCACCCCCCCCCCCTCACGAATAAAGCGATCCGGGATACAGTTACCCCGGAGACCCCCACTACGCCGGCGGATACCGGCATTGTAAGGGGGTGGACCCTGGCGAGGACCCCTCCGGAGCGTCGCTCGCAATCGGAGGGCCTCGTCAGGAGCGGGGCGGCTACAGCACCGAGGCTGCAGCAGGAGCCCAGTAGTATCCACCCTATGGGTGGGATTGAGGGGGGAATCCCCCCCTAATCGACCCTTCTCAGGGCCACTGGGGGCACCTAAGGACGCCCCCCCTAGCAGGAGTGGGGGTCCTAAGGACCCCGACAATCGGCCCTTTTCAGGGCCACTGGGGGTGCCAGCGGGTGGCCCCACCATCAGGAGTGTGGAAGTCCTGGGTAGGGTGGGGGATGATGGGGGGGGGGGGGCCTGTATCAGCGCCCAATGCCCCCGAACTCCCCCCCCCCCCCGTCGACGACGACTCCGATGTCCGAGGCGCTGCCTCGTGCCAAGTGCATGACATCGGAGGAAAAGCTTGAGGCCCGGCTTGAGGAGGTGGGAGCAATCCTCAGACAATTGGTTGCACAATGCCGGGACCTCGAGATCACCGTCGCAGCGGGCGGGGTGACGAAGGCCAGGGTAGCTGCCCTGACCGACGGTATCATCGGCCGCTGCGAGATGGCGTCGACGGCCGTGGTAGAGGCCCAGGCCCAGGCCTACCACGACGCGGTGGTCTCGAAGGCCAAGGCCAAGGGGAAGCCGGCAAAGAACCAGCCGAAGGGGCTGGTTCAGTCAAGGTTGCCGGTCATCCGAAGGCCCATGACCGCGGACATGGCCACCCAGACGGTGGAGGTGGTGGACCCTCGGGGACCGGATATCTCGGTCTCCGGGGAGGCTCAGGGTGCCAGCCCCAGGGTTGTGGTGGGCGATAAGACCCCTCCCTCTAAGAAGGGGGGGTGTGTTGAAGACCCCACAATCTAAGGGGAAGGGGAAGAGGCTGAGGTCCTCCCCCAATGAGGTGGCGACGGCGGGTACTAAGAACAGGCTCTTCTCTGAGGCTGTGTCCTCGGCCCCCGTCGCTACCCCTAAATCCTCGGGCCCTGGGCTAACCCACGCCCCCCCCCCCTGTTGGGGAAGAGGCGGGGCCTTCCGGGAAGGTTGGAGGTGGTCTTCCACCCCCCCCCCCCCCCCGTTGAAGGCGTGGATGGTGAGCCAAGTGAGGGCGGCCCTCCTCGTGACCTTCCTTTTGAGAAGGTCTCGAGGAAGAAAAAGAAGAAGAAAAGGATTAAGGAGCCGCCTGCCCCCCGGAGTGGGGCTCAGGGTACTCGGGTACCGGGGGCGCTCCTGAAGGTGGGGCCGACGGGGAGTACTCCCCGCCAACCCCCCCCCCCCCCCCCCGAGTGGCAAAAAGTCGGGGTCTATCCCAATTAGTGGGAAGGCGGGTACACCCCGCCCTGGTATGGGGAAGACGGGGGCTTCCCTCCCTACATCTGCGGCGAAGCCTCGGGCTCAGGCCGCTCCGCCTAAGAAAAGGGCGAGGCCGGCGAGAACCCGCCCGGAGGCGGTCCTAGTGAGGGTTCCGGAGGGGGGTCAGTTTATCGACACCTACCGGACGACCGTGACCTTGGGGCGTGCGGCCTTGACCGATGTCAGGGCCGTGAAACGCACGCGCCTGGGGCACGTGCTTCTAGAGCTTGGTCCCAAGGCCAGTTCGGCCTTGGTGGCCAAGGAGCTCGCGAAGCTCTCGTCCGGGAAGGTGGTCTGTACCCCCCTCCAGGACAGGACGGCCCTCGAGGTTAGGGACATCGAACCTATGGTCGATGCCCCGGCCCTCCTGGAGGACTTGGGCGCGGCCCTTAAGGTGGAGGTGGCCGGTCTGGCGGTCCGTTCTTTGAGAAGCACTCTCAATGGGACCCAGACCGCGGTGGTGGAGGTGCCCACCACCGCCCTCCCGAAGGGCGCGGAACCCGTCCGTTTTAGGACGGGTTTGACCGTGGTGCGAGCCAGACCCCTGGTGAAGAGCACGCGATGCGTCGCGTGCCACCAGCTGGGGCATCTGGCCACCGCATGCCCCACGGTCCCCAAGGGGAAGGAGCTCTGCAGGAGGTGCGGGGCCTCGGACCACGCCATTGCGGCCTGCAAGGGCGTGGCCAAATACTTGATTTGTTCGGCGGTGGGGGTAACGGGCCCTAAGGCGGCGCATATTACAGCGTCGCTGGCCTGCCCGGCCATTAGGGCAAATTCGGCTGCGGGGGGGCCAAGACCAGGTAGATCCGGTCAATGATCCAGATCCTGCAGATCAATCTCGGTAGGTGCAGGCTCGCACAGGATCTTATGATCCAAAATGCCTGCCTGCTTGGGGTTGACCTCGTGGTCATCTCCGAACCATTCAGGATGTTACCTGAGTGGATAGGGGATGCCACGGGGGATGCGGCGATCTGGGTGACCGGGTTCAAGGGAAGGTTTGCCTCCCTTACCCCCCCTGTTGCTGCCGAAGGCATAGCCACCGCGATCGTGGATAACACGGTCGTGGTGAGCTGTTACTGCCGGCCGAGCAGAAAGGGCCCCGCCTTCCTGAGCTTCCTTCAGGAGCTCGAAGTTTTAGTGTTAGGACTTTTAACCCCGGGGAGAGGGGTAATCCTTGCGGGGGATTTCAACTCTAAATCCCCTGCATGGGGGGGAAGGGTCGCAGATAGGAGGGGCCACGCGTGCATGGCTCTGCTGGCGAGGTTGGGCCTGGTGCCCATTAGAGTCCGGGGACGTTGTACGTTCCGGACGGGCAGGGGCTCGTCCTTCATTGATGTTTTGTCCGTTGACAGGAGTCTGGCCGGGTTGGTCCGGAGGAGCGAAGTGCTTCGGCACTTTACCGCCTCCGACCACCTTTACGTCCGCCACATCCTGGCAAAACCGGGTGTGGCTCGCCGTCCACCTGGCGACGGCTGGACTCCATACTCAATGAAGGACGTTGCCCCGGAGTCGATCTTGGAGGGTTTCCGCGTTCTGCGGAACGCCCTCCCGACTCCGCCCTCCTCGCTGGCCACGCCTGTGGGCGTGTCTGCCCCTCCCCCTCCGCCGGAACCGCCCGGTTTTACGGATGAGGTTCCGAGGGCGGAGGGTTTGCAGCGCCTTTTAGAGGGGGTTAGTGCCCGGGTCCTCAGGAAGAGGTGTCTTCCAAGGGGGACCCGGAAGCCCAACCGGTGGTGGAACGCGGATATCGCCGCTGCTAGGTCAGCGATGCATCGTGCCCGTAGGCTCCTCCAGAGAAGTAGGAGGAGATTAGATCCCTCCTCCCCCCGCCTCGAACAACTGAGGCGGGACTTCTCCTTGGCGAGGCGTTCAGTTCAAGTTTTGATCTGGCGCTCCGAGGAGAAGCTCTGGAGGGAGCTGTACGGCACGGTCGATGGCGATCCGTGGGGGAAGCCATACAAGATAGTTATGGCTAGACTGGGGGGGGAGAAAACCTAACATGGTTATGACGCGGGAGCAGGTTGGCGGGGTACTTGATACCCTTTTTGCCACTGCCCCGCTCCCTCCCCTCCCTTCCCCCGCACCAGCGGTTGGGCCTGCGCGTACGCACGCCCCCCTCGTGTCGCGTCCCCTCCCCATGCGACCCCTCTCCTCTTTTTGGAGGGGAACCCCGGAGGTTACACCCGAGCAGGTCGACAGGGCCGAGTGGGCTTGATACGCGAGAGGCGTATCAAGCCCAACAAGGCCCCCGGACTCGATAGAGTCCCATCGGGGGTCGTGGCCTGCGTGGCCAGGGCACATAAACATCTGATACGCGAGATGGTTGCCGACACTTTACAGTGCGGTGGAATCCCGGCTTCGTGGAAGATGGCAAGAGTCATCTCGATCCCGAAGCCGGGTAAGGATCCCCTAAGCCCGAGGGCCTATAGGCCGATCTCCGTACTCCCAGCCTTATCCAAGGTATGGGAGTACGTTATGAAGGAGATCCTGGAATCCCAGCTCGGCAGGGATCCATTCCATAAAAATCAATATGGTTTTCGCCGCTGTGTTGGCACCATGGAGGCGGCCACCGAGGTTGCTCGGTTTGCCGAACTCTCCAGGGCCCATAATAACATCTGCCTTCTCCTGTCCTTCGACGTTCAGAACGCGTTCAACACCCTCCGTTGGGAGGTGGTTCTGGACGAGTTGGATAGGAGGGGTGTCGACCGTTATGTTCGGGCGCTCCTTCGGGATTATTTTAATAATCGCGGGATCACGGTGCACTCCTATGAGGGCACCGTGGTCCGTAACATTTATGCGGGCGTTCCACAGGGGTCCGTTTTAGGACCCTTTCTGTGGAACGCCGTGTATGATGGACTCCTCACCGAGTTGGATATGGGCGGGGCGGGGCGTGCGATAGCGTACGCCGACGACCTCGCCCTTTTGTTCTCGGGTAGGGACCTCCCTCAGGTCAGGTTGCAGGTGGCTTCCGTGCTACCGAGGATTGGAGCCTGGTTCCAGAAAACCAGCCTTTCCTTGGCAGCGGAAAAAACGGAGGCCATCCTCCTGACTGGCCACAGGGTCGAGAAGACAGTACGTCTTCCGATCCTGAACGCCATTGTCACCACGGCGGCCAGGGTCCGGTATTTGGGGGTGATCTTTGATTGCCTCCGCAATTATCGGGCCCATCTGGGGGAGGTTTCATTAAGGGCGGATAGGGTCTCGGGTGCGCTATCAGCGATCCTGCCCAACACCCGAGGCCCATCCGCCCATGCCCGGAGACTCTACATCTCGGTGTGGGAGTCCATCATTTTATACGGGTCGCCGGTCTGGGCTGTTGCGCTGGCCAATGAGAATGCACGAGCAATTCTCCGCCGTGCTCAGCGCGCGGCCTTGATCCGATGTACAGCGGCATACAGGACTGTGTCCTTTGCTTCGCTATGCGTTTTAGCAGGGCGTATGCCGCTGTACATTAAGGCCAAAATGGGGCGCACAATTTTTTGTGCCAAAGCGTTGGACAGGGAGAACCCCACCCTTGGCGGCGACCCGGCCATTTTAAAGGCACGCGCCCATCTCCACAAAGCCGCTGCGTTAACAGCGGCTATGGAGGAGTGGCAGGTGGAATGGGACGGGTCCCCACTCACTGGGTGGGTGAGGCGCCTGGTCCCGGCGGTCGGTACCTTCGTCGACGCCTCGGGCCTCTCATCAATGTCGGACTATTGGTCCATGCAATTGCTGACGGGGCACGGGTCTTTCCAGAAATTCTTACATAGAATTGGGAAAGTACCCTCCGAGGCGTGTCTGGTCTGCGGGGCGGCCCGGGATGACGCAGAGCACGTGCTCATTGCATGCCCGGAGTACGCCCCCCAGCGCGAAGTGCTGACCGCCTGCCTCGGGGCACCGGTGGAAGTCTCCACGTTGGTGCCCCTTGCCACTTCCTCCACGGAGAGATGGGCAGCGTTCCGCGAGTTTGCGGCCTCCGTCATGGGGGCTCGTCAGGAGGCGGAACGAGAGGCCGACCGCCTCTTCCGAGCGGAGCGTGTGCGGCTGGCCCAGGAGGCTGCGGCCGAGAGGGCCCGCGCGCGTACCAGGCTCGCTAAAAAGAGAAAGAGGGTCGGCCCCCGATGATCGCGAGGGGGGGGGGGGGGGTGACATCCCCCCCTGACGGTGTCCCTACGCGGGGAGCCGTTTTTTACCGCGTTTTTATTCGCGTTTTTAGTTTTATGGTGGTGGTAGATTTAAGTTAGCTTTTAAGCTAGGCTTAAGTTAGTCCTAAGTTTTTGCGCGAGACGCACGCATCCTAAGCGCAGCGTCTGGAGACCGGGGAGTCCACTCAGATTGAGTGGACACCCAGTCGGTGGTTTCCCCCCCTCCCAAAGCTTAATTTGGGAGTGGGGGGATGTTAGCGGGGCCTCATTGGTAACAATAGCGGCGCCCGACGGACTACACCAGAAGTTCCGGGCGCCGCCATGAGGCCCACCGTGGAGACCACCAGAGGGGGTTTTTAGTGGGTATCCCGCCTGTGTTATAGGCGGGGAGTCCCACATAACCCCGACAATAAATGTCGGGGAATGCGTAATGCATTTTCCCCCTCTCCAAAAAAAAAAAAAAAGGTAAGGGATTAGGTAAAGATTGATTAATTGGTCCAATAGAATAAGTAGGGGTGCTCGTCTGTGTCGGTAGAAAACTCAATTCTTGTGATCGCGGACTATTCTCGAGACTATCCGAGCGCAACGTCTCCGTGGATATGTCTTCCACGTCAAATTTTTGTAAACGCTTTCTCTTTCGTTTTAACATCTTTAGCATTTTTCTTGGATCTCTTAACATTTTTATAATTATAATATGATATTTGACGATCGGACGAATTATAAATTGAACGATTAAACAATAACACAATAAAGAACGAGATAAATCACAATTTAAACACACAGTAACGCAACATGAACAATACGAACAAGTAAATGATAATTTTAATTCTTATCTGTTGCAGATATTTTGAGCAGCGAGGACTCTTCGTCTCTACGATTGCATGTGAACTTGGGGGAAGTAGCTGCACGGCCGCCCGAAGTCACCCTCTCCGACATTCATCCACGAGTATCCGCGTTCCTGGGGAAACCGTGCGAAAACCCAGGAAGGAGAAGCTGCAATCGTCAGAACCTCTTCCACGAGCCGACGAGAAGATCCCACCGCTGTCACCAGTTTTTTTTTGTTGCGGGGCCGGCTGGGAATTCTCGAAGTTTAGGGAGTTTCTCTGTGGGTCTTCGTCCGTGAAACCCTAAAGGATTCTGCTCGCGTACGCGTGAATTTAATTGAAAGAAATAACGAGATATTTTGTAATGAACACTTGGAACTGGATAAAACTTGAATAAATAAACACTTGTAGAACTGAATAAACGAATTGGAAGTATTTAAGAATGAATGATTAAACGAAGATTAAATTGAACAGGATTGAATTTTATTAGCGCACGTCTGGACTGTTACAGCTTTGGTAATCAATTGCCTGGAGAAGAAACAGGCTTCTTCTTTCGCTCAGGTATTTTGTTTTATTATTATGTTGTTTTTTTCGAGTGATAAGGAAGGAGGCGAGGACAAAATCTATATTGTGATAAAGTTCATCCTTGACTTTTACTATTTGAACTTCGCGCTTTAAGAGCTTGCGCTCAACGTCGCTAGAGCGAGGATCGCAACTCGCAACAGTGTACTGTTGCGACTCCCGTCCAGGGGGGCCAAGCTTCCCTCTTACGAAAGGTGAAGCATAGAGACACTATAATAAGAGTCTGGACACGAGAAGGCCACTTTTTGATTGGTCCGCCATGTTTGATCGAAATCCCACGAGAGAGAAAGAAATATACGCCATTTCACTCTTAACAACTCTTACGTTTATGGCGGTATTTTACTATCTATTAATCTGAAAATTGTGCATTTGGGTTTTTGATTGGCCCGTCATTTTTCATCTATTCCCACTGATTTTTAAATCTGCCCATTATACCAAGATAATGAAGATATAAAGTAAAAAAACTAAATCTTGTGTTCAATTTGATATGTTTTTTTTTATTATACTTATTTAAATGCGCAATGCATTGCCATATATTTGCTACCATAAACGTGAGTTGTTAAGAGTGGTTAAGAGTGAAATGGCGTATATCTCTTTCTCTCTCGTGGGATTTCGATCAAACATGGCGGACTGTCACTCGTGTCCAGACTCTTATTATAGTGTCTCTAGTGAAGCAGAGTTTGTAGCGCCTCCTACCGATAAGGCGCTAACTAAACTGTGAATGTGTGAATTGGTGTGAATCGGGACGTATGTGTATGTGTATACGTGTAATGCACCGCTTACTTTAAAGTATTATGTATATATAAACATGCTTAAGCATGCGTCATCCTCTATTAACCTAGTAGCTAGTAAAAGATGCCGAATGCTTAAGCATTTGCTTAAGAATAAATAGCGACTATGAATACCGGCCTAAAACCTGTCCACGGATCGTCACGCCAGCGACACGTATGCAGCAGATAGAAGGATAAACATTGAAATTGAATATTTCTTCTTTTCATAGGAAAATAAAATATATTCAATTTCTTTGTATATCCTTCTATCTGCTGCATACGCGTCACTGACGCGACGATCCATGGTCAGACGGCCTTAGAAAAGGTAAATCAGGGAAAGTGAGGACGCCATTTGAAGGTTATGCTTGATGCTTCCTCGCGTTGCGCCAAATGTGGCCAAATGGCGCCAAAGTAACATTTCACCAACGTTGAAAGGTTATGTGAGTGCTCACTGATACACCTAGGTATGTGTGTGTGATGTACCTAGCGCCTCCTACCGATAAGGCGCTAACTAAACGGGAACTTCGGCCAATGAATGACGGCTTGGTCCCCCTGAATGTGGCCAAATGGCGCCAAAGTAACATTTCACCAACGTTGAAAGGTTATGTGAGTGCTCACTGATACACCTAGGTATGTGTGTGTGATGTACCTTGTTGCGTTATCCGCTGGTGTTAATCCATGTATTATATGAAGTTAGCTATAAGTCATAGAGACATCGAAGTTAGATGTAGAGCGGGATTCAAAATCCTTTTTAAATTGGAGAATAGGAATAATATATAATATAGATTCGAAACGAACGAAGCATCTGAAAGGTCTTAAGCAATTATGAAACGGAGGACAAGGAAGGATTTATTGTAGAACGCGTTGTGCATCTCGAGGGTTTTTTCCCTGCTATTTTTAAAACGTGTCTTTACAATGCTAGCAGCTGATGCCTGAACTCAGAAGGCGTACGAAAACATAGGGGCGCATTCATTAGCTTTCAAGTTACCGTTAGACCAGGCGAGGATAGTAAATAGCTTAACTTTCTCCTTTGCACATCTGCGTGCCAAATTTCGTTGAGTGAGCGGCTGCGCTTGTCATAAAAGTACTTAAACCTCTGTCCTCCCTTTCAATAACTGTCGATGTTCTGTTAGGATAAAAACTCCGGTCGAGGAAGGCTGAAAGTCATAAAGCCATAAACTTTTTCCGAGTGACGTCGTCTTGACCTCGAGGGTTGCGCTTACTTACCTGCGAAATATGTATATACTGTACGTAGCCTATGTACTACCCCTATGTACTTGGGAAGCGTACCTCGATCAACAGAGGAGAGTGGGAGGAAACATGAAGGAAGGGCGAAGGACAGCCCACTAACGAAGCTAGAGGGATGACACCGTCTTGATTGGACGAAAGGATCCGGAGAGGGAGTCCGAGGAAGACTTCAAACTTAAAGGAGTAGGGACTCGGAGGTGACGAGCGAGGAGTATTTTTTGTAAAAGATTAGATCAATATTGTCAGCAGAGTTGAAACGTTTTACATAGAAAATATACAAATAGTTTTCTGAATATTTTACCTTGTGAAATCATTTTGAAATACCCGCGCACTCCAACGAGCTGAATGCTTCAGCATTCCACGGGCACCAACCCGCGTTCTGTTCGAACAATCACCGCCGGGACGCGCAACAAAAATTGGTGACAGCGGTGGGATATTTAAAAATAATTGATAAACTGTTTAATCAATTTATTTTTTTTTGCCGGCTCGTGAGTGCAACATTAGTGATAGTATAGATTAATAGTGCGACTGGACGCTCAATTTAAATTTAGGATATATATATATATATATATAGTGTGCGCGAAAAAACGCTGAATTTAGAATAGTTATAAATTCTAAAAGTGTATGTGAAGGTACATCCCCTCTCTCAAGGGTTTTACACGGTTTCCCCGTGAGCAAAGGGCAAATGCCAGAGGTGGGTGGTTTTTAGTGGCCGTGTCATTATTTCCCTAAAACCACATGTATTCTTCGATCAGAATTATTCGTTGAACATTTTGTGCACATCATCTCTAAATTACAAAACGGAGGAGAGCTTTGGAACGTCGAGGGACAACGAGGAGCTGCTTGAGCAAACCACAACGAGCTGTTTCAGCAGGGAACTGAGGTCTTTTCCATTTTCAACAAACAAGGACAGGCAGATCGGGTGAATTCATCCATAAACAACGTGCGAGACGTAAAGTACAAATCTTTAAGTTACGCAAGGCGCATATTTGTTAGTTTAAGTGTTTTGCGATTATATTTAACGTAGGTTTGATAGTTTATTTAAATCGTAAATTTATAACAACAACATGTTGGCAATGAGGAGACGTTGGAATCGCATACTTAGTTTAAATAGATCCAGAGAATTTGAAGTATCCGATGAAACTCTTAGAGAACCGGCCAATGATTCTATGGTACAACCGGATATTTTAAGTCTTTTGCCAGTGCGCGCGAGTACTCCAAGGTTTGATTCGCCGAATTTAAATAATGAATCGTATCGCCCTGAGGTAATCAATGCTGTTAGCCTGCCGTCAGTTGAATCACCTGAAATTTCATATCTATCGTTAAAATTAGCCTCCGATTTGATTCCGCGCTTTGACGGGAAACCGGGTTCTTTGCTTAAATTCACTAAACAGTGCCAACTCATCGATTCCCAAGTTAAACCTTCTGACCGTGGAAATTTATTAACTATAATTCGTAATAAGATCGAAGGTCCTGCGGATATATTAATTTCAAATCGTCCAGAACCAACAACAGTAAGCGAGATCATTGGCCTGTTAAAGAAAGTATATGCTCGGTCTTTTGACGTTGATCAGATTCACGGCGAATTGAGGGGTTTACAACAAGGAATACACGAGTCTGTAGAGTTTTATGGGGCTCGGGGTCGTGAAATTTTAAGCCGAGGTTTAGAGGCAGCTAAAGAAAAATTTAACTCCGAACAGCTAATAGGAGCAGCGGCTTTATTAAATCAGTCAGCCGTCACAAACTTTAAACGTGGTCTTCAAAATCAAAATTTGAGACTTTTTATTTCGAATGAACAGGATAAAACATTTGATGATATAGTTGGTATTGCGAGTAGATTGGAACAAGAAATGGCTGACTCTGTAAAACAATTTCCATCGTCAAATGTTCGGGTTGCTACCGCTAGTATCAATAATATTAAATGTTATAATTGCGATCAGGAAGGCCATTACCGTTATAATTGTCCTCAATTAAAAAGGAATTTTCATAATCCATCGGCTCCTGAAAGGTTAAGATGTAAATTTTGTAGAAAGACAGGGCATACCGAGTCGCGTTGTTTTAAAAAGGGAAACGAGAAAAATACTGGGATGCAACGTGAAACAATTATACCCAAGTCGCAACATTTAAACTTAAAGGGGGCTCCGCGGGGAAACGCGACGCAGAGCGAACCCCTAATTGCGCGTCCTCAGTTGAACGAACATGCTTTCACTTCAACGTAAAAGGTGTTGGTCGATTGCCTATTTTAGAGTTGTCGCATAATGCATTCCATAAGGGAATTGGCAATTTTCTCATTGATACTGGTTCTCAACTAAATCTAATCAAACGCAAATGCATCATTTCTGACTTGATAGTGGATACTGACGTTATTTATAATATAGTTGGTATCGATAAAGGAGGTCTTAGCACTCTCGGTGAAGTGATTATTGAAATTTTCGGTATTGGCGTTAAATTTCAGATCGTCAATGATATGTTTCCGATTTCGGGAATAGGAATTTTGGGTATTCCATTTTTGGAGCAGCAACAAGCGATATTAACATTTAAGGACGTTATGGCTAATAGTCTTCGAATTGGGGGGCAGGAATTGCCTCTTCATACAGGGGTTTCAGTTAGTTTACCACCTCGCATGAAAACTCTTATAACCGTCCCTGTTAGAAATATTGAAAAACAGGAGGGTTATATAAGGAGATTAGATGCACAGCCGGGTGTTTATGTAGGGGAAGTATTGGTCTCGCAAGAGAATGGATTTGTTAGAATATTTGCTATTAATACTACTCATGATAGTGTGACTCTTTCAATACCTCCTGTTGAATTAGAAGAGTTTATAGAAATCCCTCCTTCGCCACGTTCGGCTCGGACGGGAAATCAAAATAAGAGTCGGTCCGAGGCTGATGCTGATAGGCTCGTTCAGTTGGCGAAGCTTCTCGACATGCAGGATTTGAGCGATTCTGAACAGACTAGTATTTTAGAAATTGTGAATGAATTTCCGTATCAATTTTATTTGCCTTCAGATAAATTAAATTCTACTAGTACAATCAAACATAAAATAGTGACTGTGGATGAAATACCTATAAATACGAAACAATATCGGTTTCCACTAGTTCACAAAGAGGAAATAAAAAAACAGATAAACTCATTGCTTGAAAATAAGATAATTCAGCCATCTGCTTCTCCTTATAATTCGCCTGTTTGGGTGGTACCTAAAAAACCTGGTCCGGATGGTAAGCCTCGCTGGCGGATGGTGATAGATTATCGTAAGTTAAATGAGAAAACTATCAATGATGCGTACCCTCTCCCTAATATTTTGGATATCTTGGATCAATTGGGGGCTGCCAAGTATTTTAGTACCCTCGATCTTGCCTCTGGCTTCCATCAGGTTCCTGTACATCCGGATTCTAAATCCAAGACCGCTTTCTCAACCGTTAATGGACATTATGAATTTAATAATATGCCCTTCGGTCTTAAAAATGCTCCAGCCACCTTTCAGAGATGCATGGATTTGGTTTTGGTTGGTTTACAAGGAGTTGAGCTTTTTGTATATATGGACGACATCGTCATATATGCTGATTCTTTAGAAGAACATTCTCGGAAATTGAGAATTCTCTTGGCTCGGTTGCAAAATGCCGGTTTAACATTACAACCCGAGAAATGTCGATTCTTGCGACGAGAAGTTGTCTATTTGGGTCATGTTATCTCTGCCAAAGGAGTGAAACCAGACCCTGGGAAGATCATGGCTGTTAAGTCATTTCCTATTCCAAAAACCAGGAAGAATGTTAAACAGTTTCTGGGGTTAGTTGGTTACTATCGACGTTTTATTCCACATATGGCAAAAATTGCTAAACCTCTGACAAAATTGTTGAAGGCAGAAATACCTTTTGTCTGGAGTAAAGATGTTCAATCCGCTTTCGAGAGTTTACGTGATATCATTTGTTCGGAGCCGTTGCTTCAATTTCCAAATTTTCAACAGTCATTCCTCGTAACAACTGATGCTTCTAATTATGCAGTAGGAGCTGTATTGAGTCAGGGTCAGATCGGAAAGGATCTTCCAATTGCATATGCATCTCGGACCCTTAATAATGCTGAAAGTAATTATTCAACCATTGAAAAGGAGTTATTGGCGATTTTATTTGCAATTGAACATTTTCGACCGTATTTGTATGGTCACAAATTTATTTTAGTCACTGATCACCGACCACTGATTTGGCTGCACAACGTAAAAGATCCTACTTCCCGTATCATGAGATGGCGTATTAGATTAAATGAATACGATTATGAGATGGTCTATAAACCTGGGAAAATAAATTCCAACGCAGATGCATTATCCCGAAATCCTGTTCCTGTTGATTCTCAAAACATCTTTCCTTTTCCATCTAAATGCTTGACAATTCATACCGAGACTGAAAGTACTGACGCCTCACCTCCAAGGCGTTTGCAAAGGGTTGTCGTAGGCGCCGACGATCTGCCAATTGCAATCTCCAAGGAGGTTGAGGACATTGACGTTGACGGTTTTATGGGAGACGAAAATGAACGTTTAGTTGCGAGAGTTTTTCTTGTGGATAGAGAATTTAATAATGGGTATGATGATATTGATACCAAAACAAGTCATTCGGATTCGGACTCAAATGATAGTGACGAGTATTATACGGCAGATGATGAAGAGACAATTCCTTCCATAGAAAAAATTCTGCAGGGAGGAGAATCTTCTAAAGACTTAAATATTAATGTAATGAGTGGAGGATCGTTCCGCAAGAGTACAGAGGACAGTGTTCGACTCGGGAGTCTGTTGGACATCGGAAAGGCCGACTTTGAAGGCACCCCGCCACAGGCACCGTTAGGGGCTGTCTCTGTATCTCAGGGTATCTGTGCTCTGCCAGAAATTGGCAACAAGAGCCCCCGTTTCGTGTCGAAAGCGGAGACTCGGCACCTTCTTATTCCCGACTCATATCGTGGCACTGGCTGTGCGCAGTCTAGTATTTCCCGGATGAGGTTGTGGCGGAGTGTGGGCGAGTCTGTTGCTTCAGGAATGACAGAATCAGGTAAAGAATGGACACGATCCTCCGTAGGAAAAATATATGAAAATGACTCTCATACCTATGATAAGTTCAAAGTTCTCTTGACAAATTCCATTCCATCTGTACAAGCATCCCCTTTTCCTTCATTTCCAAGTATCATTTACTGCAAGGACCATCTTCATATGCGGAAAGACAATCTTATTCATTTTTTTTCTACTGATTGTCAAGTTTCTTCACAAATCAGTAATGATTTGTTAACACAAAAAAGGTTTTCCATTGATCAGATACAATCGTACAATATTCATGTGGGTGAGGCAATGGTTTTCCCCGGTGGAAGTCAACATATTTTCCACTTATTTTCCAAGGTGAAATCTGTTGAACAACAAAATTTTAGACATCTCGCGTCTTCAATATCATCCCTTAAAAATCTTATGGAAACATTGGGTGTGACGTCTATCAGTTTATCTAAAGGTAACAATAACATTGAGCCTATTGAATGGAATTCTCTTGAATATCTGTTAAAGCAGACATTTAATAGTTCACAATACAATATTACGGTTTGCACTGGTGAAATCATTTTTCCCTCTTTATCAAGAAGACCTTTGATTATTCGGGAATATCATGAGTCTGTAGTGGGTGGTCATCAGGGTGTGACTAAGTTATTAAAAAGGATAAGGGAAGATTTCTACTGGACAAAAATGGGAAAAGATATTTCAATTTTTGTCCGCTCTTGTTCAAATTGCCAAAGAAATAAAATTCTTTCTGCTAAAACTAAACAACCAATGCGCATAACAGATACTCCTCAGAGAGCTTTCGAGAAAGTACAAATGGACATTGTGGGACCGTTACCTGTGACTAAAAAGGGAAATCGGTATTTGTTGACTCTCCAGGATAATTTGACGAAGTATTCTGATGCTATTCCGATATCAACTATAGACTCCATTACTGTTGCAGTTGCTCTTGCAGAACAGTTTATAAGTAGGTTTGGTTGCCCTCGTGTTATTCAAACTGATCAAGGAAGTAATTTTGTTAGTGGAATAATGAGTAATTTTTGCAAAATATTCAAAATACAGAGAATTACATCAACAGCATTTCATCCCCAATCATTAGGCTCTCTTGAACGAGCACATCGCGTTTTTATAGATTATTTAAAGCATTATTGTGGAAAAACTGATTGGGATGATTGGATACGCTTTGGAATATTTTCATATAATACTTCTGTGCATGAAGCTACAGGTTTCTCTCCTCATGAGCTTATTTTCGGTACAAAAGCCATCATACCATCAGAATTTAGTCGCCAAGAAATACCACGAACTTTTGTTGAACATCTGGATGATTTGTTTACTCGGATCACGAATACTCAGGCTACAGCAGCGATTAATCTAGAACAGGCAAAAGAAAAGAGTAAGCTAATGTATGATAAAAATGTAAATCCCCGTAAATTTATTGTAGGTGACGATGTGTATTTACTTAGGGAACCTAAGAAATCAAAGTTTGATTCTAGTTGGTTAGGACCATATAAAGTAATTGAAATATTTAATGATCTCACTATTGAAATAGCTATAGGAAGAAATAAGACTAAAATAGTTCATGCGAATAAACTTAAGTTAGCTTGTATAAGGCTAGATTCAGTGTAAATAGTTTAATCACATGTATTAGATATATTACTGTAATGTTATATGGACTATATTGGACAAGAATACTTAGATAAGTTTGGTTAGGGCGTTTGATAACTCTTGGATATTAGTTATGCGTTATATTATAATCAATTTAATATTATCTAGTAATAGAATAATATCTTATTATTGTAGAGTGTTATGGTATAACTATCATTCTTCAACTCGTGCTTCTCGCGGGACAATGGGTGGACCGAGTAGCTCGTTTACCGCGGGGCTGGCGCGGGAAGAGGAGGCGTAGTTATACTTGTAATCATTTCTGTAAAGTACGTGTTCATTCACTTTTGTATACTTAAACTAGTATCGATGTATTGTTTTGCTGAAAAGCTGTTTCTATAGGAAACACCTTTTGTATATGGAGGGAGGTGTTGCGTTATCCGCTGGTGTTAATCCATGTATTATATGAAGTTAGCTATAAGTCATAGAGACATCGAAGTTAGATGTAGAGCGGGATTCAAAATCCTTTTTAAATTGGAGAATAGGAATAATATATAATATAGATTCGAAACGAACGAAGCATCTGAAAGGTCTTAAGCAATTATGAAACGGAGGACAAGGAAGGATTTATTGTAGAACGCGTTGTGCATCTCGAGGGTTTTTTCCCTGCTATTTTTAAAACGTGTCTTTACAATGCTAGCAGCTGATGCCTGAACTCAGAAGGCGTACGAAAACATAGGGGCGCATTCATTAGCTTTCAAGTTACCGTTAGACCAGGCGAGGATAGTAAATAGCTTAACTTTCTCCTTTGCACATCTGCGTGCCAAATTTCGTTGAGTGAGCGGCTGCGCTTGTCATAAAAGTACTTAAACCTCTGTCCTCCCTTTCAATAACTGTCGATGTTCTGTTAGGATAAAAACTCCGGTCGAGGAAGGCTGAAAGTCATAAAGCCATAAACTTTTTCCGAGTGACGTCGTCTTGACCTCGAGGGTTGCGCTTACTTACCTGCGAAATATGTATATACTGTACGTAGCCTATGTACTACCCCTATGTACTTGGGAAGCGTACCTCGATCAACAGAGGAGAGTGGGAGGAAACATGAAGGAAGGGCGAAGGACAGCCCACTAACGAAGCTAGAGGGATGACACCGTCTTGATTGGACGAAAGGATCCGGAGAGGGAGTCCGAGGAAGACTTCAAACTTAAAGGAGTAGGGACTCGGAGGTGACGAGCGAGGAGTATTTTTTTGTAAAAGATTAGATCAATATTGTCAGCAGAGTTGAAACGTTTTACATAGAAAATATACAAATAGTTTTCTGAATATTTTACCTTGTGAAATCATTTTGAAATACCCGCGCACTCCAACGAGCTGAATGCTTCAGCATTCCACGGGCACCAACCCGCGTTCTGTTCGAACAATCACCGCCGGGACGCGCAACAACCTAGCGCCTCCTACCGATAAGGCGCTAACTAAACGGGAACTTCGGCCAATGAATGACGGCTTGGTCCCCCTGCTCCCGTCTAGCGGCGTGCAGTATAAGCTTCTGAAGCGCGGAGTTCAGATTGAATCACCTAAATGTAATAGGAAAGGGAGACAAGGTGAAGCTCGTACAAGCCCGAGGTGTTCGAAAATAGTTAGAGATTCTTTTAATAAGGGAACCTCAAGACTTAGAGCATATAAACATGGAGGAAGCATGCAATAGGCGAAAATAGAGACACTATAATAAGAGTCTGGACACGAGAAGGCCACTTTTTGATTGGTCCGCCATGTTTGATCGAAATCCCACGAGAGAGAAAGAGATATACGGCATTTCACTCTTAACCACTCTTAACAACTCTTACGTTTATGGCGGTATTTTACATAGAAAATGTGCATTTGGGTTTTTGATTGGCCCGTCATTTTTCATCTATTCCCGCTGATTTTTAAATCTGTCCATTATACCAAGATAATGAAGATATAAAGTAAAAAACTAAATTTTGTGTTCGATTTGATATATGTTTTTTTATTATACTTATTTAAATGCGCAGTGCATTGCCATAGAATTGCTACCATAAACGTAAGAGTTGTTAAGAGTGGTTAAGAGTGAAATGGCGTATATCTCTTTCTCTCTCGTGGGATTTCGATCAAACATGGCGGACTGTCACTCGTGTCCAGACTCTTATTATAGTGTCTCTAGTCTATATTGGGACTCGCAGTTTTTCTTCTAGGGTTTTTATACATGTGATTTTGAATTGCTCAACTCCTCGAATGGATTTTGGGTGTTTTAATAGGAAAGGGACGTCGGTGGGTTTGACTGCTTTGGTCATTGAGAGGGTGTGAAACGTGGTCTCGATTTAAGATATTTGTGGGGCGAGGCACTTGTTTAGATTCGACGTAAGAGAGGAATTTGTGCCGCGTTGGGCGAATAAGGGAAGGAGATTGATTGACCGTCTTGAGATGGGGACCGCTAAGGTACATCGCCAAGGCGGCCGGGAGAATTGGTAAAGGGGTAAGAATTGAGGTTTGTGGAAGATTTGAGTGGATTTGTAGATTGATTTATAAAAGAGTTGAAGTAACCGCGCGCGAAAAATCTTGGGGCGTCACAATACTTTGCAAAATTTTACATTAAAAACTGGAATCATGTTGTTTTTGTTACATATTATCATATATTTTTTCTCTTTCTATTCTCATACCAAGTTGTAAGTAAATTAGATAAGATTATATCACATTGCTTGAAAAATAACGTGCCTTGTTACTTCCGCAATTAGAGACTTATGTATGTTGTGCCCTGGCAATGCCCAAGATACACGTAATACACAATCACATAAGTAGTAAAGGTAGGCGGGTTCTAACGCAAATTTGAGTTTGAAGGCCATTTCCCCCCCCCCCCCCACCCGCTCCCCCGCGCGCCCTCACTTTCCCCACCGCCCGCGCCGGTTGGGAGTCGGGGAGCGGGGAAACCGTGGCGCGGGGCCTGCGGGGTGAGGAAGACAGGTTGCGCGCGCACGCGCCGCGGAGTGGGGGAAGCCGCGACGATAGAGGGGATCAGTCCGGGCCGAACCGCCGCGGAGGCCTCTCCAGACCGGACCCACCGTCGGAAATTTTTCAAAGGGAGGCATTGACCCCCGAAAAAAAATCTTTTTCAAAACTTGGCCCACCCGAAAAATTTTTCAGACCTAACCCAGGGTGGAGACTGTCCTGGAACTTTTTTTTTCCAAACCAATAATTTTTCAGAAATTGTTTCGGACAATGTCGGGAAAGATCGGCGTTTTTTTTCGACACCGCATCTTCGAGGGAAAGAGACGGAGCATTACTTTAAAGTTAAAATTTTAGGAGGGAAAGAGACGCCACTACATAAGAGACGGAGCATTACTTTAAAGTTAAAATTCTAGGAGGGAAAGAGAGAGTAATACATAGGGGATAGAATCGCATGCATTCTAAAGCTAACAGTATTTCAAAGGGTTCCGATTTAACGTCGCCGCGTATCGCGCGATAGCATGCGTAATTCGACTCCTCTGGAGCAGTCGCGCGGGATGATATCATTTGATGGCGCGAAGAACGCTCGAACGAAACAGAATTAGCGCGAATCATAGAAAGAATTATGCAGCGTCAGCAAATCTTAAAGTTAGGTGGCAAGGAGGATGACGGGTAAATAAAATTGAGAAATTATATATATATATATATATTGTTACAAATCATAAAATTAAAAGAATATAATTTACCATTTTTTACTACGAGCATCATCCACAATATGATTGAGAGTACAATCACATTTTATTCTAGAGCTAACAGTATTCTAAAGCGTTCCGATTTAACGTCGCAGCGTCTCACGTGATCGTATGTAACTTGAGTCCCCTGGAGCAGCCGTGCAGGGTGACGACATTTGACAGCGCGAAGAACGCTCGAATCATAGAAAGAATTATGTGGTGTCAGCAGAAATTTTTTTCCATTCCAATATGTGATGGAAATTTTTTCCCCAACACAGAGAAATAATAATTTTTTAATCACCGATATATAACGAACTATTATGTAGCAAACAGTTATATTTTTTCCGAACCATTATGTAGCCAGCATTCTAAAGTTAACAAGTTTTTAAAACGTTCTGATTTAACGTTGCAGCGTATCGCACGATCGTGTGTAATTTGACTCCTCTGGAGCAGCCGCGCGGGATGATATCATTTGGCAGCGAGATGAAGACACGAACAAAATATAATACTTTTTTCGGAAACGTCGAATCTCAGAATTAGGTGGCAAAGAGAGAAGGAGAATGATGGGTGAATAAAATTGAGAAATAATATAGAATAATACAAGCACAAATATAAAAATATAAAATACAATACAATAAATTAATAAAATAAAAATATAAAAACATAATATAAAAATAGAATATAAATAGAATATAAAAATAAAAAATAAAAATATAAAAAACATTATAAAAAGAAAAAATATAGGAATAACAATAATAATAATTTAATTTATTATCCACTTTTGTGTTACAATTTAACGATCCTATACTCTTTCCATTTCATTCCCGTGATTGTGTCAATGTAAGTCCTACCGTTCTAATGTATCCTGCTGAGTCACAACAATTTTTTCTATTTCACAAGTGTTTCCTAATCTATTTTATGTTGCATAATCTTCTTTTATCATTTTCCTGTTCTTCCCATATTTTCCTTCTCCCTATTATCTCCCGTAGAATAGCCAAGTTTCATTCCATTTCATTCCCGTGATTGTGTCAATGTAAGTCCTACCGTTCTAATGTATCCTGCTGAGTCACAACAATTTTTTCTATTTTACAAGTGTTTCCTAATCTATTTTATGTTGCATAATCTTCTTTTATCATTTTCCTGTTCTTCCCATCTTTTCCTTCTCCCTATTATCTCCCGTAGAATAGCCAAGTTTGTCCCTGCTCCACTAATTACCTCTTTCCAATTCCTGCCACTCTCTCCACTTACTTCACATGCTTTAATCATGTATTTCACTGTTTCTTCCTCTTTCTTACAAAGCCTACATGTTCTTTCTTCTTTCGATAGCCAATATTTGTATGCTCTTGTTTCACTACCCTGTATGAATTTTCCTATCCTTTCTAATTCTCCTCTCCTTTTTTCTTTTTTCCCATAAGTATTTCGGCTTATTTCCTGGTTTCCTTGCCACCTCCCTTAATTCTCTTAGGAACTTTGACTCTTCTATTTTCATCTCTCTTTCTTGTTCTTGAATGTATTTACTTATCTGCTCTATTTTGGTTCACACGTCTTCACCAATAAAAATATAAAAATATATAAATATAATTGAATATAAAAATATAAAAGTACAATTAAAATAAAAAATAAAACACAATACAATATAAAAACATATAAATATAAAAGAACATAAAATAAAATAATAAAAGAAAATACTATTAAATAATAAATATAATATGAAAAGAAAAAAGAAAATAGAATATAAATGAATAAAATAATAAATATAATATGAAAAGAAAAAAAAATATAAAAATTCGTTATAAAAGAATATAATATAAAAAGAAAAAATATAAAAAAACAATATAAAATTAAACGAATAGAATAAAAAAATTCAGTATAAAAATAAAAATATAAAAATACAATATAATAAGAAAAATATAATAATAATAATAATAATTTAATTTATTGCCCACTTTTGTGTTACAATTTAACGATCATATACTCTTTCCAGTTAAATCCCATGATCGTGTCAGTGTAAGTCCTACCCTTCTAATGTATCCGACTGTGTGCTAACAATTTTTTTTCTATTTTACAAGTGTTTCCTAATCTATTTTATGTTGCATAATCTTCTTTTATCACTTTCCTGTTCTTCCCATCTTTTTCTTCTCCCTATTATCTCCCGTAGAATAGCCAAGTTTTTTCCCTTCTCCTCTAATTACCTCTTTACAATTCCTCCCACTCTCTCCACTTACTTCACATGCTTCAATCACATGTTTCACTGTTTCTTCCTCTTTCTTACAAAGCCTACATATCCTTTCTTCGTTCATTAGTCAAAATTTGCATACACTTGTTTCACTATCCTTTATGAATCTTCCTATCCTTTCTAATTCTCCTCTCCCTTTTTTCTTTTTTTCACCCATAAGTATTTCAGCTTATTTCCTGGTTTCCTTGCCACCTCCCTTAATTCGCTTAGGAACTTTGACTCTTTTATTTTCATCTCTCTCTTTCTTGTTCTTGATTGTATTTACTTATCTGCTCTATTTTGGTCCACACATCTTCCCCATTTAATCTTCTTCTTCTTTTCCATTCTTCATTTGACCATCCTCTCCATTCCAAGAATTTGATTCTTATTCTTTCCCTTTTCGTTACTTCATTTCCTCTCATTAATATTCTCCCACGTTCTTCCTATCCTTCTTCCGAGTTTATTAACCTCTCTTCACAGCTCATTTCCCTTACTCACATTTTTAATTTCTTTCTCTTCATGTTTCTTTTAACAGCCAGTATGTTGGTGTTGATCTCTCCAATTTCATTATCCACCGTATGTATTCCGCCTGCAATTTTTCTATTTCGTCATACCTTCTCCATCCCCATATCTCTGTTCCATACGCCACGGTGCTTCTAACTAGCGCATGATACAGTTTCGTTCTTCTTTCAAAGTCATCTCTGAATAATCTTTCTCCAATCCCCCACATACTTTTCCTAGTGTCATATCCGCTTTCCTAACTACCTTCTTAATATGGTCTGTATCCTTGTTGTTCTCTCTCTCTCTCTCTCTCTCTCTCTCTCGCTCTCTCTCTCTCCCACTGTATAACCTAAATATTCCAGTTCTCTTACTCTTTCTATTTCAACGAAATCTTTCCTCATTTCTTCTTCCTCCGGCTTTCCTGCATATCATTTTCTTAGACTTTTGCACATTTAACTCCAAGCATTTCTTATTTATGTATCTCTCGAATCTCTTTATCATATTCTTCAGCCCCTGTGCATTATTTACCATTAACACAACATCATCCGCGTATGAAATTGTCCAAATTTTCCTTCTACCTATTAGGACTCCTCCTTCCTGTTCTTTGCTCATTTCTTTTTTCCAGGTCTGCAAATGCGACATTGAAAAGTGTCGCGCTTAACGGGCACCCATGTCGAACACACTTTCCTGTTAAAAACTTTCCTATCAGTTCCCTCTTCACTCTTAAATTGCGTATAGTTCTGTCGTACATTTCCTATATCCTTATTCTTAGATGTTCGCCTACTCCTTCTTCTTAAAGCTTTTTACAAATTTCTTCCCTTTCTATCTATCAAATGCTCCCTTCATATCCGTGAAAAACAGGTATAGCTTCCCTCATTTTTTTTTTTTTTGAGGTTTCTATATTTATAGCCGTTTTAACTGCCACTATTGCGTCTACTGTTCCTCTCCTTGTCCTGAATCCCATCTGCGTATCGTTTAATATCCCATTTTTCCATTTGTTCTTCTAATCTTCTCCTTAGAATTTCTGCATATATCTTATAACTTGTATCCATCAAAGTTATGCCCCTATAGTTTTAAATCATAACCCTTTCTCCTCTTTTTGAACATCGGACTTATTATTCCTTCTTTCCATTCTTCCAGAAAGTTCCCCTTTCTTCCATGTTCTGTTTATCACATTTGTTAGATTACCTATAGTTATGAAGATGATTGCGTCCTCGATGTTAATTTTAAGATATAATTTAAATGCAGGAGTTTAAATTTTAAGTCAGTCAGACTTATAATATCTTATATGATTTGAGTTCAGATCGACGTGAACCAGATCGGTTTTCAATCTATATTTATCTAATAAGTTTTTTGTACGAAAGGACCTAATTTATAAATAATTTTTTCATATATTCAATAAAAATTGGGTTTTCGTATTTATTAAGAATAGGTGTTTACCCTATGATAATTGTTGGTTGGACTTAAAATTCTAATTATTCAATATTAGAAGCGATTGGGTCAATTTCACTGTCAGATTCTTATGAAGTAATTTTATTTTTAACAATATTTTTGTAATATACGTTTAATATATATATATATATATATATATATATATATATATATATATATATATATATATATATACATATAAAAAAAATAATATAGAATAATACAAATAAAAACATAATAATACAATTGAAATATAAAATACAATACAATATAAAAAAAATAATATGGAATAATACAAATAAAAATATAAAAATACAATACAATATAAATACAAATAAAATATAAAATACAATACAACATAAACAACAATATAAATACAAAAGAAAATAATACATATAAAAATATAAAAATACAATTAAAATATAAAATACAATACAATATAAAAAAAATATAACATAAATGAATATAAAAATATAAAAATACAATTAAAATAGAAAAGAAAATACAATACAATATAAACAACAATATAAATGTAAAAGAAAATAAAATAATAAAATAAAAGAAAATACAATTAAATAATAAATATAATATAAAAACAGAAAAAATATAAAATTGAATACAAATAGAATACAAAAATATAAAATAAATATTAAGAATATAAAAATTCAATATAAAAATACATTATAAAAAGAAAAATATAATAATAATAATAATAATGATAATTTAATTTATTGCCCACTTTTGTATTACAATTTAACGATCCCATTTCATTTCTATGATTTTACCAATGTAAGTCCTACCCTTCTAATGTATCCTGCTGTGTCTTAACAATTTTTTTCTATTTTTACAAGTGTTTCCCAATCTGTTTCATATTGCATAGTCTTCGTTTATCACTTTCCTGTTCATCCCATCATTTCCTTCTCCCTATTATATCCTGTAGAAAGGCCAAGTTTGTCCCTGCTCCTCTAATTACCTCTTTCCAATTCCTGCCACTCTCTCCACTTACTTCACATGCTTTAATCATGTATTTCACTGTTTCTTCCTCTTTCTTACAAAGCCTACATGTTCTTTCTTCTTTCGATAGCCAATATTTGTATGCTCTTGTTTCACTACCCTGTATGAATTTTCCTATCCTTTCTAATTCTCCTCTCCTTTTTTCTTTTCTCCCATAAGTATTTCGGCTTATCTCCTGGTTTCCTTGCCACCTCTCTTAATTCTCTTAGGAGCATTGACTCTTTTATTTTCATCTCTCTTTCTTGTTCTTGGACGTCTTTACTTATCTGCTCTATTTTGGTTCTCACTTCTCCCCAATAAAAATATAAAAATACAATAAAAATATAAAATAAAACACAATACAATATAAAAATCAATATAAATATGAAAGAAAATAAAATAGAAGTAAGTAATAAATATAATATAATATAAAAAGAATATAATATAAAATAAGAAAAAATATAAAAAAATCAATATAAAAATACAATATAATAAAAATAAAATGTAATAATAATAATAATAATTTCATTTATTATCCACTATTGGCTTACAAATTAACAATCATATACTCTTTCCATTTCATTCCCGTGATTGTGTCAATACAAAATTGGCTCGACGATATCAATCGGATCATGTATCAAACATCTTTCATACCACATTGATCGTGCACCGAACGTGCATCGAACGTGCACCGAACGTGAATCAAACGGCTTGGAACGTGAATTGAACGACTTGCGTTCGATACCCGTTCGATGCCGTTCGATTCACGTTCGATGCCGTTCGATTCACGTTCGGTGCACGATCAATGTGGTATGAAAGACGTTGGATACGCTATCGGAACGTGTATCCAACGTGAATCGCACCACTCGGAACGTGCATCGAACGTGAATCGAACGCGAATCGAACGTGCATCGAACGCAAGTCGTTCAATTCACGTTCCAAGCCGTTCGATTCACGTTCGATTCACGTTCGATGCACGTTCCGAGTGGTGCGATTCACGTTGGATACACGTTCCGATAGTGTATCCAACGTCTTTCATACCACATTGATCGTGCACCGAACGTGAATCGAACGGCTTGGAACGTGAATCGAACGTGCATCCAACGTGCATTTCCCCCCTCCCCGACTCCCAACCGGCGCGGGCGGTGGGGAAAGTGAGGGCGCGCGGGGGAGCGGGGTGGGGGGGGGGGGAATGGCCTTCAAACTCAAATTTGCGTTAGAACCCGCCTACCTTTACTACTCACATAATCCGATAATTCGCTGTACGTGGAATAGTGGTTGATCCTGCGCATCTTCACGTATCGTTGAAACTCCGCGTTGTAGAATTCCTTTCCCATGTCGGTTTGTAAATTTCGCGGACATCTATCGCTTTGCCGCAATACATTGGTGAACGCCGCGGTCACGTCGCGTCCACTTTTCGTTTTCACGGGTACGGCCCATGCATACTTGCTGAACGCGTCGATGATTGTTAGTATGTAGTGATATCCCCGATTTTGCTTCGCGTACGGACGCATCTCCACCAAATCAGCCTGCCATAAATCATCGTAGCCGCGAATCACGACGCCCCGCCGTGGGAAATTTCGTCTGGCGGGAGCATGTAATTCATTCACTAGTTGTATTCGCTCCTTGCTCATGTTTCGCGGGTGGGTCGGGGATGGTCGCGATGTTCCAAAGACGTCGTAGACCCTCGTTAGCTTTTCGCGGTTCCTTTCGTTTGTATAGATCCGTGGTTGTTATCGCAGTCGGTGACGTCGTCGTGAATGCTTCGATTATGTTTTTCAAGTGATCGAAGCGTCGTTCCATCGCGGTATTTAAATCATCCTCTAGCTGGGACAATTGCGCGTTAACGATATCCGACATCGTTCGTTGTACTCGCGTCTCGAGTTCAGATCTGTGATGCGCGCAGTCCAGTCGCGCGCTCGCGATAGCCGTTTCAATTTTTTGGGTAAAGCGTTCATCCACCGAGGATAATAATCTAGTCATTGTCATTCTCGCTTCGTCGCTGTTGTTGCTATTGTTGTTGTTATTGTGTAACGAGGTACCAAACTTGTTCACCGACATAACGATGCGTATGCGCGAACACTACTGACGCGACGATTACCGGTTCGTTCAATTTAAGATATATATCTAGCCTCGCGAAGTTCCTCCTCGAGGGATGCGATTTCGTTATCGTGGCCCGTATGACCTGCCGCGCGCGATGCAATGAGTAATCTACGTCTATCGATTAATTTGTTCGGATCGTCCCAGTACACGTAATCGATCGCGTTATCGGTTACCGTCATCGATTCGTCGATGGGTAATCCTCGACCTCGTCGCGTGCCCGCGCCGCCCGCGCTCCCCCTAACACGTCTGACGCCCGATGTCCGCACCCCGCCGATCATCGACGATATGATTTTCTTATACTTATACCCCCTGTTACCCAGCGTGCGCTTGCTTGGCGAATGGTTTTGCTTATGCGCACTCGTCGACAACAAGATACGTCGGTACGAGCGAAAATCAGCCTCCGTGCACGCCTGCTCGTCGGGCTCTCGCATAAACATCAATTCGTACAAACCCCGAGTCCCCGGGTATCGCGTTCCGTTCACGCGAATGTCATCACCGTCCGCGTCGATGGTTAGCACAGAATCGCCGATCATTAGATCCTCGTGGGGTCCCAAGTATACGCCGTACACGTCGTCGATTAGTCTCTTGGTATCGGTGAATAACAGTCTCAGATATTCTCGCGACAAGGGACCTTTCGCGTTCCGTACATACACTTCGATATCGTTGACGTGGTTGTGCAGCGAACCCAAATCATGAACCCTTGTTGACGACTCTTCATCCTGAATTTTTTCATTGTCTTCGTCATTGACATCATCAACAACATCGTCAACAATATCATCAACATTATTATGTTGAAGACAAAGTGAGGAGGGGGTCGCTGACGGTACAAGCTAGGCGACACTTGGTGTATAGTTCAGTTGCGGGCTGATACAACAGTACTGAGTGGGCCATCTCTGAGGCAATTCGATAATTACCGTAACCCACTCGTCCGCGAATGACGTCACACTGATTCACGTGACTTCCCGGAATCCTCGTCAGGATTCCGGGAGACGAGATTCCTTCTTCTCGCTCCAAGTGCCGAACCAACCGCATGTGTCGCGATCGCGCGTAGTGATCGATATTTGAGTGAGTCCTAAGCATTCGAATTACCAGATCGCTGGTGCCGTACAACTGTGAATCGTAAATAGTTAAAGCGGAATAATTCGGTTATTCAAATCGGTAGTACTTAATTAATTGTATATAGAGTGAAGTGTTTTTATTAAATGGTACACGTGTCGATGTTCGTATCCTTAAACGAATCGATTGTTTGATTCCGTACATTCTACTTAAATTTACTACGTTACAATTATCTTCATCGTTAACATCGTTATCGGTGTTACGGTCGTTGTCATTGATGTTGTCGGTGTCGTTGTCGTTGTCATCGTCGTCATAGTCGCTAGAATCTGGAAGATTATTCGGATGTTCCTTGATTGTCAACGGAGTAACGGGTCGAAGTCTCTTGGATGATTGCTGCTGATCGTATTCGTGTTTCCTTTTCACTGATCGCGATCGAGGTGTTGGGCGTATTTTCAACGCGGTAGAGTTCTCGATCAATCGTTTCAGCGGCTTGACGATGGGACGCGTGCTCGCTTCCACAGCCGCTTCCGTAGCCATTTTACCAATTTTCAAGGCCATGCTCTTTTTACGTATAACGTCGCTGACTTTGGCGATTTCCACCTTTGCGTCCACGTCTTGACGTTTCGCACCTTTTCGATGTTTCGATCCTTTTTAATGTTTCGTGCCTTTTTGTCGATGACGTCGGCGATGTTTTTCGGAATGCTTCGCGTCGACGTTGCTCGAGGTTGTCTCTGGCGATTCGTTAGACATTTCGTGTTGCTCGATGAACGATTCGCGGTTTACTAATGTCAACGAGCTACGACGAACTCGTTAAATCCTCTTCGATATCGACCTTCGTACATGGAACTATCCTTATCGATCACCACGAAATCGTATCGTCGACGCCAACATCTCGCACACAAGTCGTTGAACGACTCGAACGTCATGTCTGTGTTCACGTGATCGTTATACACGCGACGCAAGTTCGTACCGTCTTGTTTGAACAGCATGAGAAAATTCGCGTTGTCCCTGATCAAATGTTTAGGTATTCTAGCGTACGACTGACACAAATAAAAGCAATCCACGTTCGAGTGACGGCCCATGGAGAAGTATTCGCGTATCGCGTTCTGTTCGTCGCAAGCCACGTCATCGAATACGAAGATTGAATCGGGCCGAGCATCTCTAGGTGGAACGATTTCAGCGTTGTCCGAGTATGGAAAGTATTCGATTCCGTCGACGAGCGACAACACCTGTTCGAGATATCGATACTTTGGCTGATGCAACGATTTCGAGTACACGTACACGTTCTCGAAACGCAAACCGTTCGGACTCTCTAGCATACTTAGAAGCACGTTAGTTTTTCCACATCCGGACGGTCCGCAAATTACACCTCGCACGCTGTTCGGCAGCAACGGGCCGTGTCTGTTCGATCGACTCGAATGCCTATCATCCTCGAGCATTCTGTTCGCGGTCACGCGAATGACGTCCGACTGTTTCACGAATCGCATATTCGCGCGCACGTCTATGACAATGGACCACTATTTATATTCGTGGCACGCGTCGCGCAGGTCACTACCACAGTGATCGGTGGAGCGTGCGTATGCGTTTATTATTGTAGTAGCTATCGCGACTATTCTAACGTATATGGGTGCATCAGCGATTGTGACGTCTCACGGGCTAGACAACAATCAAAAGAGTAAGAAAAAGAATAAGAATAAGAAGAATCTGAAAAAGAATAGGAAGACTGGATCTGGTTTGGTTAACGATATTATAAACCGTCTGCCGTTCGAACTACACGTTCCGGGCTATCAGTTCTGCGGACCGGGAACGCGATTACTCAAGCGATTGGCTCGTGGCGACGAAGGTGTAAATCCCCTAGACGCAGCGTGCCGCGATCACGATATCGCGTACTCTCGTCGAAAGGATTTAGAGGGGAGACACGAGGCAGATCGTGCGTTAGCCGAACGAGCGCGAGAACGGGTGTTCGCAAACGACGCGACATTCGGCGAAAGAGCTGCAGCCACTGGTGTGTGGGCAACGATGAAGGCTAAGACTAAACTCGGCATGGGTATGAGAAGGACGAAACGGAAAAATTCGCAACGGCGACGACAACGTCGTAATCTACGAGTGGCGAAACGTGGTGGCTTTCTTCCATTTCTTCCGTTAGTGTTACCCGCCTTATCGGCTATCGGAGCATTGGCCGGTGGAGCGGCTGGTATAACCAAAGCGGTCAACGATTCGAGGGCCTCTCGAAAACAGCTGGAAGAGACGTTGCGTCATCATCGGGCGATGGAGGGGCGAGGGATGCATCTGACACCGTACAAGCGAGGCGCGGGCTTGAACCCGAGACAGCGGCGCCAACGACGAGTGGAAACGAAAAAAAAAAAAAAACATCGATCGCGTAGGCGCGTGGCGACGGTGGCGACGATAATTCAACAACCTATGACGAACCTGCAATTAGAGCGCGAGTGCGCAAACATCCCATTCTTTCGAGGGGTGTTTATGCGCGATACGCTTCCTACGCGCGTACAAACCAACGAATGCGGTATCGCGAATCTGGACGAGAATCGAGGCGCCGGTACGCACTGGGTCGCGTATGCGAAACGCGGACCACGAGTACAATACTTTGATAGTTTTGGGAATCTGCGACCTCCCGCGGAATTGATCTACTATTTCGGACGCGGTACAACGATCACGTATAATCACGATCGTTTTCAACATTTCGACGAGATGAATTGCGGTCACTTATGCATGCAATTTTTACAGCAAAAGTCTATGGAATTATGGTCTATGTACTAATAATTAATAATAATAATAATAACGGTGTGTACTAAGATTATATTACAATGTATTCATGCGCAATGACGATCCATATCTTCTGTAATAAAGACACACGATATCGATAAATTGCCGAGAATTCTTACGCGTGCGTCACTTACCCTCCCACAGTCTCGCGAGTGTAATCTATGATATGTCGTTCACGCTTACGTTAACGGGACGGAGCAGCGTGCTCACGGTAAACTATTTTCCACCTATAGATTTGAGCGATGGTCAATACGAATTAGGACTCGCGGACTTGGAGACATTTCACACGATACCGAACATCGACTCGAGCAACGATAAATTCTATTTCATCGTGAACTATAACAGCGAAAACAGCACCCGCGCTGACGCTACTCATGATTATATAACGATACCTCACGGCTCCTATGAATTAGACGCCATCGCCGAGTACTTGAAACAGCAATTACTTGATCGATATCCTCGAAAACGCGGTAACAGTGAGAACGACGATGACGACAAGTACCTTCTAATGCTACGAGCTAACAACAACACCATGAAAAGTGAGCTGCACTGTTCGTTCTATGTGGACTTTACGAAACCGAACAATGTGGGCTCGTTGCTAGGATTTTCCCCGAATCGCGTCTTATTACCGAGAATCTGGCACGAGTCAGACGTACCGGTGAATATTATAAACGTTAACGTGATCAGAGTAACGTGCAACGTCACTATCGGCGCGTACAGCAACGATAAACCAGTACACACGATCCACGAATTTTCACCTCGCGTGCCGCCGGGATATAAGATATCGGAAACTCCGCGACACGTCATTTACCTGCCGATCGTTGCGCGAGCAATACAAGATCTAACGTTGTGCGTCGTCGATCAACACGATCGTCCTATAGATTTTCGTGGAGAAGAAATAACGATTCGTTTGCACGTTCAACGACGTCAGCGCGATAGATAGCGTGTGCGGTCACGTGTATGCGTGTGTAGTATGTTAGTGTTAGATCATACGTTCGACTCATCAATCGCCGTTGCTACTCCTGACGTCTCTGTCTCGCGTCATCTGCGCGACCCTTTATCGACCGACGAAAGTATAAGAACAATAAAGACGGGAGGTGCGATAAGAGGAGTACCGGTAAGAAGCATAAGAAAGCCGTTGACTCGTCGAAACGCACGGTTCCTACGATCGTTAGGTTACATCGTAACCTATTAGACGCGCAACCGCGATGACGAATATTTTGGACGTAACGAATACGCCAACCTTCGACAATCGTATTACGAAGATCGAGTTACACACGTATAATCCATACGCCAACACGACGTTTGACAATAGTGACGAGATAAGGATACCTATACAGCAGCAAGATCTGTACACGCTTCCATGCGAAAGTTTTCTATACATCGAAGGTCGCGGCACGTTGACAGCGCAGGACGCGAAAGGTCCGGCAACGTCCGCGACCGCTGTTCTCGATAATAATTGCGTCGCGTTCATGTTTGATGAGATTCGATATGAATTGAACGGTTTTGAGGTCGATCGTTGCAGAAATCCGGGAATCACCACCACGTTGAAAAATTTCGTTTCGTTGTCACCCGAGAGAAGCAGAGTGCTCGCGAATGCTGGTTGGAATTATGAAATCGATTACAAAAACGACACTTTTCATTCGGGATCTTTCAATTTCTGCGTACCCCTGAACATGTTATTAGGATTTTGCGAGGATTACAAACGCATCGTGATGAACATGCGACATGAACTGATTCTTATACGCGCACGAGACGATTCGAACGCGATGCACTGCCCCTCCGCCACTGCGATTCCAAAACTTGAGATACGCAAGGTACAGTGGCGTATGCCTCACGTTGTTTTGGATGAAGTGAATAAACTATCGATGCTGCGTATCTTGGAAAGCGGTCGACCGATCGCGATGAGTTTCCGATCGTGGAGCCTGCACGAGTATCCGTTACTGCAAACGACGACGAAACATACGTGGACCGTGAAAACTACTTCGCAAATTGAGAAGCCTCGATACGTGTTTTTCGGTATGCAAACCAAGCGAAAGAATGATGCCGAAACCCCTGCGTGGATGTTCGACCGGAATGATCTCACGAACGTTCGACTCTACCTAAATTCCGAGATGTATCCGTACGATGATATGCAAATAGATTTTAATAAGTATAAATTCGCGGTCCTGTACGATATGTATACGAAATTTGCCCGATCGTACTACGGTCACGGGGAACCGTTACTGAGCGCGAACGAATTCTATAAATACGCGCCTATCGTGGTCATAGATTGTTCTAGGCAAAACGAGTCGTTGAAGAGTGGTACGGTGGACGTGCGAATAGATTTCGAATGCAAAGAAAATGTCCCTGCTAATACTTCAGCCTTCTGTTTATTCATACATGATTGTATAGTCGAATACAGCCCTTTATCCAACATGGTACGCAAACTAATATAGTGCGCGTGCGTGAACTATTACTACTACTACTACTAATAATACTACTACTACTGCGGATACTGCTGCTGTTTTAAAAACGCCGATGTCGAAGAGTTCAGTTACTGTTCTGACACCGTTGCAGACGGTACTACCTAAACGAATAATGTTCGCCATTGTCGATCTGCAAGGCTTCGATATCGAACGCGAGTTCGTCGCCAAAGAGATTGCGATTCGTGTAAACAGCATCAGGGATGAAACAACTACGATCAGCCATTGGATCTTCGAACCGCCATACTTCTGGGAACATCTGAATTCGCGGGAACACCGTCAAGCGTCCTGGCTCGCGAACCATCATCACGGGATTCCATGGTCTGACGGTCACGTTCCATACTCCAAACTACCAGGACTCCTAACCAGCGCACTCGCAAACACTGACTTTGTCCTCGTAAAAGGTGCGGAAAAGAAAACGTGGCTGCTGAAACTACTTCCTGACATATTCGTTATGGATATATGTGATTTATATAAACTGCCGACGCAAAAGATCAACAACACTAACAGCAACAACAGCAACAGCAACAGCAACAACATCAACGCGCGAACTGTCGAAGATGACGGAGGCTACGACGTTGACGATGATTATTGCGGGATTATTCCTAACCTAAAGTCTATGTCTACCACGGATTTCATTCGATGTTCATTTCATAAGAACGAGGGTGTTTGCGCGCTGGATAATGTCTATAAAATATGGAATTATATACGTAGCGTCGCCTAATGAAAGTACTACACACGCGTTGCATCTACTTTACGCGTCATATGCAAAGAAACGAATATCCATGTAAGAATCATTTTTTTTGTTTTCTATAGTGAACACGACGGCGGCGGCGGTGATAAGATCGGTGACAACTATGCCTGGTTCCTCTAGCCACGAATATGAATATCCCTCCCATACGAACGTTATTTTTTCTAAGTAAATACTGATTTTATAATTTAAGTACGCATGCGTGGATGTACATTAATAAAACACACTGTTTTGAATAAAAGAATATTTATTTAAAATTGTTGTATATTTATTATTAAACATATATATATACACGTACTATAGTGGTACGCGGTTCACATCACGCAGCATTGATTGTAATCCTAACGCCAACAATTCACAATCAATCAATGAATGCTTTTCAAAGTGCTCGCTTTCGGAAATTAATTTCACATAATTCGTTGGTGTCGTAGCAGTACGCAGAACGTCTACGAAGGTTGCATATTTACTGCTTACAGAGTACATGTTTTCTGTTAGCCAGGTGTACATATGTTCAATGCACTGGTTGTACGCGAATAGTTTACGCATCGTGACTTCAGTCATATATATGACAATGCGATTATCAGTAATTTTAATAAGTTGATTATCATGTATACGCGTGAAGTCTAGTCGTAAATTATCAATTACGATTTGAGTTTGGGGTGCTGTTGCGTTGCTGCGTAATCGTTGAAGGATGTCCACCTCGTTTTGTAGCATGAGCTTCCACGTAGACATTGAAAAGCTCAACTCGTTGCCTTTGTTGTCGACTATGGTGATCTCGACGTGACACGAATCAATGCCAATACGAATTCCAATAGTTAGACGTTTATAAGCTGTTGCGGTCAGTGGATAATCGCGTCCCAGGATCCGTACGACTGATGGTTTTGGTGTTTTCACCATTTTTTGCGTTGTGGATACAGAACTGTAAGAAATATGTACACGGAATTAATGCTTCGTTCGTTTGCGTTTTAGTAAGTGAATGAAGTATGTGTAAAGTGTATAGTAACGTATACATACCTCATGTTGGATTGTTGGTGATGTTGTTGGTGTTTATTTGGAAAGCCCCCATCGTTGTCGGATGCGCATGATGAATCGTTTAAGCTGCGTTTGTACATTTTGATATACACTACGAATGATTTTCATCGACGGCTAAAGAATGACGCGAACGATACTTGTTAGGACTCGAGCGTACGTGGTGTAATGATGTCCGTAGGACTGACCCACGTTATTTTATACTGATTCACGCACACGTACACGGTAATGTGAACATTACACACGACACGTAGAGCGTGCACGTAGGCGCACAAAACGCGTTCAATCCTGCTCAGATATAAACATACGGCACGGCGCGGTTCGCTCTATGATTTTTCAGAAATCATGTACCACCCCTTTCTCAGAAATCCCCATCGAATGCAACGACGTATTTATTCCATGGGTTATCGCGACGATTGATTTATAATAATTATCGCTATATGTATACATCATTGTACGTGCGCGGTATCGGTCCCACAATTCAAATATAAACACACGGCACGAAGAGCATGCACGTAGGCGCACAAAACGCGTTCAATCCTGCTCAGATATAAATACACGGCATGGCGCGGTGCAATGTTTATTCCATGGGCTATCGCGAAGATTGATTTATAATAATAATTATCGCTATATGTATACATCATTGTACGTGGGCTGTAACGGTCCCACGATTCAAATATATACACACTGCAGGAAGCGCGTGCACGTAGATGCACAAAACGCGTTCAATCCTGTCGATCCCTTATCTTTTCTCAGAAATCATTGGTACACCCTCTTTCTCAGAAATCATCATCGAAGACGCGATTTGAATTTCCACGAATCGGTCGCGGTCGCGCCCGCGCACCGATCCCCGCACGCGTACGGAGATTGCGCGGCGGCGACGCGCGCCCAAAGTACCTTAAACATCCAACAGGTGGCGTCGATACGAAATGTCTGGAAAACTTGGAAAATTTACCAAGGCGGGCCCAAATACCGACGCGGACCCAAAGTACCTTAAACATCCAGTAGATGGCGCCAATACGAAAAGCTTGCGACGCCATTTTGAAATTTTGAAAATTCATCCCCTCTCCTGTGACGTCAGCCCCCTCGCCCACGAACTCGACATGCGCGCGCGACGCCATTTTGAAATTTTGAAAATTCATCCCCTCCCCTGTGACGTCACCCCTCGCCCACGAACTCGAACTGTGCGCGCGAAGCCATTTTGAAATTTTTGAAAATCCCCCTCCCCTGTGACGTCATCCCCCTCGCCAACAAACTCGACCTGCGCGCGCGACGCCATTTTGAAAATTTTGAAATCCCGCCCCCCTTGTGACGTCATCCCCCTCGTCCACGAACTGCGTACCCCCCCTCCCCGCCTCCCCCTCACCCATCTCACGGAAGACCGCGGCGGTACCCCCTCCCCACCTCCCCCTCGCCCATCGCGCGGTACCCCCCGCCCCGCCTCACCCCTCGCCCCCATTTGGTCCAGAATCGGCATAGCTTAACTACTGGTGTCACATTTATGGCCTATGCACCGCTCGGCCTCTTAAGGGCTTGACAACCACCGAAGACCGTGGTTGTTCCCAGTTCAGTTCTTCTCCAGACGCAGTAGACGAAACACGCGATCCATACGAACAGGCTTATAATATTTCTTATATTCACCACTACTATTATTCTTCATTGTATTAATAAAGTGATACTATCGTATTTGCTCTGTTCAGTTACTGCCCACTCTGCTAGGTTTCCCAACAATTATAACATAAATATTTTGTGCTTGAACATTGTTAGTATTTTATTACATACATAATATCTATTTCATGTTGGCACGCATATATATTGAGGACACTATATATGTTATACATGTCTTTGTAGGCCGTGTTACGTAAGTGGCGCAGTCTAGGTTTAAATCATGCTCCCCGCGATGTGTTAACGATGACGATGAGTTTGCCATTGGCCCCGGCAGATCGTTTTCATGATGGTCTGGTCATAATAAGTGACCTGGCCGACAGCATAGCGGAGGCATATCCTGCCGTTTTATCATTTATTGTCTATGTACGACGAACCTGGGTGTCGCGAGCTCCTTTAGTCAGCGTATATACAAGCCCCCTTCGCACGAACAACTTTGTCGAGGCATTCCATGGTATTGCATGGAAAAAATTAGGCGGCACGCATCCGAACATATGGATTTTTTTATGTAAGTATTATTAATTAACGATTAACCAGATTGAATGTGTCGTCATATTTGTGGATAAGCTCGAATTTTTATTCTTTATAACCGTAGATAAGCTGCGTGACTTAATAAAGGATGAGGAAATAAACTTTTCCCGACTGCAACATGGGATCGTCAGTCGAGAGGGTCGGAGGAGTCAATTTGTCGGCCGAGATAAGGCGATTTTGAAGGCGCAAACTGCCTTAACTACCGGAAGGTGACTGAAATCTTTGTTATAAGACCACGTATTGCTACTTCCAGTCCTATGTTCCAGTATTATCTTTAAATATAAATCCATCCTACTATTATCTTCTCTATTAAATATAAACGAAGTGTGATTTTTCTTTTTAAATTTATAGATTATCACTGCACGATTTCTTGCGAAGCTTCAACCGCTTCCAAGACAATTATACATTCCAAGAATTGGCCAGAAATGCCGAAGGTGAAACATTCTTTAGTAATACAAGTATCAGTTAATATTACGAAATTTATGTACGTGTGATTTCAACATTCATATATGTTTCAGTCGACGATAATGAGTTTGATCCTCCAACGGCCGACGTCGAAGATCGGTCCCCAGTTAATCAGTCAGGTACGATATGTATATTACAGTATCATTAATTACAGCTAGTAATATATAACATATTAAACGCTGTCGATTTTTACTTACAATGTACATTTTCTATACGTAAATATTATACAGTTGCTTATTTTTTTTAAATATAATTCAAATCCGTTGACCATACGTTAAATATTTTACATACATATGCATTTAAACGAATAAGTGATATGTATGCACGGTGTCTCAGAAGTGATGGTACAACCGAAACGGGAGTAATTCTACATAAAACGATAAATCGATAATACCAAATAATTTTTTTTTTAAATCACGCTTCGTTTCTCAGAGAATTGACTTTGAATTTCGACTCGGTTCGCGGTACTAGCAGAGTACGCGGGGATACAAAGAACACTCGTTGTCTGAACCTTGTCTCCATCTACTACTAGTCCGACGCATTCCCCTTAAGGCCGCCACAGACGGTCCGTCCGAACTGACGGTTTGGCCGGCGCAGGCCGAACTGTGCAGGCCGGCCGGAGCGTGTGGATGCACTCGGCCGTCAGGCCGGCCTGCACAGGTAGTGATGGGATCTGAAGCGCTTCGAAGCGCTTCGAATCTATATATATATGACAAAAACTTCGGAGCGCTTCGAACATGATTCGAAGCTCTTGAAAAGCCTTGGTCGGCTTCGAAGTCTGAACGGATTCGAAGTCTGTTCGGCTTCGAAGTCTCGAAACTCTTGGTTCGAACCTTGGTAGGTACCCCGTGGCGAAAACAACACTCGTCACTGCCTCACAAAATTTTATGGCCTTCGACCCTCCAAGGGGTTTGAATACCATTAAAAAGTGAGAAATGTCTAGGATTTCCGAGTTTCTCATCAGATCTTTGCGAAAACGACGCCAATCGATTTCTTATGTTTCGCCGATGAAACTAACACCAAGAACGACGTCATTCGGACCATAATGAAGTAAATTCCATGAAAAATCGAATTATATCATTTGAAGTTGCCTTCGTTAAAAATAGTCCGATTTACATGAAATTTGATATGATTTTCATTGGAAAAACATAAGGATTCCATCGATGTCACTCCCACATCCATACGATAAAGAATAAAGAATTATGTTATTTCTGAAACAGGTATGAATCCTCCGGCCGACCGCAGGCTGTGGTCCGCAGCGGTTCCAGGTCGGCGCCCCGCTGTCGAGAGTGATAATGTGAAATATTCATTTTAGCGTAAGAAAAGAAATTTTTTATTCTTTATCGTATCGATATGGAAGTGACACCAATGAATTCCTTATGTTTTTCTAATGAACGTCATGCCAAATCTCATGCAAATCGGATTACTTTTGCACAAGCAATTTGGGTTGCTTATGCTGTCCAGACCACCACCGCTGGCTCGCGGGACAATACAGTCCCAGTCAATACAGTATGTGAAAAATAATGTATGAATATTGTTTTCTTCATTTGTGCATTCATGAAGAAACGGGCTTCGTCGAAAGTTAAGAGATGTTATTGCGCGTGTTTCTTTCCTCACCAGTTTATTATAGAATATTACTGTTAATAAAGAGAATTGTGTTTATTATATACTGGCTTTAAGTCGAACTTAACCTCGAGTTCATACCTCTTCCAGAAATAAAAT
The DNA here is from genome assembly GCA_929113495.1 of Andrena minutula. Taxonomy (NCBI): domain Eukaryota; kingdom Metazoa; phylum Arthropoda; class Insecta; order Hymenoptera; family Andrenidae; genus Andrena; species Andrena minutula. The sequence goes on along the minus strand of OV815995.1, from coordinate 31,229,001 downwards.
AATTCTTTATTCTTTATCGTATGGATATGGGAGTGACATCGATGGAATCCTTATGTTTTTCCAATGAAAATCATATCAAATTTCATGTAAATCGGACTATTTTTAACGAAGGCAACTTCAAATGATATAATTCGATTTTTCATGGAATTTACTTCATTATGGTCCGAATGACGTCGTTCTTGGTGTTAGTTTCATCGGCGAAACATAAGGAATCGATTGGCGTCGTTTTCGCACAGATCTGACGAGAAATTCGAAAATCTTAGACATTTCTCACTTGTTAATGGTATTCAAACCCCTTGGAGGGTCGAAAGCCATAAAATTTGGTAAGGCATTAGACAGTGTTGCCTTCGCCACGGGGTGCCAGGCGGTTTTCTGTAAATATGGGTCCCAAACGTACCGAGGTTTCGAACCTAAAGATTCGAGACTTCGAAGCCCACCAAGACTTCGAAGCCGAGCAAGACTTTTCCAGACTTTTAAGCTTCGAATCATGTTCGAAGCGCTTCGAAGTAGTCGCCTGACATTCAAGACCGATTCGAAGCGCCGGGAACCGCTTCGGAGTCCCATCACTACTCTAGGGTGATGTGGAAATCTATTTTATTCAAGTGTAATACACAAGTATTTTGAATAAAATATTTATTCGTATTAAAATATTTATTTGTATAAAAATATATCTGCTTAATATTATAGAATACATTTTGTTCTTTGTGCAAATAGCCAGTGTGATAATTGGCGCAACTGTTGTATATCATTACTTTTGTAAAGTTAAATATAGCACATTAATAAATTTATATTAATTTACGACAATGTTTTTAAATGGGATTATATACTTGGCGCTCTTTTTTGTACCTTTTTTTTAAAAAAGGTAATTTTGTGCAGATTTCACACATTTTGTAGCAGTGTTTATTGATATCAATCACTTTATGACAGGCCTGGGATTTAAGTGAACGCGGCGGCCGATTTTTAAAGGCAACGCCTCTTTTTCCCCGCCTCAGGCCCGTACCATATGAACCGCGCGTAGCTCGGTTGATATGAGCTACGCGCGGTTCATATGGTACGGGCCTGAGGCGCTCGAAGCTCCTAGGCCGCCGGCGGGGGCCAAGACGTGTGGTGGGGGAAAAGAGGCGTTGCCTCTGAAAATCGGCCGCCGCGTTCACTTAAATCCCAGGCCTGCTTTACGACATTGTTTTTAAATGGGATTTTTTTTTATGGGATTATATACTTGGCGCTCTTTTTTGTACCTTTTTTCTAAAAAGGTAATTTTGTGGGGATTTCACACATTTTATACTGTTTATTATGACTGGATAATTTTTTCACCCCCTCGGGTGAATTATTAATATTAAGTGAAATATTATATTGCCATCCAAACTACGCACGCCTGTAAAGCTACCAGACAATTGGATTGGTGGAATTGGTTTAAATTTGAGTTTTCAGATATGAAGCAAACATACAGGAAGCAAACAGAGGATTGAAGCTGAATAAAATCGTTTAATTAATATAATACTATGTCACAATAAATTTTTTTCTCTAACGTAGATTATCTGTAAATATATAAAATCCACATTTTAGTTACAACTTAACGTAGAACATATAGAAATAGAGTGGCCCTTTGTTATAGTAAATGTTAGAGTCTACAAAATGTGCCCGAAAGAAGTGAGAGCGCAGAATGTCTTGTTGGAGGAAATGTAAATACTAAGGGTAATTTATCGAAAATGAACAAAGAGATTCAGTATTTTTAACACACAATTTATTGGTGCTGGAATAAAATTAAATTAGTATGTTTATTGGTGAATTGAAATATTGTTCATGGGAAACTAATCAAATTAATGAATAGCGTAGGAACTACTGCGGATTTTAATAAAATATTATATTCATAATACTTCAGAGATTTCAAATATTATGTGAAAATATGTTTCACAAAAGTTTGGAAAGTATCGAGGGAGATGCATATTCAGCGCACTTTCTTCACTAATGCGACGTACTCGACATTGCAAGCAGTACGCCATAATTTTCTTAACCCTTAACTGGTATACTGTTTTTTTCAAACGTAACTGGTATACTGGGGTCGTGGCAGACCCCAAATAAAAAAGGGCACAGAAACTTGTAAAGTCGACACTAGAAGAACCTCTATGAATATTTTGTTCTTAAGTAATATATAAAATAATAGAAACGTAGAAATTTAAAGTATTACTACAAAGTTAATTATAAATTCAGTTTACAAACTTAGACAACCAAAAGTTTCACAGCGAACTCTGCGTGCCGGGGGTAATGAGTGACCCCAGGATACCAGTTACGGGTTAAATATCAATGCTACGCTAATTTGAAAAATTTTGTCGATTTACCTTATTTGACAAATTTCAAGAAACTTGTGCGAAACAACCTCCAAACCTGTGTATCCCCTTCATTTCTGTCCAAGCCAGTGCACCCCCTTCATTTCTGTCCAAGCCTGTGCGTCCCTTACATTTTTATCCAAGTCCTCTGCGTCTTCTTCATTCCTAAATATAATATATATAAGCTTTACATAAAATCTCTAAATTGCTGGTATAAAAATATCTAGCAATTTAAATTCAATGCAATTTGTTACAATATATATTATTTTGTGCGAAAGAAGATGCTTCTCTGTCGAAGCTTCTCCGGCAACTTCCAAGTCTGCGACTCTACATACTAAATCGATTTAAAAAATTTTGGCGACTTACCTTGTTAATTAAGACAATAATTCAGTCTCCTATTTGGTGTAAAAACTCGTGACATCTCAAAATTTCGTACAACTTACTCCATTTGATATTTAGCACTTGGTTGGTTATAGTATAACTCCATTTGACATTTAGCACTTGGTTGGTTATAGTATATCTCTGTCTAGCTGTCACAACACAAAATATTTGGTTAGGTACACGATTGGCCGAACCCACATCCAATGAACGACGTGCCTGAGAGACATTTCCTCACCCCCTCTTGCCAAGAAGTGTAGGACGATGACGATGAAGATTTCATTTTACGAACATGAAAATCGGTAAATTGCCACTTTACAACGAAATATCTCAGCTCATAATACACGTAGGAACAAAACGAAGACACTTTTCTTATGTAAATCATACCCAGGCTATCCATTAAGACCATTCAAAATCGAATCGGATCAGCCGTTATTGAGATTCGGAAATCTCAGGGTTCAGAATAGCGAGTCGTGGCGTAATAGAGACACGGCAGTGCTCGCGCTGCGCATATATATACTTGGCGCGAGACACTACCGTGTCTCTTGATACGTGTCTAAAATTCCATCAAAATCAGTTAACGTTGCTCTGAGCTACAATCCTTCAAATATCGCAGAATAAGGTCGAAAATCGCTGATTTCGGGAATTTCCGCGATTCTCGACCTTATTCTGCGATCTTTAAAAGTTTGTAGCTCAGACCAACGTTAACCGATTTTGATGAAATTTTAGACACGTATACAACTTACTTCAATCTACAAACAGGTTTTTTGAATTTTCATTACAGTCTCGCAAAAAACGTTAAAAAACAACCTTTTACTATTTTTGTTGCTTTTCCGACCAGTTGCATTTTGTTTTCAAAACGACGAAACACGTCACTCAGCAAACTAATCCTTCTGGCTTCTCAAAGAAAACTCATGTCGTTTGGACCAATCTAAAAAAGTTATGCGATTTTGAAAATTGTAAACTTTCTTTCGTCCGCCACAGCAGCAACAATATTAATATTAAACTGCTGCTTCAAAGCAAAAATGTACGCGCGCCGAATTTTAAATATACTGTAGGCTTTACATACCGCGCCATCTTGCTTCTACTGTACGAAATCTTATCGTGTAGCAAAGTGAATATACGCCAAATTATAACTACAATTAATTAAAATATTTTATGTGTTCCAAATTGTATGTGTCCTAAATCGCATGTGTCCTAAATTGTATGTGTCCTAAATCGTATGTGTCCTAAATCGCTTGTGTCCTACATTGTATGTGCACTATAAATCGCATGTGTTCCAAATTTTATCTGCATTATCTTCTGTGTACTATCTTGTGTTCGAAATCTTGCTGTGCGCTATCCTGATGTGCACTAAAAGAAATGTGCGTTAAACTGCATGTGTCCTAAATCCCATGTGTCCTAAATTGTATGTGCACTATAAATCGCATGTGTTCTGAATCGCATGTGTCCTAAATTGTATGTGTCCTAAATTATATGTGCACTATAAATCGCATGTGTTCTGAATCGCATGTGTCCTAAATTGTATGTGTCCAAAATCGCATGTGTCCTAAATTGTATGTGTCCAAAATCGCATGTGTCCTAAATTGTATGTGCACTATAAATCGCATGTGTTCTAAATTGTATGTGCACTATTTTCTGTGTACTCTCTTGTGTGTAAAATCTTGCTGTGCGTTAAACTGCATGTGTCCGAAATTGCATGTGTCTTAAATCGCATGTGTCATAAATTGAATGTGTCCTAAATCGCATGTGTCCTAAATGGTATGTGTCCTAAATCGCATGTGTCCTAAATTGTATGTGCACTGTAAATTTCGTGTGCTCTAAGTTGCATGTGCACTGTTTGCTGTGCACTATTCTGATGTGTCCTACATTGCATGTGTGGTTTTGTACTGTGTCATTTTGATATGGAGCCGTGCGTTACTACAGTTTCGTTCTTGTTACAGAATAGGTTGATACATAGTGTAGTTGGTATACATATCTTTATACATTCGAATATTCCTGTTTTATTAAGTATGTATATAATCATTATGGCTAGTGCCATATATCCTAGTACCTGAATCGTTGTTAGTCCCCAATATTTCATATCCCTAATCCTATGTTTCATATTTAAGCTTCCAATTTCACTATCTATTTTATCAATAGTGGTCTTATAACTTTGTAATGGGCTCAAGATTTTAGGTGTTTTTTCTATTTTCTCAATTAAGTGAATATAACTACCCTGATAACCATCTGACGCCAATCTGACATCAGATTGGTAGCAGAGTCTGGCATGAGAGCGCAGAATCTGACGTCAGATCCGTAGTCGTCTGTGTCCGCATTTGGCTGCGTTCTGAGGTACAGAATCTGATGTCAGATTCTGATGTCAGATCGGCAGCAGATGGACAGCAGATTCTGCCGTCTGCTAGGCACAGCCAACAGCGCCATCTGTGGGCCAGAATTTTCAAACAATTCCCTACCCGTGACGTCACATGCCCGTCCCTACCCTTACATAACCATCAAGCGGATTCTACAGTATATTAAATAATTCATTCTAGTTATTTAAAAAAGTATTTATTTGTTAATAATATACAGGATCGGAGATTACAATTGTTACAAAATAAGTTGCACATATAAATAGGAAGAGCGACTTTCCACATTTAAATTTACAAATCCACGTCCCGTAACCACTGGTACCTAGTAGGGGCGATATCAGAAAATTTCATTCCATATTTTGGACTTCTTTTTTGTGGAAAAGCATCATATTTCCTGTTGTGTTAGCGCTGAAAACAAACACAAAATTAGTATAAAATTAAACGTAACGTATGAATAAACAGGATTCATGCGATGCTTACATCAGCTCCATCTCCGCACAGTACACATTCTAGGCGATCATGCATGCTCCTGCGAACATTAACATTTATAAGAAAACATGTGTTAAATTATTATCTACTAAACAAGTCGCTAAACATTCGCACTTCGTGCATAACCATACTTTTCTATCTTGCAGATGATGTGAATATCGATTTCCGCGACGTAGATAATTGGAAATTATTCAATTTCATGATTACCGTTTCCTTCTGGATAAGTCGAGATGATTTGTCTGGATATTGATGCATAGAATCGCGTGGAATATTATTTGATTTTGCTGTCACTGATTGCCACTACCAGTGACTGCCATCTCAGACGTCGAAAAGGAACGCAAACTGGTCGTAGAGTCTTGACCAATCACGAGTTTCGGCACTATGGCGCAGCCAATCCGAGCGTAGCCCATTATACCACATTTAGTTATCCTCTACCGTGGTACATCTACCTACTTACATACCCTTTGTTCAAACTGGTATCCGTTCTGCTTGAAGACGTACGTTCGAAGAATATTCCAAGTAATTTCAAACATCAATATCCAGACAAATCATCTCGAATTATCCAGAAGGCAAAGGTAATCATGAAATTGAATAATTTCCAATTATCTACGTCGCGGAAATCGACATTCACATCATCTGCAAGACAGAAAAGTATGGTTATGCGCGAAGTGCGAATGTTTAGCGACTTGTTTAGTAGATAATAATTTAACACATGTTTTCTTTTAAATGTTAATGTTCGCAGGAGCATGCATGATCGCCTAGGATGTGTACTGTGCGGAGATGGAGCTGATGTAAGTATCGCATGTATCCTGTTTATTCATACGTTACGTTTAATTTTATACTAATTTTGTGTTTGTTTTCAGCGCTAACACAACAGGAAATATGATGCTTTTCCACAAAAAAGGAGTCCAAAATATGGAATGAAATTTTCTGATATCGCCCCTACTAGGTACCAGTGGTTACGGGACGTGGATTTGTAAATTTAAATGTGGAAAGTCGCTCTTCCTATTTATATGTGCAACTTATTTTGTAACAATTGTAATCTCCGATCCTGTATATTATTAACAAATAAATACTTTTTTAAATAACTAGAATGAATTATTTAATATACTGTAGAATCCGCTTGATGGTTATGTAAGGGTAGGGACGGGCATGTGACGTCACGGGTAGGGAATTGTTTGAAAATTCTGGCCCACAGATGGCGCTGTTGGCTGTGCCTAGCTAGAGACACTATAATAAGAGTCTGGACACGAGAAGGCCACTTTTTGATTGGTCCGCCATGTTTGATCGAAATCCCACGAGAGAGAAAGAGATATACGGCATTTCACTCTTAACCACTCTTAACAACTCTTACGTTTATGGCGGTATTTTACATAGAAAATGTGCATTTGGGTTTTTGATTGGCCCGTCATTTTTCATCTATTCCCGCTGATTTTTAAATCTGTCCATTATACCAAGATAATGAAGATATAAAGTAAAAAACTAAATTTTGTGTTCGATTTGATATATGTTTTTTTATTATACTTATTTAAATGCGCAGTGCATTGCCATAGAATTGCTACCATAAACGTAAGAGTTGTTAAGAGTGGTTAAGAGTGAAATGGCGTATATCTCTTTCTCTCTCGTGGGATTTCGATCAAACATGGCGGACTGTCACTCGTGTCCAGACTCTTATTATAGTGTCTCTATGCCTAGCAGACGGCAGAATCTGCTGTCCATCTGCTGCCGATCTGACATCAGAATCTGACATCAGATTCTGTACCTCAGAACGCAGCCAAATGCGGACACAGACGACTACGGATCTGACGTCAGATTCTGCTGCCAGTTCTGGTTATCAGGGTATCATTTATTTTTAACTCTAATGTTTTACTATTTACTTCATATTGGATAGTGATTTTGGATTCTCCGATACGCATGTGTTCATAATTATATAATATATCGCATGAGGTTTTTGTTCTAATCATAGCAGGTCCATTTATAGTTCTTCTACTGTGTATTGTGTCATATATAGTGTCGACTGAAATTGGTTCTTTGGGTATTGCTATACAGGGTGTTCCAGAATTGATGTACATCCCGGAGCATGCAATATCCTGATGGAAAAAGACATCGAAAAGTCCTTAACCGTTTTGGGATCCGGGGTTTCGTTTTCGAGATATTAAGAAAAAACCCCGACCAATCAGAGCGCGAGCTTTCCGCTGGAGCTCCCGCGCTAGCGTGGCCGCGCGCCGGGCCGCGCTGCGACTACGAACAAGCAAGGCGGCATGCATCGCAGGAAATTGCGTAAAATGGCAAATGAAAAAGACGTAACAAAAGAATCTAACCTTTTGCCATGGTTTGTTTGCCATTTAAAGTGAATAATGAATGAAGGATGAATGGATGAAAATCATATGTAACGTAAAAGGACGAATACACAGTTGTTTTTTTTTTTAGAAGAATCGAAAATACTAATTATTTGGAGTGAGAGGATAAAGAACATGTAAATTTCCTTTTCTAATAACGTACAAACGAAAAGGTAAGGCAACAGGGAACGAGTGAAAAGTGATCGTAGTTCGTTATTGTGACAAAAATCCGTAGTTCAATAACGGCCAACACTGGTTGTTGATAATGAATAAGTCCGTTTAAAAACTGGGAAGAAAAATTTGCGTACGGAAATTTGGAGAGTTATCGCCGGAAATAAACCATAGCCTGTATTAAATTTAAAAAATATAAGTCACCAATAATGTAATTAAAACTCACCCTTTCGGAAATTCACCTGCAGCTTGAAAACCTGTGTCATTAGGTCACTGAACCGATCCTGGTCATCGACAGACGCGCCGAGTGTACAGCTGATGTCAGGTACACGACACCATCCAAAGTTAAGGGTCGAAACGACAAGTGCGTCCGGGCCGCACATGTACCGAAGTCACTTCACTGTACGCCTACTAACACTGATCACTTAATGTACTATTCATAGAACATGTTCTTTCTACGTTATAAAAATTGATGGAAATGAATTTTTACTTGGCGTTCGGAGCCGTGGGTATTCCCGCGCAAATTCTCACGCTGCAGCACTTGCGCAGTGATGCCAGAATCGTGGGACACGGGACGGGACGCTTACCCCCACTATGACCTACCGTCCTCTCCCACTATGCCCTACCGGCGTCCCCCACTTTCTTCCCACCGCACTGCACACAAGCATATTTTTACTCCTGTCCGTGTGAGCTGCCTGTCGAACTGCCGAGCACACGGACAGGGGTAGGGATATGCTTGTGTGCAGTGCGATGGGAAGAAAGTGGGAGATGACGGTAGGCCATAGTGGGAGAGGACGGTAGGTCATAGTGGGGGTAAGCGTCCCGTCCCGTGTCCCACGATTCTGGCATCACTGCACTTGCGTCCCCGTTGTTCGGGGGGGGGGGGGGGGGGGTACACGCAGAACATCGCGGAATACTCTCGAGCAGTGAACATTTCTGCGACGTGATTGCTTTCTGACTGACAAGATTTTTTCCAAGCGACTTCTTCTACCCCCAAATAGTTTCTCTCGTTCCATTATGAGTTGAACCCCACCAGGGCAAGAGGCTTCAGGTAGAAAGAAGCCAGCACATTTTCGAAACACATGTGCTGGGTAGAAGTGCGACGAACGGGCTATCGTGCTCTTTTACAAAGGTCCGCGTTCCGTCCATTTACTGCCAATGTGCCCATTGCTTCGAGGTAGGCAGCAAACACCACATGTTTTGGTTCGAAAGGGGCCGAAGAGAAGAGAAACAGAAAGTCTTCGAGTTGCTATAAAGAAGAAAATCCTGTTTCCTGTTTCCCTTTTCCGACACCCTGAGTTCACGTCTGCTACGAGGCGGAACCAACTAAGCCATAAATTACCCAAAACTGTAGGAAACCGTTGTCTACCGCGACCCTAGCGAAATGCTCTGGCCGAACAGCCTGATTAATTTTTGGGAACTAGCAATTAAAAAGTATTATTTAACATCAATACGGCTCGCGAAGAGACACAGGAAGAAAGAGAGCATTTAGTTCGCTGACTGCACGTAGTCCGGCCTGCTTCGTCCTACCTTCCAATTAAAGACGGATCCCTTATCTCTCGAGTATAAACACGCGCACGAATTTCAAAACAAAAGCACGCGTCGACGTATTCCGTGCGAGAGATGGTGGACCTTGAGGTCCGATTGGCCCCAAACTAACTCAAACCTGAAATCAGCTGTACACTCGGCGCGTCTGTCGATGACCAGGATCGGTTCAGTGACCTAATGACACAGGTTTTCAAGCTGCAGGTGAATTTCCGAAAGGGTGAGTTTTAATTACATTATTGGCGACTTATATTTTTTAAATTTAACGCAGGCTATGGTTTATTTCCGGCGATAACTCTCCAAATTTCCGTACGCAAATTTTTCTTCCCAGTTTTTAAACGGACTTATTCATTATCAACAACCAGTGTTGGCTGTTATTGAACTACGGATTTTTGTCACAATAACGAACTACGATCACTTTTCACTCGTTCCCTGTTGCCTTACCTTTTCGTTTGTACGTTATTAGAAAAGGAAATTTACATGTTCTTTATCCTCTCACTCCAAATAATTAGTATTTTCGATTCTTCTAAAAAAAAAAACAACTGTGTATTCGTCCTTTTACGTTACATATGATTTTTATCCATTCATCCTTCATTCATTATTCACTTTAAATGGCAAACAAACCATGGCAAAAGGTTAGATTTTTTTGTTACGTCTTTTTCATTTGTCATTTTACGCAATTTCCTGCGATGCATGCCGCCTTGCTTGTTCGTAGTCGCAGCGCGGCCCGGCGCGCGGCCACGCTAGCGCGGGAGCTCCAGCGGAAAGCTCGCGCTCTGATTGGTCGGGGTTTTTTCTTAATATCTCGAAAACGAAACCCCGGATCCCAAAACGGTTAAGGACTTTTCGATGTCTTTTTCCATCAGGATATTGCATGCTCCGGGATGTACTGTGACGTCCCACGATTTTTCGCGCGGGTTATTTCAACTCTCTTTTATAAATCAATCTACAACTCCACTCAAATCTTCCCCAAACCTCAATTCTTACCCCTTTTCCATGACCCCGACAGCCTTGGCGATGTACCTTAGCGGTCCCCATCTCAAGACGGTCAATCATTAAATCTCCTTCCCTTATTCGCCCAACGCGGCACAAATTCCTCTCTTACATCGAATCTAAACAAGTCCCTCGCCCCACAAATCTCTTAAATCGAGACCACGTCTCACACCCTTTAAATGACCAAAGCAGTCAAAACCACCGACGTCCCTTTCCTATTAAAACACCCAAAATCCATTCGAGGAGTTGATCATTTCAAAATCACGTGTATAAAAACCCTAGAAGAAAAACCGTGAGTTCAAATGTAGACCAACCTTTGGTCCCTACAAATACCCCCAAAAGTTACTGCGACGCATGTTCCTAATCAGGTCAAGGTGCATACTGCGCACCCCCCTTCATACCGTAAAATATTACATAAACGGATCAAAGTCCATACCGCGCGTACACCCCTCAACCCTTTGTAAAATCATATAAATACAAGGGCCCCGAGACAGAGGTCCTCTTTCGCCGCAATACCAGCTCCGAAAGGATACACTCTTTCGCCACAATACCAGCTCCGAAAGGACACGCTCGCCAAAGTGTTATTTAAACTAAATTCACCTATCTTCAATCATCAAGAATTGTAAGAGATTATAATTACCATTAATACCACTGTGTATCACCATCATCATTATCAATTATTCTTATTCTCATTGTTTCATACTATTTCGTATTGCAACGCTTATTGCGCTCATATTATATTGTATTGATATTCTTAATGTTTATTAACGCTCATAGCGATCATATTATATTGTCTTATTGACGCTTATTGCTTAAATCATTCTAGCTTATTAATATATATTGTGTCTCATGTTCATACTCATATCCTATAACTCATAAACGCTATATAAATGTTATGTTCATCGCCAACCCGTTATTATAACACCTAACAACCAGCACAATAACAGTGCATGGCATATTACCAAAAAGCTACAAAGTGAATAAACAATTTTACTTTAAATCACGCTTCGATCTATTGTGTCAATCCTTCGACTACGAAGATCCCTAAATCCAAACAGGCTACCGGAACAGCTGATTACGGGCAACGACCGCGGAAAGCATCACGGTGTTTACTAACTTACTTTCGTATAGCTCTCGCTTAACCGTATGACTAGTCGAATTTCGCGAAGTTATTACGTGTGTCTTTTACAATAATGCAATGGTAAATCCGATTACCAAGGCAAACCAAAACAAGTGCTCTAACGGGTGTCTCCCCGATACAACCCAGTTCATTAAACCTTCCATGGTCGATCAGCGTGTAGAATTCAAGATTCTCGCCTAAATTCCTTTTACCCTCAGTGTGTTGGATTTAACATTCACGCCTAACCTCCTTTTACCTTCAGTGTGTAGGATTCAAGATCCTCGCCTAAATTCCCTCTACCCTCAGTGTGTAGGATTCAAGATCCTCGCCTAAATTTCCTCTACCCCAGTGTGTAGGATTCAAGATCCTCGCCTAAATTCCCTCTACCCTCAGTGTGTAGGATTCAAGATCCTCGCCTAAATTCCCTCTACCCTCAGTGTGCAGGATTCAAGATCCTCGCCTGGGCCCCCAATAATTCCCCTATGTCATTGTCCCCTAAGATCTTCACCCGGGACGTGACAGTACATCAATTCTGGGACACCCTGTATATGCGTTATTCGTTCTTAAAGGTATGAAGCTAATGCCTTATATTTTGTAAATAACAATTTGACAATGTTCTATTCTAGATTGAAAATTAATGATTTCGCTGTGGCCGTCGGTTTTCGAGTTTCTATTATGGATTGGCTGAGTTTGTTTACAAATTGTTATTCCTGCATGGGTTTTGCATAATTTGTCAAGATATTCGATGTCAGTGTTTATGAAAGATATTCCGGATGTTAAATAAATTTGATGTTCTATAGCTGGAGCCATGAAAATATCATTTCGTTTACTCGGGATAGGGTATACTTGCACTATATCCCATTCCGTGTTTTGAACTAAAGGTATTATTATTTTAAAGAATAATTTGTTATTGATCGTAAAGACTTTAAGTTCACTGATATCGAGTATAAACTGGACATGTTCTATTTTCGGAGAAATTGCTGTATTGTAAATTCGATCATCTATTGTTTTTGCATAATGCATCATAAATTCTTCTGGATTTAATATTTGTGGATCTTATGATTCCTTGTTTGGCAAGAATAATTACATTTAACATTTCGTCTATTTGGAAATGTAGTGATTGAATTATTGTATCAATTTTAATTATTAGTTTAGTAAGTGCCCTATCAGTTTTTGCATATTGCTGTTCTTTTAGGATTTTGTCATATGATGCTTCTAGTGCATTGAGTCCTTCAGTGTTAATGATTTTTCGTATTAAACATGTTTGATTGGCTAGAATTGTTTTTATTTTGTTATTGTCATCAAATAATTTGTCCATGTTTTTATTTACTAATTCTAAGTCATCTTCGTCTAATGTTCCAAATAAACTCGTGGATGCAGATCCAATGAAGTTCATTAATCCTCTTTTGACTCTACTGTGTGTTAAGGGTTTTAAATGTCTGGCTAACTGTTTTATATTGTTAACTCTTTGTTGTAAAGTATCTAATTCTTCTTCATAATTTTTGCTTGTGGAATAGCTACTTATTTTATTCTTATATCCTTCAATACTATCTATTTGAGCAAATGTGTCTTTAATATCTATCCCAATAATAATGTTAGCTGTGTCGCTGTATAAATATCCTTTATCGATTTTCTCGATAAATATCGCACTATTTTCTAAAGGTTTTATATCTATGTTAGCTTTGGCTAGGTAGATGAGTGTGCTTGTCGTCCTGGAAAGTAAGGTTTTAATCTGTTACCATGTATTTTCTTTTCTTGAATCAAATAATAAGGTGTGCATACTTTATCAATGGTGTACGGTCCCAACCATTCTGAATCTAATTTATGCTTTTTATGGTCGTTATGAATTAAGACTTGATCTCCTTCTTTAAATATAGTTTGAGGTTTTATAATTCTTCTCAATTGATCTCTTTGATATCTTTGTTTTCTTTTAACTAACGCAGCGCCAGCTTTTTGTAATTTAGAATCCCATTCTCTTTTGCGGAAGATTACTTCGTCGGAGTAGGAGCGTTGAGGGTTCTTGGAGATGGTGAAGGGAAGGTTGGCTGTGTGTCCAAATGTCAGTTCGAAAGGAATGTAGTTCGTGGCATCATGTACCATTGTGTTATATGCAAGGCAAATAAAGTTCAATTGTTCGTCCCATTCATCATTTGAGTTTTTCTGAATTGATTTTAACATATCGGCAATTACTGCATGTGTTCTTTCAAGTGAGCCATTACTTTGTGGATGAAAGGCTGTAGTCTTTATGTGTTTTATGTTAAAAGCATCTTCATAATGTTGCATCATTTCAGATATGAAGTTTTGTCCTCCATCTGTTAGGATTTTCTTCGGTGCGGAGAATATATATATAATGATTTAGTAAGGCTGTCCAAATAGATTCTGTTTGTTGAGTTTTTAAAGGGACTAAAATGAGATATTTAGTCAGTTCATCATGAATGGAAAGTATATATTGATTTCCTTTTTGAGTTTTTTGTAATGGTCCTAGTATATCCATAGCGATCTTTTCATTTGATTCTACGGGTGTATCTGTGATGCGTGGTTCTTCGCGAGGTCGAATGCGAGTTAATTTAGAAGTTTGACAGGTTTCACAAGTTTGTATATGAGTCTGTATTCGTTTCGTTAAGTCAGGAATTTTGTGTCGTTCTCGTATTCTATCGTAAGTCTTTTGTATTCCCGGGTGTCCTATTAGGTCGTGGTTTTCTTGTATTATTTGTTCTATCTCTTCTTCTGTATATATTCGGATTGGATCCCAAGCAAATTGTATTTATTTTACTGTATCATTCAAAAATATTAATATTAGTTTAATCATATTCTTTTCAAGTTCTGAAATTTCGTTATCAGCTATTCCTATTTTATCATTATCTTGTATTATTTCGAATAATTTTAATAACCAATTGTCTTCGTCATATTCACCTAATTCTGCTTTCGTAAGTTGATAGAAATTTTTATGATTTTGAGCTATTTTTAAAACTTTAGGTAGGTCTTCCGTAGTTTTCCATTTATGAAATTCAGATTTTAAATCTATTTCTTTTTTTCTAATGAAATAGCGTGAATTCTGGATAATGTGTCTACTGCTGTATTGTCCTTACCCTTTGTATATTCTATGTCGTATTCATATTCTTCTAATTTTAATGTCCATCGCATAAGGCGGGAAGAGGAGTCTTTACAATTTTGTAACCATTTTAATGCTTGATGGTCAGTTCTTATTAAAAATTTTCTTCCTAATAAATATTGTCTGAGTCCTTTTATAGCCCATACTTTTGCTAACAGCTCTTTTTCTGTTGTTGAATAGTTTTTCTCAGGTGGGTTAAGGGTTCTCGATATGTAACTACACGGATGTCCTTCTTGAGATAGTATTGCGTCTAAACCTTCGTTACTGGCATCAGTGGTAACTAAGAATTGTTTAGAAAAGTCTGGGAAAAGGTGTTTCTTTCTTAGTTAATTCTGTAAGAGGTTTTGCTATTTTGCTGAAGTTTCTAATGAATTTACGATAATACCCTGCTAGTCCTAAGAATGATTTAACATCTGTTGGTGTTTTGGGCTGTTTAAAATTCTTTACTGCTTCTATTTTCTTTGGGTTTGGTTTTACTCCTTCTGCGGTTACTATATGTCCTAAATACTCTAATTCCGGTTTTAAGAATTCACATTTATCTGGTTGGATTTTTAACCCTAATTCTCTTAGTCTTTGTAGAACTATGGCTAAATTTGAATTATGTTCTTCTATTGATTGACCAAAAATGATTATGTCATCTAAATACACAAAACAATGTTTATGAATTAAGCCTCGGAGTGCCGTGTCTATCATTCGTTGGAATGTGGCTGGGGCGTTCTTTAGTACAAAAGGCATTCTATTATAATGGTAATGTCCTTGAGGGGTAGAAAAGGCAGTGTATTTCTTTGATTGTTTGTCCAGAGGGGATTTGGTGAAATCCGAAAGGATAAATCTAAGGCTGAGAAAAATTTAGCGTTTCCTAATTGAGAGAGAATATCGTCTATGTCTGGTAGTGGGTAAGCGTCTTGATCAGTTAATTCATTTAATTTTCTAAAGTCTATCACTATTCTCCACTTCTGTTTTCCTGAAGCATCCATTTTCTTAGGTACTACCCATACTGGTGAATTATAAGGAGAATCTGAAGGTTCTATAATTCATTTCTTAAGCATTTCGTTCATTTGACGAGTTATCTCTTCTTTATGACATTCAGGTGGTCGATCAGATTTGGTATTAATTATCTTGTTTTCTTTTAAAGTGATTGTGTGTTTGGATAGGTCGGTACAGGGTAAAAGGTCGGATTCTAGATTAAAAACATCTATGTAATACAATAACATTTTTCCGATTGGTTCTCTAAGTGATTTTTCGATATGAGATAATCTAATCCAGGAATGGCCACATCGGGCCATTTGAGAGTAAGGTCTCCATGATGTTTACTTTCGCCGTGCGGAAGGGGCCTCGAAAGCCAATGGTAACGTAGGCGCGTTACGGATAGGGAAAACTGTAAGAATGTAAGTAGTAGCGTGCGGTGCAGGCTCGTACCCTAGGATGAAATAACTGGCCCTCTTAAGGTGGCATTTCCAAAGCAGGTCGAGCCGCGGTACACTGGTACAATGGGGAAGCATTCATCTGTTCTCCTATCTGCGACTTCGACCGCGCGCGGCTGCGGCAGATTGCTATAGTGTATGCAAGTCTGCTCCAGGAGCAGCCTAGGCTACTGGAGAAGCAACACAATGGGACGAGTGTCTGTTTTCCGCCATTTTGGCAGAATCTACTACCCGCTCGACGGCCCGCGGCTGCCAGTCGCTACACTGCTCCAGAAGCAGTGCTGCGCGGCTGACCGCCCCGCGGCCCATCGCCACAATGGGACAGAATCCCCAGAAATAAGGAAACAAGTCAGAATTTAAAAGTTATGGAATATGTTTTTATATATTTTTGTAACCTAATAATATAAGGTCTTTAAAACGTAAAAATGTCATGGCAGCTACTTCTGCTGTATGTGTAAACATGTGTCGAAGTTTTTTTTTGTGCAGAATTTTAAATCGAGTCGTTTAAATTTCGGTGATATAAAAGGAAAATATTTTTTGCAAACCAAAATGAGTAGTACCTATCGATACTGCAAAGTAATAGCGAATAATTAGTTCCATATAGTTCTTTTTCCATAACAAACTCATTGAAGAAATATTAGTATTGTCTGTTTAGTTACTTTCCGGGAACTTCCAAGCCTTTTCTGTTGTATAATTAATATGTATTTGTCCTTGTATTTGGAAATATTTGCTAATGATGAAGTAATTACATGTATTCTATATCGTACAGTGGAGCTGAATCCCAAGAAATAGGTGAAAAATGCAAAATCCCATTTTTCGCATTGAAAATGCTGAATATTATTAAGGAAGTTCATAAAAGAGTGTTAATATACAACTCATACGACCGTTTGACGTTATATAAAAAAATAACAGCATAATTCCAATAAAACTAAAACAATTTGTTAAATATATAAATATATATTTTTTAACTATCCCCGCAGCCGGTGTTTGTTGACTTATTCGTCTTACTACTCTGAATACAATAAAAACTACAACCTAGAATCAATTAAAACGATTTTAAAATTTAAGCCTGTATACCTAATGAAATTTGTAAACTTTTGGTATACAGCAAGTCAACAAAATACTAATGGTCTATTTATAAAAATTTGAAATGTAAAAAATTAATCAACTGGCCCCGGTCTCCCCTATAGAAAAGATTGTATGCTCAAAAAATATTCTCATTGCAATACACACGAAGATGTTTTAAACTTTTCATCGACTTCTTCAGATCTAGTACTAGATACTTTTATAGCAGCGCTGTCCAGCGTAGGGGCCCCTCACACGCCTGCTTCCCCTTCCAATCTTTTTCTCGTACAGCGTGCCCTCCGTTGTCAAGGAGACCGCGCGACGCTACGAAGGCTGCCATGAAGGGCTAACCGGGCTACCGTCTTCGCGGTTAGCGTCGCCCGGTATCCCTGACAACGCGGACGAGAGTGGGAGAACCCCAACCTCCCGCGGGAACGACCTTGGACAGCGCTGTTTTATAGGCATCTTTGCAAAGAAACAAAAAACTCTTGTTATAACGATTGTTATGGATTTCAACACAGTGGCATATGGGGAAGTAAAAAAAAGAGGGTTATAGTTTCAGTTTTTCTTCTGAAACAGGAAAACCATATTTAAGAAATGTACCAAAATTGGCACAAAAGTACGTCGAAATGTCAGGAAATGAATTTATTAATTTCTGCAAAACTGACCACATAGTTTCTTCGCAAATGCCCATAAAAAAATAGGTTTACGTGCAATTTTTTGAGAAATTACGTAGAGCAGTGAACGTGGCAACGTCGCACAATCCATATGTTTAGACATTTAAATAGGGAACGAAGATTCAGATCCATATGAACATTTTTCTGACATTTTGGTTATAAAAAACGCTCCGAATGAATGCGACGTTGTCAGATCTGCTGCTCCAATTCACTACGCTAACCAATTTAATATTCCATTTTCGTGTTACAGTTATTTATATTAACATTGCAGACTTCCGTTTCCGGTCGCGTGGAGTGAAAGGTGTGTTGGAAGCGAGTGGCGTGTGTGAGATAGAGAAAGCGTGGAGAGAAGGTGAAAAGGGGAGTGGAGTGCAAGTGTAGAGGTGAAGGGAGAGGTGTGGAAAGGATAGGGATAAGAGGGAAAGGGCTAGGAGTAACGGTGACAGAGATATAGAAGGGAAAAGGGAGGGTTTGGAGGTTAGGTCATAGTGGTGAGGGAAGTGTGGCGGGAAAGAACAAGGATAGGTGCAAGGAGTGACACCTGTCGGAGAGGAAAGGAGGTAGAGGTGTCGGCAGAGAAGGCGGGAATTTTTAAACCGGGGAAAAGGATAGTGGAGAATGTTGAAAGGGAATTTAGGTGGGATTGGGGCTGGGGGTCTGGGGGAGGAGGGTAGTCAGGGGGAGAGGGGGGAAGGGGGGGGAAGGTCAAGGGGAGTGAAGCGATAAAGGAAAGGAATAGGAAGGACAGTGGAAGTAGTGTGGGGAGTAGTATAGGGAGCATGGAGAGTGGGATGGGAAAAAAGAGAGGAAGAGAGGAGGAGGTGGGGAATTCAGAAAGAGAGGAATGGCGAGGGTTTAAAAAGAGTGGCAAAACGGAAAGGTCACCAGTAAAAGGGGGCAAAGACGAAGAGGAGCCGGGGGGAGGGGGAATAGAAGGAGTGGTGATGGAGTTAATAAGGGAGATAAGGGAGATGAAAGAGGAGATGAGGAAAGATAGGGAGGAAAGAAGAATTATGGAGGAGGAATGGAGAGGGGAAAGAAGGAAGTGGGAAGAGTGGATGAGGGAAGAGAAGGCGAGGAGAGAAGGACTGGAGGAAAAGTTGGAAATGTTGGAAGGAAGGGACAGAAGGATGTTGGAAGTGATAGGGAAGGTGGAGAGCTGGGAGAAAGGAGGAGGGCAGGGTAAGGAAGGGGTGGAGGAGAGACAGGTGGAGGAATGGAAAATAAGGCTGAGAAGGCTAGAGGTAATGCAGGATAGGAAGGATAGAGAGGGAAGGAGGAACAATGTAATAATAAGGGGATTGGGATGGGAAGGAGGGGATGTGGAGGAGAGGGTGAAGAAGCTGTGGGAGAGGATGGGGCTGGAGGGGGTGGGTATGAAGGACGTGACAAGGATAGGAAAAGCGAGAGGGGATGGCAGAGGAATGGTGCTAGTGAAGTTGGCGGAAAAGGAGGAAAAAAGGAAAGTTATGGAGGCAAGGAAAAAGTTGAAGGTCGGGAAGGAGAGGATTGAGGATGACCTCACGGAGGAGGAGAGAAGAGGGAAGTGGAAGATAAAAAGAGAGGCCGAGGAGGAGAGGAGGAAGGGGATGAATGTACAGGTGGGGTACATGAAAATGTGGGTGAATGGGCGGATGAGGAGGTGGGATGAAATAGGAGAGAAATTGATGGAGGATCGGGGAAACGAGAAGGGGGGGGGGAAGGTTAAGGGAGAGAGAGGATATAGTGGGGAAAGGAAGTTATAAGGTGGCTTTCTGGAACGTGGCAGGGGTGAAAAATAAGGACATAGAGTTCTGGAAGGGTTTGGAGGAATGGGAGGTAATGGTACTGTGTGAGACGTGGATAGAGGAAAGAGAATGGGAAAGGGTGAGGGTTAAGTTGCCAAGGGGGTATGTGTGGGAGAAGCAGTGGGCAAGAAGGGAGAATAAGAAAGGAAGGGCAAGGGGGGGAATGATAATGGGGATCAGGAAGGGGTTAGAAACAAGGGAAGGGGAAGGGGGGAGAAGGAGGGCATAATGATGAAGAGGATGAGGATGGGTGGGGAGTGGTGGGTGGTGGTGGGGGTGTACGTAAATAAGGATTTTCAGAGGAAGCTGGAGGAACTAGAGGAGTGGATGGAGGGGAGAGAGGATGGAGTGAGAGTAGTGATAGGGGGAGATTTTAACGCAAGGACGGGGGGTGAAGGGGGGGATTTGGGGGGAGACGAGGAAGAGAAGGGACTGGAAAGTAGGAGATCGAAGGACAGAGAGGTGAATAATGAGGGGAGGAGGTTGTGTAGCTTTCTGGAGGAGAGGGGGTGGGGTATATTGAATGGAAACGTAGAAGGGGATGAAGAGGGGGAATGGACATACACGGGAGGAAGAGGGAATACAGTGATAGACTACGTGATAGGGAACGAGGATACGAGGGAGAGAGTGGTGAGAATGGAAGTGGCAGAAAGGGTGGAGTCAGACCATCACCCAGTGGTGGTTTGATTGAGGGGGGAGAGCAGGGAGGGGTTAGTAGGGGGGAAAACGGGGGAGGGAAGAGGGGTAGCAAGGGGAAACTGGACAGAAAAGGGAAGAGAGGAGTTCATAAGGACATTTGGTAAGAGGGAGGGAGGGGGAGGAGGAATCCAGGAAGAATGGAGGGAGTTGAGGGACAGGATAAAAGGGGTGATAAAGAAGGTGGGGCAAGGAGGGGAGAGGGTGGGACGGAGAGGTTGGTGGGATAAGGAATGTAAGGAGGAGAAATGGAAGGTAAGAAGGGTGTTGAGGAGATGGAGGAGGGAGGGAGGAGACGGGAAAGAATATAGGAAAAAGAAAAAGGACTATAAGATTATGTGTGAGGGGAAAAAGAGGAAGGAGGTAAAAAGGTGGGAGAAGGAGATCGAGGGGGTGAAGACAGAGGGGCAGGTATGGAGAGTAGTAAATAGTGATAGGGGGAGAAGGAGGGTGGAGGGGGGATTAGAATGGAGGAGTGGGAGGACTATTTTAGGGGGCTACTAGGAGGAGTAGAGTGGAGGGTGAGAAAAGGGGGGGAAAGAAGGAGGGAGGAGGACGAGGAGGGAGAGTTAAGTAAGGAGGAGGTGAGGAGGGTGATAAGGAATCTGAAGGATAGAAAGGCAGGAGGGGGAGATGGTATAGCAAATGAAGTGTGGAAGTATGGTGGGGTAGAGGTGGAGGAGTGGTTATGGAATATTTGTAACAGGGTGTGGAAGGGGGAAGGATGGGTGGAGGAATGGAGGGAAGGGGTAGTGGTACCGGTAGTTAAGAGAGGGGCTGGAAAGAGGGTAGAAGACTACAGGGAGGTGACGCTGACACAGACGGCGTACAAAGTGTACGCGTCTGTGTTGGCGGAAAGGTTGAGAGAGGAGGTAGAGGGGAAGAAGTTGCTGCCACCGAGTCAGGCCGGCTTTAGGAGAGGAAGGGGTTGCATAGACAACATCTATGTGTTGAATTTCCTGATTAACAGGCAGGTGACTAGGAAAGAAAGAAAGATGGTCATATTCTTCATTGACCTAAAGGCGGCCTTTGACTCGGTGGACAGGAAAGTGGTAATAAAGGCAATGAGGAGGAGAGGTGTGAGGGAGGGGCTAGTGGAGAGATGTGAGGAGGTACTGAAGGAAACGGTATGTAGGGTAAAGGTGGGTGGTGAGGGGGAAGGGAGAATTGAGGGGGGAGGAGCTGGTGGGCAGGGGAAAGAGGCTAGAGGAGGTGGAAAGATGGGAAAAGATAAGAGAGTCCAAGTATAATGGGTGGTATGGAAGGATAAAGGGAGTGGGGGTGCCGGGATATTTGAAGAGGGGGTGGGGGGAGAATAGGTGGAGAAGAATGGCAAGGTATAGGTTGGGGAATGAGATGAGAGGAGGGAGGTATTGGCGGGAGGAGGAGGAGAGGAAATGTAAGATGTGTGGATGGGGGAGGAAACGTGGGAGCACGTGTGGGAGGTGTGTTCGGAATGGGGGAAGGAAAGGGGGTGGCAGGAAGTGGTGAGGGAGGTACTGTGTGACGAGGGAAGTGGAGAGGAATGGATAAGGAGGATAGAAGAAATGAGGGGGGGGTGACAATAGAAGAGTGGAAGAACAAGGATTGTGAGAGACTGGTGGCGAGCGGAAGCGGGGGTCAGAGGTTAGGGATGGTAGGGGAAGGAGGGACGTGCGTAGCGGGGGAGGGAGAGCGAGCGAGCGAGCGGGAAAGCGGGGGGGGGGGGGGGCGAGCGGGGGAGCGAGAGGGGGAGCGAGCAGGCGAGCGGGCGAGCGAGGCTGGAGAGGGTAAAGATTAAGGCGTTTAGTTGTAAGGATAAATGTAAAAGTAGAGCGTAAGAATTGTAAACCCCGCGGGGAAGCAATAAAGTATTATTACTATATTAACATTGCACTTTTTAAAATATATATACATGATGTTAAAAATTATTATTATTATTTCCATAGTATCATACCACTTTATATTTACCATTTATTATGCAACTTTAACTTGATTAGCATAGTTGGTTAGGAACTACCTTAAAACAAACAACCAAATGTCACTGAATTTTTTCAATCCGGCCCACTGTGCCGTTGTAAATCGGACTACTTTTATACAAGCAATAAGGTAAAAAATGCCTACTCTTTTTATGATTTGTATTGCTTCTGTAAAAGTAGTCCCATTTATATGACATTTGGTATGATTTTCATCAGAAAAACATAAGGAATCTATTGCTGTCACTCCCTTATCGATACGATAAACAATAGAGAATTTCTTAATACGCTGAAATGAATATTTCACCCTCGACTGTGGGTTGCTAACCTCGATTCGCTGGGGTCGGCCGAGGATTCATACCTGTTTCAGAAATAAAATATTTCTTTATTCCTTATCGTATAAATATGGAAGTGACACCCATGAATTCCTTATATTCTCCCGATGAAAATCGTACCAAATTTCATGTAATTCTGACTATTTTTTACGAAGCTAGCGAGAAATCATATAAATTAAGTTTTCATTCAGTTTCCTTCATTATGCTCCGAATTATATCGTCCTTGGTGTTAGTATCATCGGCGAAACATACGGAATTGATTGGCGTCGTTTTCGCAAAGATCTGATGAGAAATGCGAAAATCATGGACATTTCTCATTTCTTCTTGATGGTATTCAAACCAGGTCGAAAGGAGGAGGGTCCAAAGCCATAAAATTCGGTGTCGACGACGGTCCTCGAGACCTCAAACGACAATAGACCTTTTCAAGTGCTCGAAACGGGCCAGCGCGGCGCCGCGTAGGGCCCTGGCGGCGACGCTTAGGTATAGGAAATACCCTTTGCGGCGTGCTGAGGCGGCGCCGCGCCGCTTATGTAAATCGCATATCGGCTTTCGAACAAGACCAATTTCAATAAAATCGGTCCACGCATGACAGAGATATCATAATATCGTCTCATGGATCGGTCAAATCTGATAGGTTTAAGATTATTCTTATGATTCTTCTCCTGATTCTCCAAGCCAAATTTTCGTCCACATAATACGTATACACGCGTTACACACACACCTTCAGACAACACATGTATCGTTCTTCGTTCGTCGTCCGCCATTGTACGTACATATATATATACTATTTTGAATTTTATAACCTAAGTGTTAAGTGTCAAATAAAGTAAATTGTCCCAATTTGAAATGACACGAGTTTTTACACTACGTAGGAGACTGAATTATTGTCTGAATTAATAAGGTAAGTCGCCAAATTTTTTTTAATAGATTTCTTATGTAGAGTCGCAGACTTGGAAATTGTCCGAAGATGGTTCGACTGAGAAGCATCTCCTTTCGCATAAGTTTCTGGAAATTTGTACCATGCATGTATAAAATAATATATATATATATATTGTAACAAATTGTATTGCTTTTAAATTGCTAGATATATTTATACCAGCAATTTAGAGTTTTTATGTAACGTTTATATTATATATTATAGAAATGAAGGGGACGCACAGGACTTGGATAAAAATGAAGGTAACGCACAGGCTTGGATAGAAATGAAGGCGATGCACAGTCTTGGAGGTTGTCCGGAGAAGATTAGATAGAGAGATAGACAAAAATTGTCAAAAGACATAGCATTAAGAATTATTAACAAAATAGATTATTTATGGTGGACTGCTTGCAATGTAGAGCAAATCACATTGGTGAAGAAAGTACGCTGAAAACACATCTCCCTTGATGCTTTTCAATCTATTGTGAAAGACATTCGTAATAAAGTCAGTCCCTATGCAAATTATCTTTGTAAAAAGAAGTGAGATCCCCATAAAAAATTTCAAAAAAGTAAAAAAATACGCCAAGTACATGAAAAATCAAATAAATCACAAAAAATAGAAGACAATAATAATCACAAAAAAAATAGAAAAAGTATACAATACAAAAAAAGATGTGAAATCAAAATGAGCTGCCAGTACATAAAGGTGCTTTCCAACTGCGCTTAAGATGACACAACTACATACACACAGCTCAAATGCTGTGTTCATACATTCCATTACAATGTATTACATAATATTAAGCAGATATATTTTTATACAAATAAATATTTTAATACGAATAAATATTTTATTCAAAATACTTTGCGCTGCGCCCCGAATTGGTGTTGCTAAACTCAATAAATATGTATAAATTGCATTAATCCTTTTCTTTCTTTCTTGTACGTGCGTGCGTGTGTGTGCGTGCGTGCGTGTGCATATGCTACGTATGATATTAGAATTAAATATATGTAGAATAAATCTGAGTGCGTTTCTAATATGTGTATGTATATGTATTTTATATTGTAATGGAGTTGTTGTAAATTATAAATTAATACTAAGGCAATTAATATTTTTTCGGTTGCGCAGCGCCAAGTATTTTGAATAAAATATTTATTCGTATTAAAATATTTATTTGTATAAAAATATATCTGCTTAATATTATGTAATACATTGTAATGGAATGTATGAACACAGCATTTGAGCTGTGTGGATGTAGTTGTGTCATCTTAAGCGCAGTTGGAAAGCACCTTTATGTACTGGCAGTTCATTTTGATTTCACATCTTTTTTTGTATTGTATACTTTTTCTATTTTTTTTGTGATTATTATTGTCTTCTATTTTTTGTGATTTATTTGATTTTTCATGTACTTGGCGTATTTTTTTACTTTTTTTGAAGTTTTTTATGGGGTTAGGCATTACATCCCTGGCTGTCATTACTGAGTGTGTGTCAGTGTTGGCGGTAAGCCCTGAGAAGTCTGTCAATAGGTCGTCTCCTAGCGTTACTTTGGACATATTGTGTCCTAGAAATTCTATTTCTTTGGTGCGTTTCTTATTTTCTTCGTTAGCTACTTTCTGTGTTTCTTCTAATCTTCTGGTTAAATTATCTATTTGTTTAGTAAATGTCTCGTTTTGCTTTTGCATAGCATCTAAGATTGCACGAGTAGATTGATCTACTGTACCGCTGGCGGATTCACTATTCTTTGAGGTAGGCATTACTGATGCAAATGAGTCTGAGCTAGAGAAGTTGTCTCTTCTAGTTCTATACGCCGTAAATGAATCCAGATTTCTTCAGCTTACCGTAGTAAATGCTTGTAGATCTGGTGTGTCTCTTAGTTGGCCGTCGTCCTTGGATAGACACCGGCTGGTATATCTTCACTGATTCTTTTGATCCTTCAAGCTTCAATGATGCACGTATGGCAAAATCGTAATTTCGTTTACACTGAAGTGAATGGATCCTGGCAGGATCGCCAAAATGTAATGTAATTCTTGATAAAAGAATATAAACAAGAATTGAGTTCTGTGGACGTATCCACGGATACTTGTATTACAAGAAATCAGTATAAGTACAACGTTATATGTTCGGAGTTCGCTTTCAGACTGACTGGTCTTCTGAAGAGTGCGTATTTATATCTGAAAGATATTCGATGAGTGTGCTGGAAGTTATGGGCTGTGTGCAAATGATGACTATTGATATCCAGTATCTGAAAGATATTCGATGAGTAGGCTGTGTGTGGATGATGACTATTGTTATCCGGTCCTATTTATGGAGATAAGGGAAATTTTGAGTCACACGCTAGTCGCATCGCGATTGCCGAAAATACACAATTTATCGAGGAACTAAAACTTTGCAGGCGTTCGTAGTATATCACCATCGAAATTGTAGTGCAAGGAAAGAATTATTTTTTAGTGACATTAGCACTATAGCTTTAAGCAAACTGTTAAAATCTATACAACAATAAACTATATTTGTAAAGAAGTCTGAGCTGTGAAATGTAAATCCACAAACACTAAAAACTCGATAATAAAAAATATATAAAAATTGTTATGTTAAACGATTTTATTAAAAATGCACTAAAAGGTAAAAAATAATTCTTTTCTTATACTATAATTTCGATGGTTGTGACGTCCCCCAAAATTTCGCTCGCAGATAAAATAATATTTCTTTATAAACCATTATACAACTCTTCTCAAATCACCCCAAACACCAAAATACCCCTTCTCCATGACCTCGACCGCCTTGGCGATGTACCTTAGCGGTCCCCATCTCAAGACGGTCAATCAATGAATCTCCCTCATATATTCGCCCAACGCGGCACAAACTCTTCCCTCCTATCGAATCTAAACAAGTCCCTCGCCCCTTCTATATCTTAAATCGAGACCACGTCTCAAGCCCACTAAATGACCAAAGAAGTCAAATCCATTATCACCCCTTTCCTATAAAAACACCCAAAACCCATTCGAGGAGTTGAGCATTACCAAATCACATGTATAAGAACCCCAGAAGGATAATCGCGAGGATTATTTGGCGTACGTGCCGAAAATGCGAGTCTAAATATAGACCAACCTTTGGTCCTTACAAAAACCCCGGAAATGTTACTGCGACGCATATGCGTAACTATGTCAAGGTGCGTACTGCGCACCCCCCTTCAAGCCGAAAAGATTGTAATTAGTATAAATACGAGGAACCGCGAGAGCTCGTCCTCTCTTCTACGGAAGCTCGTTCTACGGAAATCTATCAACGATTCTATCTTGCAGAAATCTATCATTGTCTAAACTATAAATTCAGTGTTCAACGGCAACTACCGTAAGAATTTATATTACCATTTAACTATTGCATATCACCTCCATACATATTATTTTGTATTGCTATTCTAATCGATATTCATATTATTTTGTATTTCTACGCTTATTGCGTTTTCATATTATTTTGCATTACTATTCTTATTGCTTTTCATATTATTTTGCATTACTATTCTTATTGCTTTTCATATTATTTTGCATTACTATTCTTATAGCTATTCACATTATTTTGTCTTGCTATTCTTATTGCTATTCATATTATTTTGTCTCGTTACGTTTAAGAGCTTTTCATATTATATTGTGTTATTAACGCTCATTGCGACCATATACCATGTTCTTAACAACGTTTATTGCTTATATTATTCCATCGTAAAACATATACTGTATGTCACGCTCATAATCACTCTATATATATATATATATATATATATATATTGCCATTTATATAAATGTTCTGTGCCAATCATTAATGTTTAAACGCATTCTATGTTTAACAAAGCACTTTCACTAACAGTGCCTATATTTTCGCCAAAACTAATAAACCACTTTGCTTAACTAACGATTCGGGTCATTGTGTTAATCCTTCTGCTACGAAGATCCCGAAATCCAACCAGGCTGCCGGAACAGCTGATTACGGGCAACGACCGCGGAAAGCATTGCAGTGTTTACTAACTTACTTTCGTATAGGTTTCGCTTAACCGTATGAATAGCTGATTTTGCTGAATCATTACGACTGTCTTTTACCTCGATGCAGCGGTAAATCCGATTACCAAAGCCAAACCATAATAAGTGCTCTAACGGGTGTCTCCACAAAAGGTATAAGTTATTAAACCTTCCCTGGTCGATCAGTGTGCAGGATTTCAGATTCGCGCCTGACATTCCCTCAAAACGATCAGTGTGCAGGATTTTAGATTCGTGCCTGACTCTCCCTTCAAAACCCTCAGAGTGTTGGATTATAGATTCACGCCTGATTTTATTCCCCATGTCATTGTCCCCAAAGACCTCCACCCGGGACGTGACATGGTATTTTTTCATTTTAAATAATATAGATTCATATCAAAATATTATTGCGCCTGGGCGTTTCCATCGTCGACCACCCCGGCGCAACGGAATATGTAAGGGTACGCGGATATACACGACACGTCTATAGTTCAAGATGTACAGAGTAATTAGGTGCAACCCGCGCGTCCGAACGCTTCGGCGTTCGGTACAAGACTCTTCTCGTCGGCCTCCCGATCGTCCTCTTCAAGGGGGCCGACCTTCTTTCTTCTTCGGCTGCGAACACTAGCAGGTCATGCCCGGGCCTATACCCGGTGTTCGCAACAATATGAATCAATGCAATACAGAATGAAACGTCGAAATGAATTTGTTGTGACATATCCTGCTCCACGATTTTATTTAAAGTGAAAAAATACCATCGAAATTGTAGTATAAGAAAAGAATTATTTTTTATCTTTTAGTGTATTTTTAATAAAATCGTTTATTGAGTTATTAGTATAGAAAAAGCGGTTGTCTAACAAAACTTTTCCCGTTAACAAAACCCGTTCCCTCAAAAATCGCGAATTTTTAGTTATATAATTATGTCGTGGTTGCAACAAATGAGCGAAATGTAACATATACAGTGAGGGCAACATCTAGAGACGCGGTAGCGTCTCAACGCCAAGTACATGAAAGACTCCCTGTATATGTCGAACTGTCGCTGCCTTTACCTTTACTCGTCGCGGGGCTATTCCAACGTAATTCTGATACTCAGGCCCGTTCCTGGCTGGGGTGTAGAAGGTGCCCCCGCACCTGGGCAGCCAAACCCTTTTTTCAAATTATCCAACGTAGGTTTTCGAAATAAAAATTCATAAGTACGATCTACTTTCACGAAAATGGGCAAAAATCGAAAAATTCAAGGCCTTGTATTTTTAAACAAATTTGAAATAGACGAAATGTTGACTTAAACCCGCCCCGTAATTTCACGAGAACTAAAACATATTCCATTTTTAACAAAATCCCAGATATCAAGGGGCAAAATGTAATTGATTTGACGTGGAATGTCCCTGTACTGATTCTCCAACTACAGTCGTCAAAGGTTATGCCGCCGACAATCCTGTGCCTCGCCGAGTTTCGTGGTCGTCGACGTTCGAAACCAGCGGGGCCATTCAATGTTGCGCCCTAAGCAGTGACGAATGCTCAATTCTGTAGTTCCCTTATGCTTTCCTGATGAAAATAGTCCCAAAAACGATATAACTCGGACCATAATTAAAAAAATTACATGAAAAATTGATTTGGGAAGTGATTTGTACCAGGAATTCATCGGCATCACCATATCGATTCGATGAAGAATAAAAGTTTTTAATATGCTAACGTAGTGAATACATTTCACCCGCTGGTTTCGAGCGTCGAAGATCACGAAGCTCAGCGAGTCGCGGAATTGTCGGCGGCATCGTCTTTGACGACTCTAGCTGGAGATTCGCTGTATTCTTTCGAAGTATGTATGTAGGTAGACTGGTGAACCCCTCCAGCATAGCCAAACAATAACGAATCGAAGTGCCGACAATGTTGCTTTAGACCTATAAAACGAGTGTCTTTCGAAAGCTCCACCAGCACTTGTAATCTGAGCCTGAACCGGAGCCTGACTTTCTCAAAATTGACCCTGCATTCGTCGTACGCGGTTTAAACACTATTTCATTGGTGTATTCGTGTAAATATTTACCAGTTTTCTACAGATTTCATTTAGAGAAGAACTGATAATTGTGTTAAAGTTGTGATTTAGTGCATCTGATTAGTTGTTATAAGTAATTACAATATTATAGGTGTTTATCTTATAAATAAATTAATCAAGGTAAGGTTGACTTATAATCCATTTAGGAATTTTGTTGTAAATAAGAAAAAATATCACTCCTTCTTATTGTTAGATGTCAGAAAGACAAACCAAAAGGCAGTCTGGTGCTTATTATCGAAAAAAGGGAATTAAAAATAAAAGAAACGAATGAACTAAGTGGAGCTTTAACAAAGTTTTTGGATTCTTCAAAAAATCTTTCTGTAACATGTACATCGGTTAGTTCCATTTCTGATATTGTTTCTGAAGAACCTGAACCATCACTTGGCATTTCAGATTTATTAATTGCTTCATCTCCTAAGGTCGGTATCATACAGGGTGTCCCAAAAATGCTGCGTTTCCTTAAAGGGGTTGATTCTGGGGGTGATTGCAAACAACTTTTTCCTTTGCGAAAATGCTCTCCGATGTTTCGTTAACGAGATATTAATAAAAAGCACCGACCAATCACAGCGCGAGTCTGTCTGATTTTCAATACGTCAGACAAAGTCGGCCTTCATCTTTCGAATGAGACCTTACCCATCCCAAAATTTGCTCATATAAGGACAAAAAGCGTCAGCACGCAAACCCATGTTTCGGGCCTGATTGTGTCGGTATACAGCGCGCTGCATTACCCGTGTCTACCCCCTTAAGTGGAGGATAGTGGGGGTATACATGAGTGGGGGTTTGGAAGGGAAGGAAGAGAATCTGAGGAGATGGATGGAAGATAGGGAAGAGCGAAGAATCGGGTTGATAGGGGGAGATTTTAACGCCAGGACGGGGGAGAAAGGTGGGGGGGTAGGGGGGAGGAAGAGGGAGGCCAGGAGGGAAGGAAGTCGAAGGACAAGACGATTAATGGAGAGGGGAGAATGTTAGAAATAATAGAGGAGACGGGGTGGTAGATTTTTAATGGCACCACGGAAGGGGGTGAAGAAGGGGAGTTCACTTATACAGGTGGGGGGGGGGGGGAAGGGAGACGGTGATAGATTCTGTGTTGGGGGATGAGAGAACGAGGGAGTGGGTAAGGAAGATGGAGGTAGGGGACCACGTGGATTCGGACCACCAGCCACTGATAGTGGAAGTAAGGGGGAAGGTAGGGAGGAAGAAGGAAAAGGGAAGCAGAGGGGGGAAGAGTAAGAGGGACTGGACAGAAGTAGGAAGGGGGAAGTTTAGGGAGGGCATAGATGGG